>CM053771.1:250971360-251096880 GCA_028658325.1 Potorous gilbertii | reverse complement strand
ATGAGTTCATATTAGTGAGAAAACTAAGACTGTCCCTACCCTCAAGGAACTCATATTCTAATAGCAGTAGACAACATATGAAGGGGATCTATGAAAGAGGAGAGAAGGAAGTGGAGGTGATGTCTGTGGATATGACATGGCTTGGCAATGTGTGGGAAGTGTTGTGAAAGCCTGGAACTGAACAAGCTAGGACCAAACCTAGCCTATCACTTCTCAAGGTTCCACAGCATCAGAGGATTGAGAATAGAAAAAGTTCACAATGACCAATGGATTGAAAAAGACAAGTAAAGGAGTTGTGACTACTTAGTCTAGAAGTGAGAAGGTTAAAGGGTGGGTAGTCAATCATCACATAGAATCAGGGTATATTCACTCAAAGATCTTCATGAACAAAACATAATTTGAGAGGCACTGAAAGATCCATCCAACCCAAAACAACAGATGCCTGTTACACTCCACCACAGATGCCCAAAGTTATTTCCTTCTGCTGTTTCAGGTTTTTTCCCCTTTGAATTATTGAAAAATATCACAAAATCAGTTAAGAACACATTATTACTGACTGGAATCAAACACAGACTTTTAGGGCTGTTTATGGAATAATTAACCATTACCTTGAAAAGCAAAGAGTGGGATCCAAAGGAAAATAGGGTACAATCTTGGTAAGTTGTGTTGGAAAGGTTAGGTCTTGGGAATACGATGTGACCCAAAGAGTACAGAGCACAGTAGTAGTGAGGAGGTAGGGGAGCAAGGGGGATGAAATAGGGACAAAGCTAGACAAGGAAGGGGCAACATGAAAGCACTGGGAATATCAGGGGCTTGGAATGGGGGAGGAAAGGAAGTGGGACACAACTGAGCAAGAGGCAGCATGCTATAGTGGAAAGCAAACAACTGGCCTTCAGAAGATATTTGTTTGAGTCCTGGTCCCAGAACTGACTACATGACATAAGGAAAATCATTAAACTTCTTTTTCTCTCTGTTCTTTATATGTTAAGGGAATATGAGACTTGTTAAGAGAATAAGGAGACTTATACTACATGTCTCAGAGGAGAGTAAGAAAAGCATTTTTCAAACAGAAGACAGTGTGGTCATCAGAATATCTTTTATGGTCCTATTATTCTATGACCTACGTCTGAGGCCTAGATCCCTCATTTCCTAGGTGTTTGCCCCTAAGTACAATGCTAAATTCTCTGAGTCTCAGGCTCTTCATCTGTTAAATGGGCAAGCAAAAAGAGCAAAGCCTGTCTCAGGCAATTACAAGGAAGTTACTTTGCAGATAGAAAGGAAATATGGGGATATAGTAGAAGGAGCACTGGCCCGGGTGTCAAGGGAGACCAGGAAGAATTTTGGATTTAACCTTCATTATCCTATTGGCTTAATTCAAATGTAAATGCACCATAACCTTTTCTAAAGTATTTCTATAAAATATTTTTCTAATGTTATTGCTAAAAAATTGAAAAAATAGCCCTTTGTTGTTTTATCATTCATGAAATAATTATCTATTTGTATGGAATCAAATAAATATCATTACACTTCTATGAAAGCAAGAAAAAGAGGGAGGGAGAAAAAGGGAGGGAGGGAGAGAGAAAGAAGGAGAGGGAAAAGGGGAAGAAGGGAGGGAGAGAAAAAGAAAGAAAGAGAGAGAGAGAAAGAGAGAGAGAGACCTTGGCTACTTCCAACATTCATCATCTGGGTGACAGCTTAGCAGTGTCTGGCACAAAGTGTTTAATAATTGTTTGTTGGTTGATTGATTGATTAATTAATTATGGGCAAGTCACTCAAGCTCTCTGAACATCATTTTCCTTGTTCAAAAAGTAGACTTAATAACACCTGTAGTGAGACCCAAATGTAATGACGTGTGTTAAAGGCTCTTTAAACTTTAAGGTGCTATATCAAAGACAGATAGGGATAGGGATAGGAATAAGGCTTGTAATCCCAGTAGTAAAGGGAATTCCTGGAAGAGGAAACACCCTCCATCAATGCAGGCTGATTCTTTTTGTGTAATTTAAAGTTTGTAAGTTGTCCAAAGTAGGGGTTGGTAAAACTTCAGACCAAACCAACCTGTGACCTGTTTTTGTATAGCCCACAAGCTAAGAACTGTTCTTACATTTTAAGTAAAATATATTAAAAGGGCATATGAATAAGGCTTATTTAAGAATGCAAAAAATCGTTGTTAGTGTGCATGCTATACCGAAACAGGCAACGGGCCAGATTTGGCCTATGAGCCATAGTTTACCAAGTCCTGGCTAAGGCACTGAGAGACTGTGACTTGCCAAGCGTCACATCCAATATGTGTCAGAGAAAGTACATGACCCCAGTCTGTCTGACTCTGAGGCCAGTTTTCTAACCGCCCACCTGGCTGTCTCTCACTATATAAATACGGGTCGTTACTATTAAATTATAAAGTGCTATATAAGCGTTAGATATTAAGAAGAGAGAGAGAGAGAGAGTCATGGAGAAAAAGAAGGTGAGAGGCAGCTTTGCCTTATGATTTGCCAAATGCTAATCCTCTGAAAGCTTATTATTAATAATAATTATTTAAATGTATATAGCCCTCTACAGTTAAGCTAAGTCTTATTAACCTAATATAAAGAAGAGGAAATGGAGATTCTGGGAGGAAAAGGAAATCACCCATACTCGTAGAACAAGTAAGTAGAGAAGCAAAGTGAAACTCAGCCAAGATTCTCACTCAACTTCTCGAAATTCCAGTTCATTCTTCTTTCCCCTACGTGATTAGCAGCTTTCTCCTTTAAGGGTTGAATTAGAAATGTACTAAAATTAAAACAAAGGAGAATCTAGTTAAACTAAAAGAATCTTTCTCTAACAGTGAGGGGTGTTAAACTCTAGAACAGGCATGTGATGGATATGTCTATATTTGTAGAGATATAAAATATAAAAAATGATAGCTGTTTTATATCAATATCTTTTTGTTGTTGAAGGCAATAGAGGTTAAGTGACTTGCCCAGGGTCACACAGCTAGTAGGTATCTGAGGCTGGATTTGAATTCAGGTCCTCCTGACTCCAGAGTCAGTGCTCAATCCACTGTGCCACCTAGCTGCCCCTTTATATTGACATCTACATTTATGTAGCTATATATTAATATCTGTATATTGATATAAATGTAGCTATAGATATTAATATTGATATGAAACAACTATCAACACAACAGTTTGGATGATTTAGGCACAAATTTAGGGGAAAGGGGCAGTCAGGATAATAGACCAATTGACCTCTTGAGATTTCTGTCAATTTTTTGCTCCAATGTAAGTGTTAAAACTCCCCAGTCCTGATCTGACAGATAAAATGAACACCTAGACATTAGTCTACTATCCAAGATCAGGTGATGGAGAAGATACCACCAGCTCCAGTTAGGTATCTGAGGCCCTGAGGACATCTCCCTGCTATAGATCTCTCTCCTTAGATTTACCCTCTTCTTGCCTGTGAGCTAAATTAAGGTACAATTCCTCATCCTTCATTTCTGATCTCTTATGTTTTTGACTTCACTTAATATGACTGTATCTACTTCCCTCCTAGATACTTCATTTCTGTTTCCCCTCCTAGCTTTATGATTTACACCCTAGGTTCCTGATTGGTTCTTTTGCTGGTGGTTTTGTACCAAGACTCTGATAAACCCTGTCATAGAGTACAGAAGAAGTCAATTCATTCATGATCATTTTGAACATACCTACTTTGTATTGGTCACTGTGCCAAACACTGGAGATAACAATTTTAAAAGTGAGAACACCCCTGTCTTCAAAGGTCTTACATTCCAATAGGGAAATACATTATGTGCACAAATAAGTAAGCACAGCATATATTCAAAATAAAAACATCATGATTATAGTATGAGAAGAGGGAAGGACGAGAAGGGAATAAACATTCATTAGGTGTCTACTATATGCCAGGCATTATATTAAGTACTTTATGAAGATTATCTCATTTGATAATATTTCTCACAATAACCCTGAGAGGTAGGTGTTATTGTAATTCCTATTTTACACTTGAACGCCTTGAGGCTCACAGTGGTTAAGTGACTTGCCCAGGGTCACACAGCTGGTAAGTGACTGAGGTTGAAATAGAACTCAGCTCTTCTGGATTCCAAGCCCAGTACCCTATCCACTGCACCACCTGCTTACCATATGACTAACAACTACAGAAATCAAGCTAAGTCTCTCCTATTGCAGTATCTGACACAGGAGCTAATCTTAAAGGGAACCAAGGATTTCATGTAGAGAAAGTGAGATATTCCAGGTATGGGGGATAACTTGGTATGTGCAAAGGACGGTAGGCACTCTTCAATGCCCCCTAAAAGTGAGATATTTTCATTTTACTGCTTAAAAAAAATCACCAAACAGCAAACAGCAGCGGGCCTCTATTTATTTGTTGGTCTATTTCCTTTGCTTTTAAAAATTATGTCCTTCAGTTCAGAAATCTTTTAACACATGTATGATTAAAAAACGCAGTTAATTAAAACCTTTAAAAGTCACCAGCAGCCACATAAACCAGCAGCAGCCTCTGACTACCCCATTGGGCAATACCAGCTTAAAGAGATAGGTCTCACACTATGCCCAGGAGACCAATAAAAAGCCATATGCAGCCTGGAGATAGTGTAGGAAACTCACAGTAGTTAGAGGGTGACTCATTTGGTAATGATGTAATTGGATACCTTTAATGAACACCCAAATAACTTTTTTTAAAGGAAGAAAGAAAAAAAAACATTTGCAATCATGCCTCTCACAACCGGTTCTTCTATATTTCTCCGCCGCTATAAAGGACAAAGAAAAAATGAAGTAATCACGTAATAATACAAGGATTAAAGAGCTTATTCAGAGAGCTTTGCATCTCCTTCCAGGAGAGCTTAAGGTTATTGACCCAAAGGGCATTAAATAAGTCCCATGTTGTCAATATGACCTCCCTACATGGGTATTTTAACCCAGTATGATGGGAGCTTTTAAAAATGTAGACACAAACAGAACAGTTTCAATGAACATCTTGATATTCAAAAAATACAAATTATAATAGTAACACCTTGTATGTGTATGGTGTTCTTTATTTGTTAAGCTTTCATATGTACAAGATGTCTCAAAAGTCTTACTGTAGCTTTAGCAGATTAAAACTATGCTAAGACTTTGGGGACACCCTGTGAGGTTTTTCCTTTCTTTTTCTTTTCAGTCCAGACCTTTGAGTTCATCCATCTGGGGAACTTCTACGTGGTAACTCCCTCAACCAATTCAGAACATCAACTGTTATATAACTAACAGTCTTCAGGGGTTGTCCAAGGGCAGAGAGGTTAGGTAGCTTGGCTATAACCATTCAATTAGTATATGTCATAGAAGGAACTTGACCCTGGATTCACTGTCCACTGTACCATACTTTCTTTCCCAATCATGAACTATGGATCAATACTTTGACTTTCATTCTAGAAATGATGACAGTGAGGCACAGAAAGATCAAACGACGTCCCTAGCCCCTCATAGCCAGATTTCCTGATTTTTAGTCCTTTTACATTCCACTAAACCAAATATCTCTCATACCCGTCACTCAACCAATCAATAAGAATTTATTAAATGTTCCAGGCTTCTTTGTCTAGAGTATAATTTCAAGCATGAGAGACAGTCTGATACAAAGAACAGAGAGCTGTCCTTGGAGCCAAGAAGACCTAGGTTTAGGTTATATCTCTAATGTGTCCTGGCTGTATGACCCCGCAGAATTTCTTAATCTCTCAGGGCTCTAGGTAGTTACCTGATTCTACAAGTTGAAGAGAACATGCCAGTTCGTGTTGGTAGTAAAGGTTCCTCCAAGACCTCCCTATGCCAAGGAAATCATAGCTCTATCCCCCATTTCCATATTGTTTTAGACAGTGGTCACAGACATGCTTATGTGTTCTAACATCTTATTTGTATTGATATAATTGGTTTTATATTATCTACATTTTTTAATACATGCCTCCCTCCTATGTTCAAAGGGAGCTGTCTCATAACAAAGAATTTAAAAAGAGGAAAAAACAAAGTTCAGCAAAACAAATTAAAATATACAAGTCTGACATTTGGTATTTCATACAGAGGAGAAGTAAGAGAAGGAGCATCTCTGGAAGCTTCAGACATGTAAAGGAAGCTGGAGCCTTAGCAATTATAGATCCCCTTTCTAAGGACTTGGGAGGAATAATTTCCCCTTGGATGCGTTCAAGATTGATCTCTTGGTTTGAGCTGAGATTTTTATCAGACTTCTATCAGAAGAGCTCACTCACTCACATATTTTTCTCATATATTCTAACCCAGTAGTTTCAAGCTCAAATAGAAATTAATCTCTGCCATTGCATATTGATTTTGAAAATCACAAATTAACATTATCTGTGTTGTATTTTATTTTTATTTATATTGTTAAATTTTTCCAAATTCCATTTTAATCTATTTCAGGCTGCACTGAACAATCTTGCAACCTTGTGGCCCTTGGGTCAAGTTTGACACTTCTAATCTGTATAACTTTTTGCATTTCTTTTTGTCTGAATGATATATAACCAGCATTTGGTGGGAAAAAGCCAAGCTGGTAGGTATAAGTTTAATGTTCGTGCCCTCTCTTTGGCTAAGGGCTAACCAAGGAACAAAGGAATTTTTGTCTTGATCCATTTGTACCCCCAAACTAGAAATGTTTCAGGGGTAGATATTCTAGTCTGGCACCCTTCTTAGAGACTAGAGAAAGAAACGCTTAGCCACAGCCCTTCTGTATCTCCCTTCAGAGATCTAGGGTACACTAATGGATTTGGGGTGTCTATTTTCTACTGCCATTGGCTCAAGGTCCTATCACTTGATTATGTCTGTCCCACCACACATACATTGTTAGGGTCCAGTGACTAGTGCTCCATTTCTACTTAATCATTTAACACCAATCAGCATTTACAAAAAGACATTTACTTTAAAAACAAATATGGCAAGACAAAAAGGTTAAGAATGTTTTCTCCAATGGCTCCTCTGTATCACTTCACTGGGGGTAAAGAGGTTCTTGAGTAGGATCAATTTAGCTCAGTTCCTTCCCAGCACTGGTCTGTCAAGTTCACATGATATTACTACTAGATGAATTTTTGTCCAATCACCTCTGGGCAGGGGTCCCAAAAGCTACTCTTTGCTCCCTAATGTATTGATTCTGTACTAGCTGAAAATGGATACTCTGGAACACTGGGATAGTAGAGTCCTCTCCTAACCTTCCAAAACTTAAGAGATCAAAGGTTCCCAGCCTTTTACCTAAAATGAAAAATACTAACTGCGAGGTCAAGGACTGAAGCCCTTTCACATGAACTTGGAAGGAAGGAGGCCCTAAGGAGTTTCCGCTTACATCACTATCTCTCACCAAATACTGTTAGAGGAGTCACACCACCAGAGTTTAGCCAAAGTGAGCATGACCTAAAGGGGCAGGCTCAATGCCAATTCAGGCCCTTGGAAGACTCCCTTAATTCCAGATACTCAGTCAATACAAAAAGCTCGTAACCACAAGGTCTTTCAATCAAGAATCATCTACAAAATGTCTACACGTGCTCTACCATCTCTCCAAAGCACTTCCATCCTGTAAGTAGCACCCTTAGCTTCTCCACATGGAGAGATACCATCCTAGACTCCCTACACATATTCCAGATTCCCATGAGGTGGTTGGACTAGATTATACTTGTTCTAAATCCTAAGATCTTCCTATCCTATGACCTATAGTAGATATATAAAGAGTTGAAGTTCCTTTTCACAGCTATAGAAGCTTTGTGATCTTTATCAGGAACTTATCATTCCGTATCTCCTTCTGAATAATGTGGTTTACTCCCACTTCATCATCTCTCCCGTCTTCCTTTTATTTTATCCACAAACACATGTTCTCTATCATGTTTCCTCCCAAAGGTCCAAGGATCTGCATGTAAGAGTGAATTGTTACAATGCCACTTCTCATGCTCCAGTCATGTGTAACTGGCATCCCTGGTCACCCTGTACTGGACTCCTCCCAACTATGGGAATGTCTAGCTGAAACAGAACTTGGAGAGACTCAGAAGCCATAATTCACATAGAACTCATAAAATAAAGTGGATTCTTTAGCTTTTCATTGCTGCCCTCTGCTGGTGTCTCCCTGAACAAGTGAGGTGACCAAAGGTCCCAGGGTACAACCAGGTCTCCACTCCTCCCCACCACAATCTCTTTCAGATCAGTACTCCATGGAGAGTTGGGGTCTCTGGTTTCATGAATGTCTTGGCACAAATTGAATCTCTTTTATATTGTACAACCATTGAATGTCTTTTGTACTGAGATCACTTCTCAAATAGACTATTGTTGAATTCTCTGTGTACTCAAAACACTCTCCACACGTAAATGAGCTCTCCATTCAAGCTTCCAAATATGACCCCTGAAACAGTGTCACCATACATCTAATCTCTCCCTCTCCGTACTTCGCTTACCATAGGACACAACTGAATCCCACCTTGCAAGCATTCCCTTAGTTCTTATTCTCAGGCTGGTCTATGGCCACCTACTTGACCTCAAACACAAGTTCCAAATAGGGCTATGAAATCAGTCACCCGGCTCCCCATTAACCTTCTATAGAGTCCTCAATTCTTCCTGTTACTCTGTTACCATCATTTATTTTATCTGTTCTTTCTGAAAGAATATATTTTATTACCATATTCAAGTCATAAGCTGCATCCCACTAAAATTCAGTAACATCTCTGTGTAACCCTGAGCAAGGCAAATTAATTTCCATATGCCTCAGACAAGTATCTAAGACTTATTTATCAACATCCCTGGATGTCTTGTCTATTACTCATCCTTTGTGCATTATTCTATACATACAAATCATACTTACAAGACCACTTTTTTTTACTCATCTTTTCAGTGGTTTTGTTTTTTCAGAAAGAGAAATTATTTACACTCTATTGATTTACATTTGTTTCTTAACAGATATACTTTGTGTTTTTATTTAGGGTGATCTTATCTCCCCTATTTCGTATATCAGTTTCCCCACAAGCAGGTCATTTTCCTTTGAAAAAGTTTATTTCATCATTTCACAATAATGCCATTAAGATAAGATCAGACTCCACTCTAATATAATATTATCCCTGAGACTAGCCAGTTCGTCACCCATGCCAATGCCCACTTTTCTTCACTCACCTCCAATAATCCAACATTACACCTCATAGGACCATGAGATCATCAATTTAGGGCTGGAAGGGACCTCAGAAGTCCTACTGCACTCATTTCATAATTGAAGAATTTGAGAGAGGCCAAGTTATTTGCCAGAGAAATCTGAACCCAGCTCTCCTATTCTAGATTCGGTTCTCTTTCCTCTGTACAAAATTTCCTCCTGATGTATTGGACTACCTTGCCAGCCACAGCCAGGGGTTGTCAACACTACCAAATTATATTTTCTTACCAAATAGAGTCATTGATTTAGAGCTAAAAGGGACTACTTGCTCCAACCCCCTTATATTATAGATGGGGAAATAGGTATTCTTTGGAAGGATTTTATGATATGAATTTGGGTTCTCTGATTTCAAATCCCAGACTCCTTTCACTACAACATGCTTCAACCAAGATAGCATCCTACACCTCCCCCTACTTCATCACCATTCTAGTTGGGGATTCACTGAATCCTTTGCCCTCAGTTCAGGTTTTTAGTAACTACTCTTGGGAATAATATTTCACCTAGTATTACAGTCTGAGTTCCTAATCATAAAAACTTTCCAAAAATGTAATGGACTGCTTTGAGAGGTGGTGAGTCCCCCATCACTGGGAAATAGTGTGGTGCACTGAAGGGAATGCTAGATTTGGAACCAGAGGACCAAGGTTCAAATCCTAGTACTATCATATATGTGATCACGCCCACATTTCACTTCTCTCAACCTTAGCTTCCTCATAGGGAAAATGAGGGGGGTAATATTAGTTGATGATTGAACACAATTTTCAGTTAGTCACTAGGATAGTCACATTTCAAAATGAGAACTTGCCATATCTGTAACTAGATAGGTTTATGCAATTGCCCTTACTGATCAGTCTTCCTCTGTCCAAAGGGAAACAATGGAGGACAGTACCTTCCTGCCTACTGAGCCATCCACGGTATTACTTTGACCCAAATCATTTGGTTTGTAGCACCCACTAGCCCTCTCCCTCTATCCCCATAAAAAAAAAGTCAAGTTCAACGGTAGTATTTGCTTAGGTGGTAAGATTATATTTCAGGATAAATGGAGTGGGTGGAGGAAATTACTACAGCTTCATTAGAAGAATTAATGCTGCCGCCTCATCCTTGACTGAGGAATTTCACCAATTTTCCTTTGATGGGCTAATCATCTTAATGGGATTTTGGAGAACACAGAAAATGTTTCAACTATTCCATCCACAGAGTGTTTCCTAAAGCTCTTAATTTAATCTCAGGAATTGCCCTTTCCCACACAATATTGGACTGTGAAACTTCTTTGTGTTTGTGTGGTGTAAGCTGCCCTCATTCTTATAAAGCCAACCATTGTGAGAGGTCTAAACACTGTGATGGGAGTGCTATCTAGTGGCTGAACCAGGAGCTTGGAATCTCATTCCCATTTCATAATCTCCTCCTCCTCATCCTTCTCTGTGTGCTTGAGGTTACAGCACCCCCTCAGTTATCAAGGGGAAAAAAATTACTTCTGTCAACTCAAAAACGTGTCATTCACAGTACTTAACTCAACACTTAGGTTGAAATTTAATTTCAAGAAAGAATATTTGAAATAGAAAAAGCCCCAAAGAAAAATTTCCTCACTGTCCAGAGTAACAAATCTTGGAAAAACAGGAAGGTAGTCGGTCAGTGCCAGGTAAATGAGGGGAGAGAAAGAAAGAGGTTTCTTTTATGAAATGGCCTGGGGGCAATTCTCTAAAGGTGAATGGAAAATGAAAAAAAAAGAAAAGAAAATTTGAGCATAGTTCCAGGAATGAATTCCTCTGTCAGTTCTTTCTTTAACAACAACAAAAAAGTATTATTTATTTATTTTTAGCGTTTCTTTTTGTTTTTAGTTTTGCGTTCCAAATTCTCTCCCTGCCTTCCACCTCTCCCCCACCAATTAAGAAAACAAGAAATATGATATCAATTATACATATGAAATCACGCAAAATATATTTCTATATTACCCATTTTTTTAAAAAAAGCAAGAGAAATAAATAATATGAAAAAAATTATGCTTCAATCTATACCTAGACACCAGCAGTTCTTTCTCTGGAGATGGATAACATTTTTCATCTTAAATCCTTCAGAGTTGTCTTGGATCATTGTATTGTTCAGAATAGCTGAGGCATTCATAGTTCATTACCGTTACAATTCTGTTGTTACTGTGTACAATGTTTTCCAGGCACTGCTCTCTTTACTTTGTATCAGTTCATACAAGTCTTCCCCAGGTTTTAATGAAGTGACCCTACTTGTTATTTCTTTTATCACAATGATATTCCAGTACAATCATATACCACAACTTGTTCAACCATTCTCCAATTAATTGGTTTATCTCGATTTCTAATTCTTTGCCAACACAAAAAGTGCTACTATGAATATTTTGCATGTATAGGTCTTTTCCATTTTTCTTTTATCTTTTAAAATACAGACCTAGTAGTAGTTTTTCTGGGTAAAAGGGTCTAAACTGTTTTGTAGCCCTTTGGTCAGAGTTCCAATTTATTCTTCAGAATGGTTGGATCAGTTTATACCACCAGCTATGCATTAGTGTTTCCGCATCCTCTCTAATATTTGTCATTTTACTTTCCTCTCATTAACTAATCTCATAGGTGTGAGGTGTACCTCAAAAATGTTTTAATTTGCACTTTAGAACATTTTTGCATATGACTTTAGATAGCTTTGATGTCTTCTTCTGAAAACTGCCTGTTCACATGCTTCTACCATTTATCAATTGGGAAGTGATTCATTTACTTATAAATTTGATTCGCTTTTCTATATACTTGAGAAAAAGGTCTTTATCAAAGATACTACATTTTTTCCAAGTTTCCAATTTTTCTTCTAATATTAGCTGCATTAGTTTTGTTTGTTCAAAACATTTTAAATTCAATATAATCAAAAATGTCCATTTTACTTCCCATAATGCTCTCTCTCTTATTTAGTCATAAGTTTTTCTCTTATCCATAGATCTGATAGGTAAAATTACCAATTCTCCTCTAATTTACTTGTGACATCTCCCTTTATGTGTAAATCACACACCCATTTTAACCTTATCTTGGTATACTATGGTATACTGTGTGAGATGTTCGTCTATGCCAAAGCTCATTCTAGTTTTTGCAGTTCTTGTTAAATAGTGAGATGCAAGGTTTGCATCTTTGTTATCAAATACTAGATTACTTTGTTCATTTCTCCTGTGTATCATGTACTTCATCTATTTCACTGACCTATCACTTTCATTTCTTAGCCAATATCAGATTGTTTCCATGATTAGCACTTTGTGATGCAGTTTGAGATCTAGTTGTTGCTAAGTCATCTTCCTCCCATTTTTTTTATTGATTTCCTTGACATTCTGAACCTTTTGTTTTCCCAGATAATTTCATTATTTTTTCTAGCTCTATAAAATATTTTTGGTAGTTTGATTGGCATGGCATATAACAAGTAAATTACTTTAGGTACTAAAAAGTACCTAAAGTGCTACTTTAGGTAGCACTCTCATTTATATTCTATTGGCTCAGCCTACCCATGAGTAATTAATATTTATCTGTTTAGTTCTGTCTTTATTTGTGTGAAAAACTGCTTTGTAATTGTATTCATATAGTTCCTAAGTTTGTCTTGGCAGGTAGACTCCCAAGTATTCTATATTGTCTGCAATTATTTTAAATGGAATTTTTCTTTCTATCTCTTCCTGCTAGGTTATGTTGGTAATATATAGAAATATTAATGATTTATGGGCATCCTGCAATTTGCTAAAATTTTTAATTGTTTCAAACAGTTTTTTATTTGATTGTCTCAGATTCTCTAAGTATACTATCATATCATCAGCAAAGTTTGTTTGTTTTCTCATTGCCTGTTCTAATTTCTTCAATTTTTTTTCTTCTCTTATTGTTGTAGCTAACATTTTTAGAACAATATTGAATAATAGGAGCAATGGACGTCTTTGCTGCAGTCCTGATCTCATTGGGAAGGCTACTAGCTTATCACTATTACAGATAATATTTGCTAATGGTTTTAGATAAATACTACTTATCATTTTTTAATGACAGCTCTATTTATTCCTATAATTTCTAGTGTTTTTAATAGGAATGAAATGTTGTATTTTTGTCAAAAGAGTTTTTTTCTTATATTTTTATAAATATTCATCCATTTCACTTAGATTATCGTATTTATTTGGTACATAATTTGGTATTTAAAATAGCTCCTAGTAATTATTTAAATTTTGTCTTCATTTGATGGTGCATTAACACTTTTCATTTTTGATACTTGTAATTTGGTTTTCTTTTTTTAAATCAAATTAACCAGCAGCTTGTCGATTGTATTGGGGTTTTTTTTCCCATAAAACCAGCCTCAAGTTTATAAGTTAAATTTATTTTCACTTACAATTTTCCTTTGATTTTCCAGCCCTGGAAGGTTAATAGGAAGGGTCTCTCATGCCTGGATGGGAGCGCAGTACAGTCCAGCATGGGCTGCACTGACCCAGACAGAGCCTGAGCAGGCCATGGTGGGACTGAATCACTGGCAGTTTCCAGACTTCTCAACCCCAAAACACCAAGGACAACTTGGAAGGTCAGTGGAAATAAGCAGTGTGAGAGAGTAGCACAGTTTGACCCAGCCCCACAGTGGCAGAGGGGGTAGAGAAGTCTGAGACAGTCACACAAACAGCAGCAGTTGTTTCTGGAGCTCTAGGCCCACATTAAGCTGCTGACAATATACCGCCCACTCCTACAGCAAGCAGAGAATTGCCTTGACAAAGAGCTCAAAAGTCAAGTAATTGTGTGGGGAAATGAGCAAAAATAGGAAAAACAATCAGACTATAGAATCTTACTTTGGAGACAAGGAAGATCAAAACATCCAACCAGAAGAAGACCACAAAGTGAAAACTCCATGTTCCAAGCTGTGGGAGATGGCTGGCATCCCCACGTGAAGTGGTGAAGAAGAAAGACATGGGCAGGCAGAAGAAGATAGAACAACTCTACTTTATTGAGCTGAGGGTCTGAGTTAAAAAAGACAAAAAATACAAGTCTACATGACAATTTGCTAGTCTTCAGTCCTGGTAGTTTGGCCAGTCTTACTGTCTTAAGAAATGTTATCCTAGAGGGCATCCATCTATTTTATATATCCCTTGTACTCTGTAGTTCTATTGTTTACCTCACAGAGACAGCAACATCCGGGGTGGGGGGTGGAGGGGGATGGAGAACAGTACCAGATGATAATGAGCACAGTCTCAGAGAACAGGCTTCCCCAAAGTTCTGGCCTGGACTTGCCACTGCACTCCATCCTAGCCCTCAACACAAAACCTCCAAAAAAAATATGAATTGGTCTCAGGCTCAAAAGGTATTTTGAAAATCTAGTAATAGAATTAGAGGAAAAAATTGGGAAGAGAAATGAGAATGATGCAAGAAAATCATGAAAAACGAGTCAATTGCTTGGTACAGGGGATCCCAAAAAATACTGAAGAAAATAACGTCTTAAGAAATAAACTTAGCCAAATGGCAAAAGAGATCCAAAAATCCAATGAGGAGAAGAATGACTCAAAAAAATCAGAATTGGCCAAATGGAAAAGGAGTTCCAAAAACTCACTGGAGAAAATAATTCCTTAAAAATTATAAACCCATCGTAGCAACCAAGAAGTCTATACACATTATCAGGCCTTCCCACAAACAAACACTTACAATTCTAGCTGCCTCCTTCCTCTGTCCTTCCCAGCTCTGATTAGTCTGACCAACTTCCTCTCAGCTCTGCTTTAGCTCTGTGTGTTCTACTTTTCCTGCTCTACACCTTCCTGTTCCACTCATTCAGCAAACTCCTCCACCACAAACTTCATGTGACTCAAACTTATGGGACTTAGGCTTCTATGAAACTCAAGCAGGTCACATTGGTGTATTAATGGAATGGGAAAAATCTTCCCATTCCATTAAAAATACATCAATAATACAGCTGACTATTTCCCTTTTCTTACTGATTCTTCACTTTTCCTCACTTTCATTACCTAGATCAACCTTATCAGAAAACTATACCCTCCATTTTTAAGAAAGAATTCCTTGGTGTACATTCTCCAGAATGAACCTTGCTATCCACACCACCACCTCGCCCTTAGGATTTCTGGCCTTTCTCATTTGCCATGAAGCTGAAATTTCATGTGTTATCACCTCCAACTAAAGTGTGAGCTTCTTGGGAGCAAAAACTGTCACTTTTCCTTTTTGTACCCCTAGCTCTTTGCATACTGCTTGCCACATTATAAATGTTGAACATTTTTTTTTGTTTGCTCATTTATTTTTATACCCTTGACACCAAATGATAAGTGCCCTCTAAGCCACCAAGCACAAGCCAAATTTCTGCCCTACCTTTCCCTTCTGGAAATAGTAAAGTATAAAGATGGAAATGACAATCCTAGAATCATCTAAATGTAGGCCTGTCTGCTCAGTTTCTAGTCTCTTAATACAATATCGAATATTTATTACAATAAGAAAAAAGTTAGAGACAAAGTACTCTTTCTTCCTTTATTTATTCACTGCCAATTCTTCCTCCCAAACCCTCTGCTCTTAGATGTGCATTCCTTCATGTTGCCTCCGTTGCTCATGGCAACCAACTCCAACAGTTTGTTGTGAAATACCTGCCCTCCTCATAGTTTGATCATCCTGTGAATCAATCCTTCAAGAGCTCTTTCTTTTCCTAAGACAGGAAATTATTCTTAACAATGTTCATGGCTAATATAAGTGATTTGGAACTGAAACAGCTGTTGTTAGTCATTACACAGCTACAGAGAAGTGTGTGGGAAGGAGACATAAAGTGTGTAAGGCCCATGCTGAAAAGATATGATCCATCAGAGGATTTTGATGTAATGCAATTTAGGTATCATTTACCAGGGCTCCTTAACCTGAGGTGTAAGAACTTGTTGTTGTTCTTGCTTTTCATTTTGAAAATTATTTTTCTATATAATGAGTTTACTTTGTAATCCTATGTATTTTAAGTTATGCATTTAAAACATTTTCCTGAAGAGTCCATAGTCTTCACTAGGCAGCCAAAGGATTCCATGACATAAAAAAGGTTAAGAATCACTGATCAGACCTTTAATTTTATAAATGAGGACACTGAGGCCTAATGAAGTTAAATAGCTTCGCATCACAGCATAACTCAGGGGGCTTCTCCTATTCAAAGTCTCCATTCTCCTCAGTTGTTAGTTCTCTCTCCCTGGGATGATTTTGCGTTTGGTTGTCTATTTTGACACTCTCCCTTCCCTGCTTTTGTTTTTACCTTTGTATCTCCAGGGCCTTGAACTTAATGGGATCTTCAGAAATGCTCGTTGAATTGAGCCGATTTACCCAAGATGTCCCAGGTAATAAATAAGAGAAGCAGGATTTGAAGGAGAGCTCTCTGACTCCAAGTCTCCAAACTCTGTCTGCTGCAGCAAGCTTCTCTCCCTTGTAAGTATCCATACATCTGCACAGACCTGTGTACAGCTGGAGGGATTTGCAGACTGATCCTGAGATGATCTAGCTCCTGGCCAGGCCTCAGTGGATAATGAAGCTAATCTGATGTCAGAGATAAAATGATTTTGTTTACACCTAGGGTCACCTCTGAGTCCAACTCTCATTGGGGATTTCATACAGGTGAAATGCGGAAAAGTTAGCCACAAATGTTAGTAGCTCATTTTTAACTATAAATCACTGCTAAATTTTGCCAATAGGATTTGAGTGGAAATAGACTAGATTTGGGAAATAGTAGATCTGGGCTCAAATACCACCACTAAATATCTGTATGACCTTGAACGAGTCACTTCAACATTTTTTGCTTCAGTTTCCTCATCTGTAAACATAGATGATGATAAAAAAAATACCTACCTTACAGAGTTGTTTGGTAAGAACCAAACAACATCACAGCTGTGAAAGAAATTTGTTCAAGATAAAGTCATAACTCTAGAGTGGAATTCTAATACCAACCAAACCAGAATCTTTCATGAGGCCAAAGTGAGAGCCATTGACTTTGTTTTGCGTGTGAGAGGGATCTGCAAGGTCATCAACATCACTTCCTCCTCCTGAGTCATCTGGATCCAGTGAACAGAGATTCATCCAGATGACTGGAGATGGCCCAGGATGCAAAAGGAGACCTTGGCCTTTTTAGGCTTAGACTTCTCATCTACTCACTTAGAGGGACGTACAACCCCATTGAGTGGATAGGCCTCTTTAAGAAGTAGTCAGGGAATGGCCCTTTTAATGAGCCAAAGGAAAAAATGACTAAATCAAACTGGGAGGGAAAGAGAAACTGTTATTACTGATAATCACTGTAAGCCAGCCATTAAGTGGAGCTTGGATAAGTACCTATTATTGTCCAACCTATGGGCTTCAGAGTGCACTGGGTTTAAGGTTTTGGGAACGGGAAGGAAGGAAGGAGGGAAGGAAGGAAGGACATCAAGCTAGTAAACCCCAAAGGAAGGGGAGAGGGAGACAGAAGGGAGAAGATGAACTGAGTTCCCTAGCTAGGTGGGCCCCCATTCAGGCTACTTGGTCTACTCACAGGTTGTGTTCATCCTTCATTTTCGAAGAAGACCATGACATCAGAGAAATGATGACATGACTTGCACTTGACTTTGTTTTGAGTGAAAGAGGGCTGTGCAAGGTGAATATCATATTGGTACTACAGCAGCTAAATGGCACAGTGAATCAGGAAGACCTAACAGGATACTCTTGACTTCTAAACATGCCTATTCAGTGAACCTCTCATGAATGCTGCACTAAGCGCCTTCCTCTAAGAAAGTTGGATAAATTTTCCATTTCTGTTCAAATACATCACCTGATGATATTTCAAAAATAAACACGAAGTGATCAATGACTGCATTGTAGTGGCATCAGTTCTGGCTGAAAGGTCTATACTGGGAGAATTTTAAAGCATTTCAAGGGGCAATGAGTGTTCTAAAAATGGTGGGAATGTGAAGAGAAACTTCCCTGTAACAAATATTTGGACCCTGAGTATAACACATTGATGGACAGCTTGTATTGGGCACACAGAAAAGATAAAGGATTTGTAAAAGGAAAACCTTTAGCCTTCAGTCGGCTTTATGGTGGGCTAGTCAAAACTTAATTGAGACACACCGAACCATACAGAAATGTTTGCATTATATGATATGGGGAAGATGAAAGCAGTTGTCCTTACTTTTAGATATGTTGACTTTTAGAGCTTGAGATTTTTCTCCAGTAAGTATTCTTGATTGAAACCATTTGCCTCTTGATTTTCTGTAAGTGTTCAAAGTTTATAATTGAATCAGTCTCCCTTTTCTTAAATACATGTATTTTCTAGTCCCTCTATTGTAATAAATCAATAACTGGACATGGTTTTGATCATTTCATTTTCTTCTAATGAAAAGCACCCAACAGTATTTGGAAATATCTGGTGCTGCTTAGTATTGTGTGTGACTAGGCAGATGTGGGGGGAGGAAAGCTGATCAATTGAGTGCATGAGATACTGAGCTCAGAAATTCAACACAATCTATGAAGAGAAAGGGAAATAAGAAAATGGACCTGTATTTTGACAGGAAGACATGTATGGTAGTATGTTAAAGTGCCCCACCCACCATGCCCCACCCCCAGCAAAAAGGAACTAGAGATCATAATGAGCCACTATCCACACATGTAACATTGTTTCCTTTTAAAGTATGTTAGAATATGTTTAATCATAAAACACAAAAAAAGATCTAGTCCAAGTCCCTTATTTTACAAACGAGGAAACTGAAATTTACCCATAGAGATGAAATAACTTGCCAAGGTTACAAAGGCCATTAGTAGTAGAACCTAAGACTAGAGCCTGGCTCTCAACTTTTAGTACGATGTTCTTTGCCTGAAACCACGATATATATTTTGGTTGAATTCCTGCTATGTGCCCAGCACTGTGCTAAATAATGAGAAAAGTCTAGAACACAATCCTTCCCCTATGGACTTCTGTCATAGACTAGATGTGATTTAGACCTGTTTCATTGCTCAGGCTTCATGTTGGAAAAATATGAGACCCTGAGTTCATCCAATAATTAGGAGGTTGACTTAGTCATAGCTGGGAAAGGATATTCAGCAAGGATACAACATTAACTGTGTTAGATATGGCTTTTCTGTGTTGGTCATACTTTCCTACTCATCAGAAGCCTAAGAAAGGAGCCTCTGACCCCTTGTGCCTTGCAGTTTTTTTGTATATAGGCTAGCAGTAAACTCTGTCAGTTGCTCAAAATTTTAGTGTATTGAACTCATTCCATCCTGAGGATGGATATGATACCTTTAAGGAAAAACCAGCCTATGTGGAGTAGGACCATAGGATATTACAACAATCACAATCTAGTGAAGGAGGGAAGAATTAGAGGTATTGGTGGTCCCTTCTCCAATACACACGCACATACACGCACACACATTTCTCATCCGTGGGTGTATTTTTCCAGCTTCCTTGAGGACAAACATAATTTCATTTTTTTCTTTATATCCCTAGAACCCCTCACAATACCTGGCACACACAGGTGTTTAATAACTACTTATTAGATTAAATGATATAATTAAGTGCTAAAATGAAAGGGGTGGTGGATTTTTTTCCCCTTAAACTCTGTTTTCAGGCTCAAATTCAATTCAGCTCAGATTCTATCTGGCCCACTTCTCAATACAAATGTCACAAATGGTGAGGCTTCTTAAGAACCAACCCAATATGGCAGATCTTAAATAAACTTTTCTTTTGGCTCATAAAAGAAACCCTTTATTTTCAGGCTTACACAATAACAAGAGTCCATGTTCACTCTGGGGAATTTTTCATTTCTGTAGCTCATAGCCACATCCCTCCTCCAGAATATCATTTCCTATCACTACTCAAAATGGAAACACCAACTCCCCTGGTAAGCTCCAGTTCCCAAAATTAATTAAGAAAAATTTTATGGAAAAGTCATAGAAAACTAGATAGAACTCAAAAAGAAAGAGACCTTGGTGGATGGATCAGACTGGGATTGACAAGTTGTAGAAGAAAAGACATGCTAAGAGAAAGGAACAACAAATGCACAGAGATTGTAATGAGTATAAATAAGTAAATGACTTTGAGACTATCTGTGTGTTGTCCAGAGCTATCACTGCTATTGCTGCATCAGCTTAGGAATCCCTCAGTGAGAAACTCCTTGTACAAATGATCTCAGCAGCAGGATTCACCTATCTCTGTGCATGTAATTCTCAAATCTATACAGCTTTAACCTCTTTTCTGGGCTCCAGTCTCAAACCCCCACCATTGGATATCTCAGAATGGTTGTCCCATAGACACCTCAAACACCATATGGGTAAAACTGTACTCATTTTCCCAACCTTCCCTCTTCTAACTTTTGGAGATACTACCATGCCACACTCACTGTGGCAAAGTTTTTTTTTATATATAACTGCTTAATTGATTCATTGTTCCTTGAACTTCAGTGGCTTTTCCAAAACTCTTTATACCTCCTAACTCTCCCATGATTCTCTCTCCCTCTGCCCTTTCAGCTAAGAATCTTTTTTTTTTACTTTCAATGAAAAAATGGACAAAATTTTCCAAGAACTCTTCCTTATTCCCTCCTCCTCCTCCTCATCCACATCATATAGATGCTTTCCACCATTATCTCTTCCCATCTCCCATCTCACACCAAGGGATGACCCTTCTCCTTGCCAAGTCAAAATCCTCTAATCAAAACTGTCTTCTGATCATCGTTTCTTCTATATTTCCAGCGTCCCATATTTTAATGCCCCATCTCACTTTTAACTATCAGAATGCTGAGCAAGGTTGGAAGGCATTACTATTGCTTAGAATCATACATGTAAAGCTGAACGAGATCGCAGAAGTCATCTAATAATGATAATTCAGTTTTCTATAGCAGTAAGGTTTCATATAGAATCACAGTGATACAGAATTCAGAGCTGCAAGGAGAATCTTGGGAGCCTTTTACTCCAATGATGAAAGGCATACACAACAGGAATCCTTGGTATTAAAATATCTAGCAAGTGGTCATCTAGCCTCTCTCTGAAAATTTCCAACAAGGTTTACAAAATACTTTCCTTAAAGCATCCTAAGTCCAGTCTCACATTTCATTTTTCCTATGTAAGGAAATTGACTCCAAATAAGTGACTTTCCCAAGCTGTAAAGGCAGAATTTGAACCCAAGTCCTCTAACTCTAGATTCAATACATTTTTCTCTCCACTACATGGTTTTTCATGGCATTAAATTGAGAAAGGAAGAGGAGGACCAGGCTTTCAGGAGACAAAAATGAGTTCATTGAGAGTTGTTGAAAAAAATACATAAGGTTTATAAGAGGCCCATTTTACAGATGAAGCTGAGAGTTTAAGTTACTTCCCTGCTGTCAGCCAGCTTGAATATGTCAGACCTGGGGCTTCTGACTCTTAGTCTAATGTCCTATATAACTGTGATCATTTAAAATGGCTACTCTCCTATACACATGATACTCAGACAAGCACCTGTTGTGATCGATTTTAAAACATAAAAAATAAAATAGCCAATCCATTGCCAACTTGTGGAAGTTTATGAACATAATCTTTCTGGTCTGTAAAAGTACATCAGAGTCTTAAGTTGAGTGTCAGGAAAGAAAGCAGAGCCCTACTGATGCTTAGTGAAATGTTAGAGTAGCAAATATGAACTGAGGCATCCATATTTTACCAGCTGATGGCATCATAAAAATTGCCTTATGTCGTTACTGTCAGGCACTGATGCACTAATGCTCCATGAGCAGGGCTGGCAGCCATGTGCAAAGCACCTCCAGCAGCTGTGTGATTCAAAATCAGCAGCTACCTGTCCGCTGGTATAGCAACAAACCCTCTAAAGAAGCAATGGGGAAAGTTCACCATCACTCCATATTATCTCATCGATGACTGGCCCTCCAGCACCAGGGTTGCTTTCCAATGATCTGGCACCCTGCAGACATCTCACCTCCTTCCATGCAGAAGCTTGCGTCTAGTACTTCAGCATCTGGCTGATCTCCTTGCAGCTGTCTGGTGTTCCACCACCTTGTTATCTTTCCAGTGTAGGAGTTCACTTGCACTGGCCAGGACTGGGAGCCTCAGATATGAGCCTGAGATCAGATTACTTCATCTGTGTTTCTGAGAGAGCAGAGATGCATCAGGAAATCATGCTTATCTTCTATGCTGCACAGTGTTGGAATTCATCAAGGTCATGTAGTCAAATGTAGTCATATTTTAAAAACCAAATAACTGGGTTCAAATCTTTGTTCTGCAATTGACAAATGACCTATCCTGGTCTTCAATTTCCAATCCCTGACCTTCAATTTTCCCACCTGAAAAATGAGGATCTTTATGCTGCCTCCCTCCAGGTATTATCATGAGGACTGCATTATGTAGACAGTTGGAGAGATAGATAAATGAATAGATGAAAAAAAGAAATAAAGGAAAGAAGGAAGGAAGGAAGAAAGGAAGAAAGGAAGGAAGGAAGGAAGATTAAGAGCTTACTAATAGGCAGGCTCAATGTATAGAATGTTATACTGGCCTTGTACTCAACAATAGCAGAGTGGGAATGCTGCCTCATATACTTGCCAGCAGGTCACTTATCTACTTTGTGCCTCAGTTTCTTCACCTGTAAAATGTGCATGACAATAGCACTGACCTCCCAGGGTAGTGGTGAGGGTCCTTTACATCCCTTGAATAGAGTGCTATAAAAATGCTAACTACTGTCATTATGCTTCTGACATGGTATAAAACCTGGGAATACAAGTAAAATCATGCTAGACAGTCCTGCCCCTATGGAACTTCCATTCTTGTTAGAAAGAAACATCACATGATGCAGGGGAGGGAGAAGGGAGGAGAGAATAGTGTACATGTGGCATGTACTGGAGATGGTCAGGAAATGCTGTGGAAGCCTAGAATTAAGCTGAAGCTGGTTTACCAAATCCTAGGGTGGCTTGAGAGGCAGGATCCAACTTTCTGGTGGGGAGTGGAAGTGATGACTAAATAGAAATAGAATAGATTTGCAAGATGTCCCAATAGTCTTAGTGCAATTTTTAAACATTAAAGTTTCATGTCTCCACCCCAATCCACTGTGATCTTGTATACATATCTGAATGAAGCAGCACTAGACTAGGGGAGTTAGGAGAACTGAATTCTAATCTCTATCCTGACATTCCATCTGGGGCTTTATTTTCTCCTTTGTAAAGTAAAAAGGTCAGAAAAGTTGATCACTGAAGGCCCTTCCAATTCCTTCAGTTTGAGAATCTGTGAGATTTGAGCTCCATTTGACTTCAGAATGACTTGACTTCAATTTCAGTTAGAATTGAATTAGCTTTCCTCTGGGTTTTTGGGCAATTCACTTCTCCTTCTCTTAGGTCTCATCTTCCTCCTCCATAAAATGAAGGTATTGGAAAAGTTAATTCCTAAGATGTCTTTCAGCTTTAATATTATACTTTGAGAGTTTTAGACATGGGGGAGACTTTAATCATTTTTTTCTACCTCCTCTCTAAAAGCATCTGTTTAATAAAAAAGTTATCATTCCACTACCATACTTGCTATCAGGCTTTTTCTATATCCAGTGACATTATCAGCTAACATTCATATAGCACTTTGCAAAGGTATATAGATATTATTCATTTTGAATCTCATAAGAACTCTGGGAAGTAGGTGCTGATATCATTCCCATTTTACAGTTGAGGAAATTGAGGTATATAAAAAATTAAGTGGCATGTCCAAGGTCATTCACCTGGGTAAGTGTCTAAAGCTAGATTTGGCCTCAAATCTTCCTGACTTCAGTTCCTGGACTCTGTCCACTTTGTCACCTATTTGTCTTAGAAACAACTAACTGTAACAACTGGTTATCAAGAATAATTAATTAAAACAGAAAACCAACAGAGGGGCCAATTGACAGTGTAGACTTTGGAAGTGGGCAACCTTATCAACAGCAGCTTCATAGTACTCAAGTTTCTCTTCTTATAAGTGCCAGTGTCCCAACATCTTCCCCCCATGGGAGTAACATTTTTCACCCCCTCTTCAACATAGGGTATCTCCCATGCCCATTGCCAATATACCACTTGAACCATCAGCTAAAAAATAATTCTTATTTTCTGTATCTTACAAATGGTCGTTTTAGTCTCCACTTAAAAAACAGCTAAGGCAAATCAACTACTTCTTCAATTTATTTTTTCTTATGTAAACTTGTCTCTGAAACTTCCATCCACTGTTCCTAATTCTATTCTTTGGACCCAAGCAGTACTAGACTAATCCATCTTTGCCATAACGAACCTTCAGATTCTTTAAGATAAGTATCATATCCTGTCTAAGTCTTCCCTTCTCTAGGTTAAACATTCCCAGTTCCTTCAATCAATCCTCGCATGATATTGTAAGGGTAATTTAAATGGGAATATCTTTCCCATACATTAAGAGACCCATGTGACCTGCTCAAATCCCATGAAAGCCTAAGTTACATGTGATGGGAGGAGCTTGTTGAATGGTGGAATGGGAACGGTGGAGCAGAACTGGGAGGAAATTAGGAGCAGAGGAGAGAGGGCACAAGCAAGCAGGAACAGCTAGGTTGTGAGTGTTTGTTTGTGGGAAGGCCCCAGGTGGTGGAGTGGTTAGGATGGGGTGGGGGGAATGACTTTGTCTCCTGCAATGATAATATGTATTCACTTCTTGGTTACTATGATGGATTTGGCTTTCTGTTGTTGGGATTTGACTTCCTGCCATCTGAATGAATGTTTTTCTTCTGCCTTCTACATGAGAGTCTGTTATATTTTGTGATTCAGAACTATACTGGAATATTCATAGTCAGCCTCAGTGCTGTGACTACTGCCTTGGTGATACAGGTATGAACTCAAGGCCCTTTACCTTCTTGCTTATCCTTTTCTGGAAATTCTCTAGCTCAGCAATGTTATTCTTAAACTGTAGCATCTAGAAGTGAAATCAAGGTGGAGTGGAATGAGGGTCCAATACAGTGGGATTATCACCTCTATATTTCTATAAGAAAATGGTGTTAGACTCAAATAGAAATGGGGACCACTATATTATGTAAAGATCCCTTAAGAGCACATACTGACTTGGAAAACCACATATTTATATGATCTATGCTCTATTGTATTTTATATATTTTTGCTAAATATTTCCGAATTTTACTTTAATCTAGTTCAGACTTTACTCTGGAGTGTTATAAGCTACAAGTTGCATGTCTGATACTTGTACTGTAAGCCTCTCTCAGTGTAACCCAAGATCGCATTAGTTTATTGATTGCCACATTAAATGTCTGACTCAAACTGAGCCTACTGAAACCCACAAACAACTTTCAGATAGATAGACTAGACCATCATCTTTTACTTATAAAGTTGAAGTTTTGAACCTGAGTAAGATTTTACATTTATCTCTGCTTAATTTCACTGAATTCGAATGTCCAGTATATTAACCTTTCAAGATCTTTTTGGAACCTGATTCTGACATGCAATGCATTAATTCTCCTTCCTGGCTTTGGATCATCTTACAATCTGATAAGCATGAATTCCAAGCCCTTACTGAAACATTGATGAATAAAATTAAATAGCTTAGAGTCAAACATATCTTTGGAAAACTCCTTTGGAGACTGTTTTCCAAATTGACACCCAGTCATTAATGACTGCTTTTGTGATCTAGGCTTCGACCCACTCTAAATTCACCTGATTATATTAAATTCCTACCAACATCTGTTCCTTTTCTTCTACAAAAATAGCACACGATGAACAGTGTTGCGCATACTATTGATGGACTGTCTATTGAGAAGTAACAATGGTATTAAAAAAATCAAGAAACCATTAAAAACAAAGAAGAACACTTGTCAATATGTTTGCTAAAATCTAGGAAAACTATTTCTCCAGTATTTTATTCACTTACCTGTCTTAGTAATCCTTTTCAAAAAAGAAGTGAGATTAGTCTAGCATGACCTGACCGACTATGAAGTCACACTGACTCTTTGGGATTGCTGCTTCTATTTTCTATTTCTAGACATTCATTAGCTATCTCTTTAATAATATATCTTACAATTTTACTAGATATCCAGGTCAAGCACATTGGCCTATCGCTTGCTGACTGCAGTCTTTCCTTTTTGAAAATTGGTACAACATTGCCTTTTTACCATTTGAGTGGCATCTCTCCCATTCTCCACAGTCTTTCTGACATCACTGACACTGCCTCAGCAATACCACCTCTGAGTTCTTTCAGTCCCCACCAATGTAATCCTTCTAAACTTGAACTTGATGGATGTGCTTTCTTATTATCTCCCTGTGGATTCTGGAGTTCAGCTCTCATTTTACTCTTCAATCAATTCATGGATCTTTTAAGTATTAAAGTATTATTTTATTGGTGGGACTGCTGAGGTTAGGGATGCTCTGGGACCCCAAAATACTGACATGCTAGCTCCTACCCAAATGAATTTGACTTAAGCCTTTTTTTTTCAGCCAAAGAAAAGCAAAGTTTATTTAAGATTGGCCATATTGGGTAGACACTTAAGGAGCCTAAGCGTTTGTGACACTTGTATTGACAAGTGGGCCAGATTGATTCTCAGCTAGACTGAATCTCAGCAAAACTGAATCTGAGAACCTTCATGGAGGCAAGATGGAGTTTATATAAAGAAAGACTGTGGAAGGAATCTAGGGGTGGCCAAGTAGTCTGGGGTAACTAGAGGAGTTATTTAGGGAGGGTCTTGATGGGAATAGACAATGGAAGGCTAGCTTGTTTAAGGGTAACAGATTAGGGCATAGATATTTTGATAGGATAAAGAGTGGGAAATAGCCAGGGGCAATTGGACAAAGTTATAATGCAAGTCTTATTGCCTCAAGCAAATAGATAAAATGGGAAGGAGAGTTCAAGGGGGTTCCCAGAGCCTGTACCCCATCAGGACTCTAAGTAGAAGTCAGGGACCAGTGATGAAGCTTGACTCATTGACTGGCCCCTGAGATATTTTATCCAAGATTTCTAATATTACAAGCCAGGGGACTAGGAGAAAGTAATCTGAGTCCCGAAATATTATTAATATTAAATATTATTCATTATATATTTATAACAATCAGCTAACTTGAAATGAGATTAGTTACTTAAAGGCTTATCAATCTGCTTTTTAAATTTTTTTTTAAACTTGTTTCTTTAGCATAAAAGAAAGGGACAGGAAATGAGCACTATTGAAAAAATAATTATTATTCATATATTCTGGAATCTTGTTTCTTGTAGAAGACTCAGTAACAACCACACAAAAAAATATGTCACCAAAATAAGGATAGATTTTCCAGATCCTTATAAACTGATATCCAGCCTTCAGACTGAGAAATTTTCTGCAGTCAAACAATTCTTATAATCTTCTTTGCCTAAAAAACCCAGTTTCATCCCTAATGATAACAGGTGGGTATTTTTCAGTTTGGTTTTCTCATTCTTTCAAGAATATCATTCCAAAGCACTTTATTTTGTCTCTGCTATTTAACTAAGGTGACTTCGAGGAATGGACATGCTAATTGATATGGAGACCTAAAGGTGGGTATGGAGGGAGATAGAAGTAGTACATCAGCAAAGTCTGGAAAACATTAAAGGCAATTCTGAACTTTCTACCTTCACCCTGCTTAATAAGGAAAAGGAAAATCAGAGTAGCTATAGAGATCATTAGACACTCACTCCCTCCTACTCATTTTTATTCAGTCAGATATAGAGGACCTTTCAGAAGGCCAGGCCACTGACTCCAAGTAATTTAAAGGAAAGAACCACATTATGCAGAGCCTCTTATTTGAATTATACAAAAATCAGAGATAAGCAGCTTCTCTCTGAGTTGAGAGCCAAGGCCCATAATAGCTACTGAACTGTTTTCTTAAAAGAGTTCTCATTTAAACTCCTGACAGCTGCCAGGTCTAGACAGTAGCAGCCGACTCAAGACCTAATGTGAACCCAGCTTCCAATCTTAAGGCAAAAAGGTAGGTTAAGACCGGGACCAGGGAGAAGCTGCTCACACATTAGGTTTTCACATTACCTATGCCATTATCTTCCAATGTGAAAGTCATTAGTCCCAGGATCCCACAGAGACCAAGATAAAGCCATCCAGAGGGTGGAGACATAAATTGTGCATTGCATACGTTCCTCTTTTTAAAAGTGAGGAAACGATTCTTCTAGGATGCCACTGACTTGGGAAGGTCATTTTCTTTCAGGTCAATCAGGACTCCAGTGAACACTCTACTCTTGCTAATAAGGGGTAGGAGAAATGTCAGATCTGCTTGCATAGCATTAGAGGAGCTAAAGGCCCATTCCAACTCCAACCTGAGTAGACCCTATAATAACAGAACGTTAAGATAGACTGTTGTCAGCCCTGGAGGCACATTTTACCCTGTCCCACAACCTGTTCCTATTTGTTTTTCCCCAGAAACAGTGTATCATCATAGGATCATAGACGTAAAAGGAGTCCTCAGAGGCAATCTGATCCAACTCCACCATTTTAAAGATGAGAAAATTGAAGTAAAGGGAAATGGAGTAACTGACCTAAGGTTGTAATAGTGGGAGAAACCAGATTCTGAAGCCAGGTCCTCTGATTCCTGGGCCAGTAAGTATTCTTCCTGACATTCCACTTTGCCTTCTACATTGGCCTAAGGTTGCTGCTTTGGGGTTCCTCTGAGTGGTTGCCTCCCAAGCTGTGTGGCTCCTTCCCAAAGGACACTCAGCTGTCTTTATGGTTTCAGACTTGACCTTCCTTTGCCTTTGAGTCTCTCACTTCCCTGATCTAAAAGTAAGACATGGCTCAAACCACTAATATGTAAACTCTTGAGAACAGGACTAGCTGCCTTTTTTGTTAATCATATCCCCGGCTTCTAGTAGAACTTAATAAATTATTGTTGAATTGACTTAACTATGTCTGTTTGGTCTTTTATAATATGCCTCTTTAGTTTTCCTACTCTCCTCAAAGAGAGATCTCTTTCAGTAAGTTAGTCAGCCAATAGTCAAGCACTCTTAGAGCGTGTACTAGTTCCAGATGGCTATGCCAAGCACTGGGTTTACAAAGGAAGCCAACAACACTCCCCTCCTGCACCATCATCTTCTGACTCTGCCTTCCTTCTTGTTTGCTACAAACCTTAAGCCAGGTGGCTATGACATCCATTATTTAATAATCACTAGGGCTGACTTCAACTGATTAGGTTGACCAGATAGGTTGACAACTATCTGGTCAACCTCCCTGACAATGGCTCAGAAGTCAAAGAATGTGCTTTCAAAACCAACCTCTGATGCTTCCTACCCTTGAGACCTTGGCCTTCTCAGGCTCTCAGTTTTTTCATTTGCAAAATAGGAAGGAGGGGGTGAACTAAACGATCTCTGTTGTCTCTTACATTTCTAGGTCTATGATTTTATGTCTGTCTGATACTATGATTCTAGGTACATTCCCCCATCAAGATATACATGTTGTCAAGGAAAGCAAGCTTTCCCAACAAAAGTTAGTGGCAGAGACAGATGGCAGCCACTATACCACTCTGTCTCTTATGTCCAGAAAACAGGAGCTATGAAGAACATGAGTTTCTTCATATTTTCACTCTTTATATATTCTCTTCAGTTATATGTGTGAGAGTACAAGAGTGCTGGCCTTCAAAGTTTGCATTTCCATGCTTGATTTTCAAAAGCTTAGGGTTTTCAATGTCTGGGGTGTCTAATCATTAGCAAAGCTTCTGTATTCTGAAGGCTATGCTTTGCAACTTGTGACTATCTCATCAGTAAAAAAGAAAAAGAAATCTCTCCAAAAAGATATGAAATTAAAGGTTTTTGTTTTCTGTTCTTTACCCTGACTGTGACCACAGTTCCTTCTTATCAAAGAGTCCTGAAAGTTAGGCTTACTTAGTAAATGTGCCAAGTCAGGGGCGGGGAACCTGAGACCTCGAGGTCACATGTAGCCCTCTAGGTCTTCAAGTGCAGGCCTTTAAATTGAGTTCGGATGCAGTCACACTTGAGGATCTAGATTGCCACATATGGTCTCAAGGTCGCAGGTTCCCTACCCTGTGCAAAATACTGAGATAATTACCCCTTCTAGCATTTGAGAAATTGGAGATTTGGTGTCCAGACTTACAAAAACCACGAGAAGCATCCAGAAGAATATGAACAACATTACCACCTCTTCCCCATTGAGAGACAAGAGATTTATGAGAAAAGAGTCTCAACAGAAAAGCCACATGTGTATGCTAAACTATTAGCACCGTAGAGATGAGAGGCAACATAAAATAGTAGGTAGGGTTCTTGATTGTCACAGTCAGGAACAAGGGTTCAAACCTTTACTCTGAGACTCATTAACTATGTGACAGTGGACAAGTCACTTAACTTCTCGGTGCCTCATCAGTAAAATAAAGATAAAAATAAAGAGGTTATATACTAGTTGGCTTCCAAAGTCTCTTCTAGCACTAAATCTATGATTCTGCTATTCACATATCTCACTGAGATAAATGTTTACTTATTCTGTGATTCATATTCAAAGTTTTATTAAAAGTAGGAAAAATTCCATATTATGGTTATTGTGTGCTTTCAAGTGGGCAATCAGCTTCAGTCTCCAAGCATGCATTGTCTCAGGTATCCTGTGACATGCCAAAAGTGCCAAAAAAGGTGCCAAAACCCTTCAAAATGCACCTTTGCCTCTTGTGTTTTAAAAGAGTTTCTGACCCCAGGATTACACAAACATGAAATCCCAACCCTTTCCTAGGGGTGTCACTGATCAATATCACCAGCTGATTTATCTGGAAAGTTCAGCTATCCAGAACAAATCCGAGAACATCAAAATAAAATCCATCCACTAAAAAAGTATTTGAACACCAAAAAAACAAAACAAAACAAAAAAAACCCCCAACAACAAAAAAAAACAGACATCAGAAAGATTTTACTCCGACAGGAAAGAAATCTACTCAAGTCCTTGCTCAGAGCTTATTTGTCCTTATTGTAGATATAGTTCTGCCAAGCTCTGCTTTCCCAGCCCACAGTAGACCAAAGGATTAAATTGTAAAGATTGACAGGGAGGGTGACTGTGCCAGAAATGACAGCTGATAAATCAGAAAACCTTAAATAACCCCACAGCAACCCCCAAATCATAACACTCTGGGACAATTTGGTAGGGAGAAGAGGTAGAGAATCTCAAGAACCCCTGAGGTAGGGGTGTGCTGGTAAATATTTAACAATGAGAAAAAAATGTACAAACCACACTTTTAAATTTAATCTACATTATTGATATTTTTCCATCATTTCTGTAATCCTAGAAAATCAGAACAAATAAATCCAGCCCTGATTTGAGGTGCATGTGTTTTACACTGAAAATTTAATAATTAGCTTTCTTGAGCAGGTTCAAGTTGATTCTAGCACACACCAGTGAGAGCATTGCTGTGCAAAAGGTGGTAATTTATTACCATGTGATAGCTTTGTCACTTCTAAGTAGCTTCACCGGGCCTTTCCTCCCAGAGATCCTCAGCCCTAGGGGATGTGGATTCCTGTAGTGGTAATTTAAATGGGAAGATCTTTCCCATTCATTAACAGGCCCATGTGACCTGCCTAAGTCACACAGAGCCTGTGGTGGGAGGAGCTTGCTGAGCAGGTGGAATAGGAAGGATGGAACAGGAAGAGGCAGAGGTAGAGTGGAGCTGAGAGGAAGTAAGTCAGAGAGCAGTCAGAGCTAGGAAGCATGCAGACAGCTGACTAGTGTGAGTGAAAGAACTTCCTTGTGATTTGTTTAATGGAGCTGGTTTATGGGAAGCCTAGCAGGGGAAAGGCTTGGGGCTGGTGTTGTTCTCTGCATTGTTATTGTGTATAGATTTTGATGGATTTGGCTTTCTGGTGTCTGAATAATGTTTTGGTTCTGTCTTCCATGTGAAGAGTCTATTGTATTTCATGATTCAGAATTACACTGGGATAATCATGGCTGCCGTAGGCCCTGTGAATATCACTTTGATGCTACAACTCTAAATGAATAAGTTCCTTCCAAAGCAATATGGAAAGGAGATCTCAGTCTCCAACACTGTTGGTAGGTTGAGGCACATGGTAGCCACAGATATATTAGTTTTTCTACCTTTTTTCTTTTCTATTCAAGGACTATCATTTCATCTACCTTCTTACTCCCACACCACAGTCACAATTTTCAAGAGGAAAAGGAATCGTTGAAATACTGAATGACAAATACTGAATTGTCCTTCTTTACATTAATCAATCAGTTAATGAATATCTAGTATGGGCCAAGCTCTGTACTAAGTACCAGGAGATACTAAACAAGAAACATGAAATAATGCCTGCTTTCAAGCAGTTCACAGTCCAAGATGGCAGGAAAAAATTATCATGAAAGGGGGATTTTTTTTTTATAAGGATGATCCTGAGTCATTAAGAAAAGGCACACTGTTTAAGAAAACAGGGAAGACTGATATAGTTTATAAAGTTGTATATCTTGTTTAGTTAAATTAAAAGTTTTAGTGCTTATGGAAAGATACAAGTTTCAGTTATTTGGAAAATTCATTTTTGTGTAACTCTTCAATCCCTTGTGAGAGTCCAAAAATAAGACATTGCAAAATTACATTAGAAAAATAAGTAAAGAGAACATAAGGAAACTTAAACAGGATTGCAGAAAAGCAGGACAGCCTTGAAAGTTGTGTGTTAGATTTATTATATAATTAAAAAGAAAAGCAAACTTTACATAATAGAGGCAGTTTGGTGGCATGGTGAATAGAGTGCAGGGCCTAAAGTCAGGAAGACCTAAGTCCATATCTGGCCTCAGGCACTTATTAGCTGACAAGATCAAGCTAACATTTGACCCTGGAAAGTCATTTAACCCTGTTTGTCTCAGTTTCTTCATCTGTAAAATGAGTTTGAGAAGGAAATTGCAAACTACTCTAGTATCTTTGCTAAGAAAATCCCAAATGGGGCCACAGAGAGTTGGACACAACTGAAATGACTGAACAATGTAATAGAGATTCTCAGTTCCATGCACAATAGCCTTCTCCTATTCTAAATATATATAGAAACATACATTTATTTGGTATCTGTTAAGTTCAGGATTTTTAAAAATGGAAAAGAACAACCCTGCATCAAAATTTGATGAAAATCTCCCTACCAAAGGGAGGGATGATAGAAGAGAGGGCAGATTGGTGATATGGGTAATTAGAATGTCCAGTGTATCGGGGAGGGGGGAGGGGACAAATGGGGAGAAAATTTTGGAACCCAAAATCTTGTGAAAATGAATGTAAAAAGTAAAATAAAAAAAATTTAAAAAAAAAATAAGAAAAAAGAGAAAATCTCCCTACCAGATAAGGAATCCATGGATATGGTGCTTTTAAGTCCTTTTCCTTTTGCCCTAGCCCTGACTACTCAGTGAAATCAGAGCCCTAACAATATGCCAAGCTAGTTTCTGACTAAGAAATTTCATCACATGCCTGATCTCTTTGATGTTGGTGAATGAGACATCTATGTGTCTGATATTTTTTGAAGGGTGTTGAGTGACTTCCATCCTTCACCCCAAGATGGAGCAAATGTACCTGCTGAAGGTGCGCTGTGGAGACGGAGAAAGTTGTTGTCATAAAATAAAACTATCTTCCCATCTTCTCCTTGCCTCACTCCTAACAAAAGAAAGAAAAAAAGGAGAGAGAGACAGAGACAGAAAGAGAGAGAGAGAGAGAGAGAGAGATAATCACCAATATTCTTCCATCGGTGGCTGGCCAACAATATTATCTGGTTATTCAGGGAACATGCTTCACAGCCAGTATGAATCTTAATGGAAAATAGTTCATTGTTCCACAAACAAGACAATTTCAAATTGCTAAATAATGATACATTTGGGGGTGGGGAAGCAGGTAGGGAAAACTAAGTGTAGCAGCATAGAGGAACTACAAATTCCATCTCTAATCCTTTGGGGTTTAATGTCTATTTCACTGCTGTTAAGATTTTTATAAGATAGAAACTAGCTGAGAAAAATACTGTGGCAAAGAAAGAACAGTATAAATCTGTTTCCATAGCAACAATTCAGATAAGAGTAATGTGCTACCTAGCCTGGAGGTAAAAGTAGTGAGATTAAAATATGCCCAAAATAAACACTTTCAAGGATTTTATTTTCTCCTTAAATACTTAATTTAGACATAACTTATGCCCGCAAGTCACATATATTGTAAGTCTTACCACAGGCAGAAAAAAAATGCCAGTCTACCCCTATATTGCTATGGAGTGCAGGAGATGAGGGCTTCATTTTTGCAGAGAATGTGTTCATCTTGAAACTTAAAAAAAAGACCACAGAACTTCAGAGTTAAAGGGAATTTCCCTTAGCAAAAGGAATGATCTCCTAACACAATTTCATCATTTTGCAGAAGAGGAAATGGAGGCCCAGAGAGATTCAGTGACTTAAACATTGCCACACAAGCAGAGCCAGCACCAGAGCTCAGATTTCCTAACAACTCATCCACCATAATACTCTTTCCATTATTGATAACAGTAACTCACATCTACATATGCTTTCAGGTTTGCAAATATTTTCCTCAGGTTAAACCTATGGACTAAGTAATAAAAGTCTTATTTTTTTTCCATTTTGCAAATTCAAAACCAGATTTTATAATGAGTTTTGCCCATGATCAAATGACCAGTAAGTATCTAGGGGTAAATTCAAGCCCATGTCTCTTGAATTCAGGTCCAGAACTCTATCCACTAGCAAACTATCTCATGATACCATGTTGTCTCTCCCTTTAATAAAATTTAGACTTTAGGGGGGGCCTCAAATTTAAATAATGCTATTAAATATAAGGAGAAAGTATTTATTAAATACTTGTTATATGCCAAGCACCATACTAAGCTAAGGATTCAAATACTGAAGTGAGATAGTTTCCTCCCTCAAGGAGTTTATATTCTAACGTGGAGAAGGAGGGGGCAAACTAATATACGTAGGGGGACTGTTACCACATTGGGGTGTTTTGGTTTGGAGAATCAAAGAGGTAATAAGTGAAGCTATAGCAGTTCTGACCTAATTATACTTCCTGAGGAGGAGCAGATGAGATGGTAAGAAGACAGCTGGGGTGGGATAAGAAGCATGTCTGGGGCTGGCCAGATAATGTGGTCATTCAGTCCCATGGCAGAAACTCCAGGGCTGAGAGGGTTAAGTCCTCCAGTGTATAGTCTTTGATCTGGAACACATTAATCCATAAACATTTATCAACTGCCTCTTATGGGTCAACCTCTGGGGAAACAAAGACAAAAACTAGGTACCCTCAAGGGACTCACTTTCCATCTGAGGAAACATGTACATAAATGATTAAATGCAAGATAAATTGGGGACCACTACCAGCTACCAAAATCAGAGAAGGCTTCATGCAAGAGGTGGTAATTAACCCGGGCTTCAGTAGAAGTTAGACATTCTAAGAGGTGGAAATAAGTGCATCCCAATAGAGATAGGACAGGGTGCTAATAGAAAAAAAGGCCAGTTTAGGTATGCTGTGGAGAGGTGTCAAACACAAGGCCAGCAGCCTACAATACCCCCAGGTACAGCTGGAACCAAATTAAAACTGAATTGGAAATTATTTAACAAAATAAATAAAAATGCAATAGAGCCACAACATTGGTTTTCTAAATCAATTTCGGGCCCACATGGGTCCTTATATGGCTTAGTGGCCCAGATTTCTACCTGAGTTTGATTATTGAGTGAGTGAGAATGATAGGATCAGCCTGGAAAGGTAACCTGGAGGCAGTTTTTGAAGGAAGGATTTTTTATTTGATCCTACAGGCAATAGATATTGAGGGAGTAAAGGAGTAGGATGGAGGGCTTCAGAAATATCACTTGAGTAACTGTTTGAAAAATGTATCAGAAATCAATAGAAAATTTGTCATACAAGATCCTAGAGAAATATAAGGTAAATATCAAAGACTAATTACAAGCAACTCAATAAGGACAGACTATTACTTTTTATGTGAGGAAATGTAAATTGTATGCCTGAGATTGCTATTAGTAATTGGGTAGTTCAAAAGAAATATAGGGGTAGAGCTAAGTATGATGTGATACTAAAAAGTTAATGATGTAGGAAAAGGTAAAAAGAATGATTATATTATATAAATGAGGCCTGAGAGGAAGAACTGACAGAGGAATTAGATGAGAGGGGGACTGGTGGTTCTGGAACCCTACTCTCATCCGGAATGGGTTAAAGGGGGAACAATGCATACATATATACATACACACACATATGCACATTTATATATGTAGATAGATAGATAGATAGACAGACATAAAAGTCTTCTAAATTCAAAAGGAAATAAAAGACTAACAGGGGTGGGGAACCTGCAGCCTCAAGGCCACATGTGACCCTCTAGGTCCTCAAGTGCAGCCCCTCAACTGAATCCAAATTTCACAGAACAAATCCCCTTAATAAAAGGATTTATTTGTTCTATAAAAGTTGGACTCAATCAAAAGGCCTCACCTAAGGACCTAAAAGGCCATATGTGGCCTTAGGACTGCAGGTTCCTGTTAAAAGGAAAGAGAGGGATTTTAGAGTGGGTTGGAAAAGGATTGGAGGGTAGCTCAAGTAATAATGGGGCAAGGTAGCAGGTAGAAGTAAAGTAGAGGAGTCAGAAGGGATAGGAAATAAGAGATATGTACAAACCTAAAATAAAGGTCAGGAGTAGAATTTATTAGGGAAAAACAAGGGCAATAATCATGATCTCAAACAAAGTTAAAGTTAAAAATAGATCTCATCAAAAGAGAAAAATAGGGAAACTACATTTTACATCATTCATATTAATCACTATTGTTCTAGACTATTTAAAGTAAGTAGGCAGTATAAAGTTGGAATATTGCTGTGACATAGGAAACAATGAGTTGGTGGACTTAGAAAAAATATGGAAAACTTGGATCTATGAAGGAAGATGAGGAAAGAAAAAGAGGACAAATATAGATGTATATGAATGCATTTGTCTATATATGAGTATGATTATAGATATCTAAGTACACATATAAATGTATGTATGTGCATATGTATGTATATATCTTTGTGTATATGTATGTATATATATATATACATATAAATACAGATATATACATATGTCAACAGAGAGAGAGAGAGATTTAATTGTCATTTTCTTGGAGGAAGAGGGAGGAAGGAAGGGAAAGAACAGAATGAAAAGTGCACAACAGAGAACAAAAAAACTTGCAAGGAAGCAAAGAAAAGATTGACATCTTGGAACACAATATGTAGTATTTATTATATTGACTTTCTTGAAATGGAAATTTATTGCTGTATATTTCTGTCCTCTCTTCCTATTGTGCACATGGCAATGCTTTTCTTTTCTTATTTTGTATTTAAGTTTGCAACCTTCATTTTTCTTTTCTTATTGTGTATATAATTTTTAATATTTAAGCTTAAAATAAAATTTTAAAAAATGGAAAATGTATTGGAGAGCACATAGACAAAGCAAGGAGAACAATTAGGAAAGAATTACAACCGTGTAAGTGAGAGGTCAGGAAGGCCTAAAAAAAAGATGGTAGCCATATGAATGGAGAAAAATGTATGGCATTTTGGAGAGAGGTAGAGGTAGAATCAATATGAGTTAGCAACTGAGTAGGTAAGTGTATTGTTATTGGAATGGGAAGATCTTCCCCATTCATTAATAGGCCTACATGACTTGCATAACTCAGAGGGAAGCCTGAGTTACTTGAGTCTAAGTTATATGGAGTAGGAAAGGGTGGCAAGAAGGGCAGACTAGAGCTGAGAGAAAGTAAGACAGAGGAATCAGAGCCAGGAAAGAGAGAGGAAGCAAGAAAGCTGGTGTGAGTGAGAGGAGTGACTTTGCTTAAGGGAGCTGGTTTATGGGAAGGTCTGATAATGTGTACAGACCTCTTAGTTACTATGGTGGATTTCTTTGTTGCTCTAATGGATCTGGCTTTAGTGTTTAAATAAATGTCTTGGTTCTTTCTTCCGTGAAATGTTATATCTTGTGATTCAAACCTGGAAATATGCCAGCATATTCATAGCTGCCACTGTGGATATTGTCTTGGCAATATAATATGTACAATCTGAAGGCCCTAAACACCTCTTCAGTCTTCTGACAGACCTACTCAAGGACCTGGTGTAAGCAAACGGAGGTCATCTCAAGTATAGTATCTGAAAAGTTGGAGATTTCTCAGAAGTTCTGCTCCATTCAGATATACCTGCATCAGTGATGTTAACAGGTTAGCCCTCCCTTCTCCTAATGTTAACTGGTCTCCATGTTGTCTCCTCTAATATTGCCATTATGCAGCCTAATCATCAAAACTATTCTAAGGAAAAAGTGGGGGAGGGGAGCTCCTAGATTCAGATAGAGCAAGGGTTCTTAATCTTTTTGTTTGTGTGATTCATGGACCCTTTGGCAGTCTGGTGAAGCCCATGGACCCCTTCTAAGGGTATCCTCTATCCCAAAGCCCACTAGTATGAGTCTCTCTCCTTAATGGAGGAGATGAATGCTCTGACATGGAGCAGAGTTGGTGAGAGGTGAAAGAACCTTCTTCAGTCCCCCTTTCTGGACTCTTCAGGGTGAAAGGGGTCAAGCCTTGAACATAAAGCTTGGGATCCTCCTTTCACCAAAAAATGACAAAGCAATCAGAAGTTAGATGGAACCATATCATATCCCCTAGAAAAACAATATTCAAAGAAGCAGGTAGATATACTTCTGGCCCATTACCCATTCTCTCTGAGGAGAGGAAAGCATTAGCCCCTTGTCCCCAACCTCCTGCCTCCCTTCATGGCAGGAATGAAATTTTCCCTTGGAGAAGGGTGCAGGGGAGAAGCTAGAGATATCTGTTCTGCCTCCCTCTGAGTTACACATTGATAGCCCCCTTCTTGCCACAAATGGACCTTTCTACACGTGGGTCATGTGGACCTCACTCCTTTACTTATTTCATGGACTCTGTTGGCAGTCTGGTGAAGTCTATGAGCCTCTTCTAAGAATGATGTTATTTTTAAGTAATGGAAGTTAATGCTAAATTGCTGTTAAAGGTTAGTGAAAATAAAGATATAATTTTTACCATTCAAATTCATGGATCTTTTTATTCATGGAATGGAACTCATCAGGTTAAGAGCCACTGGAATGAGTACTCTTTTGGGCCCATCTTCCTGAAATGACTTTATGAATGTCTTAAAACCTAAATTTGAGAGGCTAACTTCAGATTCTAGTACTAGTATATCCTGGGAATAGTAACAAATGGGAATTTGTTTCAGAGGACAGTAAAATGTATGCACTTAGGAAAACAGTTTGGTAATTTAGAATTTAAAAAAATATGAATGGGATAGCAATTACAGATACTAATAAATAAGGGATAGAGAGGACAGTTAAAAACACCAAAAAACATAGGAATAAATTGATATTTTCCTTTATATGGTCAGTAGCATCTAAAAAACAAGAGAACACATTTTATCAAATGGAGAGAAGTTAGAGACCTTCTAATAAAATCAATGATAAAATAAAGATGTCCATTATAACTAATGTTATTCAGTATAGTGCTAAGAACACTAAGTATAGCAATAAGAAAAAGAAATTGAGAGAATAAACATAGGCATGGGGAAACAAAATTATCACTTTTTTTCAGATACTGTGATGATGTAGCTAGAGAACCCAAAAACGTCAAATAAAATTAATAAATTTTAAAAAATGAATAAACTGAAACAATAAATTCCCCCAAATTGTAGAATCTATAACAAACCCATATAAATCATCAATATTTTTCTATATTACCAACTAAACTAAGCAGGAAGATATAGAAAGAGAAATTCCATTCAAAATCACTACAAAATATATATCCATCTCCCAGGACACACAAAGGAGCTATATGAATAAAACTACGAAATGCTCTTTGTAGAAATAGAGATATAACTCACTGGAGAAATATTAATTGTGCATGGGTAGGTTGTGTAAATATAATAAAATGATATTGCCAAAATGAGTTTACCTTGGTTAGTGCCAAACCAATTAAACCTACCAAAATTTTATTTGAAAGAATTAGAACAAATTATAATGAAATTCATTTGGAGGATAAAAAGATCAAGAATGTCAAGGGAAGTAATTATTTAAAAATTATGAGAAATAAGGGAGTCTGGAATGACCAGATCTTGAACTATATATTTGGCCATGAAGAGGTTTATCAGTAAAGCAGACTACGTACTTAAGATACCGAGGTATTAAAAAAAAAGTAAGAAAACTCAGTAACGGTATTACATTACCTCAAAGACCCCAATTACTAGAGTAAGGACTCACTACTTTACAGAAACTTCTAGGAAAACAATCTGCTAGAAACTAAGTATAGAGCAACATCTCGAATCATATAACAAGATAAGTTTGAAATGTATGCATGACTTAGACGCCAAGAGTTACATCATAAACAAATTAGTGAAGCAAGGAAGGAATTATCTTTTGGACCTGTGGATTGTTTGTGATCAAAAAATTGATTTGCTGTAATTCAGTTGTTTCTGTAGCATGCAACTTTGTATTTTTCTTGGCAAAGATAGTGGAGTTGTCATTTCCTTCTCTAGCTAATTTTGGATGTGAGGAAACTGAGGCCAACAGGGTTAAACCACTTGCCCAATCACATCCCTACTAAGTGTCTTCCTGACTCTAAGCCCAACACTCTACCCAATGTGTCACCTAGATGCCCCAAATAATGGATAGAGGAACACACACAAAAAAATGGACAGTTTTGTTACACAAATTACAAAATATTTTGTACAAGCAAGACTAATTTGTCCAAAATTATAAAAGAAAGTGTTAACTTAAAAAAAGTTTTTGCAGCCAATTTTTCTGATAAATATCTCATTTCCCAATATATATATATATTTAAATTAGAGCTTTTCCTCACTGGCATGAACATACAGTTTTCAAAGGAAGAAATCTAAGCTACCAATATGAAAAAAAAATGTTCCAGATCACTAATATTTAGTGAAATGAAATTTAATTCAAATCTGTACCAATTAGATTGGAGAAAGTTACAATAATAGCAAAAGGAAAATACTAATTGTCAAAGGAAACTAGGTTCACTAATACACTGTTGGTAAGACTATGAATTGATACACCCATTCTAGAAATCAACTTGGAATATGTTCAAAAAATGATTAAAGTATGCATACCCTTTGACCTAGAGATACCTCTGTGGGACCTATACCTAAAAGGGATAAAGATAAAGGATAGGGCTCCATACGTACAAAAATATTTATAGTAACTCTTTTTGTAGCGGCAAAGAATTGAAAACTAATAAGGTGTCCTTCAACTAGGTAATGACTAAACAAATAATGGTATGTGAATGTAATCGAATATTACTGTGCCCTAAGAAATGACCAAAGGTATGGTTTCAGAAAAACCTGAAAAAGGCTTACATAAACTGATTCAAGTTGAAGTGGGTAAAACCAGGAGAACAATTTATATAATAACAAAAATTCGAAAGAAAGACAACCCCAAGAGACTCGAGAACTCTGATCAATTCAGTGGTCAACCACATTTCCAGAGACTCATGATAAGCATGTTACCTACCTTTGACAGAGATATGATGGATTCAGAAAGCAGAATAAGATACATTGTTGAACAAGACCAGTTAGGGGAATTTATTTTTGCTTAATTATGCTTAATTTTTTGCTTAATAATTTTGCTTAATTATGTGTATTTGCTACAAAGACTTTGTTTGTTTCCTCCAACCTCCAAAGGGAAGAAATAGAAGAGAAAGAGAAAACAGGGTTAATGTAGCAAACATACACACAAAAAAAAGAAAGTAAAAGTTTTTTTTTCAGGAATATTTTTTTAAATCCACCAAAGAGAAAAGGAGGAAAGCCAAAAAGAAACAGAGAAAATCAGGGCAGATCTAAAAGCTACAGGTTGAATTTATTGTATTTTTAACAATAAATGTACATAATATAGATCTATACATAAAAGAGATCTGTAGTTTCATGTATAAACCTCTTTTTCTCTCCTACTATTTCTAACAAATAGTCTATATTTTTTGGCAGTTAAATTCAGAATAAAAATTTTTTTAAAAAAAGAAAAGATACAAGACAATCAAGTTGAATTGAATGAGATGAGCAGGGTTTCAAAGATCTCAGATGATTAGCCTTCCTGTGACTCAGTACATAATCAGGTACCTGGGATCTCCTCTACTGTTCCCATCACTGAGAAACCACCTTAGTTACCAGCTACCATGAGACACTATTATCAATATAGCCCAAAAGAAAAACTGTGTTCTCACCAAGAATCCCTTCAATGGAAAGTGAATTCCTCAGAAAATTTTTTTCTTCCTTTGGGAGAGAAGTCAAATAGAGGAATGGAGAAGTTAAAAAAGGGAGAAGGGGAGGTAGCATTAGGGTTACCAATTTCTTTTTTTTAATAAAAAGAAGAAAATAAAAAAGAGCATTATTGAAGCAGTTTAAATGGCCAAAAGAGATCAGAAGAAAGGGTAATAGGAAACAAAGAAAGTCAGGATGGTTTTGAAAATAACAGGTTGAATTTTTCTTGGAGAGTAAAACAAGATATATGTGATTCAGATTCACAGCTGGATGTAGGATCCTTTCTTATCTGGTGTTTGTTAAATTCAGAATTTTTTTTTAAGAAGCCAGACACAAAAATTGGAAGAAGACAATCCCAACAGAAGCAGGAAGAAAAGAAATAGAATGAAATGTTTTTTTAAAGAGAATCGCAGATTAAGAACTGGAATGGATTTTGAATGTCATCTAATATTACAAATGAGGAAACTGAGACCCAGAGAAGCTAAGTAACTTTTTCAAAGGCAATCAGTAATAGCAAAGGATCTGCACACAATGTGACTAATTTTTTTTCAACAAAATGCCAGAGCTTAGTATTCATGTGACTATTGTCCTTGGAGAGTGGTCACCCTAAAAAGATTTTCCTAAGGACCAAGATTTACACTTTTAAGGATATTCAAAAGAATGCACCACAGACTTTGAAGGTCATTATGATCTGGCCCCACTATTTCATTAGCCTTCTCACCCATCCCTTATTTTATAGTACTTTAAGGTTTACAAATTGGATTCCTCACAACTCTATGAGATAGGTAGTAAAAGAATTTTTATTTCCATTTTATAGGAGAGACACTTTCTCAAACTATATTAAGCTGGAGAAACATTGCCAGAGTACATGTAGTCCCCCAAGGTTACTTCTTTAAAGAGGAAACTATTGACATGAGGGTGTGAGCATGATATAGTAGAAAAAAGGTAGAAACTATCTTATTTGCTTATTTTAGTATACCCAGCATTTAGAGCTTGGCATTTAATAAATGCTTTATCTGTCTAGCTATCTCTCATTTATTTAACCTCTTTGGATCGCAACCTCATCTCTAACATTAAAAGGATTAGATTTTAAGAATACCAAGAAGGACCAAGGCTTCAGACACTTACTCGGTTGTCTGACTTACTGAGTCAGAACTCAGAGAGTTCCTAATCTATAAAATTAGCTTGAGAAGTAAATGGCAAACCATTCCAGTATTTTTACCAAGAAAATCCCAAATGGGGCCATGAAGAATCAGACACAACTGAAACAGCTGAACTATAACAAAAGAAGGACCAAATCTGATCAATTGGTTCAGTCCGTTTGCTCATACTAGATATAGTGGGATAGATGTTTTTATTTCAAAGCAAGAGTATAATATCTGCTTGGAATTAGGTATATTTAAAGGGCATTTTTACAGATAGGGAAAATTATAGTAAATTATGATAAAATTATAAAAAATTTTTCATCAATTGGCACACGTGGTCCAAAAAATGGTGGGGGCTCTACAATCCTAAATTCTAGTATATTAACTTTTTATTAAAAACATCAAATCAATTCTCTCACATAGATACTCTTCTCTCTCCCTAAGTCAGATGTATAGAACAGATATACAGAAGTACATCTGCCTTATTCATCTAATTACCTGAAGCTTGTCTATTATAGGAAGGCCAGTGCCAGGTAAAACTGGGAAATCAGCATGTTGACTTGGTGGATGGGAGGGAAGGGTAGAAGAAAGAAACAGAAACTCTACAGGATCTCTCAGTCTAGATGGAGACATCATTCAAAACCTTTGAAAAGCTCAATTATAGAACCTGACTCTTGTTCTCTCGACCACTTCATTGCAATAAGAAGGTATCTGAAAAAGAAGAGAGCTCTGGGTTTACCATTGAGTTTCTAATGAGCTCACACCTGTAGGTAGGATGCAATTATGCTTACAAAAAATAAGTTGTCTATTAGGAAATGGCCTTAAGTTAGGAAACTGGCGGGGGAACCAAGTACAAAGGCAGGATAATCACCCTGCTACTAGCAACCTGGGCTAAATAACTTACCTCCAAAGTAATTAGTATTCCAATGGGACCACTGTGCAAGAAATTACAAATGACTACTATGTCAAAATTCTTTTTTCCCACTCTCATTTATCCATGTTGAGCTCTAAATAAAATTGGGAAACAGGCGTCGGTCACTTTCCATCGGGCTGTGCAGCCTGACCCTACCCTACCACGGCCTAATTTCTACTCCTGTTTTTCTAGATTCTTAAGAATCTTTGGTGTCACAGTTTGGTGAACTGGACTTGGGAGTTTGAACATCTGGGACTGAGACCTAGTATTTACTGGAGTTATTTTCTAGTTCTGTGATCTTGAGTAAGTTACTCGCCCAGTTTGGTCTTCAGCTCCCTCATCCACCAAAGTGAGGATGTTGAACTAGCTGGTCTCTGAGATGTCTTTCAGTTCTAATATTCTTCCAAACTACAAACCTTTATTAAACAAAAAAAGAATTTGGCCTAATCGTATGATTTTATCTATGTATGGTACTTCCAGAATGGACATTCCCTCCATTGGTGAAGAAGACACTTCATGATCCATTTATACACTTAGAGAGTTTATCTGGAGGACTTAGAAATTAGATGACTTGATTGTGGTTACACAGTTAGTATGAACTTGAACCCAGGGTTTCCTGACTCAAAGGCTGGCCTTGTCGCCACTACAACAGACTGCTCCCTAAGTCTGCTTATCAATCCTCATTTCCCATTTCTCCCCAACAGGAAACCTCTCTTCTGGTCAGAGGAGTCTTCTTACTGCTTGCATACCAACATCTAAATCTTCTTTTTCTTCCAGTGTTCTATGCTTTCATTGCTCTCTTTTTTACCCAAATCTCAGGAAAGGCTCAGATTTCAGTTGTCTATACAGTAGTGGTAATTTTAGATGACCATTACCTTTTTTGTACAATATTTGCATTAATTGATTTTAAGATGATGAGTTGTATCCCCAAACAAATTTCATAACTGAAGATATTAGTTGAAACACTTGGGGAACAGAGGAGGCTGCCCCAATGCTTTGGCAGTCATACTACATGGGTAGCCCCCCTAGTCTGCCTGTAATTATATCTAACTATGACCATCAGGAAGGGGGAAAGAAATCAGCATTGGTATAGCACCTACTGTGTTCCAGGCACTACACTAAATACTTTTTTACCAATAATAGCATCACCATCAAATAACGTGAACAGTGTTCTAATTATACTCTCTGGATTTGAGAAGGTAACTGTATTATCTAAAGTATTGCCAGGTAATCAGAACTAGACCTGAAGGTCAATGGAGCAGGCTCCATTATATTTATGCTATACAATGTGGATAACATGAAATGCCTTTTAATTGCAAATATGTTATTGTAGATCTCTTTGGCTTACTACCCACCATTATCACAGTAGTATGGTTAGAATTACTCATATTTATGTAGTACTTTGAAATTTACAAAGCTCGTTTGGTACAATAGCCCTCAGGATAGGCAGTGCTAGTGCTATAATTCTCATTCTAAAGATGAGGAAACTGAGGTTCCATAGATTGAGGTATTTGCTCAATTCAGAGAGCAAATGTTCAAGCCAAATACAACTTTTCTGTCCCCAAGACCTACATCTGTTCCACCTAACTCATGAGTTTCAGTTCCCATCACAGATTATGGACACCAATTTTATTTCAAGGAACCCAACGTTTATAATACAAATACTCTTTGACCAAAATATCTAGTACAGTGAGAAAAGCACTAGCTCTGAAATTAGAGGAACTGAGTTCAAATCTTGCCTCTCTGACCTTAGGCAGGTCACTTAACTTTCTAGGATCTCAATTTTGTCATCTGTCAAATGAAAGGGTTGGATTAAATTGCCCCTAAGGTGGCTTCTAGCTATAGATATATGGCTTCCAGTGAACTTCAAATTCAACATGAATCAATGGTATAATGTGGCAAACAAAAACTAACAGTTTTGAGGAATACTAAAAAGGCATGTTTAGAAGATGAGTAGTTAGAATCCAGTTGGACGGTGTCCTGGTCAGACCACATGTAGAATATTGTGTTCAGTTCTCAACACCATGTTTTCAAAAGGACATCTGAAAGTTTCTGGAGTAGGAATGTGCAGGATGTTGAGGGAATGAGTGAAGGTCAGCTATGCTCTATGATTAATGAAGGAACTGGGTACATTCTGCCTAAAGAGAAGCCATCGCATGGACAGAATAGCTATCTTCAAGTATTAAAAGTACTGTTAGGTAAGAACAAAACAGGACAAGACAGTGTTCTCTTTGGCCTCCATTGGGGTTTTTTAACCTGGAGAAGAGGAGAGGGAAGGCATTCTTGCTTTTTTATATATTTTGATAAGAGTATTTCAATATAATTGGGTTCCTGAGCAATCTTACATATTCTGTTATATGCATTTAAAAACATTATACTGAGAAGCATCCATGGATTTCTCCAAACTATCAAAAGTATTCAGGATATACAAGAGAAGGTAAGAATGTTTGGCCTAGAAAACTGTTCCAAGAACAAATGAAAGAAATTTCAGAGAAGCAAGTTTGTTATAAATAAAACATTCCCTCCAGTTATTGGAACTGTCCAACAATGGAAGGGGGTATCAAAATTTCCTTCATTCAGGGTCTCCAAGAGGAGAGGCTATAAGAATATGAAAGAGGTGGGGTATAGAGGGGATTCTTAGGTATAATTTGGACTATACAAATTGTCTCAGAACTCCCACTAAACTGAGATCTGTGATTTTCATTACTATTATAAATATTAACAATTCACATTTACATGGTACTTTTACGTTTACAGGGCACTTTCTTCCTCACAACCCTGAGAAGTAGATGATACAAATAAAGTGTGCCAGGTAAAGGAAATTATGTTTGAATTTCATAATTTCACCCCCAAACACCCAAAGCAAGCACTAGCATTCCTACAGAGCTCAAGACAGAAACACAAAAGCTGTGACCTTGATTTTTCCCCTTTTCCAGGAATTCTCAACATTCATTTCACTTGTTCTTTCTTTTCCTCTGTAAAATGATTTAATCCGATGTGCAAAAAATGGCTTGTTGGAGGTATAATGAATATAGGGCTGCTATCTCCTGTCACCCACAGAATAAACCTGGGGGGAGGGAATTAAGCATGAGCTTGGAATTGACTTCATGGGAATTGAATTAATTCATGGTTAGTGGATTAAATTTCTGTGGCTGACAGCAATCTCTGAATCAGGAAACAGGATCATCAGCTGCCAGGTGGCAGGATGCTGGCTTTGTATGAGCCAAAACACCTGCAAAATGAAGCCACCTCAGGTGGATTCCTATGTTGATATTGTTTTAGATATGATAGCCTTATCATCAGATGTCTTTTGTGCTCTAGGTTATGTGTGTTCCATCACGTTACTGCAATATTATTGCTATTTTTTTTTGAATCTTGAATTTGCCATACGCTAGATTACTATGGTCACTGACTGTTGTGTGTATTGTGAACCTAATCTATTCTACTGATATACCACCCTATTTCTACTAATCTATTCTACTGATACACCACCCTGTAGACAGGACCCTTCTCTTTCCCCCATTCTCTCCTACTTCCCTGTAGAGCAAGATAGATTTCTATATCCCATTTATGGTGTAGGTTATTCACTCTTTGAGTCAATTTTGATGAGAGAAAGGTTCAAATGTTTCCCTTCACCCCCCCCCTTTTTCTCATTCACTGTAAAAGCTCTTCCTTTTGTGCCTCTTTTGTGTCAGATAATTTTCCCCATTCTTCTGCCTTCCCTCTTTTTCCAGTGCTTCTATCGTTCTCACTCCTTAATTTTATTTTTTAAATATTTTTTATTTTATTTCAGACTCGACCACCAGAACACAAATATAAAATAAAGAAACAAAAGCATATTATAAACTTAAATATTGGAACTGAAATACAAAGAAAGAAGTGGGTGGGGGGGCATGTCGTGCATAGCAGAATGTGAAAGGATTCAAAATAAGTAATAAATTTTCATTTCAAGAAAGCCTGTATGATAAATACTACACATTGTGTTGAGAGCTGTTCATCTTTTCTTTGTTTCTTGTAAGTTTTCTTTTGTTCTCTGTTGTGCATTTTTTTAAAAAATATTATTGCTATTAGTAATGTAAAGGATGGTTGTGTGTTGCCCACGTAGCTTTTGTGTGTCCCCTGGGTCTGTTGAACTTTAGCTCACAGAGAGGCATGAGTAGACCTCTTTAGAGTCTCTCCCACCTATCCTTCTATAAGGGAGGCTTTACTTCCTGCCAAGAGGGAAAACAGATGGTTGGAGTCAGAGGCTGGTCACTCTGCTCCCCTTAGAGAGAAGTTCCAAGCTACAATTATATCTATCTGGCTCCTAAATATTGTTAGTCTAAGGGAGATTCAAGCTAGACTCCTGATCACTATGTTTTAATGAGGAAGGAGGGACTCAAGCTTTGTGTATAATGTGTAATACTTTTCCCCAATAATTTCCTATTCCACAAAGACCATATATATCAAATATTAAATAAACTCATTTATCCAAGCCTATAGCAAACAGATGCCTTCCAGATCTCATCTAAGGGGAAATTCCTCAAACGTTCTAATGTAGTATCTTGGGAATATCCAGAGACTTTTTTCCTCCTTTCAGGGACCCAATAGAGTCTGGAACCATGTGTCTTCTCTCTCAAAGCCAGAAGATTAGAATCTCTTTTCCCCCAAAGCATTTCTAACTCTGCCCCTTACACAGTTGAGGATCACTGAATAGTCAATCTCCAGGAACGAGGACAGATGAGTAAGTGACTTTGAGCTGAGAGTCACATCAATAACCCACATTTATATAAATTACAGTTTGCTAGTCTCTTTTGCAAAACCAAAACCTGAGAAGTAGCTGGTGCATATTATGTTATTCTCATTCCACAGGTGAGGAAACAGACTCAGAGAAACAGTGATTTACCCAAGATCTCAGAGGAAGTTAGTATTGGGTAGAGCTCCCAGAATTGCTACCCTAGGTTCAAGGTAGTATGTAGGGCTGGAATACACCCAAAATCAGTCTCCGACCATGTATTTACTATTTTTTCTAGTCAGTTGGATGACACAATTAATAAAATGAAAATGTTTAATGAAATAACATAATAGCAATAATAGAATATTCCCTTTATAAACCTGTGGCCTACTTTTTCACAAATGCAGACACGATCTTGGAGGAAAGGAGCCAGGTACAAGGATCAAATGTGAGGCAGACAACTTAGAAACATGGTGGTTGTGACTTCCAATATCTGAATTGACTTAGTCCTCTAGTACTTATTATATACTTTTGATTTTGACCACTTAACATTTTTTATTGCTTCCCAAACTTAGCATTCCTTGATTTCAGAATTTTACCTATTCCTTTCAGTTGGACACCATGAGTGGGAATCATGAACCAAGGAGATGATTATTGAGTTAGAGGTTCCAATTACTGAACCCAGTGTGTATAGACATAAAGCCATGGTCCACAAGTATAACATATAATAAGTGCCTAGGAGGTACAATATGCACCAGAAGCCTGATGGGGAAAAGGTCATTACCAGATGGGGTAAGGTAGGAAGATGAGGGAAATCATGGAGTTTGGGTTAGCAAGTGAAGAGGAACAGGCATTCTAGGCTTGTGAAAAAGCATCAGCAAAGATCTGTGGAAAGGAAAAGGACAGAAAGTATGTATGGAAGATGGCCAGTAATTCAGTTTGACTAAATATCATATATATGAAAGGTTAGGAAATTCCAGATTATGGAGGTCCTTGAAGGTCAAGCTTAGTGTCCTGGCTTTATGACTTAGCTGCAAAATGGGCAAGTCATTTAACTTTGCTGAATCTCAGCGTATTCATCTATATAATATGAATAATGATATGCACACAGCCTACCCAACAGCTAGCACTTTGTAAACCCTGAAGTGCTATTAAAAATGTGGGTCATTGCTATATTTCAGAATCCCTAGTTAATTACTTAGCAGGACCTTGAAATGAACAGAGAACAAGAGGATTCTGAAGTTTTTTTGAGAGGAGGAGAGAAAAGATGAAGAAAATATATTTCTGTGGCAGAGGGCAAGCCTAGAGGAGGCATTATAATGGAGGGCATAGAAAAGGCCCTAGGCACCTTATAGTATTTTTTAAGTGGGATGGTGATGGTTTGGTGGAGTTGAGGAAAAAGGAAAGAGTGGAAAAGGAGAAGAAAGAGAAGAGCAGGAAAAATGTTTACCTACCCCCCATTTTGGGACTGGAGTATACTTTGAACTATTGCATTTTGATATAATAATCCCTGGTTCCTTTCCCATGCCCAATTTCTTTATCAAGTCAACAAGCATTTATTAAGTGCTTACCATGTACAAGACAACACACTAAACCAGGGATGGGGGGAACCTGCAGCCTCAAGGTCACAGATGGCCCACTAGATCCTCAAATGCAGCCCTTTGACTGACTCCAAACATCACAGAACAAGGCTTGTTTGAATTCAGTCAAAGGGGAGCACTTGAGAACCTAGAAGACCACACATGGCCTTAAGACCATAGGCTCCCCGCCCCCCTTGTATTAAGCTATAAAAGTAAGCTAGCTGATTTGTGATCATCTTCAAGTCTGGTCAAGTTTGACCTGTTACCAGAATGGGAGAAGTATAAAACTGAGGAGGTAAAGCCAAGTCCAAGTCTCTTCTTTAATTGTCTTCTTTCCTTCCTTGATCAGCTCCTAGGGACCTCTTGGTCGTTTCTTGGTAACCAAGTGGCATGAAGATACCCCTGCTGGGCAAATCTAAAGATTTAGTTATAGAGGATCAGATACACCCCCAGGCCAAAGCTTCAAGCCCCAACATCACAGCTTAGATCTCCTCTTAGATGTTTTTCCTTTTGGCTTGGAAATAACTTAAGGTCTAACCATAGACTATGCAAGGCACTTGAGAACACAGACATACCACACTATACAATTCAGTTTTATCAGCCTGATATATGGAAAGAAAAAAAAACCTGAAATAGTCCCTGTCCTCAAGGAACTTACCTTCTATGGGGTCCTGACTGTCTTGTCTGTAGGCACTTGAAGCCAGGACCACAAAGCACCCCAAAGGGAAATGGGGAAGACCACCCCACAATCCAAGAAAACTTCTCTAACCTTAATGTCATTTTCCTTACTCTTCTACAGACTGCACACTGCCTCTTATCAAGGATGAACTGATCTGACCAGGGTATATTAAAAGTTGGCTTCAGTTCCTCTTCCTCCCCTAAGCTAGTTATGGGTAGAGGCCTAAATGTTCATTTCTGGTGTCAGGGGCTAAACTATGCTCCCAAGACACCAAGGCAACTGGTGGAGCCATGGGTCTGGAGTCAGGAATACCTGAGCTCAAATCTGACCCCATATAACTCCTAGCTGTGTAATCCTGAAAAAGTTACTTAATTTCTGTTTGCCTCAGTTTCCTCGACTACAAAAAATGTGTTTAACAGCACGTACTTCATAGGGTTAATGAGATAATGTTTATTAAAAAAAAAGTATTAGCACAGTGTTGGCACACAGTAGTTGTTATGTAAATGCTCATACCCTCCTCTCCTTCCCTCCCATGCCCCTTGCCAGTATATATACTGGACTGCTCTGATTTTTAGAGATGTTATCATCTTAGTTGCCAAATATTTTTGAGGACTTTCTGGTATCCATTAGGAACTTTTCATTTTGTTTGCTTGTTTCTTGTCACCTCATTGATGCCTTATATTACTCCCTGGCTTCAGAACGCTACCTATTCCACTCATTTGTATCCAAACATAGAGGTTTGGATGTTCCTTCCCAAATGGTAGCGTGAAAACGGTTAGCACTTGGGTTCATGAAATCGTAGCTCTATAACTGGAAAGGATTAGAAACTATTTAAGTTCCACTTCTAATTTTATGAGAAAGCCAAGTCCCAAGAAGATTGAATCAAGGGGTATTTATTAAATACCCACTATGCGCTAGACACTGTGCCAAACTCTGTGGATACAAAGAAAGGCAAAAACAGTCTGCCTTTAAGAAGCTTAACGATCGAATGAGCAAAAAGTTTAATTAACTTACCCAAATATCAGAAGTGAGAGTTGAACTCAAGGTCTCTGCCTCCAGGAAAAGACATTTCCTTTCCCCTAGCCAGGGAAGATATAAAAGCATCACAGTGCCTTCAAAAATCTAAAAGAGAAAATCAAGTTCTTATCAGTTCTAAAATTCAAATCTATGTCACTCAATTCATTTGCATTCCAAGTTAATTAGCAAAATCCAATCCTAAGAGGTGTAGGCAGTTTTGAGAAGGTTTTAGCTTGCTAGATAGTGGGATGAGAGAAATTAGTAGGGATTTAACATATCATTACCTTTACAGAGTGCATGTGATAGAATACTATTAAAAGTTAATAAAGCAGGCAACTTTAACAAATGGAGGGAGAATGGGATAAGGACTGCAGCTGTTTAACTGACCTTGTACAGTGCCCACTACTGGGTTCTGTCCATCTCTCAACCTAATTAGAGCTATCAGCCCCACTCCCAGAAGATAGAACTAAATTATGTTGTTTTATCAGTAAAGGTAGAAGTAATCTGAAACTGAACTTGTCTGAGATTGACTTCATCTACCCCTAGTAATCCTGGCCTTTTACCTAGCTTTCCTATTTCACTCGTTGGCACCACCATTTTTCAAAGAATCCAGACCCAAATGTTCAGTTAAGTTTACTCTAACCCACATCACCAGGCTGTCCCCAAGCCCTATTGATTTCGCCTTTTCTGCTTCCTCCTGTTTCTTCTATTTTCACCCTCAGCTAGACTCTTAGCATAGCCTCCCAAGGAGATTCCTTGCATTCAGTTTTTGCCCCCTTGATCTTTCCTTCACTCTATTACAGAAATAATCTTTGTAATGTATAGATTTTACCGCATCACTCTTCTCAAAACCCTTCAGTAAACTGCTATGTCCTAAAAGAGAAAATCAAACTCTTTCCTGGCATTTGAGGACTCCCACAGTGTCTCATATGTATCAATTTGTTCAATTGTCTTCCCTTTTAGAATGTAAGCTCTGGAAATAAAACAGGCTGTTTTTGCCTTCTCTGTATCCCCAATGCTTAGCAAAATGTCTGTCATGTAGTAGGTGCTTAATAAATGCTTATTGACTCTCTTTTTCCTCCTTTCATATTATGTACTAAGCAAATTGGGCTATTCAATACTCTGCAATCTTAACCTAACCTCTCCTACTTTTGTATCTTTGCAAACATCATTGACTATGCCTCCTACCAGTGAATTCATTGTGCCTTGCTCATTTACAGTAACTGTAATTGTGAGCAGTGTATAGATTCAGTCCTAATGTTCCCAGTTTAGGACTAAAGAAATTAGACCACTATGGAGTCCTTTGGGATAGAAGGGGGCAAATGCACCTGAGTTTTGGGAGTTTTTTGGATATTCACTGGGAAAGACCATGATGGCAGCAAGCAGGAGGGTCACTAGAAGGCAAAAGGGGAAATTCTGCAGGAGAATTCTCTAGCAATCATGGAAGCACCAACCTACCTAGACGTGCTCCAGGCACAGCGAGAAGGGAGTAGCTAGAACCCAGAATCAGGCCCCAAGCTCCAACAGCAAGGGAGGTACCAGTCTCCAAGGCTTCTGGCCAAGGTACTGACCAGGAACCTGAACACTGGTAAATACAGCTGTCCACCTCCATTCTAGTCATCTCAACCTTGGGAACATGGGGACCCATGGTGAGATTCACTGGGTTTACTCTACCTGAATTTACTTGTCTTAATTGGTTAGCACAACATTCTCTCCAGGTGCAATATGGCGTCTATCTAGACCCATGCTCTATATTGGCCACCTTCACAGGCCTAGGAAAATTTTACAAGCACCTTATAGTGCTAGCCAGAGTATGTGAAATATGGAACTTGCTGAGTTTATTCTATGAAAATGCCTTAAAATGGTTGGGCTACCCTGTGGCTGACCTAGTACAGATGCTCCCTTTCAAGGAGTAATTTCCATATGGCAGTGGCCAAAGTTGTGGCTTCTTCCTAGAATCTCACCCAGCACAGGATATACTACCAGATTTTGAGGGAAGATGATTCACCACTACAGCTGACTCCCACACATGTAATCTCACTGAAGCTTTGCAACCATATTAGGAAAAAAAATACCTTTCAGCTTTCAACCAACAATTGCCTATATACTACCTCAGCCCAATGGTGCATGACTCTGTTTGACATTACTGATGACACCAGTGGATATCACCAATTTCTCAGGCACATGGTGTCTCCAGGTGAAGATATATGCTCCCAATGGTCAAACATGAAGTGAATCAGCAGACTTCAACCTCCCGGCAGTCACCTAAATAAATCAAACTCAACTGGTACCTCTGAAAGGAACATGTTGGGCTTGTATACCACCAGTTCCTCAGTATCTCCTCCTTTCTTGCTTAATTTGTTATGTACTCTTGTCATCATGAGAATGAGCTATAGGGATGTACCAATGACACTCACTAGACCCTTGGACACCTTATACCATGACAGAATGCAGTGGGACATGTCCTGATAGAACCAAGGGACATGATTGAACTTGCAACCTCAGGTACAGCAGGAGAAGAAATATATATGAAGCTGAAGGATACATAAATGGTTATTACAAAGTAACTAAAGGAGCAAATTGAGGACATTGCCAGAGGACTTGACAAATTGGCAGGACAATGTACTTAGGGAGCTATGGTAATGAACCACTGGCTGGCCTTTCAGGGAGGAGTTTGTGGTTTTGTAAACTACTCCTGTTGCATGTAGATTGACCCATTTGTAGAAATGGTTCTCATCACAGATGTTATAAGAAGCAAAGAATGTCAATACCATCATCAAAGACATCAAGGGCATCTCACCAAAACCCACGAATGTGCTCACTGGTCTTTTGTCCTGGATTTCTCCAGGTAAATGGGCAGGATCCCTATGAGGATTCTTTTAAGTTATAGTAATTGCTGTACTTGATGTGATTTTGTTCAGATCAATAGACATGGTTGTTATTATTATTCAGTCATTTCAATTGTATCCAACTTTTTACGACCCCTGTTTGGGGTTTTCTCAGCAAAGATATTGGAGTGGTTTACCATTTCTTTGCACAGTTCATTTTACAGATGAGGAATGGAAGCAAATTAGGTTAAGTGACTTCCCCAGGATCACACAACCTAGTAAGTGTCTGAGGCTGGATTTGAACTCAGGTCTTCCTGACTCCAGACCCAGAGCTCTATCCACTGTGCCACCTAGTTGACCCACGGTATTGTGTGCAGATAATAAGTGGTCAGAGGAACAAGGGATAGACTATGTTGAAACTGTACCTTATTCTTGTTTCCCAACCATACTCCCTTCTCCCCCGACTCAGCACCACCCAACTAGTATGGCAAGTAAATTTATAAGTAGCTAGTATAAGGTAAGAGTGGTAGGAAGTAGGATTGCCAAGGGAAACCTGTAAGTCACAAACTATCTCATAAATTAGGAGAGCCCAGGAGCCACTGGGAACTGCCTCATTAAATTGACTAAGGTCATCTCCTGAGTGTGCTGAATTAGGAAAAGCTAGTCATGATGCTTCAGTCCTGTTAACTACCTTTGGTCTCTAAGTTTGGGATAAGCTCCAGACATGCAAGTAAGACCAACAAACCACTTAGCAAAATGTTATGCTAGTAAACTAATCCTAAAGTGTGGCTGATACCCCTACTCTCCCAGAAAAAGTAGATGAGATACCGTTCCCTTGGTTACTGATCAAAATAGAGAGATTCAGCACAAGTTGCATGAGCAGCCAGGAAAGGAAGGTCTCTCATTACTGCAGACATAGAGTCTCTGGTTTCCATAGTTTTGCAAAGTTACTCATGAAGAGCCTGTTGTTAAGTCACATCTGATTTCATGACCTCATATGGGGTTTTCTTGGCAAAGATAATGAAGTAATTTGCCAGTTCCTTCTCCAGCTCATTTTACAAATGAGGAACCTGAAGCAAACAGGGTTAAATGACTTGCCCAGGGTTACACATAGTTAGCATCCGAGGCCAGATTTGAACTCAGGTCTTTCTCACTACAGGGCTACAGCTCTAGCTTCCAAAGAGCCTGTAGTGTTTCTCAATCAATCTTGCATGATTGGAGACAAACAGGTAGGAAGATCATCACTGAGCCTTGTTGCCTGTTAATCTTTAAAAGGTGGTGTGTCATCACAAGGGAAGGAATTGACTCTTCTGCTGTTTGACTCCTATTGTTTTTTCTTCCCCTATCCCCTATATGTTACATATTAGTTTTCTTTGTCCTTGCATGTTTGGACAGCTCCCTTCCCAGTTCTACCAGCACTTAGCATGGTACTTGACACATAGTAAGCAATGAATGCACACGTTTCTATTCCACATAGCAGGGCCATCACTTCCTCTGAACAGACACCAGTTTTTAATGACCCAGGCATCTGCTGAGAGTGGTAAGAAGAAGACACCCATGCACCACTGGTACTGATCCTCAGACTGAATACAATGTACTAGATGAAGCCAGGCTAGCACAAGTTAGAGGAGATTATACTCATGTCAGCTTTACTTGATAAATACAAAGAAAAAGCTAATATTGCTCTTAACTTCTTAATTCTCTCAGTCCAGTCAAGTTTAAAATGAAAGCCACAGGACTAATTTCAGGATTCAAAACATAATTAATGGAAAGCATAGGAGGCCTTCCTTCAACAGCCAAATGAAGAGCCTTCATCAGGCTTTTCTTAGCAACAGACAGTGAATCCCAGACTTCCTAGCCGACTTAGTAATAGCCTGTTCCAGTGAACCATAAATAAAAAGCCAAGCAAAACTGATCCAGTGGTAGAAATAAGCCTGATTTTTATCGAGATTACAGGTCTATATTTTAGTTGCACACATTTCTGCTTGGGAATACCTGTTGATAACCCAGCCCGCGCAGTGGATAGCTGTGCTAAGACAAAGTCAGTAAAGACCACAAAAGCAGGCAGTGATTGGGGATCAAACTAGGGAGACAGAGATCACTGAGATTAAATGGCATCAGGTCAAATCAGGCAGGGGGAGGTTGGCATCACCAGGCAGGACTTGGGTCAGAAAAGTCAGCTGATAAACGTGGTAAGAGATAGAAAGGCTAGTTTCAAAGAAAGCAGAAGAGTAGATCAGGCATGGGAGAAGAACTCCCCAGTCCATTAGATCTGAAGCTTTGGGAAGGGAAAGAGAAAAGTACGGGGGCGGGGGGGGGGGGGGAAGAAGTCCCAGGGCATTAAAACTAAGTGTCTTCAGGCTTCATAGAGTGTCTTGGCCATTTATTACTATAAATCTCACATACTGCACCTCAAACCTACAAAATGATAGGCCAATCTGACAATGATACACCACTGAATAGAGACTGAATTCCAAAGCCGCAGATTATAAAGTAATAGGTCCTGGGGTTTGAGTCAAGTAAAAGTTCAAAAAGCAAATAGCCAACAATGTATCAAGATGAATCAGAGAACCAGAGGAGGGGGCCCCCATCAAGAATGGGAGGATCAGTTGCTTGTGAATGAGTCACAAATGGAGGTGGTGGGCCATCATCCAATCATAAATGTTTTGACTTAGTCTTAAACCTTAAAGAAACCTGCTTCCTGGGATTCAGGAACCAGATAGACATGGATGAAATAAAGATAAAAACTATGGAGTGAAAAAAAAAAAAAGAAGCAGGCCCAGACTTGAGAAAATCACACGACCAGAAGCAAGTAAAGCACAATCCAAAGGGATAGCCCAGAGCCCACCCTCAAACAAGAAGCCAAACCACTCAATAGTGTAAGGGAATTGACAACAGAAAGGGATTTTTATGTAATCAACCATGGTGGCATCACCCCTCTCACTCTGTGAATTTGAAAGGTCCAGTACCTTACTGATCTAGAACTTGACAATTCTATCTTGTGCATTTTTTCTCTTGATATATATTAGTATTAAATGAGTAAACTATATTTGAAGAACTTGCATTTTGTGATCAAAAGAGTATGCATGGTGATGGGACCATGCTCTGGGCTCCTTAATAAAGTATATGTGCTCAACGAGAAGCTCTGGTTTGTCTCCATGTTCCTCAACATGTGGAGATATGCAGATGACAATGATAATTAAGAAAGAAGAGCAACCTATTCAGATGTCTTAAAAGGAAAAACAACTTCTGTTCTTACTCTCTCTCTCTTTTTCCAGTGTGTTGTTTGGGATTCTGCCATTTCTCCCCCAGATCAATAAGGAGATGAGAAGGAAGGAATCATCATCATTTTCTTCTTTTTCTTCTTCTCCTTCTCCTTCTTCTTCTCCTTCTCCTCTTTCTCCTCCTTCTTCTTCTCCTTTCTCCTCCTCCTTCTCCTTCCTCTTCTTCTCCTTCCTCTTCTTCTCCTCCTCCTCTTTCTTCTTCTCCTCTTTCTCCTCCTCCTTCTTCTTCTCCTTCTTCTCGTTCTCCTCCTCCTTCTTCTCCTCCTTCTTCTTCTCTCTCTTCACCCCACCTCACTTCCTTGAAGCAGCTATGGAAGCTACACACATAGCCATGAGTACTTGACACTAGATTTCATGGTTCCTAGATGTTTCTTCTATTTTGTATTTCTTTCCCTGAAAAAACATAGATGTCAGAATAGTAATCCTGATGTTCATCTTCGGTGGCTACTTTATGAGTTCCAAGGCCCATGTGCCTTGGAAAGCAAAAGGAGTTGCTTTCTGAAACTGTACCCTTCTCAGAGGATGTCAGAAACAATTGTCTTACCAAAAACTCCACATGGCCATTCATGAATTCAAGAAAAAAAGATTTTTATTTTTCATTCTCTTGCAAGTGACCATAAGAGAAAGGGTGACCCATAAGGAAGCACACCAAGCACTGGGTACAGCCAGCTTTTTAAGTCTCATTCCCTACCAAAAGGTCTCTCCCCTGTGGGATTGGATACAACTTTCTGAACCACCTATTCCGTGTTCTTCTCCTAGATGTGTTCCCCCTCCTTTGATATGTTTTGCATGTATATTCAAATTAACTTGTTCTACTCTGTGGGAGTGTGGGTTAATATTAAGTTCATTAAGTATGCATACAAACTTCTGACCTTTTACTCAGTCAGGAGCCTGGTTCTGCTAAGTCACAGCTCTAGTTGGAACCACTTACTTCTGATTTGAATCCTGTTACCTTTCCTACATGACTGGGAATGTGTATATGTCACTTCTGTAGAAAAAGAATTCCTTCCTCTGTTCCTCACAGAGGACAATATAGTCACTTATAGGAGTATGAGTTATATACGTCTCACTGGCCAGAAGATACAGACTTTGAGTGAGTTGATTGAACTATACAGATCTGAAATGAAAGTAAATACCTATTCAATAGTCCCATAAGTATGCTAAGAGTATTGCTTACCTACCAAGAACAATGATTACCATTTTATATTTTAAGTATTTGTCAATGCAGGTTTATGAACTTTTTGCATTTTATACATTCCTTTGTGATAGAAATAAAAACCTATTTATTTACATACATACATATTTGTACACCGTATAAATTTTCTAGAAGAGAGCCCATCAATCTCTTTTGGGGAGAACTTAGACATGAGCCAAACCTAAGCATTAATAAATTTTATCCAGAATTTTACCCTGGGTTGCAGGCCTAATGAGCCAGAGCCAGAGAATCTTCTTAGAATTGATCTAGACATTTGCCCAAGGCCAGAGCCCTTAAGATGAAAAGAGGTTAGCTGGCCACAGGTATCATTTACACCTCCCACAACTGCCACAAAGACTAGGCAAAAAGTGGGTGTTCAATAAATGCTTATATCTTGATACCATAGGCCCATCAGTAGACTGAGGATCACCATTTAAATGCTTTCTATTTTTTTCCCTATTGTTCTATAAAGCAGGCTGATATCTAAAGTGAATGATGTTTGAGCAAACAATGAACCATCATTTCTTAAATATAAGAGAAAGGTTTTTGGATGAGTCTTTTTTGTGGGCAAATAAACATCATCTCCTACTCCCTAAGAAGCACCAACACCTTCATAAAACATTGAGTGTTTTTTTAGTGAAGGTCCCAGAGCAAAGCAATGAAACATACCATTCTCCTTATTGCAGAATGTTGTTGTCTACATTGTAGATACCAAAAATATTTTTGCCTGATTGTTTTTCTTTGTTACAAGAGAGAGTGAAATTTTGAGATGCAAGGAACTTTTTTTTTCTTCAGTAATGGCTGTGATATAAAGAATAAAAACATCAAAAAATGAGTTTTAAAAAGCCATAATGAAGAATGCTTTTAAAAAAATCTTTTGAGAAATGACAGTAGAATGACAGAAGAGTCCTGGAATAGGAGTCAGAAGACTTGGGTTCTAGTTCTGGCTGTCACTAATTTGCTATGTGCCTTGACAGGTTACTTTAAGTCCCTCAGCTGTACAATTAAGGATTAGATGGCTTTTAAGAATACTTCCCATTTGATAAGTCTATACATTTTGTTTTCTCTATTGAAAAAAAAAATCAGAGCAGCCTCCTAGAATGGGAAATAGAGAAAACCCTGCTCATCCCTTCTAAAGTATATAATCAACGTCTGAGGAGAATTAGTTTTCATTTCCTTCTCCTAAACTTAAATAACAAAGTAGTGTTGTCATGATATATTCACTTTCAATTATTACCCCATGATATAAGCAAAGGATATTGTCTATCTGGATTTTCTCAGGTCAAGCCATAATCTCTGTGATGGAATGTTGACCACTAGAAAGAAAGACTTCCCCAGGAAGTAGTTTTGTCTTAGTGCATTAAAAAATGGATGTAATAATAGCTAATCGAATTTCATGGGAGATTGGAATCTTACTCCCCAGAATTCCTAGACTTTGTCTTCCCATTTCCCCATCCACACTTTCACATGTCTCTGATTACCAGGAAAGGTTTTGTCATCTCAGACATTATCTAGGCAGGGATGCTTCTATATTCCCATTCAATCCCATTCTTTCTAGTTCATAATATCTCAACATTGACTGGGTCTTGCATTCAGAATTCAAGGGTACAGATTTCCTACTTCTATATAAGTGATCTTGTATTTTGCAATTCCTCTGGATCCTTGAGCTTGACATTGGGAGTGGGTCTAGGTAGTTGGGGATGAAGATTAATGAGACAATTATTTTTTACAAGGAATATAAACTGCTTGACTTGCCTGTGTTAAAAGTAGTCATGACATTTGGTGCTCCTGCACAACAGGAACTTGCTTTTTGAATTCTGAGCAGTGAAAAGTCAATGCATACTGCTCTCTCTCTCTGATAATAGCTTATAATGGAGAAAAGTAAATGAAGAGACGGTTAGGTTCCATTACAACAAACACTACTACTATGAAAATCCTTGCTATTTCAGGCAATATTCAGAGTAAAGAATCGAGATGATCATCTTAATGGAATTCTCTGAATGTAGTGAATTGTACCTTATATCTAGTGTGTTAAATAAATATACAAATTGCATAGCAAGGAATCTTTCCCATCTACTAAGATTTTTTTTTTCAAATCAGTCAAGCATTGCCGTTCACAAAGACTTTCTTGAAATGGAAAAAGCTTTGAAAACCTCAAAGCACTACGTAAATATAACCTGTCATTATCATAAAGGGGGTGAGCTTGAAGTTGGACCTTGTAGAACTTAGATAAGAGAAAGGAAAGATGGAAGGTATTTCTTGTGGGGGGCAATGAACAAATATATGAAAGCAGGAATAAATGTGGCACTACACATTGAATTAAGGTATATATACATACGTGTGTGTATTTGTATGTTAGTAGTCTGAATGACATGAAATCCTTATGGAAACAAACTTAGTTATCACTATCGTATATGAGAAGGTGTCATCCCTTCAATATAAGTCCTCAAACCAAATGCATTATATTATATTATTTACATATAGGACAGAGAGTAATACTGTAGATATTATCAAATTAATTGTTTCACTCAATATATGTATGTGTGTATATACATATGTATATATATATATATATATATATATATAATAGGTATGTATGTATATATGAAAAGAGAGAGAAACATAATACCTACTCTAGAGAGGGAAAGTATGACCTTACACAAGCCACAACTCACTTTCTTCACCTGTAAAATGAGAATGGTAATCATTTATAATAAAGATAATTTATCTACTTGTACAATAGTTCACAAGACATTAACTATACAAGAATGATGGCAGGATCATGATTGTTCATGGAACCATTTCTGCCAAACACCACTGTAAAAGATGAGACCAAGATACTGATAACAAAATAATAAGGGCAAATATGGGAATGGTATCAGTGACAAAATGGGAATAAAATAATTCTGCTAGCTTGCATTTACATAAAATTTTAAGATCTACACGTCTTTTAACATACAACATGTTATTGGGAGGAGGTAGCACAGCCTAGTGAATAAAGGTCCAGCTTTAAAGTTAGGAAGAACTTAGATCAAATATTGCTTCTGACTCCAATTAACTGGGCGACCTTGGGGAAGTCACTGAGTTGCTTAGTGCCATTGTCAACCCTCAAAAGCTGTACATTGTAAATGAGTTGTTGATCTGGAGAGAGTTCCCTTACATTAATGAATTCACAGTTCTAGGGGAGAAAAGAAATCTGATTAAGGAATAATGTCTGCCATCTTTGCCTCATGGTATTGTTAGAAAAATGATATGTATGTGAAAATTTGAGGAAATAAAGGAAAGTGCTGTATACATCTACAGCATAATTATAATTTACATTGGTTGTGAGTTGAGTTATTTGCTAAATAATTTGCCCAGGATCAGCTGAGGCAGAGTAGATCTAACCAAGCCAGGGCATAAAGGCATAGTGATGGGCTAAGGGAGGCTTATACCACCTCAAAAGACTACTCCTGTTCCAAAGACTTTACTACATTTCAGGTGGGAGACTCACAACAGGGAAGGATTAGTTCTGCTTAGGGAGAGCTGTTTAGAAGGAGAAAATGTTTCAGAAGGAAGACTGGCACAGGAAAACTCTGATCTGGAAGGGTGGTTTAGGTTCACAATGTGAGTGCTTCAAAAGTTCCTAGCAAGAAGAAATGGACAGCTCTGAAATCTGACAGGAAGCTAATTGAAGATTTTGGCCCCCTTAGCCCACAGTGGGTATCAAAACAATATTGTCATATATTTGTTGATGGAAATTTGCTTATTTAAAAAAAAAGCATAGCAGCTGTATGGAGAAAAGTCTATAATTTATTACTGACTTTAGAGAAAATTATGCAAAAGGATTTTGTAAAGTATACTTCATTTTAATAACAATTGAGGAAAAAAAAGAATGTGGGGATATTCAACATCCATATACTATCACGGTAATTATACAAATTAGTAGGAAGCAAAAGTCAGATCCCTCTCCTGAAATAGTAGTGCATCAATAGTAATCAATAAGTATTTATTTGATAGATAAGAACTGGTCATCAAAAGACAAATAGTGTATTCTACTTTGTGATTTTAATGGTGTATTCTACCCTGTGTTTTTAAACGGATGATGCTGACAACAATGATAATTGCTAACATTTATATAATATTTACCATGTGCTGGGCACTGTGTTAAGCACATTTTACAATTCTCATCTCCTTTGATCATCACAACAACCCTGGGAGGTAAGTGCTATTATGTTCCCCATTTTACAGAAGAGGAAACTGAAGGAAATAGGGGTAAAGCAACTCACTCTGTGATCCACTCCTAACTCTCCTTTCTTACATTTCTCCATAGTTTCTCCCTTCCCCTTCCCTTAACCTTAAACCTACTGCACTGTGAAGCTCAGACACCATGGGGCCCGCCCCCTGCCTAAAGGCTCTCTTATGAACCCTCCTGGCTTCAGAGTGATTATCAGTAGTCACTGTTGCTGTTTCCTTCACAGCCTGATGTCTTTCTTTTCTTTGCCTCATTAAAGGGGTCATTAAAGGAGCCAGAGGTCTGGCTCCTTCTTAAACAGCCCTATTAAATGAATGGGTGTTACCTCACCCTAAGTGAGTACCTGCAAAGACCTTAGCCTAAAGGGGCCAAGGTCTCCCAGTGCATCCGGGGTCATCTCCAGTCATCTTGAGGAATATCAGGTCACTGGAGTCAAATGACTGTGGGGCAGAAGTGAGGCTGGTGACCTACACAGCCCTCTCTCACTCAAAACAAAGTCAAGTGCAAGTCATGTCATCATTTCTCTGATGGCATGGTCTTCTTTGGCATTGAAGGATCAACACAACTCTTTCTTTGCCATGTCCCTGTGGTCTTCTCACCTGGGAAGTCACCATCTCTTCTGTGCTCCAGCATTTTGGTTCAAATTCTAGTGGTGACACTAATTAGTTTTCTGCCTTTGGGCAAGTCTCTCCCCTCAATAGGCCTCAATAGTTTCCTCACCTGTAAAATCAAGGATTTGAACTAAATGACTTCTAAGGATACTTTCAGCTCTACATCTGTGACCCAGTGAATTGAAGCACAGGTACCTGACACATTCCATTAGGTAGCTCCTTCCTTGATGACCTTGCTCCATTGTTTAACACTCCTTGGTCCCTTTTGGTCAGCCAATAGTAAACATACTTGACTATTCTATCATTCAACCTACATCTCTCTATATTTTCCACATACCTGGTGAAATACTTTGACGTACTGAAAACAATGCCTTGCTGACCTCCAGGTAGTCTGTCAGTGGAATATCCTTGTTCTACAATTCCAGTAACCCCATAACAAAAAGGTGAAATTAGTTTGTTACTTCTTATTCTTAATGAATTTGCATTGACTTTTCATGCTTGCTATTGCTCTAAGAGTTCACAAACCACACTTTATAATCCTGCCTAGTATTTTTTCTCAAATTTATATCAAGCTCCCCAGACTATAGTTTGAAGACTTCACCTTCTAACCTTTTTTTAAAAATTAAGACAAGAATCATTCTCCATCTTTGGACACCTCTCTCCACCTGAATTCTATAAACATTCAAACCAAATTTTAACTGTAAGCAATACCTCCTTTGGTTATCTAGAGTAAAAACCTATTTTTCCTTTTGCTTTGTTGGTCAATGTTGAGAAAGAGTGAGAGAGAGAAACAGTGAGTGAGAGAGAGAGAGAGAGAGAGGGAGGGAGGGAGGGAGGGAGGAAGTAAAGGGAGAGGGAAAGGAAAAGGAAGAGATGGAGGGAGGGAAGAGGGAGGGAAGGGCTAATTTAAGCACTTCCCTAGTGTAAAGATGTGATCAAAATTCTTGCTACCCAATATAGCTTATTTTTCAATCTTTGAGTTAAAATTAGGTAGTATTTATTAGGCATCTATTGTGTTAAAAAAAAAAAAAAGAAGTGCTAAGTACTACAGTTATAAATACAAAAATGAAATAGTATTCTTGGCAATCATCATTAACTCATACATTTCTATAATACTTTCAACTATGAAGATACAAGGAGAAGCAGCATGAAATTTTAAAAGGAAAAATGAAAGCAAATTTCTAAAATAAGATAATAAACTAAAAGGAAAAGTCAGGAAAAATGGAAGTCAACTGAAATTTTCCAATGTCAAAGTCTTGTAGAGTGAGTGCACCATGTTCCTACAATAGCAAGAAGTATTTCATTGATTTTTCCTCTATTCTCTCATAAAAATGTGTGTAAGGGATGTAGAAGCAATCGTGTACACATTATGTTCCCTGTAACAATCACAAAAATGGTTCTTCTTTCCTTTCCCCTAAATCCTCAGCAATTTGAAATTTTCTCATGTCTTCCTTGTGCCTGTTCATTTGTAAATGTTCCAGAGACAGTGCTGTCCTAGCTGGTCAGTCCATGACTTCTATGCAAGCTGCTTTTAAAGGTTTCTAACTCACACAGAAAGCAGCACCGGCCATAACTTCACTAAAATATTTAAATTGTACTTCTCCTAATTTGCATTCACAAATCAACCGAAGAAGTTTCAAAATTTCCAACTTGGAGTTTGCAAAATAAGTAAAAAAGAATGATAAATGATCACATGACTATTCTAAAAGCCACCTGGGACTGCTCTCATCTTTGAGGGAAGTAACCTCTTCAAAGGGGAATGCTGTGATCTCCAGATCAAAGAAAAGGCAGAGGAAAAAATCCACACAAATCTTTCACTCCATTGTGTACTACCTTCCATTAAAAAAAAATAGCACAGTACAGTTGTGGCAATAGCTCTCTTTCTGTGCTGCTATATAATGTTCCTTTGTATCATTAGAGATAGAGCTGCTATAAGTTTTACAGGGAGGGCAATTTATTTTTCAACAATAAAATACTTTTCCCTCAATTTGATTCAGAAAACATATTTTGAGCACTTATTATGTGCAAAACACTTCTGGTTGCTGGGGAAGAGAGCTTAAATAAGACAGTTGTGAAGTTTTAAAGGTTAGAATGGAGCATGACTCAACTCCTCAAGGTCAGAGATGGCATTAGTATGTGTGGAAATCCAACCCCACCGAGGCAGCTTGAGGATATTGTTCCATTTTGAATATCACCATCTAAATACGTTAGAGTTGATATTCTCAAATATTTTGGGTCATAGACCCCTTTGGCAATCCAGGGAAGCCTAGGGACTCCTCAAAATGATGTTTTTAAGTAATTGAAGAAGACGCTAAAATTCAGATAGAGGTTAGTGAAAAGAAAGATGATTTTTCCCTATTCATATTCACAGGTCCTCTGACATTTAACCACACAGCCCCAGGTTAAGAATACCCAAATCGAAGGTTTCCTTCTTACTCATCTATTTATTGTCCTATACCAAATAAATATTGGGTATTACTGAAAATTCTTGATTTTGTGTACTCAATAGCATAGATGTTAGTTATAATGAATATTTTTCTTGCTAAGTAAAATTGGATTTATATAGCAGCAGCTAACAGTTATTTTCAGAGTCAGGAAGACCTGTGTTCAAGTTCTATTGCTGATAAAAGCTGCCTTTGATAAGGTTATAAGTTGTAAAACAGATTGTATAGTCAGGGAAGCACTGGTCTGTCTATACAAGATGATTGTAGAAATTAGGTTTCATTCCCTAATGAATCTTCCCTATCCTACATCCTTCCCACATTCCACTGACATTTCAATGTTATGGCTTAATATCCCTTCACTTTAAGACTTTGATTCTGCTTGAAATGCAAATAAGCCTAGCAGGGATAGCAATCTGTACAACTATCAGTCATTTATAGCTTGGAGGATCTGAGATAGCTTTGTTAAAGGTGGAGGAGGAGTGAGGGGGAGAGAAAGCCTGAGTACCTTGAAAGTATGAGAAAGGACAGGATAACAGAAGAAAACTTTCTGACTCCACATTTTGGGATTATCACTAATAGTGGAATTACATGGAGGAGAATGGTCAAAGTATTTCTCAATTCTGGCTGAGCAAGAGACAGGAAGTCTACAGTACCTGTCATGTGGACAGCTCTGAGCATTTGGAGAAGTAGGCCTTTACATGGTCCCTTGAGGTGCTTTTCATTTCTAGAATTCTTTGATTCCATACTAGGCTAATAGAATTGATTATATTATTAAAAGATAACAAGCAGATCCATGAGGCAAGCACCAGAACTAATTGAGCCTGGTTTGCTATATATCTGTGTCTTCTGATCCAGTGAACTGAATGAAACCAAAGATTTGTATATGTCTAACTTTCTTAGACTAAGGCACTAACCCATTCTTTGGAGTCTCTTCTGCCCTGGGCAGAACCAAAACAAAAATTAAAATTACAATCATTCTCCTGAGTAGTGTAAGAAATAGCATTCATGCAGTAAATGAGGTGTCAAGGTGGGCTTAGAATCAGGAGGACATGAGCTCATGAGTTCAAATCCAGCCTCAGACACTTACTAGCTGTGTGACCCTGGGCAAGTCACCTAATCCTGCTTGCCTCAGTTTCCTCCTCTGTAAAATGAGCTGGAGAAGGAACTAGTACTCCAGTACTTTTTCCAAAAAAACCACAAATGGAGTCACAAAGGCAGACGCAACTGCTGTGACTCAACATGAAATGTCAATCTCTTCTAAACCTATGTTTGCTGCTGCCAAATATACTAGGAGTAACCATCTCAGTTCAATTTTCTTCAAGGGCTCTAGTAATTGATATCCATAAATTAAGTGCCTGCTAGGTTAGGTTCTACCATAGGCATTGGTGATTTGAATTACAGAAGTGAGAATCTCTGACCCCTAGTAGATTCCATTTTAATTGAAGTATGCAATATGTTCACAGACAAGTGAATACAGGATATATACTAAATAAATATGGTGATGGGAGGGGTGCTAACAACTTGGGAAATAAGGAAAGGTCTTTTTAGAGAGGTGTACTTGGACTAAACCTTGAAGGGAGTCAAGGCATCCAAGAAGTGAAAGTGAGGATGAAGAACCTTCTAGTCACCGAAGACAGCCTACAGAAAGACAAAGAGGTATGAGATAGAATATTGTATATTGGGAAGAGCAAATTCAATTTGTCTGGAGTGATGAGTGGCATAGTAAATTGAGCATTGGCCCTGGAGTCAGGAGGACCTGAGTTCAAATCTGACCCTAGACACCCTATTGCCTCCCCACCAAAAAAGATACAATAGAACTAGACATATCAAGTAGCGGTTGGAGATACAGGACTAGAAATCAGGATCAAGATGAGAACTAGGTAATGTTTGGAGTCATCCACCTGAATATAATGGAGGATCTATAGAGGTCTTTGAGATAAATCACTAAGAGAGATTGTAGAGAAAGAAAAATGGTCCTCAAGAGTGCACCTACAGAGATGGATCAGAACATGGAGGATAAAACTGCAAAGAAGTCCAAGATGTCCTACAGGTCAGGACATCACCACAATAGGGCAGCATTACGAGAAAAGGAGATGGTCAGTAGTTTAACCTGTTGCAGAGAAGTAAAGAAAGATACAACTGAGAAGTGAACTTTGCAGTTAGGAAAAAAGAGATTATCATTAGCCTTGGAGAAAACAGCTTCTATCAAAACAGGAATATAGATGGTATATGATTGAGAAATAAGAGGGAGATGCTTAATAAATCATCAAATATTTATTGAGCACCTACTACAAGCAGGGAGTCTGTGGCCTCAAGGCTTCTTGTGGCCTCTTAGATCCTTGAGTGTGACTTTTTGACTGAGTCCATATTTTACAGGATAAATCCTTTTATTAAGGGGATTTGTTCTGTGAAGTTTAGATTCAGTCAAAGGGCTGTACTTGAGGACTAGAGGGCTACAGATGGCCTCAAGGTCACAAGTTCCCCACCCGGTATTAGATGCTATAAAAGTAACAAGAAGTAAAAGACACAGTTCTTCCATTTGTAGACCTTAGAACATTGGCACCTAACAGAAATATAGAAGAGCAAAGACCATTTCCCAATAGATAAATGGTCAAAGGACAAAGCAGTCAGAACTTACGTAGCGTTTTGAAGTTTACAAAGTGCTTTATACATGGAGTCTCTTTTCCTCCTCACAACAACTTTGTGAGGTACGCGTGGCTATTATTCTCATTTTACAAATGAGAAAATGGAGGCTGAGAGAAGTTAAGCGATTTGCTCAGGGTCATTCAGCTAATAAATGTATGAGGCAGAATGGAAACTCATCTTCCACATTCCAAGTCTAGCACTCTAACCACTATACCACCACTATAGCCCCTAGCAGTCTCTAACCAACTGTTTTCAAAAGAAAAAAATGAACAACTATATGAAAGAATGCACCAAATTGCAAATTATAAGAAAGATCCAAATCAAAACCACTATGAGGTTTCATGTTATACTCAGTAAAGTGGCAAAATGACAAAATATGGGAATAATCAATGGTGAAATAATTATGGGGGGAACAGGCAAATCAATGCACTGCTGGCTTAACTGAACTGATTCAATTATTCTGGAAAGAAATTTGGAATTATATAAATAAAATGGCTAAAATGTTCATTGGCTTTGTTCTAGAGGTTCAACTAGTCATATACCCCAAAAAGGTCAATGACAAAATAAAAAGGAAAAAAGAAAGCTCTTACATCAAAATATTTATTATGGCAGCACTTTTTTATAGTAGCAATGATCTGGAAACAAAATAGAAGTACCTTAACTGGGAATGGCTAAACAAATTTTAATACATGAAAATTATATTGTTCTAAGAAATGATGAATACATATGAACCAATGAAAAGTAAAATCAGACAAACCAGGAAAAAAAATGTACAATGACTACAATAATGTAAAAAGGATTAATAAAAACAAAAAAATCAAAACCAAATGACAAGAAATTCTAGCAACCAAGCTTGAACCTAAAGAAGAGATAGGAGATGGTACCTTGCTACTATGTCTTTCCATAGGTAAGGGACACTGGGTGCACAACACTACATATAACACTAGATATTTTTGGTATGTTAGTTTTGATGAACTTTTTTTCCCCTTTTTTATTCTTTGTCATAAGGGATGACCCTCTGAGAAGGAGCAGGGAAAGAATATATTGGGAAAGGTAGGTGATATGAAAAGATAGCAATAATTCTCTTTTTTAAAAAAGAAAATGGAACCACTGTTGTTGATAGACCTTCAATGTTCTATTTCCCTAGAAGCATGCCTATGTTCAGTGCAAGTAGCCATTGTAAGAAATGGATGGAGATGGACCACCCTTTTCCTATCATATTATATCTCCCATAGAAGCTCCATGACTCCTTGTCACAGAGAGTTGTTGTGGGGTGTGGAGAGGAAGAAGAAGATTATAAATATAACAGATATTTTTGACTGGATATATCGAACTCATCACACATTTTTCTTTGCACTAAGGTTGTGATTTAATTGGCAGAAGGAATTCCCAGTGAGGAAACTTACTGTACCTATGGGGTCAGCACCTGTTCCACAACAGTCTTAAAGAGTTGCTTAGGGCAGTGAAAGGTTAAGTGATTCACCCAGGGTTACATGGTCAATGTGTCACAGATTGACTTGAATTCAAAGTGTCCTCATTTCAACGCTCTCTACTCATTACTCCCTCAAAATATGTCCACCTTAATGAGAAGGAGAAGGCAGAAGAGGACAAAGGTGAGGACCAGAATAAGAAAGAGACTTTGGATACAGCTTGCAGCCACTGGCCTTCAAGTTTAACACTTCTGGAATATATGGTTGAATTAGCTGAAGATAACTCTAGGTGTTTGGTCTCTGGATGGAGCCTATGAGATAAGAATTAAGAATAAGCTCAAAAGACACACTATGTACAGCATTCAAATGAACCCAACGACAGCATCAATGAAGAAGCGGTGAACAAATGTCTGAGTTATGGGAATTTTATGGAGGGGTTCATGCCATTGAGTCAGATCAGGTCACTGGCATTAGAAATTACATAATGGTGCTCCTTAAGAAGCCCAGATTTATGGTTTAATGTCAATTATGCAATGAAATACTAAAAACTGTACAACATAAACACTGTAAGTAGCAAAACTCTTATTCATTTACAAAAAAAGTTATTTTATCTACCTATGCAATAGTCCACTAAATATTAAATAAAATAATTGCAGCATAGTGATTTTCTCAGACCACATGAACATCACTAAAAATACTGAAAAGAACAAGGTAAGAGTGATAAGAACAATAACTCAGGATTAGGTTATCACCATCAGAACTATAAAAATGTTATCCTTAAATATCCCAATTTATTGATCAATGAATATTATGCCAGGAAAAAGGAAGTATAGTATAGTAGATAGGGCACTGGATTGGAGTCAGGAAATACTGGGCTCTGATCCCATGTCAGACATTTAGTAGTTGTGTGACCCTGAGTAATAAGATCTTTTCCAATTCTCAATCTATAATCCTATGATATGTTAGAAACTGCAATACATCATTGCAGGCTACATAAATTTAGTACCTACCAAATGCCTGGCAAATGTGACCTGCTATCCAAAATTATATATCAGAAGTTCGCTACCTTTTATTAACCAATAGATGACAAATCGTTGCACTTCAGGTAGAGACCTTAATATATCCTGTCAAATTCAAGGAATAAATTCTACTGGAAGTAGACCATTTTCACAATCAATACTATTGTCCATTATTGATTAGTCATACTGGCACATTGATCTATAAGAAATGTATGAATGTCTTTAGAAGATATTTCCACACTAACTATTCATACTCTGAGGTATATAGGAAAGCTTTCAAAATGTAGAGGCATAGCAGAAATCAAAATTTCATGGGAACAGGCTGATGCGCACACCATTGCCATCATCCTGCTACTTGAGTTGTCCCAAAGATGTTTTCAGTGAGCTTACAGAAGCTGAATTTACATCCAATATTTTTTATTCAATTACAGCAAGCTGTTACTTGATTCACCTTTGCAACTGTCTGAAGACATTAAATAAAACAAGTAATGGTCAGATAGTGATTTTTCCCCAAGACTGCCATTGAAAAAGATAAGATGAACAGTAACTCACATTTGTGTGGTGACATAAAGTTTGAAAAGCAATTTATCATGTATGAAATGTGAAATGATGCCTCCATGCCCAGCAGGTTTCAATATTTAAATCATCTTCAGCTTCTTCATTTTATTCTACGATTTCCCTTGTCCTCTTTGCCCTGCCTTCCCAGTCATCCCAGAACTGGCAGTTACAGATACTCTGTCAAGATGTCTAGAATCTAAAAAAATGTTGGATGGACAAGACTTTTTGGAAGATGTTGCTATTATATAATAAAAACTGAATGCAGCATTTCTGAGGCTAGGCAAAACACACACACATCTTCTTTCTCCTCAAAGTTTTCATCTAGTTCATATCAGCTTAAAAATAAACATCAAGGATAGCCTTGGAAGGAAAAAAGAAATAGCAAAGAATTTGATAGGTTAAATGTGGGTTTGTGCCGAAGGGGAAGGGGAGTAAGATTCCCAGGTCGTCAGTCTGAGTTCCTCAAGCACTTGGTGAACGTTTATGGGTTGACTGTTGTTGTCGGTCTTTCATTTTTTCAAAGAGGACCAGTGACATCATGGGTGATGTCTTGACTTGCTCATGAATTGGATGGCATGAAGGCAAAGGTGCACAAAGTCCAAAGCCTCACTCTGTCTTCCAGAGTAATAAGTCCAGTGGCAAGATAAAAGTCAGGACAACTAGTGATGACCCAGGATATAGTGGATGACCAGTGTCTGACCAGCTCCAGTCACGTTCATTACTTCTGGAACAAACTCATCTCATCTGCCCATTCCACTGGGGGAAGTTTTCACATGCTTGGGGGTAGACATCCAACTAATTCACCCACATGTTTGAGGTCTGTCAGGTAACCTTAACCTGCTTTAACCTCTCACCAAGACAATTTTACTGTGGTATGGCAGCTGTACTTCTACAGTTTCTTAAAGCCTCAGGTAAGAGTTGAGTGACTGGTTGGACACCAAAGGTGGGTAGACAGTCCTAAAAGAGGCTTGGCAAGTCCTCACACCAGAGGTGCTAGCCCTCACTTAATGTCCCATACACCTAACATGGGTTGACTATATAAATAAGCAATTCAAATACTTTCTTTGATCTCAGGGGCTCATGAAACTACCTCTTCCCCCTCCACTACCTGGGACTTGCCTCCCAGAATCACGGGCAGCCCAGACATTCATTACCACCATATATGTTGTGATTCTGGCCTTTCAAGACTGTTAATGATCAGTTAGTCTTCTGCAGTCTCCTATATTCGGCAAACCATTTAACCTCTGTAGGCCTCAGTTTATTCACCTATGAAACGAAATATGGGATCACCCTAATTTGTCATAATGTAGAGATGGTTCTACCTGGGATGGAGACAGGGTAGAAAATAAAAGAACTAAGGAAAGTAGATGATATAATCATGGAAGACTTCCTGGAAAAGAGGTGAAAGTTTTAAGGAAAATTTTGAAGCAACTAAGGGATGTTGACTGAAAAAGTATAGACAAGGAAACTCTTCGAATCAGAGTAGGATGCATTAAAACAGGCCTGCCTAACATACAGCCCGTGGGTGGCCTGCCAAAGTGACTGAAGGGCCAGGTGTTGTGCAGGCCTGTTTGACATCCTCTACATTTTTTTCAGGCCACCTGAAATCCTCTGGCTGACTGCCCACAATGTTGGGCACACCTGATTTAAAATATAATACATTATCTTTTCATATTCACAAATGTGAAAATAATCTCCATAAGCCTTATGGAGGAAAGAAAAGGGAGAGGGAAAAGATTCCAGGACTATGTAAATGTCTCTGAGAAGCTCCAGAGAGCGCTCATCAATTCCAAAAAGCTCTCAGTAGAACCAAATTCAAGAACCAAGTAAAGGTATTTGAGAGAGAGGAGATAGGGTAAAAACAATGGGAGACTGGAAGGGGACAGAGAAAATAAATAAAAAATATTTTATTTGTTTAGAATTTGATAATCATTTTTAAAATTATGCAGAGACTCCTGGGCATTGGGCAAGATTTTGATCACAAAAATGACCCCTTTTAGTTTGTCTTGCTTTTCTCATTCTGGCTTTCTTTCTAAGTGAATTTTATCCCTCTAGTTTCCCAAAGAAGGAAACAAGAGGAGGTGGTCAATGGCAATGAAGTAGAAAGCGTGGAATGGGTGGCATGGAGAGCCATTGACTCAAGTGGATGCACATAGAAATGAAGGCCCACTGTAAAGGCAACTGATGTTTCCAGGAGGGGGCTACTATATAGGGCTTTGTCTCAGTGAGGGGAAACAGTGAAGTTTAGAGAAAAGAGCTAGATTTGGATTCACAAGACTCAAATTCAAATTCGAGCCCTCCTTTTTTGTGTGACTTTGATGCATCAGCCTGATCGCTGCTCTTGGCACAATTAAAAGGTGGTCGAAGTGATTTGCATAAGAGACTCATGAGGTCAGAGATGTTCCCTGAAGAATACATAGGCAAGATCACGTGGAAATTAGCAACCCCAACAACACTATACTCCTGGAATGGCAGCTCAATCCATCACAAGCATCCCTAAGCCTACATTCCTGCATTTCACGGTATTTTGTGAGTTTCACTCTTATCCCATGAGTCTGATAACACACAAGATGCTGTGTCAAGTTTGAACCTAAGTGTAAGTCTAGGCCTCCATCAAAGGAGATGTTTTTCTACAGTGCAAAGATACTAGAAAATGTCATCCTGACTCATTTCCTTTGTTAAAGGTATAGGAGAAGAAACCTGTGCCTGAGGAAAATGACTTATCTGTGAGAGATGTCCTTAGGAGCTGAGGGTACCTGACACCCTAGGACTATGGACTTAGGTCTTCCAACTTAATGGTTTAATGGGCTATTATCCTTCAATAACCCTGTATAATCATCTATAAAATGAAGAACTAGATAATCTTGGAAGTGTTTCTGAGATCTAAATCTATGACCTCTGAGGCCCCTTTGAACCCTTAGTACTTAACGTTTTGAAAAGAATCTATGACAATGAGTAGATATTAAAATATAGTTAATCTAGAGACCAAAGTCTAGAGAGTGGGAATACCTAATTCACCTTCCCATTATTGAGGAGCTCCATATGGGAGAAATTTCCAGAAAATTAAAGTAAAACCCAATGCCATAAGGGCTGAAATGTTTCCTATTTTAATCTTTCTTAGGTTAAACCTAAGCTTTCTCAAGTATGTTACGCATTTCCCTATTTTCTTAAACAGAAGCTAAATAATTCAAACTTTATTTAAATGAGTGTGATCTAAGCATTTTTTAATGACCCAGGAATGTTACAGAAACTCAAAGATGGTAGGAACATTAAGAAATCATGCATTCCATTAATCTACCTGAACTCGAATGACCTGGTTAGTCATTCTCTGTTTATAGGCTTCTAGAAAAGCAGAACTCACTACAACTATTTATTACATTAGGTAACATTAAAGCAGTTTTCCTCTTTTCTCCTGGGCTATTAGCTGTCACTTTTGCAGTCAAGTCTTCGCCCCACTCCACCCCTTTTAACTTGTTGTTTCTAATTTGCTTCAAAGCTGAAAAAAATCAGATAATCAAAGTTGCTAGAATTGTATGTAAATTAAGAGTCAATAAACCTTGAATGAAAGCCTTGGGGCTTTTCCTAGAAAGTTAAATCTAGCGGTTTTAGTGTAATGGTTCCTCTGAGATTACTTTTGCTTACTTTCAGATTCTCATCAGTGTTCAAGGTAGCTGAGGTTCCAGGAACCTGACCTGCAGAAGCAGGGTGTTACTTAATGATGATCTGGACAGAGAGAACCAATGTTCTTCCTATGGCATTCCATAGGCACAAAAACACTCCGATTGTTAGGCACAGTAACAAACATAATTCTGGAATTAGAAATGAATTTCTCTTTCTTCCACTGAAAAACCTATGAATAGTTTTTTCACTTGCTATTGGAATAAATAGAATGATGTGCTCTGATCCAGCCTCACCTGCCAACACTCTGATCTCCCCCATACCCTTCTCCACATGATAACGTGATCAGAATAGTGACTGCTTTGAGTCTTCACAGTATTCAAAGCAACTTAATCCTCATTGTTGTTAGGGGATAGGAAGGAAGGAGGAGAAGGGAGCTGAGACTCTCTGATCTAACCTGGACTGTTTTAGTTTCAAATTTCCAGGTGGTAATCGTGTTAACTGAGATGGTACTGGAAGTTGGAGAGACAAGAAGATGACAGGAGATAGAAGTTTCATCAAGTCATCTGACACTCCTCTGGCAGACAAGTAATCTGATTCAATGAAGCTCTTTATTTGTCTCCTGCCCTGTGTCACTCAGCACCCCTAACAGGCTCAAGTTATCCCAGGGCAGGATCTCTACACCCCTCTCCCACACAGCATAGGGACACACCTGCAGGCCAGGAAGCCCCCACTGGTGGGTCATGATAAGATGAGCTGGGCCTTAAACAGTGGCTATTCCCCTTGAGTGGGGTGTTAGGAGGCCATTCCTATGATATGTTCTGTTTCCTGAATCTTACCCCTCGTCTCCATCTATTCACAATGATCTATTGCCAATCCTGGGCCTCACTTGGAAAAGGGAAACTTCTTTGGTCCTGAACCTAAGTATCCCCATAACAGTCATGCCACAGAAAGAGTCTCTGCCATATATGCCTTTGTCCTGCCCATCTTCATATCTATCCCCTTCTCTATTATTTTTGGAGGTTCAGAGACCTTCCCTACCCACAAAGAGTAAGCCGTAAGAAGAATCCTTTCTAAGTTATGACCAGTTGTGCCATATCCATATTCTCTGCTAGTGATTTTGTTTACTAGGAAATAATAATACAAATATTTATATAATGTGTTAAGATTTATGATACTCTTTACATCTAATTTTCCCTACAACCCTGGTGCTATTTATGATTAAATATTATCATTATGCACATGTTAAGAGAAGGAAACTAAGGCTGATAGAGGCTGTGACTTGCCTAGGTTCTCAAAGCTAGTAAGTATCTGGGGCAACGTTTGAACTCAGGTCTTCCTGATTTCAAGTCCAGAATTCTATCTTAGCTACTTAGGTGAGAGAAAGAAGGTGATTCTGGCTATATGCTGATTATAGAAAAGATTAAACATTAATATACATGAACCTGTCCCCGATATTCACTTCTACCACAGCTGTGGCAAAACTTTTCCCTCTCTTAATATGCACCACTCTCAAGATGCATGTCTCCTTTCAAAAATGTTTCCCTTCCTTTCAGTAATGTTGCATGTAATGTTATTGTATTAACTTGTTAAGGAAGACCCTGTGACATAATGAAAAGAGCACAGGATTGAAAGATTGAGCACTAGGTTTCAAATAGCAGCTCTGTTCCTTAAGCAACTTGGAGTAAAAAAAGGAATCCATCTCTGGCCCTCAGGGTCCTCATCTGTGAAATAAGGGTAGAAGGAACGAAATTATTTCTAAGGTCCCCAACTCAAGATTCTGTGAGCCTATGATCCCAGCTTTCCCTTCCTTGTCTCTGTGAAGGACTCAGCTGCTGTAGTCTTCCTGACATGGTCAATCATCTAAGACCCTGAGCTGGGGAGGGTGGGGGGGTGGGGGGACACTTCATTGTTTTCAAAATGACTAAGCTTTCACCAAAGGGAGATGAAGCAAAGGTAACAGGTTCCGTAGTCATTTGTTTTTATTTACTGTTCCCATCTCTAATAAAGGTTAAAAACAAAAAGAGAAGAAAGCCAGTGATCCTTGACTTTGGGTCTCATAGACTTATATGGTTTATCGTGACCACAAAATCATCCAAGGCTGGGAATTCTAGATCAAGGAGTCTAAGAATTTCAAAGGACTTTCAAAAGCATTTGATCTAACTGTCTCATTTTACATGTAGAGAAACCAGAAAAACGATCAAAGAAGCATCCAGCTGTTCTACCTCTCTGAGGTGGGATGAGGTACAAGACCACCAACCTTTTCAGTCTTCTCCAACTAGCCCAACCATTGTGATTTGCATAGAACAGAGGAGTATCAAGGACTAGAGGAGATTAAAAGTTAATTTCCTCACTACAATTTCATTTAGCTACTCCATGTGAGGAAGAAGAGTCCCAAGAATTTAAGGAATTCTTACCCCCCCCCCCCCCGCCAAGGTTATGTGACAAGAACCCAGGACCAGAACAAGCTCATTTTTGGTTTTTGCTTTTGTTTGTTTGTTTTTTTACCATAAGTCAGCTGAGAGTTGAACAGAAAGAATAAAGTGAGAGATGGGAGATTAAACAAATAAACAAAGAAATATGGTCAAACATCTGCTTGCCTCCTATGCTGCAGTTTGACTGAGGGGTGATGGTTCATAGCTACTCAGTAAGAAGCTATTGCCCTTCCCTGTAAGTCACAAGCTTATTCAACACAGCACCTTAACAGCATGATTGACAGTGGCAAGTAGCTCAAAAGATTGTACATCACCTGAAGACTAGAGGTGAGGCACAGTGGAGGGTTAAAAGAGCTTGATGAAAAATGCTGTAACCTAGGGGTGGAGCCAAGATGACAGAATAAAAGCAGGGACTTGCTAGAGCCCTCTCCCTAGATCCAGTCAAATACTTGTAAAAAAATGACTCTAAACAAATTCTGGAGCTGCAGAACTCACAGAATGATGGAGTGAAGCAAATCTCCAACCCAAGACAGCCTGGAAGGTCAAAGCAAGTCTATCTCACCAGGTTGGGAGCAGAGCACAGTACAACATGGGCCTGCCAGCACAGAACAGACCTGAGCAGGCCTGGGGCCAAAAGGGGAGGGAATGAATTGCTGGCAGCTACAGCGATTTCCAAATTTCTCGACCCCAAAATGCAGAAGACAAATTAGAAGGTGAGTGGAAAAAACTGTCTGACCTGTGTGAGAGAGTAAAGTGGTCCCACCCAGACCTAGCCCATCACAGTGGAGGAGACCCTGAAGCCATATCTGCAACAGGGGTAGTAGTAGCTGTTTCTGGAGCTCTAGACCCAGGTTGTGGGAGGATGGAGCAGCTGACAGTACCCCCCACCCATCCCCAGTGGAAGTAAAACTACCTTGATAAAGAGCTCAAAAGACAAGTAATAGGCTGGGGAAATGGCAAAAGCAGGGAAAAAACATCAGACTATAGAATCTTACTTTGATGACAAGGAAGATCAAAACATATAAGCAGAGGGAGACAGCAAAGTCAAAACTCCTACATCCAAAGTTTCTAAGAAAAATATGAATTGGTCTCAGGCCATGGAAGCACTCAAAAGCAATTTTGAAAACCAAATAAAAGAAGTAGAGGAAAAAAATGGAAAAAAGAAATGAGAGTGATGCAAGAAAATCATGAAAAAGAGTCAACTGCTTGCTAAAGAGGACCCCAAAAATGCTGAAGAAAATAACACTTTAAAAAATAGACTAACCCAAATGGCAAAAGAGATCCAAAAAGCCAATGAGGAGAAGAATGCCTTAAAAATTAGCAGAATTGGCCAAATGGAAAAGGAAATCCAAAAGCTCACCAAAGAAAATAATTCCTTCAAAATTCAAAGGGAGCAGATGGAAGCTAATGACTTTATGAAAAATCAAGAAATTATAAAACAAAGCCAAAAGAAGGAAAAAATAGCAGACTATGTGAAATATCTCATTGAAAAAAACAACTGACCTAGAAAATAGATCCAGGAGAAACAATTCAAAAATTATTGGCCTATTTGAAAGTGATGATAAAAAAAGAGCCTAGATATCATCTTTCAAGAAATTATCAAAGAAAACTGCCCTGACATTCTAGAACCAGAGGGTAAAATAGATATTGAAAGAATCCACCAATCACTGCTTGAAAGAGATTTCAAAAGGAAAACTCCTAGGAATATTGTAGCCAAATTCCAGAGTTCCCAGGTGAAGGAGAAAGTATTGCAAGCAGCCAGAAAGAAACAATTCAAGTATTATGGAAACACAGTCAGGATAACACAAGATCTAGCAGCTTCTACACTAAGAGATTGGAAGGCTTGTAATATGATATTCCAGAGGTCACAGGAGCTAAGATTAAAACCAACAATCACCTACCCAGCAAAACTGAGTATAATACTTCAGGGGAAAAAATGGTCATTCAATGAAATTGAGGACTTTCAAGCATTCTTGATGAAAAGACCAGAGCTGAATAGAAAATCTGAATTTCAAATACAAGAATCAAGAGAAGCATACAAAGGTAAACAGGAAAGAGAAATCATAAGAGACTTCCTAAAATTGAACTGTTTACATTCCTACATGGAAAGATAATATTTGTAAGTCTTGAGACTTCTCAGTATTAGGGTAGTTGGAGGGATTATATATAATATATATATATATATATATATCATCAGATTATATATATTATATATAATGATGATATATATTTTATATATATATATATATATCTCATCAGAGGGCACAGGGTAAGTTGAATATGAAGGGATGATTTCTAAAAAAATAAAATTAAGGGGTGAGAGAGGAATATATTGGGAGGAGAGAGGGAGAAATAGAATGGGGTAAATTATCTCTCACACAAAAAAGGAAATAAAAAGCTTTTTCAATGGAGGGCAGGTGACAGGGAAAGAGTGAATCTTTCATTAGATTTGGCTTAAGGAGGGAATAACATGCACACTCAATTGGGAATGAAAATCTATCTTACCCTACAGGAAGCTAAGGGGGAAAGGGAAATGGGAGGGGGTGTGGTTATAGAAGGGAAGGTAAAAGGGAGGAGGGGTAATTAGAAGTAAACACTTTTGAGGAGGGACAGGGTCAAAAGAGAGAATAGAATAAATGTGGGGTAGGATAAAATGGAGGAAAACATAGTCTTTCATAACAAAACATGGAAGTGTTTTACATGACTACACATGTATAACCTGAATTGCTTGTCTTCTCAATGGGGGTGGGTGGGGAGGGAGGAAGGGAGAGAAATTGGAACCCAAAGTTTTAAAAATGAAAGTTAAAAATCATTTTTACATGCAACGGGGAAATAAGACATGCAGACATTAGGGTATAGAAATCTATCTTGCCCTACAAAAAGAGGGGAAGGGCATAAGAGAAGGGAGGGGTATGATAGAAGGGAGGTTAAATGGGGGAAGGGGTAATCAGAATGCATGCTGTCTTGGGGTAGGTGGAGGAGAGAGATGGGGAGAAAATTTGGAACTCAAAATATTGTGGAAGTGAAGGTTGAAAACTAAAAATAAACAAATCAATTAATAATTTTTTAAAAAAAGAAGATGCTATAACCTTCTTCCAAAATAAAATGGCTAATTAATCACCATGGCTCAAGTTCTAGATGTGTCTAGAAGAGTAAGCTTGAGGCTTAAGAATGGTAATACGCTCATTATCTTATTGCTATGCTATCTAATTAAAAATACCTTCACTAGAAAAACTGCTAGTGGGGGTTTTTTGAGTCATGGTTTAGAAAAGATACCCACTGAGAACCTGGGATTGGCTTTCTAGGGGCCCATGGGTAAAGAGAGTGAAGGGTTTAACAGACAAGTGAAGAAACAAGTTAAAAAAAGCTTAGTTACCTGACTGCTCCAAAGCATCCAAATTCATTACTCTGTAACCTACTGCCCTTTACTGTATATAGAGACTATTATTTAGCCTTTTCTGTATCACAGACCCCTTTGGTACTCTGTTAAAAACCTATAGTTCCCTTCACAGAATAATATGTTTAAATTCATAAAATAAAATAGATGGGATTACAAAGAAAACAGAAGGTTAAGGAAAATGATTTTTTTCCATCCAAGTTCATAGATCCCCTTGAAATCTACCCAGATACCCATGTTAAGAACCTCTGCTCTAATACTTAATTTACTGAAAGATTCAGAGGACTCTTTAGAACAACATTCCTTAGGGGGAAAAGATTAACATCTTTTTTTTGGTGCTGCAGGTAGGACTCCAGGTAATAAACTTAAATTATAGCAATTAGCACTCAGACTAGACAATAAAAAGAACACTAAATATAAATCAAAATATACTTGAATGTCTACTTTGGTCTCCAATAGAGTTTCCTTTGATGGAATTTTGGTTTTGCTTTTAAGAAAAAAAGGTAAACAGCTCTCTGATCAAGGTTTGGGCATGGGGCATGATTCATTCAATCAATAAGTATATGACAAATGCTTACTGTGTACGAGACATTGCTGAGAGCATAGAATAAAAGAAAAAAAATTAGACCTTGATCTCCAAGAACTTACATTCTAATGTGGGAGAAAACACGCATACAACTAAAAAGTATCAGGGGGTGTCCCAAGAAAACTTCAGAAAAGGCTAAGGGTCTTCAGAAGCTAAAATTGAGAAATGAAAAGTACAGGGGAAAGTCTTCAGAGACAAAATGGACTTTGTTCCTCCTAGGAAGAATAGGACATTTCAAGATTCTATTTGAGTATGCAGAGTCCTGTAAGATAATGAGTGCTTTTAAGGGCATAGACTTCATTCATACCTTCATCTCTATATTCAGCCATATAAGATTCCCAAGGAAGTACGGGAGGTAAAAAAGGCTGAACTGAGACTAATTGTTCTAATATTACATGGAATGACTTAGGAAGAATTTGTCAAGAGGACAAGCAAGCATTTTCTTGTCTTGCGATTACAAACAACTTCAGAGCTGAGGTTCTGATGGGTCAAAGGAAAGAAGCTTCTGTTGATCCCAGGGGTCATTGCCCTAGTTGGAAGAGCTTTGCAGCACTCAAGCCAAAAAAAAAAAAAGTACTGGGATACTTCAGCTGAACAGTACAATGCCATCCGGGGCAGCTAGGTTGTGCAGTAGATAGAGCACCAGTGCAGGAGTCAGGAGGACCTGAGGTCAAATCTCACCCCAGACACTTGACACTCACTAGCTGTGTGACCTTGGCCAAGTCACTTAACCCCAATTGCCTCATCCTGGGTCATCTTCAGTCATCCTGATGAATATCTCGTCACTGGATTCAGATGGCTCTGGAGGAGAAGCGAGGCTGGTGACCTGCACAGCCCTCCCTCACTCAAAACAAAGTCAAGTGCAAGTCATGCCATCATTTCTCTGGTGGTATGGTCTTCTTCGACAATGAAGGATGAACACACACGCAGTGCCATCCAGTCCAGTCAACTTGGTGGTGAAAGACTGTAGCTATCTACTAACAGTGGAGCAACTTGTAGCAAACATTATAAGGATCTTCTGGAGAGTGAAATAACATAGAGGCCTTTATAGTTCCAGAACTGTGAGTTGTGTTGTGCAGGTGTGTCTCATTATTACAGTAAGTTTGTGCTCAATGTTCCTCCCTCCTGGACTCCATAGTTGTGGGAAAATGTGCCTCTGGTTAGCTGAGATGCTATGCCATTAAATACATGCCTTCACTAAAGAATTTAGTTCAGCAGCTGATTGTTAAGAGAAAGCACATTGTTGAAGGCTTGTGAGCTGGAATTTAGGAGAATAACCACAGACAGGGTTAACCCAAGAATCCTCTAGGGATCTCCCTAGCTAGAGCTAGACATGGGCAAGTGACTAGCAGCTAAGGGGTATGGGAAAGGCATCTTGCAAAATGTTTTTTTGCATTGAGTCTCCAACGAAATTATGGATTCTAAAAGGCAGAGATGAGGAAAGAAGTTTCTTTAATCCACAGGGTACGGCCTGTACAAAGGCATAGAGAAAAGAGACAGTTCATCTGGGAGGAAGTGCAAATAGGTTCATGTGATTGGAGCACAGAGTGCTAGAAGGGAGGAATGTATAAGCAGACTAGAATGATAGGAAGGGACCAGGTTGTAAAGAGCTTTAATGTCCTATGGAGGAGTTTCTCTTTGATCCTCAAGGTAAGAGAAAGTCATTAGAGTTTATAGAATAGGGAGGAAGTATGGTCACTTGTCAGTAATACAAAAGATAGATTAGAGTGTGGAAAGAACTGAGACAGGAAGATCAGTTTAAAGGTTATAATTACAAAAGTCCATGTAAGAGATGATGAGAAAGCTAAACTAGACTGGTGGCTAAGCTAATGGAGAGAAGGGAATGTATCTAAGAAATGTCATGGAGAAGGAAGAACATGATTTTGGATTACATGTGTTCATGTGTATGTGTATTTGATTTTATATGTGTGTCTATGTAATAAGTGAGTGAAAACTCAAAAATGGCACCAAAATGGTGAACCGGAGTGACAAGAAAGGTCCTGGTGCACTTGACAATAATAGGGAAATTTAGAAGAGAAATAGTTTAGATGTGGCAGATATTGAGTTCTATTTTGGACAAGGTGACATCTGCCCAAGAATAATTAAACTCCTTAGAGCTGAGTAGACCACCACATGGGAGAAAGTACAGAGTGAAAAGAAAACCTAGGATAGAAACTTGGGAGCCACCTAGAGTTAGGGGCATGACATAGATAGCGGTCAGTTTCAGAGGCTGACAAGGAGTCAACAGATAGAAAGATAAACCAGAGATTAGTATTGTGTGTAACCAGACAGGAGAGAGTTTCTGGCAGGATAAGGCATCATATGCTCCAGAGATTTAAAAACAAAAGATAAGTATTGGAAAAATACTATTAGATTTGCTCATTAGACATCTTTGGTAATTTTGGAGAGGACAATTTCATTTGAATGATGAGGTTAGTTGTCAGAATGGATTTCATGTGAATGAAGAGGAAGTGGAGGTACTGATTGCATATGGCTTTTTCAAGGAGTTAAACAGAGGAGAGGAGAAGAAAAATGAGATTCTAGCTAACTGGTGGGCATAGGATGATATAATGAGGGTTTTTAAGGATGGCAGAGACTTGTTTGTCATAAGAAGGGAAGGAACTGATGGATAGAGATTGGAGATTAGAGAGATAGTGGGATACCAGTGGGGGTAAACACCTGGAGAAAACAGGAAAGGATAAGATTAAGGGTATTTACAGAGATGTGGGACTTTGCAAGGAGGGGGAGCACCTCTTTGTCAGAGACTGCAGTGGAGGAGATATCAAGGGGTGATATTGAAGGGATATGAGATGAAAAGGAGGGAGCTTTAAGTGAATGGCCTCAGTTTTTTTCAGCTAAGTATAATGTCCTCAATGAGATGGTTTGGAACAGTTGCTATGGGGAGTGGGTGGTTGGTTGATTAAGGAGAAGTAGAAAGCCAGCCTTGCTGCAATGAGGGGCCTGTCAAAGTTAGGTAACAAACTTGTAGTGAACATAGTCAGCATGGCTTTGTAACTTCTCCAATCTCTGTTTGGTAGCATGTGAACAGAAGCAAGAGGGCAGGTAAAAGAAATGATTGGGAATTGGGATTTGGCAGTGAATAAAGGAAAAGGGATATGGAAGTAGAAGATGGTATAGAGGTGGACTGGTTCATTAAAAGAGTGGAGATTGAAAGATTGGAAAAAGAAGGAAATGTCACCATAGGAGGAATGATGACCCAAGAAGTTATTAAAGGGTGAAAGGACTGAAAGGGCACAATGAGGATGAAAGATAAAGTTAAACTTTACTTTGTCACAAGAGACCTCTCATGAAGTGGGGGAGATAGAAGAGGAGAGGGAGGGAGAACAGTGAAGGAAAAAAAGAAGAAATAAAGAAATGAAGGAAGGAAGAGAGAGAGAAAGGAAGGGAAGGAGGGAGGAAGAAAGGAAGAAAAATAAAGTTAGGACTGAAATGTATAGGGAGATGGAATGATGAAAGATTATTATTAGATAAAGGAATTTTAGAGTTCTCACATGTAAGCACAGAACATTTGTGGGTGGTGAGCAAGATCCAGGGTATGACCATCCTTGTGTGCAGCTGAGGTAGAATGAAGTCATAAGAGTTAAACAGATTGACCATGGAAACATGGAACCAGGAAACACAACCATGTATGTAGAAGTCCTCTAGTAGGAGGTCCGAAGCTATGCTGGAGAGACTGACTAGGAGGCAGTCACTGAACTCATTGAAAAAGGAGGGAGAATGTTAGAGGGGGTTGAAAGATGATGTAATGGTAATAAATGTGGATATACTAATCCTCAAAACAGGAGAGGTTACCACTACGGGGTTGTAATAGAAAGGAAGTCTGTTATTGGCAGTGGGGAGATGGATATGGAAATGGAAATGTGTATGTATTAGATGACCTTTGGAAGTGCCTTCTAACTCAGTAACTTAATTATTTAGATAGCAACCTTCATAGAAGAAGGATGTAGAAGTTATTTTACATCGATGAGTATGTCTTCTATTCTTTTAAGTAAATGACTTTAGGAAGGACAGATTGATACAATATTTTTAAGCCTTTAAGTTCTGAGGAAACAAATAAAAGCATTCTGGACAGTCCCTGGCATCAGGAGCCTACTTTCTAATGGAGAAGATAAGATAAAGGAGACTGAGGAAGGATGGAGTGAGAGAAGGATATGTCTGCAAGGGCAGTGGAGGTCTGGAGCCCAACAAGAATAGTTTAATAGTTCAGCAAAAGCAGAACTATTAAAGCCCAGGGAGTTTTCAGGTGGGGAACATCATTTTCAGGTGATATCTGGTGCTAAAGTTGAGATGATGAGTGGGAATGGCTTGGCTGCAAATGTATGGGAAGAGAGAGAGAAAGATTCATTCCCCTTAGCATTATGCAGCAAATGAAATGGCCCAACTCTCCAGACTCCCAAATCAAATGCACCCTCCATCAACCACTAATGCCCCTTTCTTTATAGTAATAGCCACTAACTTGCAACATCTCTGGTCTGAAAGTCAAGTGCTTGGGAACATGGACAGTAAGGACATAAAAAGACAAATTAACCTGGGAGCCATAAAATCCTTGTTATTAAACTAATAATCAAAGCAAATGTAGCAGAAATCATTTGAAGAGGGAGAGTCTCCCCTCCCATCAATGTAAATTGGTTCCTAGACTGTAAATGTTCCATCTGGCTCAGTGATTATGTGGCAGGGAGTCTCTGCAGGCACAAGGATGGATGATAGCCAAAGTGGCCTGAATTGACTGAACCCCAGAGTCCTAGCTTCACTGGAGTCTGATATGGAGAGACAGGATGAGCAGAGATTGAGGGAGAATGGTGAGGAGAGTGGAACAGCCAATTTCAAGGGAAAAAAACAAAACAAAACCCGGAGCCTAAGCACAAAAAGAGGCCATCTGCATGACATACTCCTGGCATGAATTCTGGGTAATCACTCCTGTCCTGGGCCCTGGTCCTCCCAGCTACCTCCCCTCTTCCCCTTTCTATATACAGGTCTGAGAACAGTGACCAAATCCATGCTGCCTTCCCTAGAAGGTATTAGATTAAATTCTCATTTATATGTAAGCTCCCCAAAGCCAAAGATTATCCAGAATGCTTTTATTTGTATCCCCAGAACTTAAGGGCTTAATAAATGCTCTACCAATCTATCCTTCCTAAAGTTATTGACTTCTAAAAAGTGGATATAAACACATAGCAACATAAAATAATTTTTACATCCTTTTTCTATGAAGGCTGCTACCTAAATAATTAAATTATAGAGTTAGAAGTCACCTCCAAAGGTTGTCTAATACACAGCTGATCTTCAGCCCGTTGCCCTACTCCACTCACCATCTCTGTCACGTACCCAACCATGATACCCTTCCTTAGTCACTATTCCCCTGCTTGTGTTGTCTTCTCTTATTAGAATGGAATTTTCTTTTTTTTTATCTTTTCATTTCATTTTTTCTCAATTACATGTAAAAACAATTTTAATATTCTTTTTTATAATTTTTAAGTTTCAAATTCCCTTCCCTCCCAACTCCTTGAGAAGGCAAGCATTTTGATAGATTATATATGTATAGTTGCACAAAACATATTTTCATATTATTCAAGTTGCAAAAAAAACACACACCCCAGAAGCAGGGCAGGGGGGTGGGTGGGAGGTAGAGAACAGGAAAAATAAAGAAATTTTAAAAAGTATACTTCAATCTGCATTCAGAATGCTTCAGTTATTGCACTGGACAGCATTTTTTTTTATCATAATTCCTTCAGAATTCTCTTAGATCATTGTATTGCTGAGAATAGCTAAGTTATTCACAATTGATCATCATACAATATTGCTATTACTGTGTATGATGATCTTCTGGCTCTGCAACTTCACTTTGTATTAGCTCATTTAAACCTTCCCAGATTTTTCTGAAAACATTCTGCTCATCATTTTTAAGCGTATTCCATCACAATCACATACCACAATTTGTTGAGCCATTCCCCAGCTGATGGGCATCCCTTTGATTTCCAATTCTTTGTCACCACAAAAGAACTGTTATAAATATTTTGGTACATATAGGACCTTTTCCTTTGGTCTCTTTGGGATACAGACCTAGTAGTGCTATTGCAGGGTCAAAAGATATTCACAATTTTTTGTATTATTTCAAAACTTCACCAATGGTGCATTAGTGTCCCTAGTTTTCCACATCCCATTCAACATTCGTTATTTTCTTTTTCTGTCATATTAGCTAATCTGACAGGTATGAGGTGGTACCTGAGAATTGTTTTAATTTGTATTTCTCTAATCAATAGTGATTAGAAGGCAATTTTCTTAAGGGGACTAAGGAATACCTTATTTTTTTATCTTGTAATGGTAATTTAAATGGGAAGATCTTTCCCATTCATTAATAGGACCATGTGACTTGCCTGGGCCACATGGAAGTCTGAGTCACATGGAGCTTGTGGTAGGAGGTGGAATAAGAAGAGGCGGAGCTGAGAGGAAGTTAGTCATGAGAGCAATCAGAGCTAGAAAGGATTCAGGCTGCTGGTTAATGGGAGTGAAAGAGCCTGTTTGTGATTTTGTTTAATGGAGCTGGTTTGTGGGGAGCCTAGCAGGGGGAAAGCTTGGGACTATTGTTGTCTTCTGCTTTGTTATTATGTATAGATTTTTGTTGCTATGATGCATTTGGCTTTCGGGTGTCCGAATAAATTTTTTGGTTCTGTCTTCCATGGGGAGAGTCTGTTGTATTTCGTGATTCAGAATTGCCCCGGGAAATTCATGTGAATTTCCATGTGAATATCGTTTTGGCGCTACATATCTGTATCCTCAGCACTTAACACAGTACTTAACACATAATATATATCCTCTCTCAATCTTTTCTGTGTATGCTTATAATAGATCCAAGATTGGAATTCTGGTCTTCAAATGTCCAGTGTGATACAAGGTGTCTTCAATCTGATCAACGACACTAGTATCAATGGAAGGGAGAGAATGGTTTAGTGGAAAGGTCACAAGTCTGGAAGTTAAGATCTAATCTCCACTTTAATAGTAACTATCTGTATAACTTTTAGCATATCTCTTTTTTGCAGCTCAGTCAATTCTTGAGTCTATCAAAGGAGATAATCATACCAAGTGACTTAAAATTGGGGATTTAGAAGGTAAGGTATGGGAAGCTGATGAAATAGATTGGAAAACACTTTGAAAAACTGATAACATTATTCATATGGGAGGGATTACTATTTAGAGGTTATAAAAGAAGTTAGAATTTTAAAAAACCCAACTGAAAGAAAAGCACTTGTGCTTTGTGTCTGAGGTCAATACGTTCCATGGAAGGATAAGAAAAGAAGTTCCAAGTCCACTGAGGAAAATCTATGGAAGTTTCAGCCCAGAGAAGGCCAGGTTTTTGTACCTTCTGTACCTAGAGGGAGCCACAAAGTTTTTACCATTCCCTTCTGGATATCCCATTCTCCCTCAATACCCCAGAAACCAGATCTGAGTTTACATAGAGCAGTGGAAGAGTAAATTCCCAATTTGCCCAAAAGCACCAATAGACATTGTCATACCTCCAGGGTTTTCTCAGCATTGGAGTAAGAGGCATGCAAAGATTCATTTTTCTTGTTCAAACCAAAGGCTGTCTCAAACTTTATTCTCCCTGCAAGTAATTGTTCACCTTCTTATTTATGGTTAGAAATATGAGCTTTGGCCTACAAGTCACAATCAGTCTAGCAAAGACCAAGATCCTCATCTGTTCTCTCTAATCCTTGAATAAGCCTGCTTGCCATTCTCTGCATAGAGAAGGCCACTCTCTTCTTCCATTTGCCAATTAATCAAGAAACATTTATGTAACACTTGCTTTGTGCCAGGCACTGTGATGAACCCAAAGAAAAGCTTGTTGACTGATCTATAGGATACAGACTCAGTGAAAGGAAGTCTTAAAGGAGAAGTCTCTAGCAACCGTGGTGACCAGGAAAGTGTTCTTTCGAAGATAGCATTTGAGTTTTGAACCTTGAAGGGATTCTAAGAGGTATAAGTGAAAAAGGAAAGAATTCTAGGCAGCAGAGAGAGAGCTAATGCAAAGAAATGGGGAGATGGAAGCTATAGAAGATGCAAAGGTATGGAAATGGGAATATAGATGAATCATACAATGCATCACTGATCCACTGGCATAGTTGCTCCACTAGTGAAGATGAATCACAAACCTTCTTTCACTTAATGAATCATCTTTGATCTTTGACCTTTTGTATAGGGCATGTAGCAATTCCGACTGAGAACAGAAAACACTGAATGCTGTGTTACTGTCCATATGTTTCCCTGGACAGGTAAGTTACTTGATTTTTGGTTTTTATTTCATTCAGCCAGTCAATATTTATTTAGTGCCTACTTTGTGCCAGTCACTGTGCTGAGCCCTGGGGATACAAACAAAGGCAAAAGTATGTGTGTGTGCGTGTGTGAGGGTGTGAGGGTGTGACAGAGACAGAGAGAAACAGAAAGGAGAGAGAGACAGACATTTGGAAAGAATAAGGGTTTCACTGTGCTATCCTTTATTTTTTCATTGTCCAGTTTTTGCTTTAAAAATTTCATTGAACCCTTCCTACCCTATTTTGTAGTTTAACAAAGAACTCTTATTTCTGCACATCCTGGGGACCACAAGAATTTCCTTCCTCCTTTCCTACTGTATGTACATATGTACCTTCAGAGAGAGTAGTTTAAGTTGTTTTTTCAATAGTCAGGTAGCATTTATTTCCTCTTATCTTTTCATTTGTGTGAAAACCTCAATCCAACTTAAAACTTAGTAAACAAAAAGTAACCTTGCCCAGCCCCACCTCGTTCAAAACAAAGTCAAGTGCAAGTCATGGCCTCATTTCTCTAATGCACGATCTTCTTCAGCAACAAAAGACAAACACAACAATCTGTGAGTAGAAGCAGCTGCCTGAACAGGCACCCAACTAGCTGGGTAAGTCAGCTCCTCCTCTCCTGTCTGTCTCCCCCTCCCCTTCTCCTCTTTTCAAAGGAAAGTAAATTTGGATGGCCAGAGGATGCCCAGTTAACTTGGGGTATACTGGCTAGATTTCTTCCTTTTCCCTTTCTCCCCTCCCCTCTCTTCTCCTCTTCCCTTAAACCTATTGCACTCTGAAGCCCATAGATTGGACAACACTAGGCCCCTGCCCAAGCTGATGTAGTTATTTTTCTTTGCCTCATTAAAGGGGCCATCCCCTGACTACTTCTTAAACAGGCCTATGAACTCAATGAGCATTACCTCACCCTAAGTGCATACCTGAAAAGACCTTAGCCTAAAGGACCCAAGATCTCCCATTGCACCCTGAGTCATCTCCAGGCATCCTGATGAATATCTGGTCACTGGATCCAGATGACTCTGGAGGAGAAGTGAGGCTGGTGACCTGCACAGCCCTCCCTCACTCAAAATAAAGTGCAAGCCATGGCATCATTTCTCTGATGGCAGGGTCTTCTTTGACAACAAAGGATGAACACAGCAATAAAAACAACAACTAAAAAGTGCATTGTGTCATTCAGTCATCAAGCGTTTAAGTGTTTACTTCATGCCAGGTTCTATGGCAAACTCTGGGTATTCAAAGAAAGACAAAAAAATAATTCCTGTAGTCAGCTTGGTCATGAGCCTCTTTTAATTGGGTTCCTCTAGTTTTTAAACAATACAGTTACAGCCCAATGCCTGGGGCCCATCTGGAGTCTCTCTAGATACCTAGGAGCCTCCCAAGCTTCAGCTCTGCCAGCACAACCTTCTGGAGCCCAGAGTCACCTGGTCACTACAGTAAGATATCAAAGTCACATTAATGGAGGCCTGCTATTTAATAGACCCCAAATAAATGATTGCTGTATTTGCTGGATTGAAACAATCAATGCCAACTTCAAATAATTGTCACCCCTTTGGTGTCCTTGACTTCCCTATCTAGGACAACATCCTACTACTTCTTCCTCTAGAATATGACTTACTTATCTCCCTTCTTTCAGCTTTAGGTGAAAAAAAAAGTACTTTAAATTATTTCCTTCATGGAGACATCTTCAAAGTCACATATAGCAGTGTTTGTACTACTTAGAGATGGTCACCATTGACTGATCCATCTAGGAAACCAAATGGAACCTCTTTTTAGCATAAGAAGTCAGGCCCATAGGATCCAGCTAAGCTGATTCACCTTGAGGGAGTGGTGAGTATCTTTAAGCTAATTTTAACTAAAGGTTTTATTCTATTTGCCTCCTCAATGTTTTAGCTCTTTCTCATGTTACCATGTTCATGCTGATAGAGCAAGGATTTAGCATCATAAACGCAGATCTGGAAGAGACTTCAATGGATATCTCATCCATTTTACAATGGAGGAAACTGAGGCCTACAAGTTTAAATGATATGTCCACAGATAATTAGGATCAGAGGTAGAATCTAACTCCAGAGTCACAGCTCTTTCCACTATACTTAAAGTGAGGGGAATACAAGAAAGCAGGATCGTTTGTGAATAATCAGAGAAGTTGGGAGGGGAATCCTTTTAAGGATTTTAAGAGGGAAAAGGTAATGGGGTGATCTAGGGACTGTCTGAAAAAAAGAGACACCAAAGCCTATCTTATGCACTCTTCAGATCCTGATTAAGTTCTGAGCTGTTCCCTCAGAATCATATAACCAATAAACTGAAAGATGTCCAAGGAAGGGCCTGTGTTTGCTCTTTTAGGACAAGCCCTAGTCTACTGCTCTGAACCCCCTGGGTCCCTCTATAGAGGTTGGTGCCTGACAGCACAACAGCTCCTGACCAGGAGGTCCCAGGTCCCAGATCTCTTCATCCCATGGGTTTGGTTTTAAACCCCAAGAACAGCTCTCTCCATTTCCCTGTGACTTGTACTCAAGGCTGTCACCCTAATCGTAGCCCTGAGTTTCTCTCCATTTTTTCTTTCTCCCTCGCTAATCCCTTCCTCCTTCAAGTTATTAGTCAGAAAACAGAATCAGATGTATTCATTAGGGCACTTTCTCAGCCATCCCAAGGCAATTCCTTAAACCCCTAAATTAAGTTCTGCAGTTGCTTACAGTGAATAAGTGTACAGTTGGGAAATTCTACATTCTAATTTTGAAGAGTTTTGTGTATTCTTTTTGGACAAAAGCTATTCATTAAATATAGCTTATCATTCCCCATGTTGAGGTTAATGGAATTCAGCAATGAAGGGTTTCATAGAGTGTTAGAGGCTTAGAAGCCCTGGTGATCAATTCAGGCGCTTCATAAAACCTTTCCAGGGAACAAAATGCTCTAGTTTTAAACAGACACTTAAACTGGCCGAAAGACTTTTCCCAGGCAAATGTTACCTTCTGGCAAAGCACCCTAATAAAAAGGAAATGGTCTTTTCTCATGAAAAAAATCTGTCTGCGAAAAGCCCCCCAGACACCCATCCATGATGTTGTGAAGTGAGGGGATTTTTACTCAACAGAGTTCTAAATTTATGTGACAGAGAGCAAATAGACTCATAGCATCATAGACTTGGTTAGAAAGGGCCTTTGAGGCAATCCAATCCAACCCCGACATTTTACATATGAAGAAACTGAGTGATACTCTTAACATTGTATCACATTGTATCCTTACCATCACCAGGGGCCTCCCAAAGAGAGGCTGGAGAAAAGAGTCATCAATGGCTTTGGAATTAGAAGACCTGGGTTCAGATCCAGTCTACGTCATGTACTGCCTCTATGACCCTGAGAAGACTCCCCTTAGCTTCTCAGTGACCACAAGCAATTCCCTAAAATTATAAATTGCAGACTAGATATGAACCTGAAATAGTAGGAGGAATTTTCTTGCCTGGAGTTGCCCAGACCAATGAAATCAAAAGTTTAGTCCAAGAAAAACCAAAACCAAAAAAAAAAATGTTCCTATGGAAAATTATAGCCCTCTTTAATTTGTTTCATCTAATGTCACTTTTTAAAATAACTAACTAGATGAATAGGTCTAAAGTTAGAATGAACCTTGTAAGTCATCAACACCCTCATTTTCTAGGTAAGGAAAGTGAAACTCAAAGAACTTACCCAAGGTGCGTTAATTACACACAGCTTGTCAGTAGAAGAGTCAAGATTTAAACTGAGATCCTCAGCTCCAAATCCAGCACTGTTTCTGCTGTACCATGCCTGATTTCAGTTAGATCTTTCCTTATATTCAACAGCCTAATCAGAACCATGCAACAGGGGTGGGGAAAGTCTGTGTTCCACCTGTAAGACATTAAAAATGAGATGGGCGTAGAAACGAATATGAACACCTGTGAAAAGCTTAGTGCTGTTTAGAAAATAGATGTCCTGCAAGGTTTGCCATTATGCTGACATAGATAATACTTGTCTCTATTTTTTTCCCCAATAGGCATCCATCGGTATTTATTTTTGGATCATCTTTCAGTGTATTCCACACTTAAGAAAACGCACAAATCTGTATCAGACATTAAAAGATTTTTGGCGGTCAAGGTTGGTGATGAGAAATAAAACATATACTAGTTGCATCAATCAGCATTTCCTGAGTTCCTCCTCTTTCTAAGAGGATAATTTGAAGGAGGGAGTTTTGCACCTGGTCCTAAAACTGGGGTGACCAGGGTTCTGTCATCCTCTCATGCAGGATGCCTGGAAAATGGCAAGTTCTGGCAGTTACACTTCAGAAAATAAACAAAGATAAACGATTCCTGTATTGGCAAGTTCTAAAATAGACGAGCTGAGTTAAAGCCTGAGAGTTGGAAAGGGCTTCAGAGATCACCCAGTCCAATCCCCTGTCCCCCCCCCACCCCCTTTTTAATGAAGAAGCTAAAAAACAAAGAGTTTAGCTACTTGTCCAAGGTCACACAGCTGGTATGCAGCAAATTCATAATCATATCCCTGCTTCTATTCCCCCTTCCTGTTTTTTTTTTTTTACCATAGTACTTTGCATTAGCAGAATTCTTGCTGAATAGATCTCAAAATCCGACACTACTCTTTAAGTAATTTATTCCCTGGGAGTAATTCAGACACATTTGGATGTTAAGTTCACCCTTTTTGTTCCAATATGCTCAATGCAAACATCCGGGCTCCAATGCTTGCCAAATACCACTTGCTTGGGCCATATGTTTATACTCACTTGGATTGATCATCTGTGAGCCGATCACCAAGGAGCACATCACAGAACTGGACAGTCGATGTAATTTAGTCATTAAAACAGATGCATCTTGAACAGTTGTTTTAGTCATTGTAAGAACAGAATTAAATTTATCCTTTCTCAATCTGGGTTACTTCTTGACACTGTCAGCCCTTATGGTAGTTGGAAACAGCTAAGTTTCCAAGAGGAGAATATTTATTGAGTGCCAACTATGCACCTAAAATCTTAACAACTTCTTTGTTAAAGATATAAAAAGAACTCTGACTTCATCCCTGACCTCAAGAAATTTATAGACAAGGTGGGGATATGTCAGATTTATACCTGGAAAGAGTTTTAATGGCCGGTGCCATCATTTTTACAGATATGAAGATTGATCTAGAAAGAACTTTAGACCAGTGCTCTTTCTTTAAAAACGAGGAAGCTGGGAAACAGAGAAGTGAACTTATCTCACATCACTCAGACACCTTCCACAACCTCCTCCTCTTTCACCTGTCTTCTCTAGCAGATTGCCCCCCTCTCATCCTCCTTCTTTGACTAATCTTCTATCTTTCTCTGTCTGCTGATTGTTACAGCCCACACACATGCCCATGTCTCCTTCATCCTTAAAAAAAAAATCTTTGGTTCATCCACCCTTCTTAGCTGTCACCCTACATCCCTTCTCCCTTTTGTAGCTAAACTCCTAGAGAAAGCTATCTACAATGAATGCCTCAATTCCCTTTCCTCCTACTCTCCTTAACATGTTGTAGTCTGTTTTTCAGCTTTATCATTTATTTGAAACTGCTTTCTCTGAAGTTATCATCAAATCCAGTGGCCTTTTCTCAGTACTCATCCTTCTTAACCTCTCTTTCACACTGGTGAGCCCCCTCTTTTGTCTGGGGTTTTGTGGCTCTTCCCTGATGCTTGTCTTACCTGTTTCTCCTCAGTCTCCTTTGCTGAATCTTCAACCAGATCACTCTTGACAAAATTGAGTGTTCCCCAAAATTCTGTAATGGGGCCTCATCTCCTCCCTATATAATATCTCATTTGGTGATTTCCTCAAGTATCGTGTATACAACTATCATCTTTGCGTATGCTTCTCATATCTATTTGTCCAGCCTTAGCTTCTCTCCTGATTTCCAGTCTCATATCTCCAACTGAGTAGGGAATTCCAGGAGGAAATTCTATTTATGCATATTAGCAACTTCTCTGCAACTTATACTCTTGGTGGGTCACTTGCGTCATTGAGAGGTTAAGTCATATGACTAGAGTCACATAGTCAGCTGATCAGAAGAACTCAGGTATCCCTGATTCTGTGGCCAGCTGTTACTCCATGGCTTCTCTCCTCCCCATTTTACAAAGAAGAAAAGCAGAACCAGAAAAGGCACATCTTACCTTATGCAAATAATTCAGTGCATTGTTAGGAGTCTTCCAGGAACCCAGCCCTATACACTAAGGCCTGTTAAAGAGATGGTATTCCTTACATGGAAATAGGCTCTTTTAAATAAGTGACTTTTATGCCGATCATGAAAAGAGCAGAAATAGCCCCTTCGGGCCATCCATATACTGTCTTTTAATGTGCACGTATAACTCAATACCGTGGGACCCTCACACCTCCCGTTGCCCTTTAACTGTCTCCATCTGTTGTTCAACATGCCAGACTGAATTGTTGGACTTAGTCTAGAAAGGTCCTGGATGACAATTTGAGGCAACTTCTGAAAACTCTTGGCACTAAATCCCAGTGTCTAACCTGAAAAAAGACCATGGTATTTTGGATGCTTCCAGTTCATTTTCCCAACTTCCCACATAAGGGGAGAGTTTACAATCCCAGATGGTCATCAGCTGCCTAAACGTAAGGCCATTTGTGTAGAAATCATTGTGCTATCTTCTTTACCCTACAGATGAGGCAGCCTTTGCAAGCCACGTGCTCATTGTAACTTCCTTCCTATTCCTTTTTCTTCTCCTCTCTACTACTCTATTTTCCTCTCCTTCAGACCTTTCCTTCTTTCTCTTTCACATTTTTAAAAAATTCCTTTCTGTTTTATGCCTTTATGGCTCTCCATTTGTATATAAGTTCTGTATGGCTTCACACTGAGAGTCCCTCCCTTTCCTGGAACAAAATGCCATAGCCCACTCATGTGACTCATCTGAATTCAGGCCTTCCTAATAATGTGGCCAAACTCAAGGCGTCTGTGACAATGGATTAGCTCTGATCCCGCCCCACCACACTTCCCACAAAAGAACCGATGAAGCTTTCAGGCCTGCAGTGAAAAAAAGTGGCCTACTGGGTACACACAACATGCAACTTCAAAGACATTTAGAAATATGTACTTGCTGAAGAAAAAGACAAGAGTTTTAAAGGGGGCACTGCTGGGAGCCAGAGAAGGCAAATGCAGAAGAGAATCTGTCTTTGAATTGAACCCTTTGAAAGATCTGTGAATTCTCAGCCCCGCTTCTGAGGAGCTTAATCCAGACTGTGAGCCAACCAGCAATTTTGATAACATTTACAAACATATCTTCAAAAAATAATCATAATAAAACACCCGCACAAAATTCAATATGTGTTTAAGAGAGAGAGGAAGAGATAAGGGAGGGAGAATGAAGTTTGGACCACAGCCGGATTTCCCAAGTGATTTCTAACTTCGAGGGTAAGACTTGATTGATGGATGTGGAACTTAAAGCTGAAAAGGCCCATAAAAATGTCAGTTGGTTGACATTCCCAATAATATGGGAAGTGTAAGTTTGGGTCTGGTTCTCTGACCCTGCCTCTCACTGAGGAGGATTATGACAGCTGGGGGCACATCTCTATATTGTTTGAATAGAGGAGGCCTGTGTTGTTTGCTTTTCTTTCTACCTGATTTTCTTCAAAGATTGATTTTTATGAAAAATATATTAGCTACACTGGCCCTGCCCGGGCACACTGACGCATAGAAACTTACAGGGCAAGTAGTTTTGGCAACTTATCCCATAGCCACTCTTGTTCTAACTTCTGATTTTATGTCTCTCTTTAAAGAGAATACTGAGTGAAGCCATCAGGCTGTATCATAAGCAGCTAGGAACAGAAATTTCATTGACTTTGAACTCAACGGAATCTGAAATCAAGAACGTGTTCAAATTCTGGTTCTGCGGCTGCCTGTGTGCTAAGAGTAAGGATTGTGGTGTTCGAGGTATTTGTATCTCAGTGCCTGATAGTCCCTAGCACATGAGAGGCACCTAATAAATACCTGGTAGTGATGATGATGACATGTAACCTCCCTGAACCCCATTTCCTTCAACTGTAAAACTGGAAGGTTGAATTCAATCATCTCAATCATTGGAAGGCCCCTTCCAATTCTATATCTCTGACCCTGTGACTTTTGTTACATGACATATGCTCTTCCCATTCCAACTATTCCATTATGAGAACCTGGCCTTCCTTCCTTACTTTTGCTTTAAATAATTTACCTGTTCTAAAACATTGGTACAAGACATCTCATAGCGAAGAGATGTTTTAAAGTCTTGGCCTCTGAATATAAATAAATGGCATGGGTCACTTAATGTATAGCAAAGGTTTCAGAGCAACAGTTCAGTGTTTCTGGAAGATTTTGTGTGCCCCTCTCACATCCAGGGTGATCTTTTCTAGTTCATGCTTACCTAGCTCAATTAACTCCTCTCAGATTTGTTTTTAAGCCATCTAGTGCCATCTTCTGGCCTTGTTTAATCATGGCAAACAGATTGAAATTTTCCTAGATGCTCCATTCACTAAAGCTGCATCTATGATGGTTTCAGTGAACTTGAGAGGATAAGAGATAATTCATATAAATCTCCCCCCCGCCTACAAACATATAATACGCATATGAGCCTGAAAATTCTCTTTTTCTTAGTTATCAGAAAATGCCCAAGAATGAACCTATGATAAAGCTGCTCTCTATGATTTCAATTAAACTTTTAATGATTATAGGTAAAAAGTGAAGCCTGTACCAATTCTTGGGGTGATGAGTGTCTGCTTAATTCACATGAGACATACTAGAATTTTAGTTTTCAAGTTTCAAGATCATCTTTCCATAACTCCAGCCACCAAAGTACTACTTGCTCAAGTAGGAAGGACTGGAAATCCTAAAAACTCTTTTCATCTGACATTTTTTGGTCTCTCACACAGAGGTCCTTCAACCTTCTTTGGTGTTTCCCTCATTTGCCATCTTGCCCTACTTCTAGCCGCTATGATTTAGAAAGGTTTTTTATGCTTTTTACTTCAGGGGAGCTTTGTTTCCACAAGGTAATGTAGCTCAAGAAAGAAAACGAGTGTAGCTCAAAAAAGAAAGCCAGAGATTGGGAATCAGAAGAAATGATCTGGAGTTCCCAACTCCATTGCAAAGTCAATCCATCTCCCTTGGTTCATTTCTTCCACCACAAAAGAAAAAGGTTGCACTAAATTGAAAGTCAATGCTGAGTAAGGCTACTGACCAATCATGATCCCAGAAAGGAGACATGGTAGAACTCCCATACATGTAGTAGGAAATTGGGAGGGAGGGAACTCCAAGAGCAAAATGGTTTATGTCCTTTTAAATCTAGTCACTTTTGCTTTTAGATTTCGTGTGACTTTTTCTCTGTTACAGTGAAAGGTTCATTTACTAAGGGAAGGGGAAGTAGTATTCCTAGGAATTACTTTGATATAAGAACTGATGACATCAATAAAGTTTTTTTAAATGAAGAAGTTGAACAAGATGATCTTTAAGATTCCCTTCAATTTTTAAAAAAAATGAAAGCTTCTAGGACAAAAGAAATTAATGGGAAAAAAAGATAATCCCTTTTTTCCTCATTATTTCTAGTTTTCTCCGTTTCTCTTTCCCTTTCACTCTTTCTGTGCTCATTCTGTTTCTTTTAAAGAGAAAAAAGGAAAAATAACCTTTCTTTATCTTTCTGCTTTACTCTCTTTTCTCCTATCTTCTTTCTTTCCATTTTAGTATTTATCTTTGCTTCCTTTTCTCCTATTACCTTTTTCTTTCTCTGTTTACTCTCTTTTCTGCTTTAACTTTTTCTATTTCCTTTCTATTTCTAAATTTCTTTTTCTCTTTCTATTTGGTTCTCTTTTCTTTCTCTTTGTGCTCCTTTATATATTTCTTTTAATAAGAGGAAGAAAGTATCTCATTCTGATGCTCCTCCACATTTTCCTCCCTCTCTTTCCCTCTTCTTCCTCCTCCTCCTCACTCCCTTCCCCTCTCTCACTTGGTATATAGGTTGTGAGATTGCCTAATATAGGTAGAGAGTAAGAAAGCCAGGGCAAGAGCAGGGTATTCTTTATTTATCTTCCATAAATTCTGTATTGACAGTCACAAAGTGGCACCCATTTTGAGTCACACCAGTTTAAAATTCTTTATTAGAGCACCATCCTGCCAGTGCCCCATCCGTTTTTTGATTTCAGTATTCTTTCCCGTTATTTTCAGTCATCCTTACCATCTCCTAACGTTCAAGTTCTACACTGAAGCATTTTATTTTCCCAATTTTCTCTCCAATCTGCCTCCCAAACCATCAAAACATGTTATTGGTCTGAATACAGGCTACCTGGATTTTATGAAAATACAATTTGCCAGTGTAGAGTGTTAATTAATGGAGTTCCTTGATCACTTTGATAAATTTATAGGGAAATGAGACTTTGTTTAGAAACTTTTGCTTTGGAAGATAAGGACATGTCTCTTACTTCCTCTGGCAATATGAGTTTCACTGATGGGAAATGAATTGGATGTCTCAGTCTGATATGGAACAGATTGTTGTAGGAGGATCTGCATTTTTTGTTGGTCTAGAAGAGGAATTCAATGGCTACTTTTTTGTCTTCTTGTTTTTCAGCAATTCTAGGATCAGATCGGGGTCCTGGGTGGGATGGGGAAGTTTTTTTACCCCAATACCCTATACAGGAGGTGTTGATGGATGTCTTGGAGCAAGGTGTGGAACAGCCTCATGATCTCAACTACATGGTAGTCATCCATAGAGAGGTGAATCACACAGCCAGAATACCAGAGATGATAAGCTCTCAACCCAAGAGATTCTAGCAGTTGGGACAGTAAATGAAGTATCAAAAGTATTTGAACCCAGTCCTGGGAAGACAGTTCAGCCACATGTCTAGTAGTCAGGGAGAGAAGAACCGTGAGGTCTGAGTGGTGGGAATTCTTTTGCCCCAACTTCTAGAGGATGGTTAAGATTGTTATTCTTGGGGTCTGCCTCTCTGACAGGGGAGTTCATGGGCAAAGTCAGCTTTTTGGATAGAGGGGGAAAAGTTACATTTGTGCCCTGTCCCCTTGAAGCTAAGCCACAATATCAGGGAGCAAAGGTCCCAGACTTTGTGTTCAGTTACTACAAATTATTCAGATGATGTGGGATTGGTTGAAAAGGGGGTTACCTGTTTAGTAGCCCCAAGTATGATTCCCTTTCAGGAGAATCTAAGATCTCAGAGTGGCACCATAAGGTTGAATGACTACAAACATATCTCAGAGATATTACAGATTTAGTTCTAGACAATCACAATAAAGTAAATGTAGAAATAAAATGAGTCACAATTTTTTTTTGTTTTCTCCGGGTTAATAAAAATTATGTTTACATTATACTATTAAGTATGCAATAGTATGATGTCTTTTAAAAATGTACATGCCTTAATTTTAAAAAAATACTTTATTGCTAAAAGGGGACAGGGTTAACCATCACCTGACTTTTCAGTGAGTCATAATCTTTGCTAGTAGAGGGTCTTGTTTGATGGCTGCTGACTGACCAGGATTGGGATGCATTTGTAAATGTCAGGTATTGATTAATGGAATAATTCCTTAAAATAAGAAAACAATGAAGTTTGCTGCATCGATTGATTCTTTCTTTCACTTGAACACTTACAGGCCATTGTAGGATTATCAATTGGTCTAATTTCAATATTGTTGTGTCTCAGGGAATACGAAGGCCTGGAGAGAGAGAGAGAGACGAGAATCACAGGTCAATGAAGCAAGCAGAACACACCACATTAATTAAGTTCATTGTCTTATATGGGCATGATTTGTGGTGTCCCATTACAAAGGTAACATCACAGATCACTAATAGATACAATAATAATAGAAATGTTTGAAATGTCATGAGAACTACCAAACTATGACAGAGAGACATAATATGAGCACATGCTGATGGAAAAAATAGCTCTAGGAGGCTACTCTGTGAAAGGTTGCCACAAATCTTTGATTCGTTGAAAAAAATCTGCAAAGTTTAACAAATTGAAGTATAGTAAAACAAAGTGTGCCTGTATATCCCTCTCTGATTGGTGAAAGTTGAGACTCATTGAAATATTGGTATATTATCTAGAAAGACCAAGTTCTTTTCTTTTATTTCCCACTTCCCTTCCAGGAGGAGTGCAAACAGCAGTGGATCATGTAGAACTCTCGGACCCTGTATAAAGGAGGACTCACCAGACTGGAGAAAGAACTGTATTGTTCATTTATGAGTTGCTGGGAGGCTTTTATGTTTTCCTTTGTTGCATTTCCTGGAAGCAGAATAAAGGTTCAATATTTTAAAGATGGCCTTCAAGACTGGCCCCAAACTACACAAACCTAGAGCTTGTTTGTGTTGGTTCATAAGAGACACTATATTCATAGGAGACACAAAATCTCCATCATCTCCTTAGCAACAGAAAAATAGCACTGGCCTATACTCGTGTGAAATAACCTGTGCTGTGAACTTCTATTACCTAGTACTACAAACTGAGGGAGGCAGATTCCCCAAATGCAGAGTGGCTGAAGATATGGCCCAGACATCAGTATCTGAGGCAAAGGAGGAGAATACACCTCATCTCCTACTCCTCTACCTAATTACTGGGTGCCACTCCTCTGGAGTACCAAGGCCAATATACCCCTTTCCCATGGTCAGCCTTCCCTTTGGGACAGACTGCCCCATTATACTGCCTGGCCTGAAGAACTGTGCCTCAGATATGTAGGATCAGTGCAGAAGCTATGGAGGGATATACAACAAAGGTGGCACGGAGCAGTGGTCATTTCTCTCTGTCTGTCTCTCAGTCTCTGTCTCTCTCTGTGTGTCTCTGTCTCTCCCAGTCTCTCCCTGTGTCTCTGTCTCTGTCTTTCTCTGTCTCTGTCCCTCTTCTGGATTCTCAATATCCTTCATCTATTGTTGATTTATTTTTGTTTTGTCAGATTTGGGGGGGTGCCTTGGGAGGAGAGAAGAAAGGACTTGAAGTTTTGTGGGCTCTTGTTCATTTTATTTTTGCTTTTTGAGATTGGATATCCTTGTCACAGCCAGGTTGGAAATTCCCATGATTCAATCCTGATGCTCATTGTCACAGTAGCTTTAACCTGCTCTGATGCTTTGTTTTTGACCTGGACTGGTTCACTCCTCCTTAGGCAGCCTGGCGGCTCCCCGCTCCCAGAGGTTCATCACATGAGTTTGAGATTTGATGTAGACACCTGTTTGTTTAAGCCACATGACACCTCAGTTTTCAAACTCAGTAGTTCACTGGACCAGACTCCCAATCTGGTATCTCTCCACTCTTATTCACAAACTTCCCTTCATCTTGAATTCCTTTCTTTTATATTCCCTTCATCTGGCACTGTCTCTCTCCAAAGACACCACACCTCTTGGCATGTTCTCCCAGTGTTTGTTATTTCTTCTCTCACATTTCCTGATATAAAGGGCCCCGGAGGATGATTTAGCATCTCCTTGCTCTCAACCCCTACTTTCAGATCTTCTCTTTTCTCACTCAGCACTAGTCACTCCCTCCTATGTAGGTCTCTGTTACTCTTATCTATAATAAGCAGGTCACTTCCCTCCCCCACTCCAATAAGTTCTATACCTGATTTACTGTCTTCTTCATCCAATCTGCTATACCCGTCCAACACTCTTCCACTTCTTTCCACTCCCCAACTCCCCTGCTTTAAACGTGAACAGAATGGCCATACCTTAGACATCTCCCTACCTTTCACTGAATTTGTAAGATTCAAGGGATTGCCCTGTAGCTTTGCCCTCAGTCTGTTAGGAAATGCGATCTTACTGCCAAGTCCATCAACACCCTCTCCTTCCCTGATTTTCCAGCATCCTTTCAGATAGAGAAGGCCTCTAGGAATGGGTGAATGGGGAAAATCACCAATAATCGTCCCCCAAATGTGACAATTTAGACCCTACTCCCCATTTGTAAAGAGATGATGTTAAGACTGAAGCTATGAGTGAGAAATTCAGGAATGGAAATTGTGAGAATGGTGAATCCTACAGAGTAGCAAGTGAGTGGTTGGTTACCCTACAGACCAGGAGGAGGAGGCAGATGGCAAATTAGTAATCTGTATGTGTTAACCTCCTCCCTAGCCATACAGGATCTTTTGAAGTTCTAAGGAATTCTGTCTTCAAAATGAGATGGTGGGAAAATATAATTTTTTCTATATACATACATGCGTGTATATGTACATGCATACACATGTATCTATACATATACATATATATGGATGTGTGTGTTTCCCTTCAAAGAAACAAAGAATATAAGGTTAACACTTATATTCTGAAATGGCCTATATTCCAGCCAATAAGCTACCTTCTCTATGGACCATTTCCTTAGAGTCTTGCTCCATGCTTTGACAATGGATTCATCAGAAAAACTAATCCCTATTCCAGAGTTAACTCACTTATGTGTTACACCTCCCAGGTAACTATATTTTAACCTATTTAAACTGTACGACTCCTTGCTTGAGGCATCTTTTAAGGACAACAAATGGAGTGAGAGAAATTTCTGCTATGGAAGCCTTTCTGGTACTCTTCAAACTATCCAGTCTACACTATCTAGATTGTGATTGTGTGTGTGTGTGTGTGTGTGTGTGTGTAAGTCTGGGCTAATCCTTTCTTAGAACTGTGTACTCCAAAGGACTGTAGAGAAAGTATATTTATAATTTTAAAAAATTTTCACTTAAGTCAAAAGCAGTTGAGTTGTCTAGTTGAAGCAAAGACAACAGTCTTACCATAGATGTAGTTGTGTCGGAAAAGAGATTATCCCAACCATCACCAATATAGGGAATTATGGCAAGCAGAAATAAGGCAGGCCTGAAAGTGGATGCCACAACAATGAGCCAGAAAGGGCTGACCAAAGACCATGAGTCAAGGCATACTGACATGTACTGACAAGGCTTACTGCCTGTGTAGCAGTGGTCAGTGCAAGGAGAAAGTAATTTATCTTGAAAAAAATTATCCCTCTTCCAACTATTAGTGACCTAGGACAAAGCTCTGCTTACCCAGCACTAATTCTAGCTCTTAATAGAAGTTCTGGGGAAACTAGACTTATTATTTTAATAAAAGACTTTATTATTTAAATACCCAGAAGCACATAGCATAATTTTGCCAAAATTCATTTGCAGATCTTGGTCTCAAAGAATTAGACCTGATAAACTATGTAAATATGACAGAGTAATCGTTTTTCTTTCCTAAAAAGTCAAAGGACCTGAATGGCTAGCCAGCTATTTCTAGAGGATCATTTAGCCCCATGGCATCCTGGTGAGTATCGGGGTAAACTTGTGTCACCACTTGAGGTCTGAGAACCAAAAAAAAAAACATCAAAAAAGATTGGGGGGATTGTTGATTTTTCTTGATCCACACTTGTAATTTCTTTTATTTCCTTTGTATAAACTTAACAATCATCAATGAATACAAACATTTCAGTGTACAAAGAAGAAGGAAAAAGGAATTTGTATGGACTCAAGAAGTGTTGTGTAGATTATGAATGTATTTTTTTAAAGTATACATTAAATTTAATAAGGGAATAACAAAATTGTCTTGGTCTGTTCCCTATTTGAACTTTTCTTCTCTTTTCTTTTGTGTGTTTTACATTAGGTTGACACTTTTTCTCTGCTTCTATTATTACCCACTAACTTATTCTCACATAATTCTCCCCCCTCCCACCTCCCCTGACCACAACAAATAAATTTAGTCAAGCAAAACAAATCAACACATTGGCTCTATCTGAAAATGTGTGACTCATTCTGTACCTTTATATACCTATGATTTCTTCATTGTGGAAATTCCCTTCACTAAGACCGATGATGACTCCACTATCACTTATGAGTCTAAAAAGAGATGCTGGGGCATAAGAAGTTACATTACTAGCCAATATACATGAAAGACAGGACTTGAATTTAGGCCTTCCTGACTCCTAGGCCAGTCCTCATATCCACTAGACCACACTGCCTACCTGGCTATATCTATTCCCAAAGAAATAATGCCACTGAGTGACTAACACATTGACCTCTGCCATCAGGTCTGTATGAAAATTGAAATAAAAATCAAGGGGACAGAAGAGAGTGGGACGGCAGAATTTTTTTATGGTGGTTTTGTCTGTTTGTTTAATAAAACCTCAGAAGAAGAAAGAAGATTCAAACACTGAGCTGAAAGGAAATTGCTGCATTTGTTAAAGAAAATATAGAGTGAGGAAAGGAAGCTGGAAAGTTTCATTTAATGCCAATTTCAACTTTAAAATTCCTTGACAGGATTCTGACTCCATAATCTTTCATCATTTGAAGGTGACCTTCTTGGTTTGAATACTTTCTTCTCTTTCTATGAAGCCTTAACAGACTCCTGAGTGTCCAGTGAGAGCTATCCTGGCTGGGCAGACACCCAAAGAAGGAATGCCTGTAAATTTTTTTCCTTAGGCCTTCTGTTCCCAACACTAAAGTCCATGGTCCCAGACAGTTCCTGAGCTGGCATCATGTCATGCTACGTGACTGACATGTCTGAGCCAACCACAAGGATATAAATATGCTTCCGCAATGATTCCCCACCAAGACATCTGAACAGCTGTCTTTCTCCAAGCATGGGGCCCCCACATTTTAGCAATGAATAGGAGAGCTCCAGAGGAGGGTAGGGAATGCGTGGCATTACAATGAAGTCTGTGCTTTCCTTCTCTCTCCCTGAAAGTCACCCTCCCTGTTACACCAAATCCCAGACCTGAAAAGCAGCCAAGCTGGGTTTCCATAGGTCAGCAGGGTGCAAAAATTCCCCATCACTTACTGCTTTCTCCTGGCTTCCACCCAGTTGAGAAGCAGGGGCAGTCATGGTGAATAGGGTTTTCAGTCCACAGCCACAAAAGGAGCAATCACACCCTTGGAAAATAAAGAAACTATGAACAGATGTACTGAGTCATGCTGAAAACATCCCCCACCTAAACACAGAGGATCTTGGGTATATTTTCTTCCCAAAGTCAGTAACATATTCCTGGCTCAAGCTTGAGGCCTTCGTTCTTCTTCTGTAGTCCAAGTACTTCAGTATTCAAAGACCTGTAATTTTGTTGGTGCAGGTACCCTTTCCACCAAGGTAGAACACAACTCCCTATAACTAATCATACAATCTTTAAAAATTACTTTCAAAAAACCAATTCTTCACCCTCTATCTAACCTGGCAAAAAGTTTCTCACCAGTTTTAAAAGGAGGTAACTGGGTGATGAAGTGAATGGAGTGCTGGGCATGGAGTCAAAAAGGTCTAATGTCAGATCCTGTTTCTGGCACTTACTAGCTGTATGATCTTGGGGCAAGTCACTATCTCTCAGCTTTCATTTGCATGACCTAAGAGATCCTTTCCAACTATAAATCTATAACCCAATGAATGGTATATGTCAAATTTATCATACATTGGAAAAGAAAAGCAAGATGACATAATAGAGATTCACCTGGTCCTTGGACAACAACTCAACCATAAAAATTCAAAAAGTATCCCTTTAATGCCTACTGTGTGCCAGTCACTGGGAATACAAAATAAAAAATGAAGCAACCTCTACTCTCAAGGAGTTTATTTTCTCCTGGGTAATCTATCTGTTACCCCATATTTCAAGCAAATCCATTTTGCTTCTGATTCTCTGGATTTCATTACCCTGGTTTTATTGCCTTTCCATCCTAGGAATTCTCTCACTACCTTTGCCTTCCTCATCCTGGAACATTACCCCTCTCCTCTGGCCTCCTTCTTCCCTGGTACCTCCATTTTGAGGGAAAGTCTCAAACAGCTATCCTTCTCTTCTGCTTCTCCTCTACTTTTCACTCTGTAGACTTTGCTATCATTCTTCCAAATGGATACTTTCCCTCCTACCCTCCACCCCTGCCATTTTCAACTCCCTTTTGTGAGGTAGTTTTCCTCATTAGATTAAATAAGCTCCTTGAGGGCAGGAAATACCTTTCTTTTTGTTTCTGTTTGTGCTCCAGCACTCAGCATGGTACTTGGCGCATAGTAAGTTGCTTAATAATACTTGCTGATTTGACTTGGGAGAGACTCCCAGAGTCCACTGGAATAGCCATGAAAGTAATTTTTGTCCCATAGGGAACATCTTTGCATTCCCTGCTTCCTTTTGATTCACATTCTTCTCCAATACAAGACAGAGTCTCCTTCCAAAAGTCACTATTGAGCCTGCAGTAGAGGTCAATGGGCCAGTGACTGGGTAAGGGGTGAGGGTGGGAGAGACAAGGAGCTTGGCTTTCTCAACTACTCAGTTCTAGTAACCCAGTTCTCAAATTTCAAATAGTGACTCCAAAGCTCAGTAGAAAACATCCCACCAGAAAGTCATAGAACTAGAAAAATCTGATATTTTATCTGAAAATAAATCCTGGGCCGCCAAGTTTTGTATAATTATACCACCTCCCATGAATCTAACAGCAACAAGTCAGTTCCTGCTAGGTAAAATGAAGGAAGACTTTGCCTCTGGCTCATAGCTTTGCAGAGATTCTCCCACATAGAGAGGAACAACGTGGAATCATACTTTATGTAAGGAATTCCCCAAATGTACCTATATCCTAAACTATCATCAACGTTACTTCTGAAGGGAAGGGCCTAAATGATTTCACTGATAAAGAAACACTCTCTCCCTGTGCAGATTGGCAACCTCCTTGCAATTTCTAATCCTGAAAACTTGCTATCTTTGTCATTACTGGCCTTGTTGACACAACTTTTAAGGACAGCTTCCTTTTGTAGAGTATTTTGTGTTTTTGAAAACACCCTCGCATACATTGTCTAATTTGATATTCAACAAGAACCCTATGAAGTAAAAAAAGGTGGTCATTATTTCAATTCTCCATTTGAGGAAACTGAGTCACACAGCATTTAAATAATGTACCAAAGGCCATTTAACTAATCAACACTAGAGCTGGAGCTTGGTCTCCAGACTCCCAATCTGGTATCCTTTCTATAAAACCTACCTTTCCAAATATGTAAGCCTACTCTAAGGCTTGAAAATATATTTGCCAGGAGGAATCTTGGGGTATCTTTCTTTAAGGACCTTCTGTATTTCTCTAGAGTTAAATGGCTTCCATATTTTTGTATAGCTTAAATAGCGTCTGTATTACTCCAGAGCTTACTTGTGATTTTATTAGCATAGGTGGTCCCCAGTGAGGAAACTTCTTCTATCAACATAGATCAGTAACTGCCTTGCAACTCATAGTCTTGGAGAACTGAATAGGTCACTATGAAGTTAAGACTTGCCCAAGGTCACACACCCAGTATGTGTCAGAGATTGGACTTGAACCCAAATTATCTTCCTTCTCATGATAGCTCTCTACCACCTATGATATATTGACTCTGTTATACACATTAAAGAGGACACAGATACAATAAATGGCACAGAGAATGAATAGGTTTAATCCACACACAAAATCAGTTTAAAAAATGACAACAAAATCTAGACAAGCCATAGTGAGTCACTATAGCTTGTCCCCTTGCAGCCTAGTTTAATGGAAAGGGCAATGGCCTTTGGAATCGAAAGGCTCAGATTCAAGTCCAATAGCTGACCTTGCCTAAGGTATGTGACCTTGGAGTTGTCATAGGATCACACACTCATAGATTTAGATGCAGAAAATACATTAGAGATTATCTATTCCCACAACGCCATTAAGTCTGAAAGAGGTTAAATAATTTTCCCAAGTTTATTAGTCCAAGATTTAGAGCACAAAGGGACTTTATAAACTATCTAATCTCTTAATTTTACAGATGAGAAAATTTAAGTCATCAGAGCTTCAATGACTTGCCCAGAGTCATATAGGTATTAAGTAGAAGAGATACTGAACCCAGGTCCCTAGCCTTCAACAACAGCACACAGAATCCCAGAACATTCCAGTTGGAAGGTATCTTACTTCAACATACATAACTCCTGCTACCACATTTCCAACAAGTAGCCATTCAGTATTTATTTAAATACCTCCAAAGAAGGAAAATATTCCTAAAAGTATCTACTCAACTTTGGGATAGCTCTATTTGTTATCAAGGCTTTTGCTTTGTTTTATTTTTTTTTTTGTTTCTTAGACCAAATTTAAATTCTCCTCTGCAACTTTCCCCGCTTGCTCCTGGTTCTGCCTTCTGGGGCCAAAGGGAGCAAGTTTATTTCATCTTCATGAATGAATTGAAGGCAAAATGGTTGCCCTTCAAAAATATGAAGTTAACTCTCATATCTGCCCTGAGTCTTCTATTCTCCAAAGTAAACATCCCTCATTACTTCAGCTGTTCTCCCTATGGCATGCACTAAAAATTCTTTACCATCCTAGATGTCCTCTTTTGGATACTGTCTGGCTAAATTATGCTAAATTTGGCACCAAGACCTGAATGTCATATGGGATCTAACCAAGGCAGAGTACAGAATGATTGCCACCTCCTTCATAGCTCAAAATCACATTTGTGATTTTGGGTGACAGAACATTTCACTTGTATTGAGCTTGCAATACACTAACAAAAAAAAACAGCAACAGATCTTCAGGCAAATTCTTGCCTAACCATTTCTCTCCTTTCTTGTAATTGTCAAATTGACTTTTTGACCCCAACTGTAAAACTTTACATTTATTCTTGCTAAAATTCAGCTGATTAGCTTCAACTCAATGTTCTGCCCACAGGGATCTTTTTCCATCATGCATTTGATATCCAGTGTCTTCATGAATCTGTCATTCAATGTGTTAGTTATATCTTACAGCTATGTATTATCTGAAAATTTAATAAGCATGCTACCTATGCCTCTATTCAAGTCACTGATTTTTAAAAATGTTACATGGTCCAGAGCCACACACAGATTCCTGAGTTGGTCCATTAGAGAACTCCTTTCAAGTTGATATCCCACAATTAATTATTACTTTTTGGGTTTAGTAGCTGTTCATAATCTAATCGTATAGTCATCTAGCCTAAATGTCACCATTGTTTCTTCAGGAAAAACATGATTGACACAGAGGGACTCTATGTGGTGGAGGTAAAGAAGGAGGGAATTCCAGGTGTGCCTGATGGCTAGTACAAACCATAGACCTGGCCCACAGAGGGACAGAAATTGTAACCTTGGTCCTGTTCATATAGAGTTCTGAATAAAGAGTCTATGAGCAGTACTGGTTCCCTAACACATGACAAGGACTGAGACTCTCTCCATGCAGGCTAGGTGCATTCTGAAATCAGCACATCTGATTGTATATAGCTGTCTGATCCCATCTCATGCTAGAAAGCATTAGAAAAAAGCCTGCCATTTTCCCGATGGATCATATGAGCCTTATTCTTTCAGAAGCATAAGAAAATACTTGGTCATCTATCTAAACCTCTGAAAAAAAAACCTGGGTGTTAAGTATTCCATCCCCCTTACCTATAATGCACAGAGAACCTTTCTTTTTTTTAAAATGCAGCTCAAGTACCATCTTACACATGAAGATTTCCTAATTCCCCCATCTGCTTGTGCCTTCTCTCCCAAATTACTTTAGTAGTATATTTAATTGCTTTGTATATATTTTGTATTTATTCATTTTATTTTTATGCTGTATATATTTTTATATTTACTTATCTCCTCCATTAGATCGTAAACTTAGTTATGAATAGAAATCTTTTCTTTCTTTTTCCTTGTATTCCCAGTGCTTAACCTAGTGCCTGATACATAGTAGGTGCTTAACAGATACATATTGACTGACCGAAGGAGACTCTTTGGAAAGTCAAGGTATTTATTGTATGTGAAGAAATAGGTGCTGTGCTGGCTCTGCAGATCTTTACAGAAACTCCCTACTCTCAAGAAACTTCTAATCAAACACAATAGCACAGCTGGCAGATACGAGTTTTTGAATAAGCAAAAATATACATCACAAGATTACTACACACCCTCTCATGTGCCTTTGTAGGTGGTTTAATGAGTAACTATAAAATAAGTGATCAAATAGTGGCCAATCTTCTGGTGATGATCTTCTCTCAGTTTAGATGAGGCAACGTGACGTGGTAGACAAGTGGTAGACTTGGTGTCAGGAAACATTGGATCCATCTGCCTTTCCAGCTGAGCCGGTTGGTCATTTAATATTTCTCTGTGTCAGTTTTCCCATCTGTAAAATGGGGATAAGAACACCAATACACCTCAGATGGTTGCTCTGAAGTTCAAATCAGCTAATATATGATAGAAGTTTTACAAAATGTGTTATATAAATGTCTGCTGTGATTGTGGTTGTGTTTGCTGCTGCTACTGTTGCCGTTGTTATTGGTTTTACATATAGATATGCAGCACATTACTGGTCTGAATTCAAAGCCTGCCCCCGGTTTGATAGGACCTGCCAAAACTTTGGCTCCTCTGCCATAACCTCTTAACATTCTCTCTCCCCCATGCCTCATCACTACCAAATGCATTCTATTCCTCCACTGAGATCTCCAATCCTTGCAATCCCTCAAAACTTTCTTAGGTCACTCCTCTTTCTCTAATTTCACTTCCTTCCCTCAATTCTACATTATCCTCAACTCTCAAACCCCTTGCTTCCTTGTCCTAGCATCCTTCACCCCTTTCCAAACCTCAACTCCTGATTATCTCCACAATCTACCTTCTCTGCTCCTATTTAGGCTGCTCCTAAATGGAGTTGGAAAAATTCACACAACTGTGCTAAGCAAATGAATTCTAAATCCAGGTCATCCAGACCCCTCACTCCAACAAGGCCATTCTTTCATTTCTCCCAAATTAATTTATAAATATGTATGTATATATAATATTAGATTATATACATTATTATTATTATAGATTATAAAAACTCCTATCATTCTTGTATCTTCTCAGTATTCTCTCCAATAGGTCTCTGTCTCATCTTACATCATTTGTCTTTCCCACTGGAGGTTACCTTCCCACACACACCTTAACCCTATTGTCCACCTCTTCTTTATATCTCTCCCCTCATTAGAATATAAGCTCCTTGAAAATCTTCTTGTCTCCCCAGTGCCTGACATATATATATCAAACTCTTAATAAATGCTCTATCAAGCTATTCACAGGAAGGTCAAATACTGAAGGTGAAGCTTAAATACTCTGGTCACATAATAAAGACAGGATTCATTGGAAAAGACCCTGATATTGGGAAAGATTGAAGATAAAAGGAAAGAGGAACAGCAGAGGATGAGATAGATTATCTCATGGAAACAATAAGCATGAACTCAGACTGACTTCCAGAGATAATGGAGAATAGAAGGGCCCACTGTGCTACAGTCCATGGGGTGACAAAAAGTCAGACATGACTGAAGGATTGAACAACAACAAAAAAATGATGGTCTTTCTGTCTGTCTTTGTAAAAGCTAATTGATGCCAACTGGTTGATTGGGAGGAAGGGAGCATGCAGAATTTGGTAATCATGAGTATTGAAATCCACAGACCCTTGGGGTTACCCAATGATAGACTCCTGAGGGGAACATTAGTCAATTACCCTCTGGGGACTTCTTCCATTGAGAGTGAGAGCCAGAGAAGGGATAGGCTTGGAGGGAAGTGCTATCTATCTATCTATCTATCTACCTATCTATCTATCATCTATCTACCTATCTATATCTATCTATCTACATATACATACATGTGTATGCATAAATGTTTTTGCATCCAGTCCCAGTCTCTCCCCTAAACTTCATTCCATATTTTCAGTTTCCTTTTGAACATTCCAAATTGGATGTACCAGAGATACCTCAAATTCAACATATTCAAAACAGAACTTATGATTCCCCTCCCCTGAAAAAAAATACCTGTCCCAAACTTTCCTATTTCTGTTGAAGGCACCACCATTCTTCCCTCAAGTTCATAACCTTGGTATTACCTTCAGTTCTTCATTCTTCCTCACCTCACATACCCAATCAGTTACCAAACCTTGGTGTTTCTACTTCGATTACAACTCTTACATCTGATCCCTTCTCCCTACTCATCTAAATACCACCTTAATTCAGGTTCTCATTATCGGTGACATCTGTTTCAAGTCTTTTCTTTACTTCACTGTATTCTCCACAAAACTGCCACAGTGATTTTCCTTAAGTCCAGATCTGACCATGTCACTTCCCTACTCAGTCATCTCCATTGCCTCTATTGCCTCTAGGAGCAAATATAACCTCTTTTCTTCACGCTTTAAAGCCTTTCATAACCTTAAACCAATTTATCATTTCTACTTCCTTGTGCATGACTATCCCTTTCATGCTTTTCAATATAGCCATACCAATCTTTATTCAGTTCCTCCCGTATGGTTCTCTATCTCCCATCTCTATGCCTTTGTACTAGCCATTGGACATATCTGGAATTCCTTCCTTCCTCACCTCCACCTCATAGAGTCCCTTTATGTCAAAATCTCTTCTAGTCAAAGCTCAAGCAGCAGCTTCTACTTGATGCTGTCCCTAATGCCCCCGACTGCTAACACTTTCCCTCTCAAACTACCTTCTCTATAACTGCCTTGTATTTATTATCTTCATTTTTTGTATTTATTATTTTAAGATAATTCCTTTAGTATATACTTACAGATGCACATTTGGTCTCCCTCAAAAGGGTATAAGATGCTTGAGAGCAGAGACTATCATTTTTGTCTCTGTAACCCTAGCACAGTGACTGGAACATACATAGTAGGTACTGGATAAATAACCTTTGATGGACTGAAGAGATTCAAATACACAAAATTAAAACAAAATACAATTAAGCAAAAGAGAATCATCTTGATTGTCATACTATACTTTAACTTTTTGCTTCCAAGCCTCATCTGCTGCTTTATCTTTATTGAGGCGAAAGAAAGGAAAAAAGAAAGAAAAAAAAAGGAAGGAAGGAAGGAAGGAAGGAAAGAAGGAAGGAAGGAAGACCCTTATTCTCTAGAGTCCCCTCTTAGATGTTTCTCCCATTGGTCAGACTTATGAAAAATTTGGAAATATATCTTTGGTGCAAGCCCACAGCCCTGGTAAATGTTTAGTAACCTACTCCGGGGACACACACACAATACACACATGCATGAATGTGTATATGTAGCTATCTATATACACACATATATATATAAACACATACGTGTGCACATACACATACACATACACATGTATGTATTCGTGACACATTTTGAAATTTGAATCTTTATCATTAACATTTTCTTCATCACTTTCTTAAGCCTGGACTATCACCAAAGCAATAAGTCAAGTCCTGATTGGTAGCATTTGCCAATTTCCAAGGTGTAAATGCTCACACTGAAAATTGAACCATCATTGAAATGGTGGCCTATTTTCTCCTTGCATGTGGCTATTTTCCTACTTATTCCCAAATCATTATGCTCTTAGCAAAAGAAGGGCATCCATCATGTATGCTTCAGTATAAAGGAATTTAAATTACTGCACTATCTCTTCTAGGGGCATTTGCATTCTTAGTCTTATCTCTAATTATAGAATGAAAAGTCTTCTCTTTATTTTATCCCCTCCTGCCCCTTTGGAGGGATTTCTGGCATCAGAGGACAGGCAGAAGAGATGGAGGTGGTAATGTGATAGTGTGGAAAATCCAGCAGAAAAGGAGTCGGGAGATGTGGGCCCTCCGCACGGCTCTGCCATTAGCTTATTAGGGAACCTTCAATTAGCCATTTCTCCTCCTTGAGCATCAGTTTCCTCACCTGCAAATTGAAAGGATTGGACTGGATGATGTTGAAAGTCATTTGCAGCTTTACTTATGATTTTGTGACTAGGGAGGGAGAGGAGTAGAAGGGACAGTGTCCCTAAAATCACTTTGTCTCCTGCCTCGACAGCTGTAACACCACACTCACAGCTCTCCTAAGACAGGTTTTCGGAAAGGAAAGCCATTGTCAGTGCTGTCCATCTGACCACCTGAGAAAGCTGTTACCATGGCAGCCCACAGCAGTACTGGTCATGGGCTGCATACTTTTTTTCTCTAATAACCTCTTTCCTTCTTACATGGTTAAACTTCCATTAAAACTCATGGATGGATGGATAGATACATGTATGAAAAAGTATGTTTTATATACTTATTACATACATGATAGGCACCATCCTAAGTGCTGGAATTATTAAAAAAAAAATGTTCCCTCCCCAAAGAAGATTACATTCTAATTAGAGAAGAAAATACATAAAGGGGAGTGGTGGAACTAGGTGGGTATTTGGACTAGAAAATCAAAGTGATGATAAGTAAATCTATAGGACAAGTGACTAAGGTCCCTTTGAAAAAAGGAAGGATGGCATGAAGACAGGCAAATCCAGATGAGCTAACATCGTATAGTGAAAAGACCACTGCATTTAGAAGCAGAGGGCCTGGGTTTGAACCCCAGTTGTGCAGCTTACTACTTGTACTACCTTGGCCAAGCCACTCTTCCCCTTTGGGCCTCCATTTCTTTCTCTTTAAAATGGCCTTGTTGGACTCGATGATACCCTAAATTCCTTCCCTGCTCTAAGTCTGTGATCTTATAATGCTAAGATTATGACCAGGTATAATAATAGGTCACTCATTCCTTGAAGAATTATTATTAACAAAATTACAATTAACAAAAATTTTTTAAAATAATATCAATGCCAACAGTGCACAATGTTTCATTCTGTAAGTCTGATGAAGGACTTTGCTCGTTATAACCAATGCCTGGAAGGATGATTTTGTCAGCCCTTGAGCCCATATTCCTGCTTTAGCACCTCTCTGCTAATAGAAGATCAAAGTCACAAGATAATAACGACATCAGTCCCCTCAAAGGTTTATCTAAGAAGCTTTATTATTCCACATGAGTCCACTCTACTCATAGGAGCAGGCAATGCTATCCACTCTCAAACCAACAAAATTTCCTATCGATCCATCAATAAGCATTTATTAAGTGCCTACTATACATCAGGCACTAGGAAATCCTATCATCCTTCCTTGTTTTACACGCCAAGCCCTCCCTGCACCATCTGTCGCTACCCTCTGGCAAAAGATTCCTGGCTTCCTGAACATAGGTTTCTGCTAAATTTAGGGCCAAGCTCCCTTGAGGTATATGTACCTGAAGTCTTAAGTTTGATTACTAAAATACATTTGTTATTTTAATCCCCTACCACCATACCCCTCAGGTTCTAACCTATTACTCTCAATAATAGCTATGAGTCTTTTTCAAAGTTTAATCCTCCTTCTTCTCTGACAAGTCCAGTCCTATTTATCTAGATATGCTAGTCACAAATCCTTAAAATGTTGCCCTATTCCCTAACAAAGAAAGGTTAGGGAAAGGATAGAAGAGCAATTGTCTTAGTTTCCCTTGAGCATTGGACTTAAATCAGATCTACTTCATTCCAAAGGCCAAGCTCTCAGCCACTGTAACACTAAGGGATAATGACCAGTTCTCATCATCTGGACTCAGTTCAACCAGACTAGAGGTGCTGGTTCTTCTGTCATGTAGCAAGTAGGTTCTGTGGTGCTCTGGTCACAGAAGAAGGTGCTGCAGCGGATAGCAAGCTAGACCTGGAGAAAGGAAGACGAGTTCAAATACCACCTCAGACACTTACTATCTGTACGATTCCGCACAAATCCCTTAACCTCTCTGCATCTGTTTTATCATATGTAAAATGAGGGTAATGGCATCATCTGCCTCCTAAGATTTTTGTGAGGAAAAAAATGAAACCATATTTGTAAAGTGCTTCGCATTCTTTAAAAACTGCTCTATAAAAGCTAGTTGTCATCATCATCATCATATTCAGAGGAAAAGAGGAAAACTAGTTGGCCCCAAGTCCAGAGAATTTTGGAAGAGGCAAGAATTTCTTTCAAACTCTTCCACAACAGCATATATTAAGTATAACTATGTTCCAGGGACTATGCTAAGTGGTGAGAATATATTTTTTAAAAGTTCTTACTCTTAAGGAGCTTATATTCTAAGGGAAGACAATATACTAGTTGGAAGTAGTTTTAAATGTTTGCTGCCCCTGGGAGTAGAGTGATACCAAGAAGGGGGCAGGGGAGAAGGATGTTTATGGGAAATATGGGGTTAAGTGTTATGACTAGGTCTTGCTGCCAGAAACTGGAAATTCCACCTTCCACACCCAGCAAGATTCCTGAGTTATCCATCTCTGGGCCTCAGTCCAGGCCCTGAGCACCTGGGTGTTAAACAGATCTCTTGGTTTGTGCCAGTTCATTAAAGATGAGGGATTTGTTATTAAAGATTTGGGAGGATCAGAGCCAAGTCTCTAGCAGAGTTCATTCCAGTTTTCACAAGCTAACTCTAACCTACCCATGAGCCTGGGAACCAGATGAAGGGGCACCAGAGAAGAAATCTATTCAGAAGTAAAGAGACAAGAACAAAGCCAGACTTCACCTGCTCCCAAAGGGTCTGGACCAAGGAAGGAGGACAAGAGGTTACAACAAATAACCAGGACAGGAGGACAGTCATGGGTCAAAAGTTGGAATCTTACAGTACCCATACCATTCATCTTTGTATAACAGAGACATCTCTCTCCTTAGCACACCAGGGATGCAAATCTTCCTTGGCAATGTCCACCCATAGTTTCTACTTCTGCCCTGTTAAACCAATAACGATAAGGCTAATTCCTTTTCCACATGACACGCCTTCAAACATTTGAAGGCATCTATTATGGCCCCAATTAAGTCTTCTCTTCTCTAGCCCAAACAGCTCAAAGTATTTCAATAAATCCTTGTATGGCATAATCTCCAGTCCTATACCATCCTAGTTATCCTCCCTGGATACTCTCTAGCTTTTCAATGTGACCAGAACTAAACAGGTTATTTCATATGTGATTTGAACAAGACAGAATAGGCCAGGGTTATCATTTCCCTTTTCTGGATATTAGCACTTTCTTGATAGAACTTAAGATTATATTGGGGCAGAGGGCAGAACCAAGATGGTAGAATTAAGTTGCCTAAGGTCTCCCCAGTTCCCTCAAAACAACATTAATTCAAGCTTCTAAATGAAGTCTGGAGAGACAGAATCCACAAAAAAATAGAGTGAAACAATTTTCTAGTCCAAGATAACTGATAACGACTTCAAGAAAGACCTGTCTCACTTGGTTAAAAGGGGAACACAGCCCAGTGCAGTCTGTGTCTAGGCAAGTCAGTGGGAGGCTTTAGCCTCAGCACAGATCAGCAACCAAGACCCTGTGTTCCTGGTTCAGAAGGCCAGTGACAAAACAAGTAGCTGTGAGACTTCCAGCCCTAGTGTAGAAGGCAAACTTCCAGCCCAGGAAGCCCTGCTTCAGAAAACCATGGACCAGACTCTTGCTCACCAGTGCAAGAAGCCTGGGAAAGTGCCCCCTGCATCCCAGGAGCAAAACTCAACTTTAAAAGTCATGAAATAGGATAGAAAATGACCAAAAAACAAAAAAGTCCTAACCACAGAAAGGTACTATGGTGACAGAGAAGATCAAAATACAAACTCAGAAGAGGACAGCAATGTCAAAATGCCTACATGCAAATCTTCAAAGAGAAATATGAATTGGTCTAAATTCCAAAAAAATCTTCTTGGAAGAGCTAAAAATATTTAGAAAATTAAATGAGAGGTAGAAAAAAAAGTGGGAAAAGAAATGAGTGATACAAGAAAATCATGAAGAAAGAATCAACAGGTTAAAAAAAGAAAACAAATCCTTCAAAAGTAGAATCGGTCAAAAGGAAAAGTAGGTACAAAAATCCACTAAAGAAAGCAATCAATGACTTAAAAAGTACAGTTGGCCAAATGGAAAAGGAAGTACAAAAACTAACTGAAGAAAATAATTTTTAAAAATTAGAATTTGACAAATGGAAGTTAACTCGATGAGATATCAAGAACAATCAAACAAAATCAAAAGAATGAACAAAAGCATAAAATGTAAAATACCTCATTAAAAAAAACTAACCTGGAAAATAGATACAGGAGAGATAATTTAAGATATTATTATTTAAGATAACTTAAGAATTATTGGACTACATGAAAGTCATGATCAATAAAGAGCCTGGGTAGCATCTTTCAAGAAATTATCAAGGAAAACTTTCCTGGTGTCTTAGAAACAGAAAAGAATCTGCCTTTCACCTCCTGAAAGAGATCCCAAAATGAAAACCCGCAAGGAATATGATAGCCAAATTCCAGAACTCTCAGGTCAAGGAGAAAACATTGCTAACAGCCAGAAAGAAACAATTCAAATATAAATTGAGCATAATCTTTCAGGGAGTGAAATAGATATTCAATGGAATAGAATTCTTTCAAACCTTCCGGATGAAAAGACCAGAGCTGAACAGAAAATATGAAATTCAAATACAAGACTCCAGAGAAGCATTAAAAAATAAAGAGGAAAGAAAAGAAAAAAAACCTGTTGTTCAATAAGGTTAAACTTTTTACATCCTACATGGGAAGATGATACTTGTAATTCTTAAGAACTTAAGGACAAGTAGAAAGAGAATTTACTTAGAGGATATGGGTATAAGTTGACTTTGATATAATGATATATAAAAAAGTAAGGGGTGAAAAAAGGATTATACTGGGAGAAGAAGGAAAGAGGAGGTAGAATGAGGTAAATTATGAAGAGACATGAGGAGACAAAAGACATATCATTGTGGAGGGAAAGAAGGCAGAGGGATGAGCATTGTTTGAAACTTACTCTCACCATATTTGGTTCAAAAAGGGAAGAAATATATCTACACAGGTATAGATACCTATCCTACCTTATAAGGAAGTAGAAGGGAAAGGATAAAAGAAGGAGGAAGGCCAATAGAAAGAGGGCATACTGAGGGAGGTGGTGGTCAGAAGCAAAACACTGGTGAGGAGGAACATGGTGGAAAGAGAGAGAGAAAGGCATAAACAGGGGAGGAATAGTATGGATGGAAATAAACAATAATTATAACTTTGAATATGAATGAGATGAACAGAAATAGATGAGCAGAGTGGATTAAAAACCAACATCCTACAATATGAAGAGACATAAATGGAGTAAAGGTAAAAGGCTAGAGCACAATATATTATGCTGCAGCTGAAGTAAAAAAAAAAAAAAAGCAGGGAAGCAACCCTGATTGCCAACAAAGCAAAAGCAAAAATGGATTTAATTCAAAGAAACAAGGAAAAAACTACATTTTGCTAAAAGGTACCATAGACAATGTAGTAATATCAGTACTAAACATATATGCACCAAATGCATACACGCATCCAAATTTCTAAAAGAGAATTTAAATGAGTAACAGGAGGAAACAGACAGTAAAATTATACTAGTCAGGGACCTCAACCTTCCCCTCTCAGAACTAGATGAATCTAACTATAAAATAAGCAGGAAAAAAAACTAAGAAGCATTTTAGAATAGCATTTTAGAGAAGTTAAATATGATAGACTTATTGAGAAAAATTAATGGAGATAGAAAAGAATATAGCTTTTTCTCAGTGAAACATGGTACCTAAACAAAAACTGACCATGTATCAGTGAATAAAAGCTTCACAATCAAATGTAGAAAGGCAGAAATATTAACTGCATCCTTTTCAGGTCATGATGGAATTAAAAATATATTTAATAAAGAGTCACAGAAAGATAGATTAAAATTATTGGAAACTAAATAATTTAATCCTAAATAATAGGTGGGTCAAATAACAAATCATAAAAACATCAACAATTCCATCATAGAGAATGACAATATACAAAATTTATAGGATGCAGCCAAAGCAGTACTTATGGAAATTTTTATATCTCTAAATTCTCACATTCAGCAAAGAACAGAACTAATTTGATCATGCAAGTAAAAAAATCTAAAAAAAAGAACAAATTAAAAATCCCCAAATATCAAATTAAAAATCTTGAAAATCAAAGAAGAGGCTAATGAAGTTTAAAGTAAGAGAACTATTTAATAAATAAAACTAGGAGTTGGTTTTACGGGAGCAGGGGATAACATCAATAAACCTTTGGTTACTTTGATTTTTTTTAAAGAAGGTAGAAAACCAAATTACCAGTATCACCAATGAAGACAAAATTAAAGCAATAATTTGGACCTATGTTGCCCAGTTTTATGCCAACAAATCTGACAATTTAAGGCAAAATATATTAATATTTACAAAAAATATGAATTGCCCATATTAACAAAAAAGGAAATAGAATACTTAAAAAACACCATTTTAGAAAATGAAATTGAACAAACCATCAATGAATTCCCTAAGAAAAAATTCCCAGGGCCAGATGGATTTACAATTGAATTCTACCAAACATGTAAAGAACAATTAATTTCAATACTGTATAAACTGGTTGGGGAAATAGGGAAGAAGGAGCCCTAAAAAATTTATTTTATGACACAAATATGGTGCTGATACATGAACCAGGAAGAGTCAAAACAGAGAAAGACAATTATAGACAGACTTCTCTAATGAGTATTGATGCAAAAATTTAAATAAAATATTAGCAAAGAGATTATAGCAGTTTAATCCTGGGATAATACACTATGACCAGGTAAGGTTTATACCAGGAATTTAGGGCTGTTTTAATACTAGGAAAACTCAGTATAATTGACCCACATCAATAACAAAACCAACAAAAATTACAAGATTATCTCAGTAGATGCGGAAAAAAACTTTTGATAAAATACAGCACCCATTTCTGTTAAAAACACTAGAGAACATGGGAGTAAATTGAACTTTCCTTAAAATAAGTTTGGACAGTTTGGAGTTGCTACCTCGGAGATCTGACTTACTCATGCACCCCACTCATCACTACTTAATCTACAAAAATGTCTGACAAACCAGATATAGCTGAAATTCAGAAATTCAGTAAGTCTAAAAACACAAAAGGAAAAACCTACTGCCTTCAAAAGAAACAATTGAACAGGAAAAGCAATCATAATGAAATCTGCCCTGCCAATATGCACTGCACATTCCACAAGTACTGCCTTCTTAATTTTACTTCTTTTAGCTGTTTAATTTTGTAAGATGCAAAGAGGTTGGATAAAGATTAAATGACTGTACTGCCCCTTTCAACATCAAAAGAATAAACAACTATTGATGTTGAATTGAATGAAGGCTGAGCTGTCTGCCTCTTTCCATCTGCCTGTCCTGGCTAGTTTGGGTCCTGGTGGCATTAAAAAAAAATTTAAAAGAGCTTGCAAGTTGGTGAGAAGAAGAATCCTGTTGGGACTACAGTAAATCTAGTTAACAGGAAAATGCAAAGCTATACCAAGGTTTTGGCAAGCTGTAAAATGAATTTAATCAGAGTGCTATTTTTTTTTTTGTTCAAATGATTTTAATTGTTGGAATGCACAATTTTTTAATATGCAAATAAAAATTTTAAAATCTGGAAAAAATGATAAGTAATGTCTATCTAAAACTGTCAGCAAGCATTATCAGTAACAGGGATGAGCTAGAAGTTTTCCCAGTGAGATCAGGGTTGAAACAAGGATGCCCATTATCACCACTATTATAGAGTATTGTACTACAAATGTTAGCATTAGCAATAAGAGAAGAAAAAAGAAATGGAAGGAATTAGAATAGGCAATGAGGAAACAAAAGAATCACTCTTTGAAGATGATATGATGGTATATTTAGAGAATCCTAGCGAATCAACTAAAAACAAATTGAAATAATTAACTTCAGCAAAGTTGCAGGATGTAAAATAAACCCACATAAACCATCAGTATTTCTATATATAACTAAAAAAGCCCAGTAACAAGAAATAGAAAGAGAAATTCCATTCAAAATAAATATGGATGATATAAAATACTTGGGAGTATACTTGACAAGACAAACCTAAAAATTATATGAACACAATTACAAAACACTTTTCACACAAATAAAGTCATATTTAAAGAATTGTAAAAATATCAATTGCTTCATGGGTAGGATGAGCAAATATAACAAAAACTGAAAATTCTAGCTAAATTAATATACTTATTCAGTGCCAAACCAACCAAAATGCCAAAAAATTATTTTATAGAACTAGAAAAAATATTAAAATTCATCTGGAAGAACAAAATATCAAGGGAATTAATACAAAAAAATGCAAAGGAAGGTGATTTAGCAGTACCAGACCTAAAACTATATTATAAAGCAACAATTATCAAAACTATTTGGTACAGGGGGCGGAGCCGGGATGGCAGAGTAGAAAGACTCACATATGCTAGCTCCGAACCCACAGCCCATGGATTTCCTTTCAAAAGAACTCCCAACAAATTCTGGAACAGTGGAAGCTGTGCAGCAACACAGGGAAGGAGATTTTTGTTCCAGAGAGCCCTGAAAAACCGATCCCAGGGGTCCCTCGCGCACTGGACAGGAGCGGAGCCCAGCCCTGCCCTGGTCGCACAGCACTGAGAGGAGCGAGCAGATCCGAGCAGGCTTCAGGGACAGAATCTCTAGCAGCCGCGAAGGTCCCTCCACCCACAGACGCACAGGTCAGTGAGAGAGACGTCTGGAGGGGCTGAGAGGGGAGCAGGGTGTCTCCATAACTCGGTAACCCTCGGGAAGCAGCGGCAGAGGCAGCGGGCAGCCAGAGGCTCCCAGAGCAGGCAGGAGCTCCATTACTGAAGGTCTCTGCATAAACCCCCTGAGGGAACTGAGCCTGGGAGGTGGCCCTGCCCCCACCTGAGAACCAGATTTAGTCTTACATGTGTGTGTGCATGGGTGTGTATGTGTGTGTGTAGTCCCACCAACTACCCAGATACTGAAAAATTTCAGGAGTTACTAATATTGT
>CM053771.1:250937555-250970860 GCA_028658325.1 Potorous gilbertii | reverse complement strand
GCTCTGGGAGCCTCTGGCCACCCGCTGCCTCTGCTGCTGCCTCCTGAGGGGGCCCAAGTCATGGAGACACCCCGCTCCCCTCTCAGCCTGTCCAGACGTCTTTCTCACTGACCTGTGCGTCTGTGGGTGGAGGGACCATCGCAGCTGCTGGAGATTCCATCCCTAAAGCCTGCTCAGATCTGTTCCTCTCCGTGCCACATGGCCAGGACAGGGCTGGGCTCCACTCCCGTCCAGTGTGCAACAGACCTTTGAGATCAGTTATTCAGGGCTCTCTGGAATGGAAATCTCCTTCACCCCATTGCTGAGTGGTTTCTACTGTTCCAGAATTTGTTGGGAGTTCTTTTTATAGGTAATTATGGGCTGTGGGTTCGGAGCGAGCATATGGGAGTCTTTCTACTCCATCATCTTGACCTGGCCCCCATTAATGAGTGATTTCTTTTAAACAATGTAACCCATGCTCAAATGTCTATCTTACAGACTATAGATACTATCATTATTGCTTTAAGAGCCAGAGAGAATCCTGGGGAAAACCAATTAGTACTGGTAGTTTTGAAGTGAGAGATGAGATATGACTCAGTATTCTTCCCATAGAGTCAAGTACAAGGTATCTATTTTGGCTGTGATCCATGAGGATCTAGGGAGAATGTGTGGAGGCAGAGTGAAAGAAGGCAGCATGGAACTTCTTTATCAGCATTGTCATTAAGTTATATGTTATAAAGAAATCTTATAGAAAAATCCTATGAAGAGCTAGAAAGTACAGAGTATTCTGGAAAGACAATTCCAGGTAATTACTGAAAAGATCATTTTTTTAAAGGATTACTGTAGCTTATTGCCCAGAAGACTGAATTCAACTCTTATGTAAAAGAGAAATATGAAGATTTGTAAGAGATTTTAACCAGTACCTAAACTTGTTAGCATGAGACTTTCTAGACAAATGAAAAGGAAATATTTACTGTTGTACTGAGGATATGAGGAGACTGCGGTTGTAAATTTCTGCATAACCATTATGAATAGCTATATATTCTTTATTATTAATTTTATTCATTAATAAATTATATATGTAGTCATTTTACTATTTAATTATAGACAAAGAAGATTAATTGAAAAGGAGATTTATTCAGCTTATTAAATAATTAATATTTAATAAACCGGGGTGGAGTCCTGAGCTAATTAATTAATGGGAAAGAGATGACACTCCTCAGAGCCAGGCAGTCTACAATTTCCTTAAGTGTTTCAGTGTATCCTGAGGAGTTTCTGGGACTTTCTACCATTGTTGGCTCAAGCTCCCACTGCCTGTGTTCCTCTTCTGTTAGGGAGAAGTGACTAACATCCCCGTTCTATTTAACCATTTTAGGAAGAAAGCAAACTAGAATTTATTAAGTATCTACTATGTGCTAGACACTGTACTAAGCACTTAACAAATATCTCATCTGATCCATCAGTTGGCTCTTATAAAGGGATTTTTATTTTAAAAATATAGTAGGAACAAACATACATCTCTCCCGTACTTCCAGACTATATGACTTTGGGTCTCTGGAAGACTTGTCTCACAATTTATTTCCTACTTGACCACATCTTGATCCCACCACCTTCACATCCCAAAGCAGCATCATGGTCAGACATCCTCATTCAGTTTTCAATGTCATGTGTCCAGAAGACTGATCCTCTCTCTTTGCTTCTGGCTCTATCTGCAACACTTGACCTACAACCTAGGCTCTAGCATGATAGAATGTTGGAAGACCTTCATGACAACCTCTTAATTCACTAGGTTGTTTGGTTCCACTCCCTTCACCCAAAATGAAAAAGAAAAAAAAGAACAAATAAAAAGACCAAGGATTAAACCTATTTTGGAGGGGAACATGTGGTCTCGGAAGAGAAGATCCTGCAGTCCTTGACCTTAGCACATGATCTCTCAGCAGACACCTTCAGCAAAAGAGTCACTGAGCTTCCCCAGAACTGAAGGAAACAATGTCATAGCTGAAGCTTCCTCAGACACATTCAAAGACCCCAACAATTCCACCGATATAGCAGTTACGGAATGTCTTTGAAAGTTCCACAGTCTCTCTACAGCAGTTAACCATCATCACAACTCTCCCAGGAATCATTTACCCCACATCTCCATGAAGAAAGATTTCCTCAGTTGTGCAGACTGGTAGGATCTATACATACCAAACCTCATTACATATTAATGAGAAATCAATTATCACAACATACTTTTGGATTTTTCTAAAACTCATAATGTTAAAATAAAAACCAGATTACAGGGCAAGTGATAGATTGAGAGGTAACCAGTGAAATGTGGTCCATCTCATCATATCCTGCTAGACAAGGAGGCACATCCTCTATAACCTGTTACAATAACAACTTACACAATTGACCTTTCCTTCATACCTATGATGGTGTAGATAACATACAGCCAGCTTCAATACAGTTGATCTAAGGACAAAGACAGAGATAGAGGTACTTAAACTTCTTTGTGTTAGAGAACTACCTTGTTCCTATTAAAAACCACATACTTGTTGACATACTTTATATGTGTTATGGATGTGTATCAATAAAATTTACTAACTCCTTTAAAGGAGTCATATGAAGAAGTTACATACTTATTCCACTGATGCCCCCATGAATCAAAACAGTTTTAGAATTTCTCTTTTAGGATTGTTCAACCACGGACTTCCCTGAAGGTGTACGTGCATACATACATGACTTATATAGGCAAAAACTAAACATAAAACTAAACTAAACATAAACATAAAACAAAAGCCATCAATAAAATATTTTTAAATCAACTAAATACACAAATGTCTTCTGCAGTCATAAAAGTCAGAAAAGCAATTATGAGTAGTGTCATGTAAAATATGTATTAAGTACTAAGCTCTGCAAATATAATAAAACTTTGAGGTTTACAAAGCCCTACATAAACATTACCTCATTTGATTACCTCCTCCCAACAGCCCTACAAGAAATTGACACTGAGATAATGAAATGATTTGTCCAGTGTCACACAGCTAAAAAGTCTCTGGGACAGGATCTGAACTGATGTCTTCCTGATTCCAAGTCCAGTGCTCTTACCCACTGCACCAACTACCTATTGTCTCTATGAAGATTTGGAAGGAATCGGTGGTCTGACCTATCTTCTCGGTCACACCTGGAACTACTCATGATGATAGCACATTCATTACCCCTCCAAAGAGAATGAGATAGATATAGAAATGACTTCTGTTATGCAGTATGTGCACACACATTCAACCTATTTTTGGTTGCTCAACACCAAAAATAAATTTCACATCCTCAAAAATTTTTTTGCTTCTTTCACAACCTGCAGAAAATGTGAGATCAGCTGAGAATGAGCCAGAATGTTTGCATCATGTATCATATGTCTATTTTGCTTCAGTCCACACTAGTACAACCTCTGTCAGTCAGTCAATCAGTCTACAAGCAAGGATTTAATGTGCACTGAGCAGAACTCTTTCCCCCAGCATCTCTGCTGGGAGAATTCAAGGTAATTAGAAAATATGGTCTCTTGCCCTGCTGATTACAGTCTAATTAGGAAGATTGAGATATAGATGCATGAAACAACCTGACAGCAATTCCTATAACCAAGTCCTATCCTTTTTTTCTGTGACTCTACCATTTCTTCCTCTTCCTAATGACCTCACCATTCAAACCCTAATCACTCTGTGCACACAGTAGGCATTTAATGAATATTTGTTGAATGGAATGAAAAGTTTGAACTATATAATACCCTCTAAACTAGCTTCTCTACTACTATTTCATTCTATTCTGATCCCTGCTACCAGTTTCATCTTTCTAAATGATAACTATGCCATTTTCTACCCAGAAATCTCCAAAAACACTTTATCTGCTATGAGATAAAGTCTAAACTTCTTAACCTGACATTCAAAGACTCCCAATGGACCTGGACTATGTGTTCCTCTATAAACTCCCTAACCTCATAATCTACTCACCTAGAATGAGGATATACTTAAATATTCAAGTGAAATGTGATTGTAGCCATGTTCTGTGTCCCCTGAAAATGATTTGTGCTTGTCTAACCTCCACACTTTTACTCATAACAACTTTTTTTTTGGCTAATCACTCACCCTTTATAGGCCCCAATTCCTTCACTGATAAAATGAGGGGAGGGGGTTGTATCCTGAATCTTGGGCACTACAGCCCACTTAATACAACCTTGGATGCCACTTTTTAGCTGCCATAGCACATTTCTGTGCCTTTTATTGAGCTTATGGTTTGCTACAACCCCCAGATCTTTGTCAGATAAATTGCTATCTAGCCACATCTTTCCCATATTATACTTGAGAAGTTAATTTTTTGAACCCAAGTGTAAGTCTTTACATTCATCCCTACTAAATTTCATCTTCTTATTTAAAAAGTGAGGCAGATGAGTAATTATTCCTTCCATCTATAAATCCTATGATCTGTGAACTGGAATAGTATAACCACCTTCCTTCCAAGTCAGAAACTACCTATCCTCCCAGGCCCAGTTCAAATCTTTTATAATGAATTTTATAGCTACCTAATTACACACAGAGCTTTCTCCTTTCTCTGAAATATTCTAGTAATTACTGTCTAGACAATTAAATCAGCCACTGAACATGACATACCTTCTTAAACTGTGATTTTTAAAAATTTTATTATTTAACTTTTTCTTTGTTCATGTCCCATCTATTCTTCACACTCCCCAACCTCACCACAGCTCCCACTAAATTATAAGATCCTTGATGACAGAAACAATTTCTCAATGTTTCTTTGTATCCCCCATTATGCCTACCAAATAAACTCATAGGACCGTGGATTGAGAGCTAGAAAAGGATCCTAGAAGTCATTCAGTTCAACTCTCTCATTTTACAAAAGAGAAAATTGAAGCCCAGAGAGGTTAATTAACTAAACAAAGATCACACTTAAATCTGTGGTAGGGTCAAGATTCAAACCTGGATCTTCTGGCTTCAAGTCTATGTCCACTATGTTGGTTAAATTAGATTTGTGTTGGTTAAAGTAGATTTGAGAACAACTGCCATTTTTTATAGTACTTTAAGGTTTACAAAGCACTTTTCCTTATAATCTACAAGACATATATTTTTTTATTGCTGACATTTTACAAATGAGGAACTTAAGACTGAAAGGGATCACAGAATCTGAGAGACAGGGATGGCAAAGTCCATGCAATCCAACCTATATTCTATGACGTTCCCAATAAGTGGTCATCCAGATTCTACTTGAAAGTCTTCAGGAAGGAGAAACCCTTTACCTTTGGGGATAATGGATATCTTTGGGGACCACTCTGATTGTTCCTAAGGTATTCTTTACACAAGGCTTAAATTCACCTCTTTGTAACCTGTCTTCACTACTCCTCATTCTGCCCTTGGAGACTGAGATATACAAATCTAATCTCTCTTTTACATGATGAAGGCTTGAGAATAGCTATCACGTTGTCCACTAAGACCTCTCTTTCCCAACCTAAACCCCCTTTTCCTTCAACTGGTTTTCATATGGCATGCCACTCAAGACTCTTTACCATCCTAGTTAGCTTCCTGTAGGAATCATCCAGCTTATTATTGTCAACCTTGCTAAAATATTAATGTCAATACTTCAAATATAGTCCAATTGGGGAAGAATAGAATGGAGCAATCACCTCCCATGGGGCAGCCAGGTGGTACAACAGATAGAGTACTGGACCTGGAGTGAGAAAGATCTGAGTTCAAATGTGATCTCATATGCTTACTAGCTGTGTGACCCTGGGCAAGTAACTTAACCCTTGTCTGTCTCAGTTTCCTCATCTGTAAAATGATCTGGAGAAGGAAACGGCAAATTACATCAGTATCTTGGCCAAGAAAACCCCAGATGGATTCACAAGGAGTTGGACATGACTGAAAGGACTTCACAACAACATCACCTCCCTAGTACAGGACACCACACCTTTCGGTGCCACTCTTGGTTGCCATATGATCCTGTTGACTCTGATTCAGTTCACAACATAACTCTGAGTTCTTTTTTAGACAAACTGAAGTCTAGCTATACCGGCAGGGATTCATGCACAAGCTAGGACTAGGCACCAGAAAGGTCAGGATAAATTCAGTAGATCAAACAATCAACAAGCATTTATTAAGTGCCTACTAGATGCCAGGCTTGTTATTACTTGTCCTTCATTCTCAAAGAGGACTATGACATCAGGGAGGTGATGCCATGACATGCAAGTGAATTAGATTGAAGTGAAGGAGGGCTGGGCAAGGTCACCAGCCTCACTTTCTCCTCTAGAGCTATCTGGACTCATTGGTGAGATCAAAATCAGGACAAGTGGAGATAGCCCTGTATGTGGTGGGGGACTTTAGCTAAGGTCTTTAATAGGTTTCAGTTGGACTGAGGCAACTCCCATTCAGTGATTAAGGCTAGGTAAGAAATGAGACCAAGAGAATGGTCTCTTTTACTTAGTAAAAAAAAAAATCAATCTGGGAGGGACAATTGCTATTTACACTTACTCTGAGCCAATCAGGGCCCAAACAATGATCAAGTGGGATTTGGCCTAGGACCTATTATTAGCCAATCAGATTGTGCTAAGCATTGAGGATACAAAGAAATTTGAATAAGCTCTGCTTTCAAGGAGCTGATCCCAACGTAGACAGATTTTATATTTATATATCTATACATACACACACATATATACATACATACATATAATACACACACTTACCTATGTGTATATCTGTGTATATACACATACACATACATATATATATATGTATATATATATATATATATATATATATATATATATATACTCACATATATATATATATATATAGATAGATATATGTAGGTACATATGGAATATTTATAAGGTAATTATAAGGAAATTCAGCAGTAAGAGGAAAGAGTAAGGCACCAGTGACTAAAGATAAAGAACAATCACATATAAGACCTGAATCTTAAAGGAGACTTCAGTTTCCAAGAGGTAAAAGAAAATGTGGAATTAACTGAAGGCATGGGAAACAGCCAAGCCAAAGGCAGAAAGGCTTCTGGTCTATGACTGGTAAACATTCACCCTATCTTACCCACCATGCCACTCCTCAGCCAGTACCATATTCCATGTGGCTTTGTGGCTACCTTCCCACATTTACATCATCCCCCCCCCCAAATTTTCCTCTTACAATAGAATATGCCAATCATTTGCCCTATGGCTCTAATCACTATTTCCTCTGACTTCTCTGGCTAAAATACTCCTCCATGGCCACCACTACCCTTCCTTTATGTATTATATAACCCTACCAGAGTGTGAGCTACTTGAGAACAGAGATTGACTAGTTTACTTGTTTTTGTTGCCCTGGAATTTGACACAGGACCTAGCATACAGTAAGTGTCAGATAAATGTTTTTATTCTTTGATTCATAGATGTATCACCATTTATGAAAGACAGTAAGAAGACCAGTCTATCAGGTTGTAAAAGACTTGAATGCTGAATAGAGTTTACCTTTTATCTTAGAGGACCAAGGGATCTCCTTGGAAAAAAGGGAGATGAGACTTTAGGACCAACCCTTCCCTTTGCATGTTGCCAGGATCATATCTGCCTATTCCTGGGGTATTGCCATATCTCCCTGTTCCTGGAGATACTTATCATTGCTTAGGCCATTGAGCCAAGACTTAAATTCAGACCTTTTCCTTCCAAGTTCGGGGCTCTTTCTCCACTGTGCCAAACACCAAATAGTATATTACATATTGAATACATATGGGCAGAGCTAAATCCCTTCCTGTATGGAGCTGACTCCATAGCAGGAAACCCTCCACCACAAGCAACATTATATATTGGGATTACTTAGACATCTCTAGAGAAAGGATTCAAATCTCCCATCATTTCTCTGCCTCCCCAGCAGACATTACTGCCTCCAGTGTAATCCATGGGAATCCTCCTCAGGGGCCTACTCATCCTCAATGGCACTTTTTTTTTTTTTTGCCAAATTAAGTCCAGCTCAACACCCTGTATCAAGATGCTGCTACCACAGCCCTCCATCGCTTCTGTTTCCAGCCCACATTTTGCTCCCATCTCAGAATTACACATAAAAGGGAACAGTGTTCTGAGACTAGAGAAAACTCCCAGGTGGCAATTCAGATAGTCAGCCAACCATCCTTTCTCATGAGAGTAACTTCTCTTGTGGTTGCACATATTTTCAATTAGCACCGAAGAAACCTTTTCTTCATGTGGCAATATCAATAGCATAACATTCCCATAGCACATTTCTCCTTTTAGAAAAGAATGGTTATAATTAATTGTTAAGCCCTGATCATTTGGGGTAGGGGAGCTTTCCTTCATGTCACAGTAATAATACAATTATCCCTTCCACATCATGACTTTCCTCATCATGGTTTCAATATATCACAGGTAAGCATAAGATATGGGAATTTTGGAGGAGTTTTGCAGGAGTCACAGATGACACCCAAAGATCAGCAGGTGACACAGAGCCTATGACCAAACAACCCACATTTTACAAAAAGGTACTGCACATACCCCATAGAAGAAAGAAAAATTAAAACTCTGGTATGAAAGGAAGGCTGTGTAAAAATTTTTTACACAGATTTTTCATATTGGGGGATACACCCATAATCTCCAAGATATGGAAGGGACAACTGTAATTCAATCCACCAAACATCAACTGGGCATCGACTATGTGGAAAATACTGCATGAGTTGCTGAAGGGAATATGAAGTCAAATATAATAGAGCTTCTTCTCCCTGGGGATCATGGATTTAGAGTAAAAAAAGCCTCAGAAACTGTGTAAGCCAGCACCCTTATTTTACAGATGAGAAACTCACACTCCAGGGACTAAATGACTTGCCTAAATCATCTAGTCATTTGTCCACTTCCCATTGGTGAAAATTTGCATAGCTAGGATATGAAACATGCAAAGCCAGAGATTGTTTCTCCATATTATCCTGTGCTCAGCTTACAATCTGGCAGCCGGGACGAAAGAGATACACAAATCATTCCATCAACAAGAATTTATGAAATGTCTGCTACGTGCCAGGCATTGTGTTAGTTACAGGGAAAGCAAAGAGAAAACAAGAAATAATCTCTACCCTCAAAGAGCTTACAAGGCAGGAAAGGGAAAGAGATCAATCCAGTTCAGCTTCTGAGAGCGCTTTATTTTAACTAATCATTCCTACTAAGTAGGAGTATGTTCATTATTCAGTGCTGAAGGACTGCAAGTGATGTCAGCACCCTCTAAATTTGATGCCCTGAGGCAGAGCCCCAACTGTCTCACCCTTGTTATGATTCTGGTACCTATGTAATTAGGTTGAGCTCTCCCCTTGTCCTGGCATTCTCTCCTTCCCTGAACCAATATGTGATGGCCTCCCCAGGAGCAGACCAGCACCATAGTCCTGAAGTCTCCCCACTAACCTCAACAGAAAGCTCACATCATGCCACTTGTCTCGCGTATGATTTGAGGAACTTGTCCTGGGCACCAAAACTTCTAGTTATAGCTTAGGCATAAAGAGTGAATTAAAGTGTGGCCCTTATGTCCCAGGAACCCCGGCCAGTAAGCAATACAGAAGAAAAATCACTTCTACTGATTAACCACCATCATGTTGTGCCAATTAGGGTCACTAGGTGGCTCAATGAGTAGAGCCCAGGTTCTGGAATCAGAAAGACTCATCTTGATGAATTCAGATCTGGCCTCAGACATTTACTGGCTGTAAGACCCTGGGCAACTCACTTAACTCCTTTTGCCTCTGTTTCCCCATCTGCAAAATGAGTTGGAAAAGAAGCAAACCACTCCAATATCTTTGCCAAGAAAACCCCAAATGAGGTCACAAGGAGTCAGACACAACTGAAAGATGATGGAACCACCACCCAAGGACTCATTAGTCTTCATCCTTTATCCAAAGAGGGGCTTCTTCATCAAGACAACCAAGTCTGAGCAGAAATAGGCTCCTTCAAACTCCCTGATCAAACTTGTCAGGTTATTTTATTAGTACTGCTTTCCTCCACACTAGAGTGTGTCATACTAGCACTCTTGGCAAGCCTGATTGAGAATACCAAAGAGTTCAATTAATTTAATTAATGTGCTCAGCACTTAACGTTGGGTATTGCATAATTAAAAATGATAATGAGATGGTAGGCCAGCATAGGGGACCCAAACAATTCTAATACACAGCACTGATGCCAAGAATCAAATTCTAGTTGTTTAAAATGTTAAAAGAGCATTGGGTAGAGGGGGGATTACATATTACGAATATATAATGTTGTTGACATAACAAAAATTATAGAATCAACTCAAATCAGGAGAACATGCCCTTTGACCTCTGTCTAAGGTAGATAGGTGGTACTATGGATAGTGTGCTGAGCCTAGAGCCAGAAACCTAAGTTCAAATCCAGTTTCAGACGCTTACTAGCTGTGTGACCCTGAACAAGGCACTTAACTCCTCTCTGCCTCAATTTCCTCAATTGTAAAATAGGTATAATAGAAGCACCTACCTCCAAGGGCTGTTGCCAGGATGAAATAAGATAATATTTACAAAGTGCTTATCCCAATAGTCAGCATGTAAATAATTCCTATTCTCTTCCCACTTCTGTTTCCAGTAGTTGTAATGGGTTTTGTGAGTTCAGCTGTAATCCCTCTTTGCCTCCCTTTTGACCAGAGAGACTATGTGTGAGTTGACGACTAGGGGCATTGAAACCAAAAAGAAAGCAATTTTCTCACTCTAGGATGGAGTCCAGGCTTCTGGTCTCAGCGTTCAACAACATTCAAAGTGTCAACCAATAGCTAGCTACATGAGCTGTCCTAGACAACAAAGAAGTCAGGGAGAGTTTAAAGAAAATTGGGCACTAGGCCTCAGAGGCATACCTAAGTCTATGTCTCCTTCATGTTCCCTTTTTGGTTTTTCAATGAAACTTGGGGCTCTGGACTTTTTTGCGGGGTGGTGGAGGTGGGGAGCTTAGAAGCAAGCAAGCTTCTCTTTTTCACTGCAGCAGGCCTCTTTTGTATCACCAAGGTTGCTACTGTGTTGTCCTTTCCTGGTGGTAACACTTACCAGGTTGGGGAGGTCTTCTAGGTCCCATAAGCCTGTGACCTTTAAAGCTGACCTCTCTATTAGCCCTTGAGCAACGCGATGTCCCATGCTGATGGAACATACAAAAAGCCCAGCATCTGGACGACTCCAGGTATCTATTTGCTTCCCTATGATCCTGTTTGGTCACCGATACCTCCTTTCTCCCACCCCACCCCACCCCGCCTCGTTCTAAAGGAGGGTTATTTATCCTCATGAAGCCCAGGAAGATAGTACTTTCAATGCAATAAATTCTCAGTTCAAGGGATGCACCTCAGAAGGCAGTCCCTTCAGCTGTGAAAAGAATTAGCCTTTCCACTGAACTGAGCCCTTCCTCAGCCCTGCACATGGCTCTGATTTGGAATGACATAGGAGTGTCACGCAGGAAGGGTTTTGCAGAGAAATTCACCCCTCATCAAACCTGTCTGCTGGGTAGATAGTGAGGAATGTCCGATGTGCTTTAAAGAAAAAAAAGTACATTCTGAACTCATTATCCATGAAAAAAGAGGGCAAGAGGATCACAGAGAAGAAATGATGAATGATAAAAGCATTTTTTTGCACTTTTAAAAGTTTATTTTATTTTTAATTTATGGAATAAAACAAGCATTTCCACAACAAAGTATCATAAAAAAGATGACTGTGCATGAAACTGCAAACCTACTATATACAATTTGCTATTCTTTTTAAATGTACAAAAAAAATTCTCCTGTAAATTTCTTTTAAAGCTTTTATCAAGAGTATACTATGTACCAGACATCGTACTGAGTGCTGGAGAGTTGTAATATAAGTTAGCCAAACAACCCTTGGCCTCAGGAAGTTTACAATCGAACAGAGGAAGACAGAACACAAATAGGGAAACTGACAAGGGGAGGTCTTGGTTTGAAAATGGCTTGGCCACTTCTGCGGAGGCCTAGGATCTGGATAGAACAGAAAACATGGTGGGGAGGGGGCTGGGAAATATGTATGCAATAGGTAGGAAGTAGTCTACATAAACAGGATAAGCATTCATGCCTGTTCAGTTCTGAAACTTTCCCTAAGCATCCTTGGACTCCTGTTTGCAAGCTGACAACTCATTGAGGACCTTTGGGTCCAATGTAAATGAATTAAGCTGTTGCTCAGTTCATGGTATGATTATTAAGGTTTCATAATAATCAGGAGGGGAGACAATTGATTAAAGACTTTCCATGAAACAGCAGCAGCTTATGAATTATAAGCCCAATGTTAATATTACTGCTCTGAGAATAAAGATTATCTGTAGGATATTCATTAAGACGGTATGACAACAGATCAGTAGTTATAAATTCCCATTTGTTTCATAGGCCATAGTGGAAGTCTGTTTTCAAAGCTTGGCCCAGGAGTAGGTAAGTGCTGATATGGTAAGATTTTAATGAAACTATTCAAGCAAAGTATCATTATAGACTGGTGGTTGTCAAGGAGGGTTCTTGGAGGAGGGGATGTTTGAGTTGGATTTTAAAGGATAATTAGAAATGCAAAAGGTAAAGTGGAAGATTGAAGATTGAGAAAGTAGAGCGGGAAGGGACCTTTGTGGTCAGCTAGTCCAACCCCCTCATTTTTAGATAACAGGAAACTGAGGCCAAGAAAGGGTAAGTACCTAGTCAAGTGCCACACAGATTGTAAATAGAGCTGGAATTCGAATCACAGTGTAGCATAGGAGACAGAGCATGGACTCTAGTGTCAGAAAGAACTGGGCTCAAATCCCAACTCATTGTTATCCACCTCTGACATTTTATCACCCCTCTCTGTAGGAAATCTTTCCTTATCCTCCAACTGCTAGTACCCACCATCCCAAACCACCTTGTCTGCTTTTCTCTGTATTTGGATTTATTCCTTTATATTTATGCTTCTGTATATAATTAGGATTATATAATATATAAGTATGTCATATCATATATCATATTATATAATTATATAATGTTAACTATATAACATTACATTATATTATATGTACATGTCTTTCCCTTAGAATACATTCTCCCTGATAGTAGAAATTGTTTCATTACTTATACTTCTATCCCCAGCATCTAGCATGGTACTCAGCACACAGTAGTAATAAATACTTGTTTATTGGTTGATTGATACTCTGTGCTAGGCACTGGGGGCAATAAGAAATTTACATAAGATACAGTTCCCTCCTTTACAAGACTTAGAGTCTAGTATGGGAGATTTAAAATACAGAGACATTTAACTAAAATACACAAAATAAAAAATATACACATTGAAGAAATGCAAAATAAATCTGTAGCATTTAAGGGAAGAAATATCATTACAAATTTGAGGGTGACATCATGGAAGGCTTCAAGGAAAAGGTTGTATAATGAGTTAGACTTTGAAAATTGGATGGGAGTTTAAAAGGCAAAGAAATGAAAATTCACATTTCAAGGACTTAAAAATGAGACTTGTGAGATCATCTAAAATAGTGGTGTCTGCCCCTAGCATAACGACTGAGAAAGCCACAAATTAATATTATCTGTGTTTGATTGTATTTTATTAAATATTTCCCATTTATATTTTAATCTAGTTCTGTTGCACCTCCATATTTGACACCACTGATCTAGAACTTCATTTTTACAAAATGACAATATCCAGACACAAAGATCCCACAAGGCAGAAAGTGGTAGTGCTGCGATCCATAACCTACATCCTCTGATGCCAATGTTTATTCTTTCCACAGTGCTACCTATTATTATAAACATAAAATAGCACAATAGAAGAATCAAAATCAGGAAAAATAGATAGAAATTAGTCCTGTTTAGCCAAAGGGAGAGAATGTAGAGGGGAACAATGAGAGGTAAGATTTGAAAATACGATAAATCATGAAGGGCCTTGAATTCAAGGCAGAGATATTTGAACTTTGAAGAGCAAAAATCCTCCTCCCCTTTTTCATTTTTCACCTTTCAAAATCACCTTTACCTGTCTACCACAGGTGTCTGATATACCTACTGTTAGAAACTCATTCCTTTGACTTATATTCCCAGTTCTAACACATGCTACCTGTGTGACCCTGAGCAAGTCATTAAACCGTTCTGTCCCTCAGTTTCCTCATCTGTAACATGACAGAGTGACTTGTCTGATGTTCTTTTTATCTCTAAATCTGTGATTCCTTGATTATCCCCTGGAGGCTGCTGTCAAAATGTGAATACTCCTGAGAAGAATGACAATTCGTGAACTTACTACTTGACCTTAATATTCTAGTCCATATTAGCTTAGATGGTATTCACGTTCTTGGAGAATGAAGAGCAGGAAATGGAACACAGGAGAAGGAAAGAACTGGGGTCAGGGAACATCTAGAACATGATTTGCTGAGATTTTTCATTTGAGATGGGAGGGGGAGGCAGGAGAGAGCCACTGAAGACAAACTCTCCCTTTCTCCTCATCATTTTCTCTAGATTTGCCTCATCTGCTCCCTGCGCAAACTACACACCCATGATGGGGGCTTAAACACAAGTGTGGGGAGCATGCTTTTTAATGATATTGTATTTGAAAACCAGTTTTTCTCCTGAGCCTGGACCCCAGGGGCTTGCTAGGATTTTTCTGTGTTCTCCTGCCCCACTGCCTGTGAGACTGGCCAGAGAAGGCAATACCAGTGGTCTGGAACCTCCACTGTTGGAACCCCTCTGCAGGAAGAGAGCCTAGCTCCCCCCTAGAGTTTTTCTGGCAGTTTAATAACAGGGGTTGTTTCAGTTTAGTATTTTTTTTTTTGCCTTGAAAATAGCCCCTTGCTCTCCACCCAAACATCCTAGGAAGGATATATTTCAGAGTTGGGTTTGAAAATACTTAGACCAGAAAAGGGAGAGAAGGAGAGCGGGAAAGAGGAAGAGAGGGAGGGGGAAAGAGAGAGGGAGACAGAGAAAGAAAGAGAGAGAGAGAAGTAGAGAGGGGAGGAAGGGAGGGAAAGGGGGAGGGAGGGAGATGAGAGGGGGAGGAGGGAGAGATGGGGAGAGTGGGAGGGAGAGAGACAGAGAGAGAGTGTTCAGTGCTTAATATGTGCCAGGCACTTGATAAGCCCTACCAATAAAGCCCCAAACAGAAAAAAATTAGTCCCTGTGTTCTAGAAGCTTGCATTCTAATTGGGGTAGATAATACATATATGGGAATGAGAAAGGAGGATTGCCCCTTGCATGGCAACAAGGCTGCTGGGGAGGAAGTGGTAAAATCTGGAAAGGTAGGAACCAGGAGAGAAATAAATTAGATGACCTGAGGACTTCATGATTATGGTGAATGAGGATGATCTTAAATTATACCACAGCAATGCTATAAAGAATAGAAAATGGAGATGAAAGTCCCAACAAAGCTCATTGTTCTTTTGGAGATCATAGGAGGAGGTAAATCTCTCTTAAAACATGTTCATAAAAGATTGTATGTCAATTGAATTTTGGTCAAAGTGACTTTTCCAAGGTCACATGGTTAGTATATGTCAAAGGTGGGATTTAAACCCAGATCTTTCTGACTGTCCAGACCAGCGCATAATACAACATACCACCCTGCCTCTTGTGTAGACCAAATTATATTTTAAATGAAATAAGGATACTGTCTAATTAAAGGAGTCCTTTGACATGCTTTTTTCTAATGCAAATAATTTCATAACATGAAGAATTACCATTTAATGTATCTTTGGTTAAATCTGAATTTTTCATCTATTTATGTGTTACTTAAAGGGAAACCATATATACTATACTGTAGTGTTTAACTTGAGAACAGAATCTTTTTTTGTTAACCCTTTCCATTTCATTCAAAAAGGCATCATCCTGGGCACTAGGATGAGAGAGAGAGAAACAGAGAGAGACAGAGACAGAGAGAGAGAGACAGAGAGAGAGAGAGAGAGATTATTATTGAGGGGTGGAGGAGGAAAAGAAGGAAAAGGAGAGAAAGCAGAAGGAGAAGAAACAAAGGGGAACTATGAAAGCTTCTTAAGCAGGGAGTAACCTGGTCAGATCTGGACTTAATGATATACCAGTTTGACAGCTATGTGAAGGATGTATTGTATAGGGAAGAGAATATTAATTGAATAAAACAATTATAAATGAAAAGCATCCTAGCAAGAAGCTAAAGGTCATATGACTGTAATGAACAATTTGATAACAAAATGAATCTTGTTCTTTTCATTGAATAGATGAGGGACAACAGGGGGCTGGATAGTGTACATTTTGTCAGACGATCTCTGTAGGTTTTGCTTTTCTTTGTTACAAAAGATTTGCTTGGAGTTGAGGGTGAGATGAGTAACTGATTTAAAAGTAACTATGTAATAGTTACACAAATAATTAATAGAGTATAATACTACATAATAGCTACGAAATAATTAAGTAATAGAGGTAACTGATTAAAAAGGAAGGAAGGAAGGAAGGAAGGAAGGGAGAAAGGAAAGTTTAAATACCTAGGTTTGGAGGTTTGTTTTTTTCAGTGGTCCAAGTCAGAGGTGATGACAGCCTAAACTAGGGTGGTGGCCCTGAGTGGAGAAAAAAGGACAGATACAGAAAGTGTTGTGGAGGTAGAAAAGAAAGGACTAGGTAACTGACTGGATACACAGGGTGAGGGAAAAGGAAAGGATGAGTTTGAGAACATGGATGAGTGGGAGTGCATTGGTGTTCTTGATACAAATGAGAGGGAGGAGCATGATTAGGCTGAAAGATGGGTTCTGGTTTTGGACATATTAAGTACTAAGTGTCTATAGGACATCCGAGTGGAGTCAGCTAGCAGGCACTTAGCAATATGGAATATACTGCAGGAAAATAAGGAAAGGGAAACTAAATTGGGGAAGGCTGAGAAGTTACAGAAAAGTGGGCTCAGGGGAGGAAACTGCGGCCAAGAATCTTCGAACTTAGAGCTTAGAAGTGAAAAAAAAAACAAGGAGACAGAAGAGTTCAGTTGCATTTTTATAAAATGTTTAAAAGTGTTTTCATTCTATCCTGAAAATATGCTGCTCCATCAAACTGATGCACACACATACCTTGTACTTCCCAAGTCTCCCCTCACCACCAACCTTACCCCAGGTCTCTTTCATTCATCCTTCAAGATAAAGCTCATGTCCCACATCCACCATGAAATCTTTCCTGTTTGCACCAGCCCTAAATGATCTTTCCCTCCTTTGGAGTCCCCTTAGCAAAAATCTAAGCTTCAAGGGCAAGAATTCTTTCGTCTTGTATCCCTAGTAAGTTGTTCAATGCCTAGCACATAGTAGACAGTTAACAAGTGTTTGTTGTCTTGAATTGAAGTAAGCATTTTTTTCCATGACACTTAACACTTTCTGTCTTATGTTAAAATATTTATATGGCTTTTGCCTGGTCACCCCAACTAGAGTTTAAATGAAATTTCTTCAACTTTATTTTCCCATGTTATCTCAATTCCCCTATCCCAACCCAACACATACAGAATCCCTACCACAACTCCTAACATGTAGGAGTAGGTTGACAAATGTTTAAAGGCTTGAGTAATTGGTAATCTTAAATTAAGGAGAATTAGATTGATTCTAGTTACTGGGGGCGGGGGTGGTCTGAATTATCCTAGAGATCATTTGGAGATGGGGTTTTTCTTGGCTGCCTCTTAGGACACTAAGAGTATCTGGGGCTACTTCCTTCAAGATAGCTCAAATTCATCTTCTGTAAAGGCCTTTTGTAATAACTGCACTAAGACTATTTGTATAAGAGAAACAGAGACTGAGAGAGAGACAAGAAACAGTGAGGTTTTTAGGTTTGAATGAGGGCCATCTGAAAGTCACAATTCCAGGACCTGTGATTCACAGATTGACCACTGGATGGCACCAAAAATATGTCTTAGAAAACAGATGGCACCACTCTTCCAACGCTCTCTCCTTCTCAAGGATTGTTTTAACCTCGTTGGGTATCCTGGTGGGGAGCTGTGTACCAACGCTTAGACCAGAGTCATCCAAAAGGAAATGAACCAAGGTTGAATCAGATTGGAAAGCCTGCTTTCGCGGGTGTTGAATGCTGATAAAAAAGCTGCCAGCAAATTTGTGTGGTCTCGGGATAGGAAACACAATACCGAATAATGAGTTCCAATTAATGAGAAGCATTTAAATTTCTGTTTACCAAAAGAACACAAAGTCCCTGCAGGCTCTCTGCCGACTGCCGGCAGCTTTGACATCCAAACACCTTAGCAGATCCCTGTTGAAGTGTTACTTCTTAAGTGATTCAGCTGCCTTTTAGCAAGAACTTATAACATCAACTATAAATACACTGTAATTAACATCACATATATAGCAGGGAAACTTTGAAAATAGATCATTTAACATCTCAAAGGAGATGTGGGCTTCCCTCCCCTCTATGATGAGGATATTGTCAAATTATTTATCTAGAGCAAACTGTGAAATCTACTGGTTGGGAAAATAATGTGTTAGAGAAATGTTATGGTTTTAATGCAAGAGAATATCACCCATTTGACAAGCTCCATAAGGCCCCATAAATGTGTCACTGGTAAGTCCATTAAACTATAATCTCCTGAAGGGCAGGGACTATATCTCTTCAAACTGGATCTTCCCCAGTTGCTAACAGAGACTCCTCATGGGGCAGGCACTTAGTAAATTAATGTTGGATTAAACTAAATACTGCAATACTCAAGGGAGCACTTAAGCAGTGGTGCCCACATGTCCTCTCCCTTGGAAGTAGACAGCTTTTAGCCTCCATCACTCCCCATCCCTCCTTCCCCATCCCCAGCACACTTTCAGGAGGATGTGACATTTTATCACATTTTGTCAAGGATGTGGAAAAGCAGTAGAAAAAAGCCAATCTATCCATAGACTCAAGGAAGGACTACAAAAACTTTTCTCTTTCTTGACTCATGGTATCAAGTTAGTGCTTGGCTTTCTACCACCCTAAATTTGGCAAGTTTGGGTGGGGGTGCCAAGAAGCAGCCCTGAGTAATCTGAATAACTCTATGCAGTTAGTCCTAAATAGAATAGATTGGGCACAAGGGCCAAGGGAAGTGAGGGGTGAATTGGGCGCTTTAGATATTTCACCTCTTCTTTAAGTCTAGGGTAGGAGAATGCTGAGGAAAAGCTAAGCATTTGGTTGGGTTGGGATTATTTCGCAATCCTGCAATGCCCATGCCTCCTCTCTCACAACTGGGTGTCACGTTTGTTGCCAGTGTGTTTGGCTCTTTGTGACCTCATGGGCAATAGCACACCACTCCCTGTCCTCCACTCCATCTGGAAGTCTGTCCAAGTTTATGTTCATTGTTCCATGACACTATCTATGCATCTCATGCTCTGCTGCACCCTTTTCCTTTTCTCTTCATAGGTGTCATGTACCCTACTCATATCAGAACCTCCCACAATGGGCGTCTAGGACCACAAATAACCCTAACCCAAACCAATAGTGTTGATGGAGACCAACTTAGTATAGGAGAGGGACTATAGGTTCCAGAGAGTTGGGCAAATTTGCACGAAGAAAGAAGTTTATGGGACCTGTTGTACCTTCATTTGTTACCACGTCAGAACAGAGCATAGAAAAGCCAAGTTTCTCCACTAAAGATGAGAAAACTCTAGAGTATCTTCTTTCAGTTATAGAACAATGATCTCTAAGGCAAAGCTGAGCCTTAAATATTTGTAAAGTGCTTGGCAATTCAGAGACTGCAATATAAATGCTAGATATTATAATTAAAGCAGAACCCAACCAAAGTAGAGGGTATGACAGAGATATCAACCAAAGGGACTTTATATACTTCAAATATGTTCTTAACTATGCTAAAATGTAATTTGGAAATAGTTAACAAAATAAATAAAAATACAGTAAATCATGGATAACTTTAATCTGTGCTTTTCTAACTCAATATCTTTATGCATGGCTTAGTGGCCCCCATTTCTATTTGTTTGACACAGCTGGGGTACAATGACCAATATCACTGGATGGAGAACCTCAGGTAGAACTTACACTGTGTAAGACAATGAAGCCTGATAGGGAACTATGTGGTGACTGTGAGCAGCCATGAGCATAACCTTGTGGTAGAAGTGGAGAATTACAGACAGAGCAAAGAACTCCATTAAGCTCAGGGTCAGAGGAAACCTTAATGAAAATAATGAGGAAGAATGAGAAGGGCCTTCCTGCTAGGGCTGAGGAGAACTTTAACAGCTGATTGGCATGAGCAAGTGATACTAAAAGGGACAAACATCCTCTGGGAGCCTACCCAGGGCATGGCTGTAGGTGACTGAAACTGTGTGGGACTCTATTGTCCTGAGGGCTGTTGTAAACTTTACTCATTTTATTTGACCCATAAACCAACTAAATAAGCTAATCCTTTGAGTTTTGTGAACCCTGTTCTTAGAAGCAGAGTTGGTGCCAAGTCATTGGGTAGATTCCATAGAGTGAAGTTGCTATAGCTCTTGGGCAAGGGCAAGTTGCCAGAGAAGTGAAAAGATCCTGAAATGTAATCCCTTAAGTCCTCTGAACCATGCAAGAGTTTATGGCACCTTGGTTATTCAACCACAGAATCAGAAGGATAGAAAAGGCTCACCAAAGGCAAGGGAAAGGGGTGGGGGAAGGGAGAAAAATAAGAATGCAGAGAGAAGGTTAATGTCACCAAAAGTCTCTGTACAATAATACCTAAAGCTTTCTTCCCTTCCCCACTTGGGGAAAGGTAGGAGGACCTTTAATGACTAGCTAAGGCACTAGGCTTTACCCTTTAGGCAATGGGGAGCCACTAATAATAATGGAAATTCGAAGGGAAATTGAATTGGAGAAGTAGGAAGAAAGTAGAATCCAGGAGCAGCTAGGTGGTCCAGTGGATGGAGATTTAGAATGGATTTTAGAATCAGAAAAATTCTTCTTGAATTCAAATCCAGTCTCAGATGCTTACTAGTAGTGTGACCATGGGAAGGAATTTGCCTCAGTTCCTGCTCTGTAAAATGCGTTGAAGGAGATAGTAAACCACTCCAGCACCTTTGCCAAGTAAACCTCAAAATGGGGTCATGGAGAGGCAGCCACGACTAAACAATAACAAAGAAGCAAGCAGGGGCAAGACCATTGGCAGCTCCACAATATGGGGCATCTTCTGATGACATTGGGTACCAAAAGTTCTGTTCGGTAGAAGTTTGGGTTTTTTTCAAATTTTATTTTTTTCCAACTAACAAGCTTTATTTATTTATTTTTTTAAAAGGCAAGCATTTTTTTTCTTTCCTTTCTGCTCCCCTTCATTGAAAGAAAGAAAAAGCCCTTGTAATAAATATGCAGTCACACAAGACAAATTTCCATACTGGCTACATGCAAAAATGTTTGTTTCATTCTCTCATTCTACATCTTAAGTTCATCATCTGTCAGGGTGTGGGTAGCATTCTTCATCAATCTTTTAGAATCTTACCAGGTTATTACTTATCAGAATTAATAATTCATTCAAAGTTGTCTTCATAACAAAGTATTGTTAATGTTATTATCGTATAATTGTTTCCTCACTTCCCTCTGCATCAGTTCATAAAAGTCTTCCCAAGTTTCTCTGAATCTATCCTCTCTGTCATTTGTCTTCCAACTGACCTAAATCTCTTCCACTTCCCTGAAATGGTAGAGGAGGAAAAATCATATAAATAAATGCAGCCTACATATTTGGAAAATACAAAAACTCCTCCATCCAATAGGCAGAACTACAATCCTTTTTCATGAACTAAGTAGAGCTCTCTGGATTGCTTCCTAGTTCCAGGCTTTGGTGGTTTTCACTTTAGGTTTAATTCTATAATTTCCTGCTTGTTCCTCTCTCCCTCCCTCCTCCTCTTCCTTCCTGCTTTCCACTTTTATGTTGACTTGTACTAAGTTAAGGACTCTTAGGATCACAGATTTAAAGCTGATAGGGTTGTTTAAATTCCAAAGCTATGAAGGCCTGTGGGGCCAGCGATAAGTTAATTCTATTAACAGGGATTTGGACTGTAATATGATTTCGAAACTACCTCCCTTAAGCATGTGCTTACTCTTTCTGTATTCTTTTTAGCAAGCTGATCTTAAGCATTCCCCACCAGTCCTCTGATTTGAATTTTGAGGTGCAGGAGCCCAGTCATTTATCCTGAATGAATTGCCTGTGTCCCCTTAAATAAGCAAAGTGAGTCAATGTGTTGTGATGGAACAGTTAAATTATTGATTCCTCCTGGGCTTAATGAGCAGTTTTTGGAAATTCAGCTGCAGCTTTTAGCATTAGCACTTTCCTTTAGCCATACAAGGGAAGATATTTTCTCCCTAGTTTTAAGCCTACAGTTCCCATTTATAATTGCTTGTATATACCACACATGCAGATTCAAGTCAGGCTATCAGTCTAGACTTGAAAAAAATGACCTGGATGAAAAAATACCTGACAAAGTGAATGCAAACAGCATAGATTTCAAGTCAGAGGATCTCAGTTCCAATTCCATTTCTGTTATCAGCCTAACATGACCTTGAGAAATACAGAAGACCTGCCTCTGCATTTACTGTCTAAGAAACTCAGTTTCCTCATTTGTAAATGAGAAGGATTGGAGAAGATGATGTCTAGGATTTCTTCCAGTTCTAAATGCACCATGACAGTAAGTGGTGGTCTCCAATATATTTTACTTGGATGGACCTCTTTGATGTGGCTATGTCTTCCAGTGTTGTTACTGAATGTAAGTAACGTAATGATAACATGTAAGTCCATGTAAGTAACAGGTTTTATTTTTGGTTGCTTCTGCTCACAGTTCTATGTGGAGAATTTTTGCAAAGGAGAAATATCCTGACGTTCATGTCTTGTCTTTCTTTCCAATCTGACCTTGAGTGTTTTTTTCAAGGTATTAAACTTCACAGACTCAGCCCTCTACACTAGTTAGCTAGCATGTCATTCTTTTCACACGTTTCTTTCTTGCAAAAGAAAGCTTGAATATGCAAAGGACCCAGTTTCAGCTTTGCTACAAGGAATGAGGTAATTGATGGCAAGAGAAAAAAAAACAGGACAAATTCAGTACAGCAGGTTCATTTCCAGAACATTCTAGGTCTCCATAGTTCAGGGTTTCAAATACAATTGAATCCAGAACTCTAGATCCACCAAATGATTTTTTTAGATAAATGTCTATGTTGAGAATAAAAGGGAGGGTACCCACAGAATAAAATATTTTGTCATCATTAAGATTGTAGCAGTGACAATGGTTATAAGGGATTAATTGGAAATATTACAAATTTTAGAAACCTTTTTTCAGACATTCAAAGTGATTTGAATACTAGAAGATTAAAATAAATAAAAAATGATTTATGTTGACCTTCAATGTTTTACTCTTAGAACAATTTGAGAAGGACAGGATTGGATCAAACAATAGATAAAAATCCATTTCTCACGCACTTTTGACCTTTCAGATAATAAATAGAGATATGGGGTGAGGGGAATGCTACTTTTTACACCTTCTTGTTTCTTTTAATTGAATATTTTTTATTTTTCCCCAATTACATCTAAAAAAAATTTTAGCATTCTTTTTTTTATTGAGAAGACAATCAATTTGACACAGGTTTTACATATGTAGTCATACACATTAAGACATGCTATGAAAGAAAACACTGACCAAACAAAATACTCAAAGAAAAAGTATCATTAATCTGCATTCAGCCTCCACCAGTTCTTTCTCTGCAGATCAAAAGCACCTGTCATCATAAGTCCCCCAGGATTGTCTGTTTATACCTTTTCTGATTATTAAATCAAACAACAATGATGTTCCCTAGGAGGTGACAATGAGATTTTTTTTCACCCCAATCCTGGGACAAAGATGGAGCAAGGGGCTTTAGGGGCAGGGAAGGGCTTACTAGGGCTATAGTCACTGGGAAGAAGGAAGCATTTAGCAATAGTGCCTGGCACATAGTAGGCACTTAGTAAATGTCTATTGATTGAAACATTTCCCAGAAGTGTTGCCAACTCTTTTAATTTCAGCACCCTGAAAAAGCCCTGATTGCCAGACCTAGATATGACTGTATGTTTCGACAGCTGGAACTGGTTGCCTTGAGATTTAAATTTCTTTCTAACCCTATCTATGTCCTGTCCTTGGGCAATCTCTTTTTCTCTGACACACACCTCTGCCTGATATCCTAACCCTTGGAACTTTACCCTGAATTTTTTTTAAAGTAGTCTATTGCGGTAGTATTAAATTGTACATTATAGTACAACATAAGCTCTTGAGGGTGAGAACTGTCTTCCTTTCCTTCTTCTCTTTCCTAGTGCCTGGCACAGTCTTCACTTATTAAATGTTTGTTCATTGATCCTATAGATGAGGAGGGTTCAAAGAGGAAAATGCTCTCTTGAGGGTTGGTTCCTAATCAAGAAAACGAAGCATGTGGCTACCCAGTGGAATTCACAATAACCTCGTTAATTTTAGCTTCAGCAATATTGTAAGTATATTGTCCCAATGACAATAATAGTTCAGGTTTGTCCCCATTTTGCAGATAAGAAAACGAACTCTGAGAAGTGACTTGCCCAGGGTAACTAAGCCAGTAAGTGCTTAATGCAGGAGCTGAAGCCAGCTCCCCAGAGCCAACGTACCTTCCGCTAGGTCACATTGCCTCTCCCTCATGTTACAAGGGAGACAAGAGCCGAAAGGAACAGGGGCTCTGCATCCTAAGGACTGGCACAAAACTGACATCTACCACAGAATTTATCAGGAACCAGACAAGAGGAGAAAATAGTCACTAGGTGACCATCTAAAGGCAGAGTCTGATAGGCAAATTAGAATGAGGTATGCAAGCATAATAGAACTGTTACCAAGACAACCAAGGAACCTCTGCCCAACCCCCCAGCCTGTACTGAGCATGTATAAGATGCTAATGCATATCAATGATATTAATCATAAAAAGGAGAATCTGCAGGACATTTGTTGCATGGTATTTGGGAAGAGAATGGAATCCGACTTACTGTATATCAGGTCCTAAATTCACAGGGATGGGGGACTCAGGTTGGGCAGACACAGCAAGTTCAGGAAGTTCTTTTCCCAATTCTGTGTGAATATATGTGTGTAAGCATGTATGTGTGTATATGTGATGTGTATGTGTATGTATGTACACATATGTACTTATAGATGTGTATTTATGCATATGTATATGTGTATATATATTTGTGTAACATACACACACACAATTCTTCTACATTCAATAGAATTCTGAGACACAACCAGGTTTCATCTTTGTTACTCCTCACCCAAGTGGGACATGATCAAAGGAAAGATGGGGAAAAATCATCATTGTTCACAATCCTGAAAAATTCCCCAGGAAGAGTAAATGTGACTGGCGGCCAAAGTAGGAGAGCTAGCAAACATCCTCCTCTAACTTTCTCCTGGTCTCCTTTCATCCCTTTTAAAAGTTTTGCCTATTAGTGTGTGCAAAAGAGAACTAAAAACAAACAACAAGGTGCTTCATTTTAGGTGACAACTTTCTTGAGCTAGAAAGGAACAATCTAGAGAAATAGAACCTAATCACTGAACTTAAGCATGGGTAGAGTAGCTAGCCATCTCCCTACCACAGTGCTTTAGCTTGCCATCACTAGAGCAAATTCATGAAACATTTCTGAAAACATTTTAACTGAGTTAAGCAATCATAGTTTTTTTTTCCTGGTCTGTTTTTGTTGTTTATTTTAAGAGGGAGAATTATAGTTGTTAACCTATGATGGGGAATGAATTTATCTGATGAAATAGGGTTTGGATGTCAATACCAACTGGGAGAGGTGGTGAAGAAGACATATTTATCTAGGGTTCACCCTACATGGAGGTAAAAGAGTGATTTTTGCTCCATAGGGATATTATATCCTTCTACATCAAGGAAAGTACACACACTCCTTGGCCAATTACATAAATGTAATTCTTTCACGTAGATGACCAATGCATAAAATAGGTTTGGTGGAAATAGCTTCCAAATTTCACACTATTGTTGACTTTAAGGTTTTATTGATTTGGGGAGACCAGAGCTATGATTTCACTAATGAAAGGAACTCTCAATAAGGAAATTTGTTCTACTAATGTTATGCTTTGAAATTTACAGTTTTAGAGAATTGCTTGGGTCACTTAGAGGTTTAAGTGTCTCACACAGCTATGTGATATGTCTAACATATGTGAGACGCTCAGGTTTTCTGGTCTCTGAGTCAAATTCTCTATCCACTGTGCCATACTGCTTCTTCGTCTGAGGGCTATTGAAATGAAATACCTGAAATATACACATTGTCTGAATTAGGTGGCTAGAAGGCAGGGTGTTGAGTTAGTCCATAAATATGTATACTTTGGACAGATGTTGCAGAACAATAAATAATGAACTGGGCTCATAAAATGAGTGGGAGGTTCTGGGAATTTAGAGGAGGAAGAGGAATACTAAGAAGTCATATAGTCCAACCCCTTCATTTTATGGATTGGGAAATTAAAGCTCAGCAAAGTTAAATGACTTGCCTAAACCCATTTGAGGAGTAAGTGTGAGAGGCAGGATTTGAACCTAGGTTCTCTGACTCCCAAACCAGCATTCATTTCCCTCTGATATACTATATGATTAAAACAAACAAACAAACAAACAAAAACTTCTCCTCTTCTTGAGTCAGGAAGGAAATGAAGAGGAAAATGGTTTTATTGCCTCAATTGTAGTCCTATAGAAAGAGAACTGGACTTGAAATCAGGAAATCTTTGGGTTAAAATACCAGATCTCACTAAGAACAAAACAGTCTTCAAGTCAAATTTAAAGGTCGGAGACCATATCAAAAATAAGGTTCCAGAATGAAATGTCACTCATACTATTAACCATAAAATCCCAAAACAAGGAGGGACCCCTCTGTAAAATGAGGGTAACAATACCTATGGAACTTGGCTTTTGGTGACCACCATCTTTGAAAAAATTGCTCTACCCTTTAAATGATCTCTTTTTCTTCTAGCACACAAAGAAGCTACTAAGAGACAGGAATCCTTAATATAGTGTTTAGAGTTCTAAAAGCCTGAAAAGAAAATAAAAGTCTAGAACTGCTACGTGACTGCTTTGCCGATCTGGGGTCCAAGAGCTGGTACTAATTCTAGTCTTTTTTCACCAACTATGGGATTCTCTCAACAATGAAAAGCAGAACTCTTAGTTCCTGTTTTAGGAAAATCTCTTTTCTAATGGGTGGTGTGGGCTAGCTCAATCTACTTGGTAACCCATACTGATTTGCCAAAACCTTTCTGGTCACCATTGGTAAACGTGTTGAAAAGAGTTCACTGAATTCTTATTTTTAACTACTAAGGAAAATCTGAGACTCACAGTGGTATCATAGATTTAAAACAGAAAGGGGTGTTATAAGCTATCTAGTCCAATTGCTTCATTTTACAGACAAGGAAAGTGAGCGTGACTAGCCCAACCTCAAGTAGCTAACAAAGTGTTGGATTTGAACCCAGATCTTGATGACTCCAAGTCCAAAATTCTATCCAATGTGCTACACAGAGGCATAATTGTTAACAGTTAAAAAGCATTTGTTAAGTAAGAACTTAATATTCTTCAGGCACTGCTAAATTCTGGGGATATAAAGAAATAAAAATACAGTCCCTGGCCTGAAGGTGCTGACATAGAATAGGGTGGGACAACTTATGCTTGTCCTCAGGATGCTCAATTTGGGGGATGCCAAAATTACAATTCTGGCAACACATGCAATCCTTTAACTTTCTAGGGTTAGCTTCTCAGCCTTCAGTTCCCTAGCAGCATCTGTGGTCTGGTTTCCCAGGATCTCTGTCTCAGTAGACTACTATAACCTACATGACCTCCTGCCTTCAACTAAGGGCACCTGTCATGGTGCTTGCCCTTCCTGGGAGCAAGTGGTCCCAACAAGTTTATTATGCTTGGCCTATGGACAAAAATTTCCAGATCTAGCTCTGCATAATGATAAAGTATAGTCCAGTACATACTATCATATGATTTAGTTCCACAGTTCACAGCATTTAATTAAACCAGTTTAAAGGTATACATGAATGATAGCTTGCCTTCATATGTTGAGCCACCTTCTATTGTAAATGAGTGGCCTTGCTAGCCATAGACGACTGGCTCTCCAGCAGTCTGGGTCAATGACTATCTAATGGTAGAAATCTATCAGGCATATTTTGAAGAGGAGAGACCTTACTGGCCCTCTCAGTTTTGCCCTGCCTACAGTTCTGAGTGAAGCATTCTTTCCCATCCTTTAGCTGACTCAGTTCCTGGGGAGAAAAAAAAACAACTCTGCCTCACCAAAAAGGAAATTACCCCCGGATTCTGTGCTGTGTACACACCAATGCACAAAAATTTAAGAGGTCTGTGCCACGGGTATTTAATGGTATTTTCCACTGGAAAAAAAATAATGCTTTGCTCAGTCAAAACTTCATCAAAGTTTAAAAGAGGAAATATCTCTAGTTTAAGGGAGGTTCCGTGTATGTGTATTCATCCTTCATTGCCGAAGAAGACCATGCCATCAGAGAAACAGTGACATGACTTGCACTTGACTTTCTTTTGAGTGAGGCAGGGCTGTGCAAGTCGCCAGCCTCACTTCTCCTCCGGAGCCATCTGAATCCAGTGACCAGATATTCATCAGGGTGACTGGAGATGACCCCCAGGATGAGGCAGTTGGGGTTAAGTGACTTGCCCACAGTCACAAAGTGAGTGAGTGCCAAGTGTCTGAGGTGAGATTTGAACTCAGATCCTCCTGACTCCTGCATTGGTGCTCTACCCACTGCACCACCTAGCTGCCCCAAGGAGGTTCCATGGTTATATTATAGAAAAGGCTCAGTGTCATGGAAGGAAACCTTCAATACCCTCTTCGTTCTCAAAAGCACCTCCCCTTTAACACAGCCATGGTACATAATAATCCCTAATGTTAATAGCTAACATTTATACAGCACTTATCATGTGACAGACACTCTTCTAAGCACTTTACAGTTGTTATCTCTTTGGATCTTGACAACCCTGGAAAGTAGGTACTGCTATGACCCCCATTTTAAAGATGAGGAAACTGGGAAAAACAGAAGTAAAGTGACTTAACCAGGGTCACACAGCTTGTAAGTATTGGAGGACTGATTTGAACTCAGGTCTTTCTGACTCTAGGTCCATTTCTCTACCCACTGTACCACCAAGCTGTCCTCAAGTTACATTTAAAGCTGGGTGAAACCTTAAAGATTACCTAGTCCAATCCCCTCAATTTGCCCATGGAAACCACAAAAAGAAAAAATGACTCAACTACAAAAAAAAAAAAAAAAGACTGCTTCCATTTCTGTCGCATTTGAAGGTCTACAAAGTACTTTCCATGCATCATTTCATTTGATTCATGACAACTTTAGGCACTATTATCATCTCCATTTTCCAGCTAAGGAAACTGAGGCTCAGAAATATTCCTTGCTCAGGTTTACATAGATGAAGTATCCGTTCTTTAAATAAGTATTTGGGTAAGATTTGAGCTCCAGTGTTCCTGACTCCAAGTACAGAATTCTATCAGAGGAGGAAACTGAGACCCCAAGCCAGGAAGAGAAATGGCCTTAATTTTGCTAATAGGAAGTTGACAAGCCAAGATTCAAATGCACATCTTCTGGTATCAGATCTATCACTCTTTTTATTACCTCCCCATTGCCCGTGATAACCTCAGATTTTCTTTTAGGCTACGGGACAATACTTTGAGCAATGACAAGGTGTTTTTCTTTGAAACATAACATGATAATTGTTGGTGATATGAAAATAAATCTATGAGCCAAGAATATAGGCTATATAATAGGTAGTAGGCAGTATGGTACATGGGAAAAGAATAACTCAAGTCTGTGAAAATAAGATTCAGTCCAACTAATTTACTATGCATCCTTGAGCAAATCGCTTCCCTCTCTAGGACAGTTTTCATGTGGGCAAGGATTCCTGCTCTCTACTTCACAGTTTTTTATTTGGTTTATTTTGGATGTGGAAGAGGTTGGGGGACCCAGACCAGTATTAATATATGGAAAACTCTCTATCCATGCCAATTGGATCCTATTCCACAACTTAAGTCTTAGATTTAGACAAATCAGAGACTCAGAGATATTAAGCAAGTCCCTGTCTAGGGACACAGAGCCAGTATGTGTCAGAGGCTGGAACTGAACTGGCATTTTCCTTACTCACTTTCCATTAGGGGATGCTGCTTCTCTTTTCAAATGAACTAATGGATGTAAAAAAAATTGGAAAGCGCGCCATCGGTTCAAGAGATGACTGTATTTTTTTAATCTCTGGCCTGCCCTGCTCTGAGATGTAGCCTGTAGATATTGGGCCATGGTTTAGTTCCAGGCCTATCTAGAAACAAGGGAAGCGTTGTCTCACTCTAAGATTCTTGCTCACCAGGAAAAAAGTAATTCTCCATTTTCTGCAGAATTACACTAAAAGAAGCTTCCTGCATGTCTTGTTGTTTGTTTTTTTCTACCCATCCTGGAGCACCATTAACCTGCCTATCCATCTGCACTGCCTCCTTTCCCAGGAGCGTTCACAAGTCACTGCCAGCAGGGACCAGGGAAGTCGTTCTTCTGGGTGGCTGAGCACAACACGGTGGGGACCAGAGCTGGGAAGCCAGGCAGCTTGGTAAAAGAGTCCCCACCCAACCCGTTGCCCTTGGCTGCCCCTATAGTGCTGACTGTCTGCCTGCTGACCAGGAACAGCCAGCATCCCTCACCTGTCATGTGAAAGAGGCTGGAAAATGCAATCCTGCCAGCAGAGCGGAGGGAGAAGCAGGGGAGATGACAGGTCATTCAATCAACTCATCAGTCAAACCTCCCAGGAATCTCAGAAAACAAATTGAAGCATTGACGAATACTACTAAAATGCAATTTTCCCTTCCTCCACATTTCCTCCCCCACTGCCAAATGGAAGCCATTTAATGCTTTAATCTTTAATGAGCATGTAGCAATTCTTGATTTTCAGAATTATTCGTTGCTTTAAAATACCCAACAAGCATTTTTTCTCTGTCAACCCTCAAGAGCAAATGCATTACTTTCCACAGAGTGATTATTTTAATACTGAAAGCAACCTGTACTCATTCATTTAACAAGTATTCATTGAACACCTACTGCAATACCAGCCCTAAGCAAAAATTGTGAATAAGGCAAAGTTTCTCCTTGAGGACTCAAACCTTCCATCCTATGCCCTTGTCCCCCATTTCAGGTATCCAGTGTCATCTTCATCTTTCTTCTTGTCTTATCAAAATCAGTTTCCAGAAAAAGATTTTAAAATATCCCCCATAGGGTGTAAATGACTGAAAATAGCCTCTCATGAGTAATTGCATTTTACCAAGGATCAAAGTCTTAAACTAAAGGAACATTGTCCTAAAGTTGGAATATGGGGCATCAGCCAGCAGGGTGAGATAGTTAAGGTCAATGATCCTTCCTGGACCTTCTGAATTCATACCAAAAGTATGATAGGTGAATTCATACCTCCAGCCTTAGCACTACACTAAGCTCTATAGGTTTAATAAGAAAACCATATAGCTCAATCCTTTCCCCCATGATGCTTACAAGCCATGCAGGAGATAAAAGACACATATTTAAAATATTTAAATACCAACATAAAACTAGTTTGATATAGTAGATAGAAAGCTACCCTTGGAATCAGTAAAAGCCAGGTTCAATTCCCATCTCTAGCCAAGTCCTTTAACTTCCCTGGGCCTCAGTTCCCTTATCTATAAAATGAGGGATTTGTACTCTACAACCACTAAATCTATTATCAAACAATGACATAAGCACTGAGAATACAAATACAGAGGATGAAACAATACCTCAATATGTATGTATGTTATCAAGCAGCTAGGTGGAATGAATAGTCAATAGGCCTCAAGTCAGAAAGAGCTGAGTTCAAATTCCTCTTCAGGAACTTAATAGTTATGTAACCCCAGACAAGTTGCTTTATCTGTTTGCCTCAGTTTCCTCATTTATTTATTTATATTATTTATAAAGGGAATGATAAATAACTGCAGTATTCTTGCCAAGAATATCCCAAAAAGAATCATGAAGAGTCAGACATGCCTGAATGATAACATGTATGTTATAATACTATATCACTATCATTTTTATTATGAGAAGACAAGAGGTGTGGTATGTAGAGAATGGCCCTTTGATACAGGAAGACCCTAGTTCAAGTCCTGCCTTTGCTCCTTATAAGCTATGTGACCTTGAGAAAGTCACTTAATTCTTTGGTACCCCAGGCAACTCTATAAGACTATAAGGTTCAGAAAAAGTACCCCCTGCCTTAGAAGAGTAACCACCTTACTGAGATGTCCTTGGATAAATGAAATCTTAAGTATAGTCAAATATATATTTATATATTATAATGAATAAACAGTGATATGATACAATGGAAAGAGCATTGACTCTAAGTAAAAGGATATGGGATCAGATCCCTCCCCTGACACTTAATATCTCTATGGTTTTGGGTAAGACACAATCTTCCTGGACCTTCACCTATAAAATGAGATGGTTTGACTGCATGGTCTCTGAGTCCCTTACAGTTCTAGGTCTGTGACCTTTCAAGACTATGGGACACCAGTCCCACTCATAGCCTTTAAGAGCCCTAGTTGGAATGTCACATAATAGAAATGACAGCTGCTGTACCTCTTTCAAACCATCCACCACCACTCCCTTTTCCTATTGGATCCAGACTCTATAACCCTTGCACAAGATAATACTGAAATTAACAGCTGGTGACCTGAGAAATAATTAAAATGTCAGGAAAGCTTCGCTGAGACTGGGCTGCCTCCATTAAACACACACTAGTGAGTCTCCTTGGGAAACCAAACCTGCTTGAGTTTACATAAAGGAGTTGAAAGTAAGGAACAATACTTCCAAAATAGCTGAAGCCTTTTAAAAATACCCCACTTTTCCATTACCCTGCCTGTGCAGCAGATTGTTTTGGTTGGGGTTCCAAGAAAAGCTTTCAAGTAGTTGATTTTAACTAGAGCATCCTGGCAGGTGTGCAGAGGGGAACACAACCACAGAGGTTGCTGCCGTAACCCAGGCTCTAAAATTCCCCCGACCCTGCCCTTCACTGTCTTCCTCCTCAGAAAAGGCTGCAGATTTTCCCTTCTCATGGTAGAAGTCTATGAGACTAGCTTAAAGTATAGCAGAAGCTATTGTAGAGACTGTGACGACTGAGTCAGAACTGCTGGGTGCTAAGGGAAATGAAACCCTTTCTATTGGAGCCTTCCTGAATCAAATGGACACTATCTACCTCTCCAGTTGGGCCCAATGGGGGGCTGATATTTAACACTAACAAGCATATACTTCTAGTTGTTCTGGCTCTTTTTTCAAGTTCAAATATCATGCTTGTCAACATGCACTGGGCTTCCCAGGAGAA
>CM053771.1:250918451-250929664 GCA_028658325.1 Potorous gilbertii | reverse complement strand
GACTTAAGGTGAGTATATTTGTTTTCATTTTCACCATGTCCCTGTCTTCTGGAAATCACAGAAATGTTACTGAATTTGATTTTCAACATCTTTGACTTTTGTTCAAGAGATGTTCAGTGGTGATTTAGGGGTGGGTGGGTAATAACAAATGAGTCCTGCTACAAAGATAAGAATATCTCTAGAACACTTAGTTCATACTGATTGAGTTGAGTTAAATTTTAAAGCCTTTCACAGTCTAAGTCCATTCCACATATTCTACAATCCAGAGACACTATCTTTCTTGTCCCTTACACAAACATTCCACCTACTGACTCTGTGTCTTTTTACTGGCTGTTTCCGAGTCCTGGAATGCTCACCTCCTTCACTTATCTTCCCTAGCTTCCTTCAAGACTTGGGTCAAATACCACATTTTACAAAAAGCCTTTCATAGTCCCACTAATTGCTATGGCTTTCTTTGTCCATAAGTCATTGGGATATTCTCTCCCTTGTTAGAATGTGATCTTTTGAGACCTGATACTGTGTTCTTGCCTTTCTTCATAACACCCAGTGCTCAGGAGTAAACCTTAATAAATATTTGTTGGTTGACTGACTAAATTGAACTAAATCTCAACTCTAAACTCCAATTGGGCATTTCAGTCTTTTCTCAACCTGATCCATTCCTACTCTATTTAGATTTCTTTCACTTAAGTACCCTTCATTTTCTCTACAATCCAGCTGCACTAGCCGATTTGAAGTTCTCTCTCATCTCTCTGCCTTCACACTGGCAGACCCTGATGCCAATTGTGCTTTCTTGCCTCCCTTGCAATTCTTAGAATCCATGGCTTTCCTCCACACCCATCTCAAATCCTATCCCGAAAGAGGTAGTTCCTGATTGCCCAATTGCTAATGTGTTCCCTTCTCACATGGCCTTCCATCTACTCTGTATATACTTGAGTGTGCCTAGTTATTTGCAAGTCATTTCACCAATTAGAATGCAAGTTCCTTAAGAAGGCCTCTTGTTGTGTCCCTGTGACTGGCACATAGTAAGCACTTCATAAATGCTTGGTGACTGGTCAACTGACTAGTTAAGGGAAGCTTTCTTCCAGCCCATTGACTTAAAAACCAATTACTGTCCTTTCAGTGGTCAGTGGAAATCTTAAGCATGCTCATTAATGAGAAAGAAAATGGGCTAGAGAGCATGTGCTCCCAGGCTCTTAGAAACCATTATAATTTTTTTCCATATAATGAATCTCTTTTCTTTTATATATTAGCCACGTTGGGCCTCATTGATAGAATCTTTGTCATAATTATTCACTTCCAAATGACACATGCTTCAGTCAGTCAGGCATTAAGCTTCTACTATATGCCCGGTATTGGATTAGACACCAGGGATACAAAGGAAAAGTGACACAACTCTCACCCTCAAGGAACTTACATTCTTATGGGGGAGATAATAAATAAATATACTATACAAAATTATATAGGGAAGAGTCTGGAACCTCTGATTTCATTGGTATATAGGGAATGTCCAGGTGAAAAACATTCTCTGCAATTTAGTCTTGGAAAGTTTCCTAGAGCACTGAGAAGTTAAGTGACTTGCACCGGATAATACAACTTAAAAGTGTTAAACTGAATTCATCCTGACTTCAAGGCCACCCCTTTGTCCACAATTCCTCACAGATATCTATATTTAGCTTCTTTCTATAGGTATTTTATCTACAGATATAAAGAGATAGAGATATTAAACATGAAAGACTCTAGCATCTGGAGAGATAAGGAAATGTCTCATGCAGAAGGAGGAATTCATATTTAATTAGCATACCTCCTCCATGAAGTCTTCCCTGATCCTTCCTGCCCCTGTCCCAATCTGTACAACAACCTTCCCCCTCAGATGTCATATAATACTTCACTTTTCAATTCTCTGATTCACTTACCATATAATAAGTTATATGTCTATGTATCATCCTCCTATTAGACTATAACTTTCATGAAGGCAGGAACTGGTTGAATGACAACTTTCTCTGTCTCTCCCAACACCTGGTACAGTTCTCTTCATGAACAGAATAGGAACATGATAAATACGGAATAAAGAGATGGTGGATGTGTGTGAAACATGAATCAGTGAATGAAAGAACGAATGAACAAATGAGCAAGTGAATGAATGAATGAATGAAAAAGCATTCATTAAGCACTGAATATTTTCTAAGTGTTGAAAATAAAAATGCCAAAAAGGAAAACAAAGGGACCCTACAGCCTTGAGGCAAAGCCCCAGAATCCTAGAGAAATATGGAAATGGACAAAAAATTCAAATAGAAAAGACAGGATAGAAGAAAGTGAAAGGCAGTTTAAAAAAAAAAAGAGGGGGAAGGAAAAGACTTTCTTGTCTCAGTCAAATAGTTTCTTCTTTTCTCTAAACTTAGTTTATCGAGACTCTCCTCTGGCTAATCACATGGGCCCCAAACTGTCCCTTTTGATCTGCTTCTGACTTTGGAAAATAGCTATTGGCAGCTCCCAGGAGCTGTACACATGTTTCTGAGGGAAGAGGGCCAGCTCCCCACCTCCATTCCAGGATGCAGCATCTCTTGTTTCAGTGGAAAGGGAATCCCATATGGAAACAGATGACCCATCAGGAAATGGATGATCCCTCCCTCCTCCTGCTGAGTCTACAATAGAGAAACTATAGTATGACAGTGGAAAACAGCTGAAGTCATTTCAAATATTGAATTGGGAGCATCTTTTGATAAATCTGATGATAAGTTAAAATCGAGTTTTGCCAGACAAAAGGAATATAAGGGGTGAACAATTATGTTGTGAATTAGCACAGTGTAAACAACCCAACCTGTCACTTCTTTTTCTTTTATAGAATTTGTGTCTTGATTAACCAGATGATTTTGCAATTCTCCACTTCACCACAGATGTAGAAGAGGGAGGAATAATTTGGAGGCAGGTTTGTTTCTTTGTTTAAAAGAGGCTGGTAATTTTGCCTTTTGCAAAGACTAGAGTGATTACTAGGAATTCTGGCACCTAGAACAAATTCAGGACTGGGAGGATAATAGAGGTGGGGGCGTGGTAGCATAAAACAATTTACAGCATTAAGTGCAATCCTACTCTAGGAAGAGGCAAAGAAGGTGGGGTAGCAGAGAAGAAAGTACACCTTTCTCCTGAAGTTTTATAGGGTCGTAGGCAATACATATAGGTTAAATTATAGGATATAGAGTCAGAAAGGACCTCGAAGACCATCTAGTCCAGTCATTTTGCCAGTGAGAAAACTGAGGCAAGTGATATTAAGTGACTTGCTCAAGGTCACCTGGCTATAAGTGACAGAGTCAGTATTCAAATACATAGGCTATTACTCCAGATCCAGCCCTCTTTCTGGGAAATCTCCAGGAGTAGGAAGGAGGAGATAGTGTGGTCCAGTCAGGTGAGGTTGGGCTCCAGATTGGCCACACAGAAGGTAATTGGTACTATCTAAATATAGACAGTCTGGGCAACCTCCAAGAGGATGCAGCAGCTTGGAGGTATGGGTGGGGTAACCTTCATGATGCAATCAAACCAGGCAACCCCCAGAGAGAAGGTGAAAGAAAGGGCTGGGGGCATACAGAGGAAAATGTTCCCCAGTAAGGTACAGTGTGCTGCAGGGCAATCCTTATTCTCAAAAGGAGGCTTCAAGGAGGTGAGATGGCTAGCAGAGAGAAGGGTCCTTATGAAAGAAAAGAATCTCTGGAAAAATGCCCCCTGCCAGGGGGCGAGGCTCTGGGATGAGGACTGGAGAGAAATCCTACTCCCCTGGCCAATCAACACAATTAAGAATTCAGTGTTTCTGAAGTCAATGGTAAACAAATAAACAAAAACACACAGCCAAATGGTCAAACACAAGGTCAGTTCACTCTGTGCTCCATTCAAGGCTCAGGGCTGCACTGCCAACCCTGGAAAACTGTCAGTCAGAAGAGAAGCCAATGGCAGGAGTAAGGAATGTGGATGACCATCAGAAGAGAAGCCAATGGCAGGAGTAAGAAATGTGGATGACCATCACCGATCCAACCCCATAAGGTATGACTCTGAGGGACAGCATGCCATAGCAGGGAGCGCTAACCTTGTATTTAGAAGGACTCTGCACGCCCTCCCCCTCCCCTGCTCTGAATTCTATTAGCTATGTTGCTTTAGGGAAGTATCCACCTCTTTAGATAGCCAATTCCCCCTTTGCCATCAGCAGTTAAGACTTTAGTCTAGATAAGGGATTCTTAACCTTTTTGGGGTCATGGACCCATTTGGCAGTGTAGTAAAACCTAAATACCCCTTCTCAGAATATTTTTTTAAATGTATAACATAAAATGCTTAGGATTACAGAGGAAATCAATTATATTGAAATTGTATTTTAATATATTAAAATTATACATAAATTATACAATATAAGACTCCTCTTCCTGGGTTCAAATCTAGACTCAGACACTTACTAATGGTGCAACCCTGGGCAAGTCACTTAATCCTGCTTGCTTCACTTTCCTCAACTCAAATCTCTCCAGTATCTTTGCCAAGAAAACCTTAAATAGAGACATAGAGTCTGACATGACTGAAAAACAACTGAACATATTTCAGCCATTGTATTGAGTGGAGGATCAAAATCAAGTCAAAAGTAAGTAATCAATACAATCCCTGCCCTCAAGGAGCTTACATTTTAAAGGCAAGGATAACACATTAAAGAGAACAGCAAAGTGGAAGCTGGATTTAAAGTACTGAGGGCATGGAGATGGCCTGAAGCCTTGGACCTGAACAAGATAAGGCAAAAACTGACTAATCAGAGCTCAGGACTCCGAGATTGGAATCAAGGTTACCTGTGGGGAAGAGATAGAGTAAATTGGGCAGGGACGCTTCTTTAATCCCTCCGGGTCTTAGTTTTCTCATTTGTAACAGAAAAATAGTGATGTTTGAGGCTGATAATGTTAAAAGGGTAATGTCTCTGAGGACACTGATAAAACTTAAAGTTCTTCCTAGACCTTATAAATGAAGACATTTTAGGGTCAAGGAAAGGAAGTGATTTGCCCAAGATCACACAGACACCAAGTTTGAACCCAATGTCTGTCTTACTCCAAAGTCAGTGAATTTTGAAGTCCTTGTGCTTTGAAGAATTACCCTTTTAAAAAACCAAAACCAAAAACCCTATTTTTCCCAGGTCCCTAGAAATCTCTCTGGATCTGCCAGATGATCATTTCTAAAACTGGTCTCTCGACCTGCCTCAAATATCCTTTGGCATGAATTATACAGAATCACAAATAATAGCAGAGCTGACTGTGTAAATTAGGTCCCAATTCTGAATGCTAAGTAAAAGTCACATTGAGACAGCCAGCTAAGCCTTGTGCATTTGTCAACACAGAAAAATGATATCAAATTCTCAGGAGATGGAAAGAAATCTCTGCATGTAATTGATGTGCCATCAAAACAAAATTACCAGGAACAAAGGGAATATTCCTGTTTTCCTGAGTTGCCCACAGGTCCATGGCATTCTGTGTAGTGCTGTGAGCAGCCTGGGGCAAGCTCCCTAAACCACAATCAACTGAGTCCTGTGATGGGTTTCCCCAGAGACTAGGTCTGACCATGTCACTGTCTCTCTCCCATAAACTTCAAAAATCTCCATTAATTCTAGGATGAAATATAAACTCCTTTGTTTAGCATTTAAAGCTCTTCCCAACCCGCCTCCCTGCTTTCTTTACAGTCTTTTCATATCACTCCCCTTCACACGCTCAACAAATATTGACCTGTTAACTGTTTCTCACACATGAGACTCCATCTTCCTTCTTTGCACCGAGGCTAGTGTCTTCCCCTTTAAAACTATCTTCCACCTACTCTGTATTTATGTTGTGTGTGCCAATTTGTATGTATGCTTTCAATGACCCCCATTATAATGTCAATTCCTTATCTTCTTTGTATTCTCAGTGCATCATACAAAATGAGAACTTCATTTTTTAAAAAAAAATTATTTTATTTTTAATTTATGGACTAAACAAGCATTTCCATAGCATAGTACAATTAAAAAGATGATTGCACATGAAATTGCAATCTGCTATACACAACTTCCTATTTCTTTCAAATATACAATAAAATTATCCTGTAAATTTCTTTTTTTCCTTCTTTTTTCTTCCCCTCCCTCCTCCCTGTCCTAGAAATGGCTATCATTACACATAAATAAGTAGATAAATGTAAAATTATTCCATACATACTTCTATTTATCAGTTCTTTCTCTGGACACAGAGAGTATCTTTCTTCATATGTCCTTTATAATTAATTAGGGTATTTATCATAGTCAAAATAACTTACTCACACAAGCTTATTCTTAAAGTAATATTGCTGTTACTGTATACAATGTTTTCTTGGTTTTGTTTATTTTGTTTTTCATTATTTAGTGCAAGTCTTTCCATGTTTGGCTAAGATCATTAAGCTCATCATTTCTTATAGCACAGTAATATTCCACCACAATCATATATCACAACTTGTTCATCCATTCCCCAGTTGATGGGCATTCTTGTAATTTCCAAATCTGTACCACCAAAAAGAAAACTGCTATAAACATTTGAGAACATATAGCTTCTTTTCTTTTTTTTCTAATTATCTTTGGAAATAGACCTATGAGTGGGATTGCAAGATCAAAGGATGAAGCACTTTAAAAATGCTCTTTAATTAATTGATTGATTTGATGTATAAAACTGGGGAAAGAACTAGGATATTTTTCATATGGAAAAAATACAGGTAATTCATAGCCCATCGGGCAAATGTCTACTTACTCAGATAATCATAGATTTAGAACTAGAAAGAACCTTGGAAATAACAGTTTTACAGTTGAGAAAACTACAACCCAGAGATTATGTGACTTAATAAGAAGTCCTGAATCTCCTGCATAAGCCCATTCTCTTCTCTGATACTGCCTGGTACAGGTATTCACCTCATGCCTGGACTACTGCAATGACCTCCTGGCTAAGGTCCTGCCCACTCCAGGCTACCCTTCACTCAGCTACCAAACTGATCTCCCTAAAGAGCTCTGGCTGCTATAAGCATCTGATTCTAAGTAAAACCCTCTCTAAGCATGACCATTAAAAGACTTCAGAATCCCTGCCTAAAAAGGAAGCAGTTGAGAGTCCTCCTTTTCTCCTTTTCCCTTCCTGCCCCTCCCCATTTTCCCATCCCACTTCCTTAACTAAACAAAAGAAAACAAAACTTGAAAATGAAAGTTGGCTGCCAAATAATCACCAGTCAGCCCTGATGTATATGAAACCAACTTTCATCCCAAACATCAAATCCCTGAAGGAGGCATTTTTCTGTTTGTTCCCAGTGATCCATGAACTCCCAGCCTTTCACCATGACACATTCAAATCATGTAGAGCTACCCACACTCCAGCTCTCTTCCAAGAAAGAATCATGAGCTATTATTCTTAGTCCTTACAGCTATTCTTAGTCTCAAACCTTAACAATCTTTCCTACCTGAGCTATGCATGACCTCTCCCAGGAAAGGTAATAGCATCATTGGGAACCTTTCATCATTTTGATAATTTCACATGGTTTCCCAAACTTAATGCTATTTGTTCTGGTGAGATCCACAAAAGGAGATGAAGATGTTAAATTTGTACTTCATTAAGGGCTGTAGGTGGGAAAAAATAAAAATAAAGCTGGGCATCCCACCAGCACTCCATATTTGCACCAGGTTGAATGATGACCAAAGTAGGTTTTCAATGAAGCTCCTCATTTATCATTTCTGCATCTCTGAATTTTCAGCTCTTTTCCTCTAGTTCTGCATTAGATAATAAAATCATGCTGTCCTTCATTTATAAAGATGACTCACTACCAGTAGGGCATTTGCATTGAGCTACTTTCCAGAAGAGTGGTAAGGATTGGAACTGAATCATCTACTCTATCACCTTATATGGCTAGTGGCAGAGATTTATGAGATGACTGACTAAGGTTAAAAGTAGAGCTGGGGTCCATGGAACAAAGGCAAGCTAAATGGTTGCTATGAAGATTGAACTCATGACCTCGGCCTTATTAGAGGTTGGAGGAGGGTGTGGGTAGGCATAGGTTCCATGTTTTCTTTGGATCTACATTCCCTAAAAAATCTGTGCCTAAATTTTAGCAGGAAGAGCCTTGGAGAATAGTTTTTGAAAAAACTTGGGGAAGACTCGTGAAAGGTGAGACAAAGGCACAGAGCGTGACCTCAAGGGAATAAAAAGAAAAGGACTGGATAGAAATTCCCCTTGTGCCTTTCACAGGAATACTTCCTTTTTCAAAATCTCTAATACTCTGAACTGCCCTGTGCGAAAAGCTCATGCATGGACTTCTGAAAGATGTAGATCTTGGGGCCATAACCAGATACATTCTCTTATAAATACAACCTATTAACCTACTAAAGCTCCAACTATGTAATTTTTAAATACAAGCAAAATGAAGAGGAGATGATAAATGTGGTGTTAAAAAGGGTACAGCTGGTCAGATCAATTCTACTATTTTTCAGTGATGGATTCATAGTAGCTATTCAAGTTTCTCTTCTTCCATGAAGCCTTGTCAAATCACAAGTAATCTTTCTCTCTTCTGAACTCCAAACATTCATTGTGGTCTCATTCACAAAATATTCCTCCTTGCCTCTAAAGTCTGTTATCTTTCCCTATTACAGAGTAAGGACCTCAAGGGTAGCAACTGTCTGTCTTGCTTGCATGTATAGCCCTAAATACTTGGCACAGTGCCTGGCACTTACTAAGCGGTTTTCCATTTATTATTCTTTGTAGGGGTAGGGAGGAGCCTCTGGCAAAGGAAATTTTCAAACACTCCAGATGAACTGATTCCCTATGCCCAGACATAATGAAATATATGTGTGTATATCCACATACAAACACATATATGTATACTATATATATTCAAAGAAAGTAAGTGGCAAGATAACAGAGACAAGGTGGTGTTAAGGTCTTAAACAAAGCATAAAGAAGGGTTTATACTCTTTGTTAGCTCTTTGTGAGATATACAGAAGTGTTGGAATAAGCTTGATGAAGAACAACTTGCCATTGGCTAACCAAGAATCTGTGGCACCCTGAGATGCTTTTGGAAAGCTAAGATGCTCGTTGGGAGACATAGCCAAGAGAGGAAATCTTTCTAGAAATGTGATCTCTGGCAGCAGAGAGGAGAGCCAGTTATAGAAGAAAAACCTACTTCTTGAAAAGGGATTGCTCTTTGCCATTCAGCTTTGAGTCTTTACTAGATGGAAATAGATGGTCTTCCCCTAGTACAATGTTAGTTCCATGAGGAGAACAACTGTCTTTCCCCTTTGTATGTGGATCACTAGTACTTAACTCCATGCCTGGCCCATAATACTTAATAAATGGTTTTTCATTTATTCATTCTCTTTTGTACTATCACAAGAGGGGTCATTCTTTCCTCCTATCCCCTTTCACTACCTAAGTCACTAGGTCATATCAGAACTATATAACTACTAACAGCAATAATAAAATTTATATACTGATAACTCTATACCAGGCACGGTGCCAAGCACTTCTGATGATTATATCATGATATCATTTTAGATACAAAATCAATTATTACTGTCATATTATTATATCACAACAACCCCAGGAGGTAGGTGCTATCTTGATCCCCATTTTTCAGATGAGGAACCTGAGGGAAACAAATTAAGTGACTTGCCCAGGGTACCAGAGCTAGAAAGTACGAAGGCCAATCTGAACTCAGGTCTTCCCATTTTCAGACTTGAGGCTGTATTCACTGTACCACCTAGTTGCCCACACTAAGTAAGGAGCAGAGAAAATGGATGAAATTCTAAAATTGGCAGCAGAAAGAATGCTAGTTACAGATTTGATAGAGAATAATTCCTGGCAATCAGTAATTGAGCAGAAGAGGGGAGCATGCCCACAGAGCCCATCTGAGCAACCTGCTGAGCAGAAATACTTAGCCCAGAAGAGCACAGCATGAGGACTGTGAGAAGGAAGATATCAGGGCCCTGACATACTCAAGCTTTCTGGTCCCATGTGTTCCTTACCAGTGTGCTTCATTACCAGTGAACTCTGTGTATGTGTCTACTTTTCCCACTGACTCTGTGTATATTGGTGAGAAGGTGTAGCCCAGATTTTATGGGGATGGGGATAGTGTTTTGTGGTTACTCTTCTTGCCATGCTAGCTTATTAAATGCCCTTATTTTGTGCTAACTTTATCCTCTTGCTGGTGATTAAAGGTAAGAACCTTAGTGAAGAGATCATGGATTGTTTAGTTTTAGGAGTATCGACTCATAAAGGAAACAACCACTCTCTGGGGAATCCAACCCACCAGTGTGAATATTGAGGAGGGAAATGTTATGTGGTTATATGTGTAAACAGGCATTATCCCCTTTGCTGGATTGTAAACTGTCTTTGAATCATCAGTGCTTTGGATATTCAGATATTAATTTGTCCAGTTAAGTTATCTAAACCACTTACTGGGTAATCACTATCACGTAATGGTGTAATAATACTTAGATTTTTTTCCCATCATCTTAACTTTTATCTGTATGGCTGCTCCCGGACTCTTTAAGGACAGATCCTGTGTCTCATGCCTCTGCAGTCTCCTTTATATATAAAAGATACTTGGTAGATAACATTTGATTCTTTTTTTTTTTTTAAAGAAAAGATTAATTCAAGATGATAGGAGGGAAATTCATTTCAAATACCTAGTCTACAGTGTTGGTGCTCCATTACCACATAGCCAGCTTACTCCATTAACTAACTGAGCCAAACTGCTTTCTCATCACTGAAAATTTCTTTGTTGCCTTGACCTTTTGGTTCTCCATCCAGACTCTAAATCAACTCTTTGGCTGCTTGTACTGCTAGTACTTTGGTCTCTACAATGTATCTTTCTCAGAGATTCATTCCATATTGTGCAAGGACACATGGTTCTTGGCATAGGTAGGTTGGCAGTTTCAAAAGTGGTATAATTTGAGGAACACTGAAGGCCACCTACTATGCCAGTTGCAAGTGCCTTCCCCCTCCTAAATTACTTAGTATTGATTTTCATATATTTTGTTTTTAATTATATGTGCTTATATCATTTTCCTACCCCTCCCCCTTCCAACCTCTGATAGAACATAAGCCCCTTGAGGACAATTTCTCTTTCCTTCTCCTTCCCTCCCTTTCATTCTTTCTTCCTTTCTTTCTTGTCTTTGTAACCTGAGTACTGAGAATAGTGCTTGGCATATAGTGTGCACTTAATAAATATTT
>CM053771.1:250887642-250917951 GCA_028658325.1 Potorous gilbertii | reverse complement strand
TTACCCCAAGAGCTATCTCCCATGTGAACTTTAGAGGGGCAGAGTAGGCCAAAATGGTGCTCCTGTTCTGATGGGCAAGGGCTTTCTTTATCCCCAAATCTGACTCATAATCTAGGTCTACTCTGACTTCCTTGGGAAAAGAGGCATTTGATGATCAGAGAATCCTGACCTTGGACCTGGAAGGGATCTTACATCATGAGAATGGGAATGCGTTGAAGGGTCCGAGAATGCATTAGCAGTACAGGATTTCTATTATCAATATTATTCCCTTGAATATTTATCAGATTTTATTATTTCATAAGTAAAGCAAGTATAATTCAGTCACCTCCTATAAAATTGGAAGAGCAGTACTTTGTCAGCCTGAAAGCAATGGTTTGGACCAAATGAAACTCTTCTTCGAATTGAGGATTTGTACTGCTCTGAGAGTATAACTTGTAGTATTCACCAGTAGGGAAATGTAGGGAAAGGCATAGACTAGAACTTTGGCTTTCTTGTATAGCCCTCATTCCATTATGTCTGCTTCCTTTTCGGTGAAATTGCATTTCAATGATTTCCCACATCATGACCCCCACTACTTATGTGACCCTAGGTAAGTCACTTAAATTCCATGTCCTCATCTGTAAAAATGGAAATGATAGCACCTATCTCCCAGGGTTTTTGTGAGGATAAAGTGAGGTAATATTGGTAAAGCATTTTGCAAACCTTAGGTGTTATATAAATGCTATTAAGTGTTATTGTTGTCAGTGTGTCTCCTCCTATCCCTGATCCCACAACTGGCTCTTTTCTGCTTCATGCTCACTTTCCATTTCCTGAGAATGGAATCATTTTGCAGCTGATCTCCACTATGGCTATTCCTCAGATCAATACCACCATGTCAATCTTTCCCATATTAATTCCACCAAAGTCAATCTATGAGCAAGATAGGCACCCAATGAATTATCATCAATTGCATCCAATTCAAGCACTCCTACACAGGAGATCAGACAATAGAAAAAGTTACAGCAGACTTGCTGTCCTAAGATTACAAGAACCTAGATTTAGGGCGACAAGGGATTTTAAGGGCCATTTACTCCAATCCTCTCATATAGATGTGGAAACTGAGGCCCAGGAAGGTTGTGACTCACCCAAAGTCACACAAGTAGGAAATGGCATAAGATTTGAACTAAGGTCCTATTATTCCAAATCCAGCTATCCAGTTAACCAATCCTAGGCTTTCAATGTGAGTTATAAGAGGAGGAAATCAACTTGGGAGATTTGGTCAAATCTAGCACTGTTCAATTAAATATCTTCAGAACTACCAAGTGAAAACCCATCTCATTCACCCTCAAACTGGGTTTTGCCAGATATAGACATGACAATTTCTATATTTGTTTTACCTACGTTGGCTCACACATTATAAGCCATCATGGACCAAGGAGCATATTGTATAAAGTTTCAGGCAGTAATAAATACTTAACAAATTTTAAAATTTCATCTTAATTAAAATTGTTTATTCTGCCATTTGAAAGCTGAACATTTGATGATGGATGCTAGTGGCAAGTCATACTTCAAAAGTTCCTCATTGCCACCACTGCCTATGATCTTTCTTTCCTCCATCCTTGCTCAGAGCCAGCATGGTATAGTGGAGAGAGGAATAGACCTGCCTGTAGGTATTGAATCTGATGTTTTACTGTGTGGCTATAGACAAGTCACTAACCTCTCTGAGCTTCAGGCTTCCTTGTCTGAAAAAATAGATAGTACCATATGTACTACTTACCCTCATAGAGCTGTTGTAAGGAAGATGCTATATGAAAATATGAGATTCTGCTATTGTGTCTCCACAATGGGTGGGTCTGGTTTCTCTACATCAAAGCATGTACATGTATGTTGTAAACTGTTCCCAGTCCACTTCTACATGGTGAAGAAGGTCTTTTCAATTGGCTGCTGAGCTAGAACTGTAGATCTATTTAAAAGGGTCCAATGGAAAAATTCTTTTTGCTTCCTGCTGGCTACAAAATGTAAAGATGACTCTCTGAGTTCCAAAAATCAGTGAGACAGTGGGAAGAGATGCTCTGCCCTACCCGGCCCATTCCCAGCAGAACAGCTAGTGAGTGAATGACCTCATAGGAAGCCTAGGTCTGAGATAGAGACTTCCTCCTGTCTGTATCTTCTTTCTTCACAAATAAGTGCTTTATTCACCCATTTACTCATACAGGACTTTGTGAGATCTCAAAAGTCAGCAACTGAAGTCCATAGCAAAATTGGTCTTCAGCCAAACCTATAAGGACCACAGCCCTGAGGAGAGCTTATACAGACCCAGTGCAGCAGTGAATCAAGGGCAACTGAGCCAAACAAAGTTGTGATTTCATCCATTGGCTACGCCACATTCCCAAGAGAACTTGAGGCAATCACTCTTATTGTTAATAAGGCAATAATCACTTAATCAATCAACAATGTAGGAGAGATACTTAGTATAACTGGCAATTGATATTGAGGGAACACACCAGAATGGGGGCTTGAGCTGACATCATTAGACATTCCCAACCTCTCATGGATACCCCCAGAACCCTAAGAAAGAGATGCCCTCTATAGACTCAACTTGCCAGTGATATTAAAAGTTGGGGAAATGTGCTCACACAGTCTATGTGGTCTATACCAGAGGTGTCATGACCAGTTGTGTCAACACTCCTTCATGCCTGAACCAGATTAAAATGTAGATGAGAAATGTTTAAGAAAATAAGTAAAACTACAATAAACATAAATAATGTTAATTTGTATTTTTCTAAGCCAACATAGTGTCGAAGGAACCAGTTCTATTTGAGCTGGACCCCAGTGGAATACATTATTCTCCTCTTCCTTCTCAGCACTTTCCCCCATACCACCAGGATCCGAGCCCTACAAAAATACATTTGTCTTGGCAGAGATTATAATCTATTTTCTCTGCGCTGGTTTCCAAGGTGCTGAGCATTTTGTCCTCATCATTTCTGATGCTAATTGAATCTAGCTGACCTCCATGGTTAAGCTCACTCAGTAAGGACAGAGAAATATTTGTTTCAGTTGTTCTCAAGAATCAACATGGCTCTTCTGTGCACTCTTGACTCAAAAACCCAGATCTGCTGTATTCTCATTTTCCTAATGTTTACTTTCTCACCATAAATTGTGGTGTAGGAGAGTAGTGTCAAACTTAAATAGAAATGGGAGCCACTCACTATACTATATGAGAATCACTGAGGGCAGCATATTGACTTAGAAAACCAGAAACTAATATTATCTATGATATATTGTGTTTTTCTTTAGTCTGTTAAATATTTCTCAATTATATTTTAATCTGGTTGGGATAATGTTACCCTTAGTCAGCATGTGTAGCATGCTGGACTGGAATTCAGGAAAATTTGAGTTCTAGTTGTTTCTCAGGTCCATAGTAGCTGTGTGACCCTGGACAAGTCACTTCACTGAGGAATTCCTCAGTTTCCTCACCTGTAAAATGGGAATAGTAAGAGCACCTACCACCTAGGATCAAAGAAGATATGATATGGAAACTATTTTGCAAATATTACAATAAATGAAAGCTATTGTTATGATAATCAAAGTATAGCCTGTCTAACAGAACAGTAAGGATGGCTTACATTTTATTAGATCACAAATGATCATCTTGAAAAAATATTTTAAATCTCAAAAAAATGGAATTTTAATTATTTATCATTTTAATTAATTAAAATTTTTGAAATTTTGAATTTTAAATTAAAAATAACATATTTTCTTAGGGCTTTATATTTAATTTTATGTTTTCACTATGCATTTTGTTATTTACACCGCAGTAATTTCCCAGTAATGTCTCCCATGTAGTACTCTCTCTCATAATGAGATTAGTTCAGCAAATTCTTTTTATAAAGCGACCATAACCAACAAAGTATGAAACATAACATAATTTAGTCAACCCTTCATCTTCTAAGATAAATGAAGGACTGTATTCTATTGGGTTTTTTTAATGTTTTTATTCATGCATTTCATTTTTCTATCACTCTAGTTTCTGTTTATAACCCCCATCTTCTGTTCCCATCCCCATGTGTACAGACAGGCATCCTTCCCTTGGACTTAAGAAAAGCTGGTAAGCAACACCAAGTGACACAGCCACCAGGTCTGTCAATATAGGCAACATTCATAGGACTTTGTATTTCAGAGCCACAAAGGCAGGGTGGGAAGAGAAAAGGGTCACTTTGTGTGCCTTGCTTCTTTCCTCTTTCATTCCTTCTAAGGAAAATGGCAATCACACTCCAGTCTCACAACTCAGCCAGACTGAAAGAAGCTGGGATGTGCTGTGGATTCCATACACAGTATGCTAATTGCTCAACTCCAATTAAAATAATAGTAATAATTGATTACTCCCTGGGTTCCCCCAATTACCACCATTTTGAATCTGATGCACTGGGCACAGAGGTCTCAACTGCTCAACAGGGACCACAGCAGGCCAACTCTTTCCCGGTAGGCAGAGTAACCACCATATTAGAGTTACTGACAATCCTGATCCCCTTCCCCCCATCCCTACCCAGTACCGTCCCTAGACTGAAACATGATATTCAGACCCTGGGGATAACTATGTGATTCTGGTCTGCTACCTAGACTTTTTATTCCTTGCCCTACATGACTTGGGACAGCCTTCACTAAGCTAGGCTAGCCATGACATTGGTAACATTACTGAATAAATGAATAGTAGCTCTCTGACTTATAAGATATTAGGATCATTGATTAAGAGCCAGAAAATACCTTAAAGGACATCTAGTCTAGAAGCCATTTAATCTTACCTAAAAAAGGTTAAATAATTTACCCAATGTCACGAAGGAAGAGAGAGTGTAGGAGTTGAACACAGAGTCACTGATACCAAATCCAGCACTCTTCCTATGGTCCTAAGTTGCCTCTATCTATGCTCTGTCCCTGAGAGAAACAATTATTAAATAACTAATTATCAATATAGGGGAAACATAATATTGATCCCTCTCTGAAACCTTATTCTCTACTGGGCAAAGCCAACCTCTGAAGGATATTACTGAAAATGAGATCGTATTTCTCCTCTGTCATGTTTAGAATCCACCCAGGTGGGGAGGCCTATTGTGTTCTACTCATATACTCATGTCTTTTATTAGATTGCCCCAGGCTGCGGATGATTTGGAAGTAAATGACAAAGTCATGCCCCCCAGCCCCTCATTAGACTAGTGCACCTCTCATCATAATGCTTATTCTCTGTCATTACTTGTTTACCAATCAGAATTGATTTCCATCCTCAGGAATACTCACTCTTCCAAGAGCATATAAGTGTTGAGTGGGTTCTGTGGTTTGTCTTTGGTGTAAAAGCCAAATGACCACCCTCGTCTTAATAATATATTAGCATTATTAATAAAATGATTATCCAGAAATTGTATCTTAAATTTTTTATACATCACAATTTTTCAGAATTGCTCCTCCTCACAGACAAAAATACATACACACACAGATGCACACAAATAAAAATAAACGTTCTTTCTTCTCTGGGGAGGAATACATTGCTTTCAATCATCCCAAACTGTCCCTGTTGCCATCTTATTAATACCAATATTCTCGCAGCAATGCTTCATGACATGACGTCAGAAGATACCATGATCTCAGAAGAATTGTAGGAGACCCACATAACAATGGAAAGACAGGGAGAAGTAGGAGATGTTATGAATGTTGAAAAAAATATTAATTCTCTACTCTGTGTTTTAGGCATGAGTCTACCAGAAACAATTTATGTAATACAGCATTTTTCTAAACCCAGGCAATTTCTAGCTAATAGAGAGAAAAATATCCAAACTGGTCTAGTTCCTCCAGGTCCTTTCATAGTTCTCTATCCCAGAACAATCTGAGGTAACATTTGTAGGCACCTTAAACAGGGAAATTATTATGCTATAATCCGGTTTGAGAGACCAGAACTATTAACATTACTCAATCCCTTCCTTGGCTGTTCCCCTCAAGTACTGAAAGGGTTCTCTCCATTTGATCAACAAAGAGTACTTCTTTGTCTATTTAATTATTTAACCTTTTTTTGGGTTAGATTTCATGGTTTCTAGACAGATGTCCTCTAAGGTATTTTCTGATTCTTAATCAATGATCCTAATATCTTCTAAGTCAGAGAGCTACTATTCATTTATTCAGTAATGTTACCAATGTCATGGCTAGCCTAGCTTAGGGAAGACTATCCCAATTCATGTAGGGCAAGAAACAAAGAGTACTTCTGGGTGGGTCACAGGTCAATCATTTCAGGAGACAGGGAAGTGCAAGGATCTAAATGAGACAACTAAAGGGGAAAGTCTGCAAAAGGTTTGGGGATGTTGAAAATATTTCTTAGTATTTCTAAAGAAATTAAAAGTACTTTTAAAATGCTCCTACAGTGACATTAGTAAAGGCATGTAAGAGATGGGCCACTTATGTAAGTGAGAATGAGAGTTAACAGATGGACAGGCATTATGGCTATCCAGTATCCATGAAATAATAACTCAAGACATATACTTTAGCACAGCCTGGAACATTTTGTTATTGTGTCATTTCAGTCATGTCCAAATTTTTGTGACCCTATTTGGGATTTTCTTGGCAAAGATACTGGAGTAGTTTGCCATCTCCTTCTCCAGCTCATATTTTTATAGATGAGGAAACTTAGGCAAATGGCGTTAAGTGACTTGCCCAGAGTTACATAGCTGTACATAGTTACATAGTGACTGAGGCAGGATTTGAACACATGAGGATGAGTCTTCCTAATTCCAAGCCCGTTACTCTATCCACTACATCATGTAGATGCCCAGAACACAGTGAATACTTAATAAATATTTGTTGACACTGGGTGGATCCTCTATAATTTATTTACAGAAAAACCTGGACAAGGATGATTAAAGTTGAGAATACCACTAAGTGGGTTGCAATCTGTACCTGAGGAAGAAATGTTTTTACCAGTAAAATTATATTTTATGTATTAAATTAAGTAAGATTCATAATAAGTAAGTAATGAAAGTTTAACTATGTTTACCTGATCATTGCAACCTAATGGAACAGTGGTAAGCTATTAAAGGTATTTCCTTATAAATATGACTTTAGAAGAATAAATGTCAGGATTAGAAAGAGCAAATATTCATTCATTAAAATACATGTTATTAAAATAAAAATAAAGTGTGCTTTACAAATACCAAGCATTGGGGCTCCTGGTTGTAAGAGCCTTATGACATCATCAAAGGTCTGATCACTCTTCTTTCACAACTTTTTTCAAAGAGAGGGCAATGCTGGCACATTTAAGATAGAGGTTAAAAAGAGCTGTAGGGTAGAGATAGGTACTGAATCCAGCTTCAAATGGTCTTAACTCTTGGCCAGGCAACGAAGCAGAAAGTCAGTCCCTGAAAGGTTAGGTGTGCTCAGCAAGCCAGCAGGAATTCAGGGGAAGGAGAAAAAATGAAGAGCTTTACCTACCACCTCTTGAACGTGCTAACAAGCCTTGTAACTCTCTATGCACGTGTCATAGATTTCCTTGTTGTGGTAGTTGTTCAGTCATGTCCAACTCTTTGTGACCCCAGCTGAGTTTTTCTTGGAGTGGTCTGCCATTTCCTTCTCCAGCTCATATTATAGATAGCAAACTGAGACAAACTAGGTTAAGTAACGTGATTAGGGTCACATAGCTAGTAGGTATATGAGGCCAGATTTGAGCTCAGGAAAATGAGTCTTCCTGACTGCAGGTACAGCATTCAATCCACTGTGCCACCTAGGTACCTATCCTAGATTTCTTAGTAGACAGGAAATACTCTGATGATAAGAATTATGTCATGTGTTTAATTTCTCTCACCTGTAGTACTTTAACCATACAGGAATATTGTTACTGGATAAATATTCATTAAAATAATGGAGTGAACGAAATAGGAACACTGTCACTAGGAAATGGCTTTCCTTTTGCCCACGTTATTGCTTCCTGTTTCCTCTCCTATTAATTTAAATTTCATAGATTTTTTTTTAAGCGCTAAAAGGAACCTAAGAGATTATCTAGTGAATCCTACCCTTTCATCCCACAGAAAAGGAAATTGAAGTCCAAAGGATAAAGTGACTTCATAAGTTGCTTCCAGAAAAAATGGAAATTGCTTGAAGCACTAATTGCTAGACAATATTAGTGGCAGTGATGAACAACCAAGAATAACCTGATTCACTTTGTCCTCGTCCCTTTACCCCTCCAGGATTTATAGAACAAAGATTTAAACAAATTGCACCAAGTGGAGGCAAACTTCTGGCAGTTTTTCATGTGGGGAAAGGGAAGAGAAGACTCTTCCTTTTCTATAGGCAAATCAAGGCAGGGCAAGGAGAGGACCAGCAGTTGATGCAAAGCATATTTTTCTTAAAGGCAGCATAGTCTTATAGAGCGTTAGACCTACACAAGAATATTAGTTATGAAACCTTGGGGAAATCCCTTAAGATTTGCCCTTAAGTGATCTCTTAAAGCAAGGAGTGCCTTTCAAATCTCAATTTCCTTGTCCATAAAATGGAGATAACAAAAGCACTTATTTCACAAGTTTATTATAACTAGATGACTTAAGGTACAGAAAGTACTTTGCAAATAGTAACGTAACTCAGTGTTTGTATAAATATAATAGGATAAAAAGAAAGGCCAAAAAGGAAAATAGCAAAAATACGATGGAGAGAAATTCACAAATAGTAATCAGAATTTTGTCAGTTACAGGAATATGAGTTATTCCCTAATTGATAAATGGGCCAAGGATATGAACAAGCAGTTTTTCGGTGAAAAAAATAAAAATAATTTATAGTCATATAAAAATGATCTACATCATTATTGATTAGAGAGTGCAGATTAACATAACCTTGAGGTATCATTTCATACCCACCAGCTTGGCTAACAGGATTGAAGGGGAAAGTGATGTGTTGGAGAGAATGTGGAAAAACTGGGACACTAATTCACTGTTTGTGGAATGGTGAAATGATCCAACCATTTTGGAGAGCTGTCTGGAATTGTGCCCCAAAAGTTACTAAACTACCTGTACCCTTTGGTTATCATAATAAGAGAACACTGTATATAGTATCGGCAATATTGTTTTAAGAAAGACTTTGAGCGAATACATTATTTTATCTATTATGAAGACCCAAATTAACCATAAAAGACATATAAAGAAAGATGCTGTCTGCACCCAGAGAAATAATTGATAAATAGAAGTATGTATAGAATAATTTTACATAGATAATATATATTTGCAGTTTCATGTTCAGTTATTTTTTGATTGTACCATATTATGAAAATTCTTGTTTTATTCCGTAAGTTAAATATTTTTTAAGTTACACCAAAAAAAAAAAAGATTAACTCAAGTGAATGATATAGAAAATAAATGTTTTAGAAAGTTCCAGAAAGGAGAGTTCAGCAAGGACTAGAATAGCTTAGGAAGGTTTCATGAAGGAAATGGGAGAAACTGAGTCTTGGAAGATAGTTCCAGTTGTCCTGTCTGTGGCTACAGAGTCCACAGCTCAGGTATTAAACTCCATTAGCCATGAAGTTCCTTGGGGAATGATGGGGGCATGGAGTGTTCTCTCCTCACCACACCCAGTAGTAAGATTCCAAGAAGGACAAAACAGTCTGATTCTTGAGATTTATAAATTTCCTTAGATACCAATGTACCAATGCCCCTGTGCTAACATCTCATATAGTTATATTGATAGGGTAAGGATAATTTATCTACAGAGCCCTGAATGCCAAGCAGAAGAAACAAGACTAGGAAACAGGAGTCACTGAAATATTTTGAACTGGAGAATGACAACGGGAAAATTATGTTTAAAATTATGTTTAAGCTCCCTTAAACAATTTGGGATGGGGTTTTTATTTTCTTTGTGTATTTGACCATACTTTTAAAGGGAGAAAGATTGTCTTTAAAGGGAGAAAGACACATAGAGGAGAGAGGCAGAAACTGAGATCTGTGCCAGATGAGGATCTCATTACCACCAAGGAGGGCTTCAGGCAGGACAGATGCCAACACAAGGCAAGAAAGACTCCTTCCAAAACCCCACCCCTGCCCTGGATCTTGTAAAGAGAAAAAAAAAAGGAATAATAATAAATTGGAAAATGGGGAAAACAGCTTTTCCTGATCATCTGTGTGGTTTACGCATCACGATCTTTGGCTATTGGGCTGTTTCCCTATGAGCTTCCAAGCTAGCTTATTCATCTTCTCCCAAGAAATGCCCAGTCTTCTTTTTGAGGTTAGTTTTTCAGCAAGAAATGAGAGAAGCAGCAGGCCCTGGATACACTGCTGAATTACTGTACTGCTGCACTGATCTGAAAAGTAGGTCATTCGAGTTCTCATGTCAAATAACCATGCCGGAGTGCCTGGCTGGCAGAGCAGACCTCAGCCAGCAGGCCTCTACTTGGTTTGTTCTAATTCTCTCTCCTGGCAGCTCTTGCGGTCCTAGAGGCTAAAACATGGAGCCCCTCCAGTTAGAAACTGCTCTCTTGCCCTGAAGGTAATAACAAAACACTTCCTCTTCTGCTCCTCTTACACTGTAAAATCAAAGTGATTTTTCTGAATGTAGTTCTCTTTTACGGGATATTGACCTTCCAGGTTACCAGCAAGTCTCACTTAGACCTTGGAGCTTAGGGGCCTAGAAAGGGATTGGAAATTGAGACCTACCTAACAAAGCCTGGGACTGTGAAACTGATCAGAGGATCCAGATTATTTTTTTTCCTGTCAGAGATAAATCTAATCCTGTCCTGACCTGAAATCTCTGTACCTGCTGTCTTACAGCAACAGAGGCCTACTATGTACATAGGCAGCATAGTTGGCCACCTATCTTGTATAATTTGAAAGATATGCCAAAATCTCCATCTGTTCCAAGACATGCCTCTTTTCACCAGCCCCTGAGGTTGCTACTTCCTTTATTTCATTAGGGTTAATCCTGAATTTTAACTGGGTACTGAGAATGAGAAAATATTGGCATTTTTTCTGATTAACCCAGGGTTTCCTAAACTTTCTTATGCCATGAACCTCTTGACAATGTGGTAAATGGATTTGCCTCAATTCCTCAGCAGTAAAATGATCTAGAGAAGGAAATGGTGAGCCACTCTAGTACCTTTGCCAAAAAACTCCAAATGAGGTCACAATGAGTTGGACGTAACTAAAATGATTGAACAGCAACAAAAGTCTGTGGACTTCTCAAAAAACTTCTGAAATTCATAAAATAAAACATTTTTGTTGCTGTTCAGTCATTTCAGTTCAGTTCATTGTGTTTCCCTGGGAAAGTCACTTAAAAAAAAAAACCAAGCCACCATCTGCCTCAGTTTCCCCAACTTCAAAACAGAGACAATAGTAACACCTACCTTGTAGGGGGTTGTTAAGATAAATGAGATATTTGTTAAAAGTACTTTGCAGAGTGACTGGTACATTCTGGGCATGATATAAATGCTTATTCCCTTCTCTCTACTAGATAACTTAGAAAGTACCCACAGAAACATAGCAGGGGTTGGGTGGGGGAGGAAATAAATTAGGCCATATAGTATAACAGAATTAGCCTTGTACTAGGAGTTTGGTAATAGTCTCGGTTAGACTTGGATCAACTAAACCTCACTCCTTCGACCCTCAGTTTCCTCATCGGTAAAATTAAATGATGGGTCAAGGTTGTCTCTTCCAGTTTTTTGATGCTATACAATTTTACCAGTGGCTGGCTCTGCCACAGCATTTGCATGGGACTTTCCAAATTGCATTGTAATTCTCATAGTAATTCTTGCCTGGCTTCCTCAGTGCAGCAGATCTGCATAGGGCCTTGGCAGGCTGCCTTCTCTTGCCAATGCCAAATGGCCAATGCAGGTGGCAATTGCACATTTCACACACAATTAAGCTTTAAATGCAGTTCAACCACTTGCAAGAAAATTCAGACTGGACTTTAACCTTGGAACTTTGGGTTTTCTAATAGCTCAGATTTTTTCTAGACAGGAGGTAGGGTCCAATGCATGACCCTGGCTCATAATGAAAATGATGTGATCCTCAGACATTTTTCAAAAGTAAGTTCTTGGCTCTCAAGGAGACCTTTGTTGCCTCTTCTATTCCCAGAGTTTATAAAAATAGCTCAAGTATGGATTTTTCAGAGCCTACTTAGGCAATGGTTAAGGCTTTATAGACTCAGCAGATTGACTCACTTTTAGAAGGCTGGAGAGACTAGTACATCGAAGGCCTTAAATATCATCTTATGCTTGGGCTATAAGTACAGCCAAGAAAGAAGATACTCATCATTCACTCCATCAACAAGCATTTATTAAACTCCTGCTGTGGATACTATTTTGGGCTCTGGTGATACAAAACCAGAAGAAACAGTCTCCATCTTCAAATCAGAACAGAAAGTTTAAATTAGAACAGAAAGACATTATATACACATATAAGTATACAAACTAAATAAAAGGTAAGGAAATGTAGGGGAGAATAGGCAGCTGGGGAGAGCAGGAAAGGCTCCATATTGAAGGTAACAAGCTGAGCTTTGAAGAAAACAAGGATGAGAAATTTACAGAGAACAGATCAGGAGGGTAGTCAATAGACCTCTTCCCAGATCACACCACTTTGGAAGCACTGTAAACTTATAGGCCAACAGATTGATCTGTGAAAGCAATAGGACATTAAAAAAAGAAGAAAAAAGTTCAGGTCAGACATACCTCCCCGAGGTGAGCAGAGCCCAATACTAACAGAAAGTTCAAAGTCAAGAAATAGAAAAGGGAGCAAACAAAAAATAACCCAGCCACAAAAACTTATAACAGAGAACCTCAAAACACATACACAAAAAGATGATGATTAAAAAATATCTACAAGCAAGTCTTAAAAAAAGAATTACAGATTGGATACAAGCCCAACATGAATTCACAGGAGAGTGAAAGAGACATAAAAGAGAAAAAAATTATTTTAAAAATGAAATGAAAGAGATAGAGGAAGGATTGGGGAAAGAAACAAAAGTTATGCAAGAAAATTGTGAAAAGAAAATTATTAGCTTGGTAAAAGAGATCAAAACAAATACTGAAAAAATAAGTGCTTACAAATTAGAACTGGCCAAGTGGAAGTTAATAACTCCTTGAGACATCAAAACAATTAAAGAGACTGAAAAAATAGAAGAAAATGTGATGTATCTCAGGAAAAAATGACCTGGAAAATAGATTGAAGAAAGTTAATTTAATAATCATTGGACTACCTGAAAGCCATGAACAACAACAACAAAAATAACCTAGACATCCTATTTCAAGAAATTACAAAGAAAAGTTACTCAGATATCTTAGAATCACAGGGCAAAGCAGAATCCACTGGTCACATTTTGAAAGAAATACCAAAATGAACACTCCTAGAAATATTATAGCCAAAACCTAGACTTCTCAAGTCAAGAAGAAAATACTCAAGCAGCTTAAAAGAAAGAATTCAAACACCATTGGAGCCCTATTCAGGATATCACATTACTATGATAAACAGAGAGCTAAGAAGATGATCGTCTAGGAAGCAAAGGAATTAGGGTTACAACCAAGAGTAACCTGTACAGCAAAATGATATAATCCTACAGGGGAAATAGATGGATATTTAATAAAATAAAGGACTTTTAGGTATTCCTAATGAAAAGATCAGAACTGAATAGAAAATCTGATATTCAAAAACAAAACTTAAGAAAAGCATTAAAAAGTACATAAGTGAGAAGAAACTACACATGGTTAAGTTGTTTAAATCTTATATGGGAAAATGATGCATCTAACTTCTCAGAAGTTTATTATCAACAGGAGTCTTAGGGGGAATCTACTAATGTTGGGATGACCTTGAAAGAAGAATGGAAGGACAAGAAAGTGGCTTGCACTAAGAGAAGGGGGAAAAGAGAAGAATGGGAAAAAGTGTCTTGGATAGATGTTATATGGAAGAGTTCATAAAACAGAGAAAAGCGTGAGTGAGGAGAGAAGGGTACAACACCTCAACTCACTCCAATATGAACTGGTTAAAGTAGGAAAGGATATATATACACAAACACCTGAGTAAAGAAATGTATCTTACCCAACAGGGAAGTAGGAAAGAAAGGGTTAAGAGAGGCAGGAGAAAAGGTGAATAAGAGGGAGGGTAGATTAAGAGAAGCAATGGTCCAAAACAAAACAGACTCTTGAGGAAGGGACAGGGTTAAAAAGAGAAGGCTAGGCATAAGAAAACAGATTGGATGGAAATACACTGTAATCATAACTGTGAATGTGAATGGGATGAACTCACTCATAAAATAGAATAGGAGAGCAAAATGGATTAGAAATCAGAATCCAACAATATTTTGTTTGTAAAAAATAGACTTTGGAATAGAAAGCTATATATAGAGTTAAAATTAAGAGGCTAGAGTAAGATCAATTATGCTTCAGCTAAAGAAAAAAAAGAATAATCCTTATCTCTGACAAAGTAAAATCTGTTTTGTTGTAGATTTCAGAGTTGTTGGAGAAGTTAATATGGTTTCTGATCCTGTAGAGATTTTTTTTTCTTGAAATAAATTATGGTAGATCTGGAAAGCAGGGCCTGGCCATGTACTGCCAAGCATTAAAAAAAAATAAATAAAAACCTGATATGTACCTCAGAGGTTAGCAGTTAACAAAACAAATTATTTTTTATCTGCCTCAACATCCTGCTATCCACCAAGTCCTAGAATGATTCCTGAGCCTTCTGTTCCGTTATTTATAATAGTCTTCCAGTGCATTTCTGTTCTTCTACTCTGATGTTGTTCCTGGTTTTGATAGACACCTTTCCTGAGATTTCACTACTGTCTTCAGTTCATTCAACTCCATAATCAGCAAGTCTGGTCACTATGGGCCTTGCCTTCCTCTTGACACATTACCGCCAATTGAACTTTTAGATGCTAGATGGCACAGTGGATAGAATCCTAGGCCTTGAGTTAAAAAACTGGGTTCAAATCCAGCTTCAGATACTTACTAGCTGTCTGACCCTGGGCAAGTTATTTAACCTCTGCTTGCCTCAGTTTCCTCAACTGTAAAATGAGGTTAATAATAGCATCTGCCTCTCAGTGTTGCTGTGAAGATCAAATGATATAATATTTCTAAATTGCTCAGCACAGTGCATGGCACATAGGAAACATTATATAAATGCTAGCTGTTATTATGATTAATATTTGTGCATTCTCAGATTCCAATCTGTACTTAAGTATCCTACAATTTTACTCTTACCCTCTCCTGGTAACCTGAAACAGAACATCATGAATGAAATTCCCTCTTACACACACACACACACACACACACACACACACACACACACACACACACACTTTTTCCAACTGTAGAAAAGTTTCAGCCAACTCTATAATATAAGAATGGGGGTTGGGGGTATATCTCCAGAGCCCAGCACATTGCTTGACCAGGAAGTGGGTGGGGTTAATATATGCTTTTGAATGAGAACATAAGAGTGAATGACCATGAAGTATTCGCAGACCAGGTCAAAGATGGTTGTTTAAAGTAGCCAAGGAATAAATTGCTAACAATGAGATCTGGAGGCACTTTGTGAGAACTTAGAGATCTTCCTAGAGACATTCCCTCAATGTACATGGAGACATTGTGTCTAAAATTTTCAATTGTATTAATAATTTTTTCCCCTGATGAGTTTATTAGGAGAAAGTGTGGGGCAGGGAGAGACATAAGGGAAGAAAATTTTTCCAAGTTGGTGTTGGATTATAACTGTCCTGAGGTACCCACATTCAACTCAAAATGAGGATGGTTGAGAACTTACAAAGAAATGAGTAAAGAAGGTAGAATAAAGGAGTGTTGGGTCATACTGGGGTGGAATGATTATGTTGGAGATGAGGACCATGACTGGATATTGTAGAGAAGATGGAATTTGACCTATCTTCCCACTATCTGATTTGTTGATCATATATACTTTGGGTCAAACCACTCTCCTTTTGGGTTATGCCATGGCACCCCAGTGGAACCCAGATTTTTTTGAAGACAACTGATTTACAGTAGGAAAACCACACTTTTTCTACTATAAAACCAGCTTCTTCAGGCAAATAGCCAGGGATACACACAGTAAGCTCCATAACACACCTCTAGGCCACTCTCACAGATAAGCATCTGTACTACATACATACCAAGGTAGTGATAGACATCAACGTACTTTCCTTTTTCTGACAATACCATGGGTCTCCTTTAGCATAACCCCAGACTTACAGGATCATAAAGCTAGTAGCATTCTTCATAATCAGATATTTTGGGAACGAGTAATTCATTCAGGTGACCTTTCCATCATGCAGATTACTGGGATTCATTCATCTCTTTATGCCCGGAGACACAAGCCATGTACCCTCTTAGAGGCAGAGATGGGCAAAATATTCTCAGCTATCCTCTCAAATTTTCCATTTGCTTCCATTAGCAATACTGCTAACAGGACACACTGTACTCTGAGTCAACTGGCCAACAAATTGTTGTTGAGTTTCAACTGGGTGGGGAGCTCTGAACCAAGAAGCCATTGTGGGAATTGAAGCATGCCAAATGAAGAGAACATTACACCACTCTCTCAAAATGGCATCCTTCTCCAAATATTCCAAGAATGATCTTACATATCATAGCCTGCATGAGGAATTATGTAGCTTATAGGTAGGTCTTCTAGTCTACCAAATGGAAGAATATCAGCACAAGACTTCTCAATCTTCCTTTTCTGCCCATGTGTCTTTGCTCATGCTGTTTTCACATTGATAATACCCAACCTTTTCCTCTTCATGTAAGTCCTGTGCATCCTACTGTAAAGGTAATTTAAATGAAAAGATCTTTCCCATTCATTAATAGGCCCATGTGACCTGACTCACATGGAGTCTATGAAGGGGGAACTTTGCTGAATGGGTAGAACAGGAAGAGGCAGAGCTGGAGTAGAGCTGAAAGGAAATTAGTGAGAACAGTCAGACCTAGGAAGGATGCAGGCAAGCAGGCAGCTGGCTAGCATGAGTGAAAGGGCTTGTTTGTGATTTTGTTTAAGGGGGTCTGTTTGTGATTTGTTTAATGGAGCTGGTTTATGGGAAGCCCAGTAGGGGGAAGGTTTGGGGATAGTGTTGTCCTCTGCATTGTTATTTTGTTTAGATTTTTGTTACTATGATGGATTTGGCTTTCTGGTATCTGAATAAATGTTTGGTTCTATCTTTCATGTGTAGAGTCTGTTGTACTTCTCAATTCAGAATTGCACCGGGATATTCATGGCTGCTGTAGGTGCTATACCTACAAGGGCCATTTTTATTCTAAGGAACTTCTAATGAAGTCTGAGAACCACAGCATCCTAGAACTTTTTGTGTTAGAAAAAATCTTCAAGCTTCCCTAACCTGAAATAATCTTTCCCTACTTTTAAATCTTTGTATATATGTTGCTTCTACTGTGCTTATTTGGTAGTTACTATTTTTTGCCTGATATAGCTAGTAATTGTTCTTCTCATGTCTCTCCTATTATATCATAAGCTTCTGTAGGACAAAGTGCCATGTATATCTTTGCCTTCTCCCTGGTGCCTCTTACACAAAAGTTCCTCAATAAATGTTATACAATTGCAATGTTCACTGGTATTCAATTATTATGAACATCATGAAATGCTTCATTAACCTTCTCCAGAAGAGGCTTCCTTACTATCACACGTTCTACCTGCCAAGTCTCAGATCTTGGGAACAGAGCTCCTAATTTTGCTTACACATCAAAAAGCTTTCCTGTTGAATTCCTCAATAAATTAGAATTTATTAAGGACCTACTATGTACCAGGGACTAGAGATCCAAAAACTAGAAATGAAACAATTACTGCCCTTGAGGTGCTTACATTTTTTTTTCAAGGGAAAAGTGTACAAATATAAGTTGATATAAAATATATGCAATGTATACAAAATATGTAAAAAGAAATTTGGGGAGGAGGGAGGCATTAACAGTTAGAGGGATCAGAAAAGTCCTTTTGTAGAGGGAGGCATTTCAGTTGAGCTTTGAAGGAAACTAGGGAATCAACAAGGCCAAGATGAAGAAGAAGCATATTCCAAACAAGGGGGGACAGCCTATGCAAGGCCCCAAAGGTGGGAGACAGAATGCCTTGTGTGAGCAACCAGTGGTAAGTAGACCAGTTTGACAGAACCATAGAGTACAAAAAGGAAAGTAATGAGCAATAAGTCTAGAAAGGTAAGTGGCAGCTAGACTGTGAAGGGCTTTTCTAGCCAGAGGACTTTGTATTTGATCGTAGAAGCAACAGGAGGTCAGTAAAACCTCTTTACCTTGGGAGTGACATGGTCAAACCCATGCTTTAGGGATATCCCACTAAGAGCTGTGTGAAATTTGGATTGAAGAACTACCTAAAAGAAATTGGTCGGGTGCCAACCCAACCCATCCTTTCAGTTACATAGGAAAAAAACAATCACTTATCCCATTAATAAAAGACTCACGCTGGGTTCTGTTAAGCCTGTTTTCTTGTCATTCATCGTTGATAGGGACTTCAGGTGAACTCACGGTACATTCTGGAATCTAATAGTTGGGCAGGCTCCTGTCAAATATAAGTAACTATTTTCCACCTGATATCTTAGGTTGTTTCTACATCTGACATTCTTCTCTCAGCTCTTACCCTACTACAGTCTTAAAACTGTGGTTGTCCTACAGTCAGCCTGCTGTGTCTTTGTGCAATTATCTTTTAACCCATCCATATCTTTCAAACCCACTCTCTCTGTCTCCCTCACATACAGACCCACAGGAAGATAGATTTAGTATTGGAAGGGACCTTAGAGGTCATCTTGGTGTTATTCATCCTTCATATTTGAAAAGGATCAATGAAATCACTGGGGATGTCATGATTTGCACATGAATTAGATTTAAGTGAGGCAGAGTTGAGCAAAGTCATCAGATTCATCCTGTCTTCCTGAGTCACCAAAGTCCAGTGGCAGAACAAAAGTCAAGATGACTGGAAATGATTCAAGATGCAGTGAATGACCTTGGCATCTTTGATATCTGACCAAGCTCTAAACATTCCACAATGCTAGAGGTCATCTAGTCTAACCCCCATCATTTAGAAGTAAGGAAATACATTTTATCTCCTACAATTAATCTCAAAAATCCTCTCCAACCCTAAATCTGGGTACCTTTGAAGTCAATTCAATAAAATAAGTATTTATTAAGCACATATTATATTCAAGGCACTGTGCACATAATATGGGGCTACAAAGACAAGATGTAAGAAGCTGTTCCTACCTACAATCTCTGTTCAGGCTAATCTGGAACACACACTGTCACCATTACTAACCTGAATTCTAGGAAACTGTGACTTGACTTCATTTGAATAATTTACAGAAAAATGCCCCAGGTTATATTACTTTCCAGGAACATGCTTATCAAAGATAATGAAACAACCAATTTGTCTCACTCTCCCAGGTGCAATTTTTAGCTATTGGGAGGCACTTAGGACATCTGCTTTCAAATTACACATCAATTTGGGGACACAAAATTTAATTTCCATTTCAATGTATGTATTTACTCATAATTTTAAATTAAACAAACTATTTTAATTCATCTCACTTCAACACATGTTTATTGAGGATATGCCCATCCCTGCATTAAAATATTAGAGGGGATATAAAGAAATAAAAGACCCTGATCTCAGGAAGCTTAGTATCTAGTTGAGTAACTTAGAATGAAATAAAATGCTATAGGAGGACAAATACAAACCAATTACAGGAGTAAATGCTAGATTATGTGCTATGCTTTAGAAACTTTCTACATTTTACAGTTTCAGAGCAAGGGAAGAACAACGTGGGCTGGAATAATTAGGGAAGGCTTAACACAGTAGGTGGAACTGGAGTTAGGCTTTGAAGGAAAGGTATTTTAATGAGAAAGCTCTGTACGATCATCTAGGAAATCACAAATGAGCTAATTTAGACTTTATTCAGAATTAACTGATGCAGATGGAGGATCAGCAGTGGAAAGAGTAATTGCCCATCAATTAGGGAATGGCTGGATAATTTGTGTTACATGAATGTAAAAGAATATTATTACACCATAAGAAATGATAGATATAAAGAATGCTTGGTAAGACTAGTATGAACTGATGCAGAACAAAGGAAGCAGAGCAAAGAGAGTCATGGACAAAATGATGACGATGTAAACAAAACGGAAAGTGAAAAGAAATTGAACTCTTAATTGTAACAACCAATCTTGGGCCTAGAGAAGAATTAAGAACAGAACCCCCATCCTTTGAGGAGACAAATGTGGGACTACTTGTATACGATGTTGTATATACTGTCAGACACACATGATTGCTGTGTCTGTTGGGTTTGCTTAACTGGTTTTCTCTATCACAAGGGAAAAATCCATGAAAAAAGTGAGTGGAATATTGGGAAATGATCACCATAAAAATAAAAGGTATCTATTAAAAATATTTAAAAGCTCTGGACTTGAAGTCACAAGATCGGATTCCATTTTCAAGGCTTTGCCGTTGCCCATTTTGGGCTTGACCTTGAGCAAGTCACTCTAGGTCTATGGGCCTTGGTTTCTTCATCTATACAATGAGAGAATTGGTCTAAATGGTTCATATGGTAGCTTCTAACATTTTATGATTTTGATTCTTTCAGTTGTGGGTCAGATCAGTTCAGTTTTCTGATTTCTAAGGTCTAGTTCTAATACTATGTAGTTTTATGAATGGAATTGAGTTTTAATCATGCACAGTTTAGCTTCAAAGACAGATGAACAAAAGATATCACTTACTGCTACTACAAATAATAGCTCATTTATATAAAACTTTAAGATTTATGAAACATTTTCATTATACAAACCTTGAGAAGGAAGTCTTGCAAAGTCTTATTATTCCTATTTTGCCAATGAAGAAACTGAAAATTAAAGAAATTAGTTAGTTGAGATTGGAGTTAGAATTCTAACCCAGGACTTTGAACTCTAAGACTAAAACTCTTAACCTAACACCCTGCTACTTTAACTGCTAGTTTAATTTATTAATTGAATTATAGAATTATAACTAGGCAGGGGCAGGAGGGACTTTTCCATAGGATGAGAAATTTCGAAGTTCCTGACAACACCCTTCTAGGGACAATTCCTCCCTGGCTCAGTTCTGCTGGTAGCAATAGCAGTACGATCCTTCCTCTCTACTCACTCCACCACTGGTCTCATTCACCAGCACCATTTTTTTGACCAACTCCCTCCTCAACAGTAGAAATTTGTCCCTTAGTAGCATTTTCATTAGGGCAGAAATTTCAAGGTGTTACATGGTGGGCTTTCTCAGTATCTTCCTTCCATACCCTTGGCCATATTCCACTGAGTACACCTACTGCTAGTTGTAGGTTTAGGTTTTGCTCTTTGAATGTACAATCTACTACATTGAGCAGAGCCCTAGTTTTCATGGGGGAGTGAGGAACAACACTAAAGAAACAGAAGACATAGTCCCTGCTCTTAAAGCATCTTAAAATCTAACAGGAAAGATTGAATAAAAATATAAGGAAACAGCATAAGGGTTTCTATGGAGACCACGGACAAGTACAAAGGAATGTGGTGCAGACTCAAGGCCTAATCCACAGCTGAAAAGATGTGGAATGGGAAAGTTACAAGAGTCAAGCTATATTCATTAGGACAAGTCATTAATTAATCAAGGTAAACTTGGAAGCAATAAATTACCTAAAGTGATAAGCATGTGACCTGAAACTCACAGAGTTCATCAAATCCCTGAAAGTGACTCCTACCAAAGATGAGAAACTTTCAAAGAGCAGTAGTGCTGGTGGGCCCAGAAGGCCTGATGTTGGGTCTCTGCCAGTTGGCTAACTCCTTCAAAGGAAGCATTGAATAAGTGGATGTGAAATGCCATTGCATTGAGTTCCCTTTCCTGCTAAGTGAATGATGGCTGAAACCAGCACCCTGAAAGGGAAACTCAGTCTTTGCTCATCCAACTCTCCTCTATGTAATTTTGACTTCAGCCAGCCAGGACTACACTGTTCTTTGAGCCCTCTACTGTCTCATCTAATGCCTTTGGTCATTTTGTTACCCATCTCTGGAATGTCCTTTCTGTTGAATTCTTACCCATTCTTTAGACTAGAGAGGGAGCAAGGCAGTGCACAGAGAGAGCTGACTTTAGAGGCAGGAAGATTACAGGTTCTACTTTCACCTCAAGGCCTACCCAACACAAAATAGCTTTATGACTCTGGTCAAGTGACACCTTCTCAATGCGCTAGGCTATTGTCCAGAACTTTCAGAAAAGATATTGATCTAAATTGGTAGAGAGGTTTACTTTGGAATTCCCTATACTTGAGAAATCATAAGCCCAGTCCCTTTTCTTTATCTCCCTTAACATCACTGGTATACCCCAATGCATTCAGGGTCATAGCCTCTCCTAGGATGGGGTTTCCTGCCTCTGTGGCTGAATTTCCTTTAAGTGTATCCAATATTCATTTTACTTTCAGTCTCCTCGTTCTTCCTTTTCAAAGAAATCATAATACTGTGTAAAGATTGCTAAATGTAGATAGAGGAAACTGTATTCCCTATTTCATGGGCAAAGTCATTTAATTTATCATGGTCTCAGTTTTCCCATCTGTTAAATGGGAGTGTTTGACTAGATGTCTAAGGCTGATTGAAGCCCTACAAATGTAATTTTATAGGAACTTGTGTTCATAAAGATACTCATTAATTCTCAAGTCATTTTTTATGAATCCAATCCATTCAAAGTCAGAAGCCCTGCTTGTACCCAGATCCAAGATCCTAGCAAAGAGAAATGGGACCCCATTTAAGGAAAGCCCTTAACTGAAGGTAGAATAGATAATAAATTGTTTCACAGGTATGGTTAGAAGGGAAAGCAAAATTCCCCCCTCCAACCCACCCTTCAACCTTGGCCTGAATTTCAGAATCTTGAGACTTCATTCAAAGAACCTTAGAGCTCGAGGAGATCTTCGCTACCAGCTACTGCATTCTCTTCATTTTATACATAAAGAAATTAAGACCTCCAGGAGTTAAATGGAAAAAATAAGAATAAAAAGAAAAAAAAACAGACTTAAGAGTCAGGAGACCTAGATTTAAATCTTAGCTTTGATTTTGTATTAGCAGAGTGACCATGAGTTAATCATTTAATCTCTCTGTGGCTCTCAGGCCCCTCACCAACTTTATTCTTTGATCATTAGATTTTTTGATAGTCTATTTGGGTTCATCTCATGCCTCCAGGACCCAAATGCCCTAGACAATGAGTATATGCAAAAACAGGCCTGCCTTCTTCATTCAGCACCAGCAGAGCTTTACTCTTGCAATTAAGACAGGGCAGTACTTTACTCACACTTTTTACATCTTACCAAGTTAAACCCTTAGAAGAAATCAAATAAGAAGACAACAGGTTATGTAGGACAGTGAATATTGTTGCTGTTCAGTCCTTTTCTGTTGTGTCGGACTCTGTGATTCCAATTGGCGTTGCCTTAACAAATATACCAGAGTTGTTTCTCCAGTTCATTTTACAGAGAAGGAACTGAGACAAACAGGGTTATGTGACTTGTCTAGGGTCACACATAGCAAATATTAGCATGGCAGGATTCAGCAGGGTTTCCTGTCTTGCCTAGCCTATTCAGTTGTTTCTCTTGAAAGCCTTGGGTTATCCTCTTCGGTTTCCATCTCCTTCAGTTTAAATTTATCAGATTTTCAAATCTAAGCCACATCTGATTTGTCAGATAATTTTGTAGATTAAGCAGTAATGGGTTTAGATTGCTTAAAATAGATACCTCCTAGGACCGGTAAAACTGGAAGAAGGCAGTAAGTATTTATTAATCACCTACTATGTGCAGGGCACTGTGCTAAGCATCCTACAAATATCATTCCATTTAATCCTCACAACAACTTTGGGAAGTAGGTGATTTATTATCATTCCCATTTTATAGTTGAGAAAGCCGAGGCAGACAGAGGTTAAGTGACTTTTCCAGGGTTACGTAGCCAATAAGTTTCTGAGGCCACATTTGAACTCAGGTCTTCTTAACCTCAGGGCCAGTGCTCAGTCTACTTGTCCATCTAGCTTCTTCAGAGAGAGTCAGCAAAGTAACTTCCCATGTGTCTCAGTTTCTTTTTGGATGTCATGGAGATAAGAATGCTAATAAGTAGTCTTGCTATATAAGGATCACATGAGAAAATACATTTGCTTCAGGTATCTTAAATCCTTGTGCAAAGCAAGAGAAAAGTCTGAGCCACAGGCTGTTAGCAACTATCCATAAAGGGAACTAGAATGGCGTTAAACAGGAGGGAGCCAAATCCCCATGACACAATCACCTGGAAATGACTCTAAACAGCTTTGCAAAGCATGACCAAAAACAATGAAACATTTGGCCTTTGAAACTGAAATCCAAACACAAGGATAATTTGGCCTAGTGTTCAAGGCCCTCTGCTGCCAGTTCCTAACTACCTTGCTAAATAGCTCCCACAGCTCCCCAATAATATAATACTTCCATTTCTAATGAACTCTTTTTGTCCTTAATAAAACATGCTCATTTTCCACCTCCAAATATTTGTTAATTTTGTGGCATTACCTCTTCTCCCTTTTCTCTCTCACCTGGAATGTGCTATACCTCTTCAATACCTTTCCAAACCCATCCCATGCTTCAAGGTCTAGCTCTTTTACTGCTACAGTTACATATCTAACTGGATCTCTAGAGATCATATTGTGAGGGAGTTTTGCAACTCCTGCCCTGGGGCCAGACTACTCAAATCTGCAGACCATGTTATATCCAACCATCCATGCTCTAAGGATATCCATGCTCCAGCAGATAACCCATGCTATCCTCTCCCTATCTCAGCTTTTCTCTGTCTACAGGTTCCTTATATGTATTTACAAATGCCCAGGTCTCTCCATTCTTAGAAAAAGACTCCCTGGATCCAACCATCCTTGCTAGCTATTATCCCGTATCTGTCCTCCCCTTCTTAACTAAACTCCTTGAGAATCCATCTACTCTGGTTACCTCCACTACAACTACTCTCAATCTTTTTGTAAACCCTCTGGCTTCCAACCTCACCATTTAAACTAAAACTTCTCTCTCCAAAGTCACCAACAATCCTTTAATTGCCAGATCAAATGACCTTTTATTCTTTATCCTTCTTGATCTCCCTACAACCCCTTGATTAGATAGTCTCTTCTCTCTAGATTTTTAGGACACTGCTCTCTGATAGATGACACTGCTTGTTTGACTGCTCCTCTCAGACTCCTTTGCCAGATCTTCACACAAATCATACCTCCATATCTTTGGGTATCCCCCAAGGCTCTCTTATGAATCCTTTTGGTTTCTCCCCTACTATCTCATTTGGTGCTCATTAGTCCCTGTGGGCTCAAGTAGTCTTTCAATGTAAATTGTAGATAGATAAGTAGATAGCTAGCTAGCTAGATAGATAGATATAGATATCTATACAGTCCTATTATCTTTCCTGAGCTACAGTCACACATCACCAACTATCTTTTAGACATCTCAAACTGGATATCATGATGTCAAAGGCCTTGGTCAGATCTACAAACGTTGTGTACAGACCTCTGCTCTGCTCCTGGCATTTCTCCTGGAGTTGTCAGGCAGCAAACACCATATCGACTGTTCCTCGACCTTTTCTGAAAGCACACTGACTCTCAGGTATATGCCCATCTTCCAGGTGAAGGATCTGCCTATTAAGGAGGACTCTAGCAAGAATTTTGACAACAATGACTAAGAGAGAGATCCCCCTGGGATTGTCACAGGACAATCTTTTCCCTTTACCCTTATAGAGTTGGACAGCGGAGGCATCCTTGAACTCCTGGGGGATAACCTCCTCTTGTGATCCTGGAAAATTTCAGTCAGCTTTTATATGAGCAATGGCCCCCTACCTTGTAAATCTCAGTTGGAATAGAATCAGCACCAGGTACTTTGCCACATTAAAGGAGCCTAATGACCCTTAAAAACCTGTTCTTCAGTTGAAAGTTCAGCTAAGGAGGGATTGACTTCAACCTGAGGTAAATGGTCAATGACCTCAGCATTGATTGATGATGATCTGTTGAGAACATGGAAGTGTTCAATCCACCTCTCTAGGATCATGTCCTTATCACTAATCAATGTGGCTCCATCACCACTGAGTAGTTATGATGCACCATAGGTTTTTGGTCCATAAATAACTTTCAGGGAATCATAAAAGCGCTTTGGATTGTTACTACCAGCATAAAATTGAATTTCATCTGCCTTCTTATTGAACCAGGAATCCTGCATCTCCCTAATCTTTGTTTATACTTTGCTTTTGATGGAATTAAATGTTGCCTTCTTAGAGGTTGGATGAACTATCTTCCTGGTAAATCCTGTGTTCTCATTTTTCATGTAGCAGCTTCTGAATTTCCCCATCATTTTCATCAAACCACTCTTGGTGTTTGTAAGTGTTCTGACCCAGCTGAGCAAATGCAGTGCTGTACACCAAATCCCTGAAAGCTGCCCACTCCTTTTCTGCTCCACTGTTGCCAACTGTGTGTTGGCTCAACTTTCCCTCCAAGTCAGCAGCAAACTGTTCATGCTCAGAGAAGAGTTCAAATTTGTTGACATTAATTCTTCTGGCAGTCATTTTATCTTGGGGGCAGTGCTTTTGATGAATGTGAATATTTAGCTTGGAAAGAATAAGTCTATGATCAGTCCAGCACTCTGCACCACACATTGCCTTTGTCACTCTCACATCTTGTCTGTTTCTTCTCCTTACAATCACATAATCTATCAGGTGCCAATGATTGCTGTGAGGGTACATCCATGAAGTTTTATTGCATTTAGGTAAATGGAAGACAGTGTTGGTGATGAGAAAGTCATGACATGCACAAGACTTCAGCAGTAAATGACCATTACTGTTGCTGTTTCCAACTCCCTTCCTCCCTAGGACTCTCTGTCAAGTCTGGTAGTCTGAGCCTACTCTAGCATTAAAGTCATCCAGAATTATAAGCTTGTCCTCTTTTGGCACATTGATGATAAGGGTCTAGGTCTTCATAAAATTTTCTTTGGCTTCATCAGGGTTTGTCATGGAAGGAACATAGGCACTGATGATGGTGGCATGGCATTTTCCTGCAAGTGGCAATTGCATTGTCATGAGCCTGTCATTCATTCCTTTTGGCAGGCGTATCAGCTTGCTGATTAAATTAGTTTTGACTGCAAAACTCATGCCAACTTCATGGTGCTCCCTTTCATTGTACCCACTCCAGAAAAATGTGTATCCAGTTCCAACTTCAGTAAGCTGGCCTTCATTTGCCAACCTTCTTTCACTCAAGGCTGCTATTTGGATGTATATCTGTTGAATTCTCTTACAATAAGAGCAGTTCGTCTTTCAGGTCTACTGGATTTTGCGTTGTCTATTAGTATGTGCACATTCCATGTGCCGATGGTGAGTGGAATCATCTTTGCAGATATTTTTGTACATTTTGTACATTTTTTTGTGTTTCAGTAACAAAGTGGGATTCCTCACCTGCTGCAGTAGTCAGGCCAGGGTTGGGTAAGCAGACAATTTTAGGACAACTTTTCCAGCCCCTTTCCTCACACCAGGAGGTGAGCAGTGTGATCCTTAAAAGGCTACTCAGACATCCAGTGGGGTGCCAAGTCCCACTGCTGCTTCCAGTGAGAAACGACCCTAGGGCCTGGGCCGCTTATATGCAGGGTCATGACTACAGCTCCCAGTGTATTCGCACCTGCTACTTCATCACTTGCCTGTTCCCACAGGACTCTGAGGCATAATAGTAAAATGGTATGGGTGATACCTTTTGATTCATGCGTAAACTGGATTTAAGTGAGGCAGAGTTGCACAAAGTCATCAGCCTCACTCTCTCCTGAGTCATCATAGTCCAGTGGCAGGACAGAGTCAAGACTGCTGGTGATGGCTCAGGATGCAGTGGATGATCTTGGTGTCTTTGGTGTCTAACCAAGCTCTAAATGCTCCACATTGCCTGCTTCATCTGCCTTCATGGTCATTGGAACAAATTGTTCTCATCTGCCCATTCCACCAGATGAAGTCTTCACATGCTTGGGGTAGACAACTCCCTAACTCACCAATGGGTTTGAGAACCCTTGGTTACCCTCAACCTGGTTTGGCCCGTCTGCCGAAATCGATGGCCTCTGTGCATGCTGCAGCTTCATGGAGCTACAGGTGAGAGTTGGGTAGAACAGATGGATACCAAGGGTGGAAAGAGCCCCGAAAAGGGCTCAGCAGCCATCACACCAAAGGTACTGGTCCTCCCTGAACACACCCTACTACCTACGTTGAAACAAGTAGGTCACTATTATACTACTATCAACTACTAAGTCCTCTATTTGGCATTTAAAGACCTTTACAACCTTGCCTTTTCCTACTTTTCCAGTTTTCTTGCACTTTACTCCCCTCTATGATCCAGCTAAGAGTGGCCTATTTGTTCTTTGCAAATGAAAACAATAGCAACAACTAGCACTTACATAGTGCTTAAAAGTTTGCAAAGTGTTTTACATTTAACCACTGAAGTATCTATAGTATTTATGATGTAGGTACAATTATTATGCTACAACAAAAATCGTCTGAACTTTCATTGATAGGTACTGCTGCCAGTACACAACAGATAGAACATAACAGTCAGCAATAGAGATATGTAGAAATGGGTTTATTATGGTCAGAGATTAGACTCACTGTTTACAAAAGTCAGTGAGCCAGCAGTTCCAGCAGGTTTGTATAGTATTTAGTTACATATGCAGGATGGGTTCAAAGGACTTTCAAAGAGCAAATAAAGGAAGATGATGATTTACAGACTAAAGAACAGATGACAGATGGGGAAGATCTCTACCAGCCACTATTAGCTGATATCTTGAGCTGTAACTTTAAGGCCTGATAGAACAAAAATTTAACTAATTAACAAAGGGGCTCTGATTGATGGCTCAGCTTGATTTTGCAGGCTCTAGCTGGTTACATGGTCTGCTCATCTTTGGCAAACGGCAAGAAGAAAGTTAAGTTTAGAAGTCTGTTTATCATAATTCCCATTTTAAAGATGAGACAGCCGAGGAGCAGAAAGGCCAAGTGATTTGCCCAGAGTCACACAATTAGTAAATGTCTCAGGCAGGTTTCAGAATCAGGTATTTCTAACTCCAAGTCTTCTCACCCTAACCACCGCTCCATGCCTTTGAACTGCCTCTTAGCTTTCCTGGCTTCCTCCAGGACTCAGCCTAAATCGGAACTTTGGCACAAGGTCTTTCCTGGCCCTATCCTATCTCACCCCATTATCTGGTATGTACATAGCTACTTGTTGTCTCCCCCATTTGAATGTGAGCTTTTTGAGATCAGGGACAGTGTTTTTGCCTTTCTTTATATTCTTTGAATTTACCCTGTGTTGATTGCTATTTCAACCCAACCATTTTTCAAGCCATGGGCATGGACATGTATACCTTCTCTCCTCCCATATTCCTTTTCTTGCACCTTGAACCACAATTAAAACATACTAGGGAAAAGGTATGTTAACTTATTGTCCTATTGTTTCACTCACCAACCCTCAGACCCAAACTTCCCTCTTCACCCCTCTGGTACACAAGGTTACCTTGCCTAAGTCAGTGATTGATTTAACTTTGTATTTGAATCCCAAGAGACCGGTACAATACCTGGCGGAGAACTGATCCATACTTTCGTTGCATCTCAGTTTCAGAGGCTGCACTGAGTGCACTATCATCTGCAAACAGAAAATCATGCACCAACACTTCCTCCACTTTGGTCTTGGCTTGTAGCCTTTTCAAATTGAAGAACTTACCATCAGTACGGTAGTTAACCTTGATGTCATGTTCATCCTCATTGAAAGCATTTGTCAATATGGTTGAAAACATCATGCTAAAAAGCATGGGAGCAAGCACACAGCCCTGTTTCACTCCATTGGTGACTGAGAAGTCACAAGAGTATTGTTGATTATCCAGAACCCAGGCAAACATGCCATCATGAAATTGATGTACAAAATTGATAAACTTCTCCTGGCAACCAAATTTTGACATGATTTTCCATAGGCCCTCACAACTAACAGTGTCAAAGGCCTTGGTTAGATCTACAAATGTTGTGTACAAACCTCTGTTCTGCTCCTGGCATTTCTCCTGGAGTTGTTGGGCAGCAAACACCATATCAACTGTTCCACAATCAATTCTCTGCTGCCTGTGCTAATTTTGGCCTTAACACTAGGAAAACACAGGTGTACTCCATTAGCCACCATCACACCATCCATACATGGAACCATTGGTTCCAACAAATGGAGAAGTTTTGAATGCTGTGGATAAGTTCACTTACCTTGGTAATGTACTTTCCAGGGATGTACACATTGACAATGAGGTTGATGCATGCATTGCCAGAGCTAGCTCAGTGTTTGTTTCTTCAAA
>CM053771.1:250864239-250887142 GCA_028658325.1 Potorous gilbertii | reverse complement strand
CTATGCTTCAGAGAGCACAACTCTGATGGGCTGACCATGTTGTTTGAATGCAAAATGTACACTTGCCAAAAAGACTATTTTATGGAGAACTCACATGGAGCAGGTGATCACATGGGGGCCGGAAGAAGTAATGCAAGGACACTCTCAAGGTCTCTCTCAAGAACTTTGGATTTGACTGTGCAACATGGGAGACACTGGCACAAGACCACTCAGCATGGCATGCCTGCATCAGAAAGGGTGCTGTGCTCTTTGAGCAAAGCAGAATTGAGACAGCACAAAGTAAATGCAGGACGCACAAATTTTAGATATCCACCCCACATGAACTCTGTGCCCAACCTGTGGTAGAGCATTCTGAGCCGTACTAGTCTAATCAGCCACAGTGGAACACACTGAAATTTCACTTTATCATGGTGATGTCATTTTGGGCCTTACGAAGATGAAGGACAACAGTCAATCAACAATACCTGGCACATAATAAGAGTTTAAATGTTGTTTTCATTCATTTGTTCAACCCTCCTCTAAGTTTCCTCCCCAATTAATTCCTGCCTATTTCATAGGATCACAGATTTTGAGCTCAAAGGGACATTAACAACTGTCTAGTCCAAACTCCTTTTTGCAGATGAGGGAATGAAAACCTAGAGAGGTCAAGTGACTTGCCTGAGTTCCATTCTTTTTTTAATCAAATATTATCTTTTAATTAACAAATATTTTTTTAACCTCCAACATCTCTCCCCTTAAAGAGAAAAACAAAGTCTTATTAACAAATAGACAAAGTCAGGCAAAACAAATTACCACACTGGTCATGTATAAAAGATTATGTTCTCTTAATCATTCTCCTTTCTATCAAGAGGTGAATAAGATTTTCCATCATGAGTCCTCTGGCATCTTGGTTGATGGTTGTATGTATGATGGACAATAATCGGAATTCCTAAGTCTTTGAAAGGCATTATATATAAATTGTTTTCCTGGTCCTGCTCACTTCACTTTGCATTAGATCTACAAATCTTTCATCGTTTCTTACCCTACATTGATGTAGCTGGTATGCTCAGCACCCTGGCTGTCTCCAAGCCAGGCCTCTGAGACCTCACCCTCACCCAGGACACCTTGAGGGCTAGGAAGGGGTATCTCTTCTCAAACGACATTCTCTGATCAGTAACTAACCCCCAGTTCCACTTAACAAAAACAACATCAATTAGCATCCACAAAGAGATACTAACTCACAAAGATGTGGCAAGAACTAGTGTCTGATAAATAATCCCCAATAGCTCCAGATCATTTCCTCCACTACATCACCTCAGTCTCTGGGGAAACAGGCTCAAAATAGCTCAATTGCTACATAACACTGATATCTTGCTGCTGAGCTGGGATCCCAGTGATCTTTTCTAAAGATGACTCCTTCTTCCTTGAGACCTCAGTGATAGGCTTGCTACAACATTCGACTTGGATTCCAGCTCTCTGATATCTATGGCTCACTCTCCTAAGTGAGAGCAGAGTCTCCATTCCCTTCACCTAAAATAGGAAACACTGAATAGAAAGGCCAAGTGCAGAGGCCCCCTTGCCACCCTGCCCTCCTTACAAAACTTCAAAAGGGAGCAGACTCAAATATCTATCCCTTTACATGATTTCTCACCAGATGTTGTAAGGAAAGGATTTACTAAATGAAACTTCACAGCTGAACCTGACTAAGGCCTTTTAAGGTCTCTGAAATTTGTCAAAGAGCCTCCTGTTCACCCATGTGGTTATCCAATCAGAACCAGTTATAGAATATCTACATATGTTCCATAATCTATCCAAGGCTCTTTCCTCACACTTCATCATGTTTCTATTACAAGCAAGCTCCCCATCATCCTCCATATAGAGAGGCTGCATCAGCCCTGCACGTGGGTAGAGACTGTTCATGTGCCAAACCCTAATCAAAATAGTATTTCTTTACACTCATATAGTACAGGTTCAGGCTTTTTGAGTTTTCTTTTTTTTTTCTTGTAATGGGCATGAGGATATGATAAGCCAAACACACTCCCTAGCCCCACCAAGGGCCTCGTTTTCAAATTGGCTCTGGCATCAGGGGTACAATCCATAGTCATCAACACAGCAAAGCCGACAGGACTACTGACAACTCAAGTCTATGACCTCAGTCTCATTAACTTCAAACTGCATGTATGGTTAAAACTATATGACTAGTTTTAGAAACTTGTCTGTGATCAAGTATCAACTTGATGGAAAATACAACACTCCTACACACACACACACACACACACACACACTCCCAAAACTGGAAAATTCCTCAGAAACTGGCCCATGCACCCAGAAGGAGAATAGTTAAATAATGAATGAACCAGGCCTGGTTCTTCACATGAGCAGTTATTGCATTCTCTTTAGTAAAAAAATAGAAGTAGAGGGGTCAGAACCCTGGGAGCTGCTGCGGCAGCTATTCTGGCTATGGGATACGCTCCCCAGCACACTGATATCCCCTGGTCCCCTCTGGTAGCACATTCCACAGAAGGGGCCTCACATCAGCGCTGCCTCAAGGTCCTGACATTACTGTCCTGGGACTTCCCGGTGTTTTGGTTTTACCTCCCTTAAATGTGTTTGTTTTGCTTAATTAGTTAAATATTTCTGCTTAAGAATGACATAAACTGAACCCAGCAGAGGTTTTATTACCAGGGCAGGATCTCCTTACCAGTATAAGAGGGAGAAGTTGCCAAGTTTCTGTTAGCAGGTAGCCAGGAGGGCTGATTCACTGGGGGAGGGCAAGGGTTGCTGTGGGCCAAACCATGCCTCTGCTTCTTTGGACCAGGTGCTTACATATGGCCAGTATTATCCACAAGAAGTTTTAATTAAGGATCTAATTGTGCATGGCAGGGTATGCTAAGCCTTTACTTGTTGATTAAAAAACAACAACCACAAATACCTTTCCACCCATATCCTAGAACCAAGCCAATGTTGCATAGTTATTTCAACCCCAGTTCTCCAGTTTCTGCTCCAAGCAGGTCCACTTGGCCAGTGTTATCCCCATTTTTTCAGATAAGGACACTGAGCTTTATAGGGTGGCACCACAGATGTTTCTGCAGCCCCAATATGTGAGGCATTACACCCTAAGTGCTAATGAAATCATTCCTGTCTCTCCCCACCCATCCCCACCTCAGCCATCTGTGGTAAGATATTTCAATATAAGAGGTGGGAAGAAGAAGAAATATGCACCAGCGTGTTTGCTTTAGGGGTGGAGATGATGGGACAACATGGACATGGAGATGATGAATGCTTCCTTTATCCATTCATCCTGCTCCTGTTTACAGATCTTGCCTCAGCTGTTCCCTATGCTGGCAATGACCCCTCAAATACCCATCAACGCCTACTCTCCTCCTTCTTTCACCTAAGCTACCCTTAACATCCTGTCTTCCCTCACCCCAAAGCTCCCTTATGAGTCAAGAGTGGTGACTACTTGTAGTATTTTGTACCGGTGGACTTGCCATGTTCCGTAAGCGTCAGGAAGACCTGAGTTCAAATTCATCTCAGATACTTCCTAGCTGTATGATCCTGGGTAAGTCACTTAACTCCTGTTTGCCGCAGTTTCCTCATCTATAAACTGATAGTAACAGTAGCTCCTTCCTCGAAGGGTTGTTGTGAAGATCACTTAAAAAACACTTAGCACAGTTCCTGACACATACTAAACACTGCATTCATGCTGCTGTTCAGTCATGTCTGACTCTTCATGACCCCAAGGACCATAGGGATTTTCTTGGCAAAGATACTGGAGTGTTTTGCCATTTCCTTCCCCAGTGGATTAAGTCATTAAGAGATCTGCCTTAACAATAAAATGAATACTAAATGTTGTGGTATTATGGTTATTTCTATAAGTACTGTAGGACACAGTCAGACTATAAGCTACATGAGAGGTCAGGATCATGTCCTTTTTATCTTTGTAATTCCTCCTTCCCTACTCCTGTCAAAGTTCACTCATATAAGCATTCAAAGACTTTTCACTGAGTTGTACAGGTGAGCACTTTAAGAGCTTTGTGGAATGAAAGATCTCCTTGGATTGGACTGATTAGAAAAGACTTTTTGGAAAAGAGAGTCTTTGAGCTGAGGAGAACTTTAACAGGACAAGATGAGGGATATCTACCTCCCTCCTGATTACTGATTATAACAGTTGGTATATAGTGCCTTAAAATTCACATGGCACATTATCTCCTTTGAACCTTGCAACAACCATATGAAGTAGCTACCATGGTACTTATTTTACAGGAGAGGAAAGTGAGTTTCAATGACTTTACCTGTGGTCACATAGCTAATAAGTATCTGAATCCAATCTTCCTGGGGCCACATCCAACACCATTCACTACCACTGCACAGACTCTCAACATGGGAGTGGTAAAAGCTATCTGTCTTGTTTGCATTCCCCACCATACAGTTATAATTTCCTTAAGAGCAGGGACTCAGTCTATCCCTTTAAAATCCATGCAACTTCTCTTGTCATACATTGAGCAAGTATCAGCAAGCCATACCTTTGTAGTCCTGGGAAGTGAACACAATTACGGGCAGATGTGATGTGATGAAAAAAGAAACCAGAAAAGTCTAGACATTATAAAGGAAGGGGACAGTGCCATTTGGACTGAAGGCAGGACACGTAAAGGTAAGATTAGACTGAAAAGACAGGAAGGCATGGAGTTGTAGAGAGCCTTAATTATGAGGCTAAGAAGTTTAGACTTCATTTGGCAAAATTTGATAGGCTAAAGTGAGAAGAATCATGCCTGGCACACAGTAGGTGCTAAATAAATGCTTGTTGGTTTAACATAGAATCAGAAAGAAGATAGAAGGAACCTTGAAGTTCATCTACTTCAATCTATTTAACTTTTAACTTAATAAATAGATATTAAGCACAACTATGTGCAAGTCTATGTATGTAAAAAACCAAACAGCCCCTTCCCTCAAGGAACCTCTAGTCCACAGATGCATGATGTGACCCAAAGGATGGGATTCAGACCAGAGAAGGTAAGCAGCAGCAAGGGACAGAGAAGGACAGTTCTGGGGGCCAATACAGATTCTCAAAGATGTTAGCAAATGCTCCATTCCCCTAAAGTTACTCATATTCTCCTTAACCTCCTCTCATCTAACCTGAAGATTTGTGAGAATCAAATGAGATAATATGTGTAATCACTTAGCATGGGACTGAGACCATAGTGCGCAGTTAATAAATATTGGTTGCCTTTTTCATTCCTTTCTCCTTCTTGGCCACAGGAATGGGCAGAGAATGAGAATGCACAAAAAAGGAACAGAATTTCTCCTTCTTTGCCCTCCAACTCTTTAAACAGATTTCCATATTTATTTTTGAATGAAAATAATGGACCTCCTCCTAAGGAGAGGAGGAGGGCTTCTGTGGGTAGTCACCAAGCTCTAAGTGGGAGTGACAAAGCTTTCTTTTTCCCAAGTCAAAATGTGCTAACATTTTTTGCTTCTCTTTGCCATTACTTTCTCCCCTGAGGCCTTATTTCTGCAGACTCTGCTTTTCAAAGGGGCTTTTTTCCCCTAGTCTAGGTTGTTCTTTTTTACTTCTCAATAGTTTTTGATCAAAGGGGTACAGTTATTTAATTTCAAGGAGAGAACTTTCTTTCTGGAGAATAAGTATTTGCAGATTTGTTGGTAATTTCTAAGTGAAGATAGAGACCAGACTAGCCAGAATTAACCTGTTAATTATGGCATCTTTGCAGCCTAAGGGCCTTTCTATTTAGGACTCTTCATTCCAATCCTACCCTCTTTCATTTCACTCCTATCAATAATAGGTAGTCAATAATCATTTATTAAGCACCCTTGGGAGAGTTACTCTCCTCCAGCCAAAGAGTCTATATTATAGTTGTCAAGATCAGACCTTTATCAATGTAGTCCTACCTCTATACTCTTCTTAAAATGTTCTTTTTTAATTTTGAAATATTTAAAAATACAAAAACCAAAAAGAAGATTGTATATAGACCTGAGAGATTCTGTTCTGTGAAGTTTCTTTAATGTGTTATACTAAATCTAATAGAGTAGTAACTAAATTGCCCTATTTGTAATAATATTAACTATTAATTATATTAAACTATTACATAATTAACTATTAATTATATTAATATAAACTATTTGTAATAATATCTACTATTCTCTTATAAACTATTTTTGTACCTTTATAATATTTTATTCATTCTCTCTCTGTCTGTCTGTCTCTCTGCCCCCCTCCCTGTGTGTGTGTATGTGTGTCTGTGTCTGTATGTCTGTTTCTCTCTCATATGTCACTCTTACTCAAAAAAGGCAGCTTGGTTGGCATAATGGTAGAGCTCTGGGCATGAATTCAGGAAGAATTGGATTAAAATCCTGCCCCAGACACTAGTTGTGTAAGCCTGAGCAAGTCTCTTATTTTTTCTGAGTCTGGATATTAGTACTTAACTTCCAATCATGCAAATTACAACAAATTCATCATGTGCAAACTATCTATTACTCTTGTTCTACCGATTAGGAAACTGAGTCATGAGTATGGGCTTTCTACTATACCAACATTGCCTCTCTAAATACATACATATGCTTGAATACTTCAAGGATTTGTGGTTTTATTAGTGTGAACTCCTTATGCAGATGTAGATTCTAGCCCTCACTCCAAGTGACTGTCTTCATGGGTTGATGTGGTCAAAAAGTCCACCTATCCTCCAGTCCAGAAGCCTGAGCAGTATGTATCCTGTTCAGATACAATCACAGCACTTCAGCAAGATAAATGCTACAGCTCCCCCAGCACTGTCCCAGAGAGAAAGAAAGCACATATAATAATAACACATCCCATAGGCTGTGACCCAGCTGCAGGTTTCCAAGCATCCAGTCATGCCCTTAACTCTTCCTTCCTTCTGTGCTCATATACTATCTGTCACTATGCTCGCTTGGTCAATTTGATAAATGATTTAGCAGCACTGGTCCCTTTGCCTGACTCCCCAAAATACCACAGGCTAACTACAGCCACAGCCTCTAGTGGAAGAGTTGGTGTATTTAAACTCTACTTAAACCCAGCTGTTCACAGTCAACCAAGAATTTACTCAACACATATTTATTCAACTGGGTTTGATGCTAGGAACTACAGGTACAAAAATGAAAATGAAACAGACCCTATCCTCAAGAAGTTTGCATCTTATCAGGAGAAGTATCATGTACACACATAAGTCTTTATAATACGTATATATGATAAATTATATATTACATTGGGTATATATAATATTATATATTATATAATATGTACAACCCTGTCCTCTATTCTCAATCCTCACTGTAATTTTCTTTAACAATATATAACAAATAGTCTGTCAGCTATATATCAACAGCATTGGCTAATATTAATCAAATAAAAGGCCCTCTTTCTCAGGTCAACTTTCCAAGTTGATCTAAGGAACAGGAACCCTTGTCAATGACTCAGATCTAAAATCGGATGTTTGTTGGGCAAAGAACACACAGAGGAAATTTCTTGCCCATGTAGGCAGTCACCCCTGGGGTCTCAGCACTCCTGAAATATGAGATACACAGACACAAAGATGTGAACAGGGTTTTCACCAATCGGATGCCCCCTGCTTTAGACCCTTAGCCCTCAACCAGGGTTAAGTAGGAAGTGATTACTGGTTTGAGTCTTTTAGACAATAAGCGTCATGCAGCCGCATAAACACAGCCAGTCCTAGCACCAGGGAATAGTCCGATGTCTGATGGTCCAAACATGGCTGCACAGATGAAGCTCAGAGTTCAGGGCAATTACAGCAATGGATCCTAGAGCTATGACACTTGGGCTATCCAACACCAGCAATGTAACGTAAGGCATACAATCAATCATTCAAGCTGCAGAATGAAAGCCGTCTGTTTTATAGTCTTCATAGACTTTTTAAGGCTGTGCTAGTGAGGACCCCAAGGCTGACATAGAAACATATAAAATGTAGTAATAATAACTAACATAACATTTAAGGTTTGCAATACACTTTCTGGTTAAAATCTCATTTTATCCCCACAACAACCCTGGGAAGTTGGTGTTTTTATTACTCTATTTTACAGATGAGGAAACTGAGGCAAGTAGAAGTTAAGTGGTTTGCCAAAGGTCTCACAGCTTATAAATGTCTGAAACCAGATCTGAACCCAGGTCTTCCAGACCCCAGGTTAAGTGTCTCTCTTCCCTGTGCCACAAACTGCAAATACACATTTTAATCATTCCTCCTTACCTCCCATCTTGGTTTCCACATTCCCCTGCCAACTAAAATTTCACAGACAAGACTGTGATGTCTCAACACAAAGAATGAAGCTTTGAGAATGCTCCTCTCTAAGTTGTCCCTGATTATGTGCAGGACAGTTTGGTTATTTCTTTAATCTGGATCTCCTGCTCCCCATAGATCTTTTAAGAACTATGTACCACATTGCTTGAGTCCTTGTGGTTTACACAAACAGGAAGAAAACTACGCGAGGACAAGGAACGTGTATCCCTCAGAGCTCTTAACCTCTCCAAAAAGAGTGCGTATGGAACAAAGACTAAAGGGCTATCTCACCAAACAACAAACTCACCACCAATGGGTCAGGAAAGCAACATATTCTATGGGGAAAGATCCCTGGAGTTGGAGTAAAAGGCCCTGTGTTTAAATCCTATCTCTAGGGTAGGGTAGATGCTATTGCTTATCTAGAGAAGCTGAGTCTGGGCATTGCTTTAGCTCAGGAGTTCTAAACTGTAGTGGTCTAAATCTTACTGGATGGCTACACTTAGTCTGGTATTAGTATAATAAGCCCCTAGGAATTGGGATCCACCAGGTTGCCTAAGGAGGGACAGGGTGGTAAAGGTCAAAAGTGGAGCTGATTCAAGCTCCTATACTGGTCAGAGTGGGAGCCATCATGTGTATGGCCCCTGCAATTCAAGCCTGAAATTTAGGGAGACCTAGCCATAGGTGTACAATGGATAGGGTTCCAGGCCTGGAGTCAGGAAAACTCATCTTCCTGAGTTCAAATCTGGCCTCAGACATGACAAGTTATCCTGCAGAAGTAACTTAATCCTATTTACCTCAGTTTCCCCATCTTTAAAATGAATTGGAGAAGAAAATGGCAAACCACTCCAAGATCTTCGCCAAGAAAACTCCAAATGGAGTCATAAAGAGTCAGACACAACTGAAAAATGGCAGAAAAACGAGTCAATTGAGAATAATTTTTATGCAAAAAAATAAAAATTTTAAGCCAATTATATTGAGTTATCAAAAACATTTTTCTTAAAAAAGTTCATAGACCCTAGGTGAAGAACTCTTAGACATCCTTCCAGCTCTAAAATTTCTAAATCTGTGACCTGTATCAGCGTTTAAGATACGTCTTTGTAACCTTGGAGGCCACCTGGACTCCTGAAAAAGCCATGAATCAAGTCAGACTTGGGTTTGAGTACCAGATGTGCCACTAACCGGCTGCGTGGCCTAGGGCAAGCTATAAGCTTCAGTTTGTTCATCTCTAAAATTAAAATAACCTTACTTCCTGCTTCACGGGGTAGTGAGGAAAACATTTTCCAATTTTAGCACCTTGTAGAAATGTGAGATGGTATTGCCTTCCTTACAGGTACTTACCTACCTACTTTGTTGTGAGGAAAATGCTTTATAACCCTCAGTGGGAATATGGGGAGAACCCATGATTTTAGCAGTATGGGGTACCAGTTGGGGAATACCTTCCATCATCATAGATTAACTTCTTATCTATCTCTAGTGGTAGATGAGCCTTAGAAATTTAGCTGAAGTTAAGCAACTAGCCTAGAGTCACACAGCTAGTAAAAAAAAAAAAGAGAGGAAATCTTCAGTCTTAGATCTTCCTTATTCCAAGTCCTGAACTCTAACCACTATAAAATACTGCCCCAACAAGTAAACCTCAAAGAACCAAATATAACCCAAGTTATAATTACTGTACAGGAGAAAAGTGGCTTAGATACCTGTATATGTGGGGAACATGAATTCTTTTGTCTACTTCAAAGGAACTTGTACATGACTGGCTTCTTACATTGAGGTCAAAGAATCCTACGCGCTGTCTCCCAAACCTGTCCCCGAAACTTCAGCAAAGAAGCAGGTAAAACCTGAACAGCCATCGACTAAGAAGGGCCCTGAATTTCCCTTTCAGGACCATTTCACTTTCTCCCCCTTCAAAAGCTGAATGGTTTTTAGTATTTAAGCTATTTCATATAAAAAGAAACCTCTTTATTTCCACAGAACTGCTTTTCCATGTTCAAGCAATATTAAATTTTTGATCCTGGAAGAAACCTTGCAACAATGCAGAGAGAAACCTAAAGCCTGGCAATTACTGTAACGTTATCTGATAAGCACTAAATTAATTTCCATATTATCGCATTATGTTAAGATAAAGGAATGAGCAACATGAATAATAAAAGGCACTTAGGTCCCTTATTAAGTTTCAGGAGAATATGGCATATGCATTATTCTAATAATGGGAAATCCTAATGGAAGAGATATCCGCAAAGCCCTGGTGATACAGAGATGAATGATATGGTAAAATAGGTTTGGCTTCCGAACTGATGTTTTCTTTTCCTCTGTGAATGGAACAAGATAAGACACATTTGTTACAAAATGTAGCTGTTGCTGGCATGCTTTCCCTCTGATTTGTTTACCCCTAATGTACCCTAAATGATGCCAGATGAGGGGCCTGTTATCACAATGACACCTAGCAATTCATTTTCCATCTAACCCAATAGTGCTTTCCAGTAAGGACTCTGTACAACTCTTTCAGCTGAATTTCTGAAAATCCCGGGGAAAATACCACTTCCAAAAGATCTCTGCTTTGGCTCTGAACTCACCAGCCGGTGCCTAATCTGCTGAATTGAGGAATTTACTACAAGGCAAAAGAAAGCTTCGCATTGTTTGCCAGGAGCCCTAGGCCTAATGCATTTTTTAACTTTCTTGCTTTCTTTTTAACTGTGAGTTAAAGGAAAGAAAAAGAGTAGGTTGAAGGAATTCCTCAGAGAAGCCTGAGCAGAACAAGGACACGCGCTTCTTCACTTGAAAGACTGAAAATTGCTGGACTCGCTTTATTTTCATGAGCTTACGTAGGCGTTTCCTCCAGTGGGTGTAGTGGATTCAGAGATCTAGCTCTGGGACCCTGACCTTGCTGCCTGTGCAGCTGTGAGCACATCATCTCACCTCCATTTTCTACTATGTAAAAACGAGGGGAGCAGAACTGAATGAGATTGAAGCTCCCTACAAGCTCTAAACTCAGGTTCCAAGTCCCAGTGGATGACCCTAACATGTGCTCCATAATCCAACAGTGTTTCCAGTTCTCCCAACCCTCGAGTGGAGAATAGGGGGATGCCCACTATATACAGCACATTCAAGTGGATGGAGCAAGAAACTTCATGAGGCAGGAGGCCACGATTCTTTGATCCATATTTTACAGTACATGCATTTTTCTAGAGAGGCAATATGGCATTGTCTCAGCATCAGGAACACATGGGCTAAAGTCTTGACCCTCACACATACTGACTCAGTAACCCAGAGACAATTACTTAATTTCTTGAAGCTCCAGGAAAATCTCAAGGCTATAATTTATGAAGTTTGGTGAAGGAAGTTTCCACATCAGCATTTCCCTCCACCAGGGATGGAAAATCACAGGTCTGGACTCCTTCCCTGCCTCAGAAAATTGCCACAAAACCCAAAAAGCAACAACAAAAAATGTTTTTCAAAATAACTCTGAAGGTCAGAGCTAGAAGACACCTTAGAGAAAGTAGTGTCTAACCCTTCCTTTTCCAAATGAGGAGACTGAAACCCAGAGAAATCACTTGACTTCTGTGTCTAGTAAGGGATCCAGATTCCTAACTCTCAGCCCTGGGCTCTTTTTACATGTTGTGCTCACATGCATTTAGTCATACAAGATACACTTGGGAGGAAAATCTATAGATACATACATATATACACATATGCAATATGTATAATAATTTTTAAATGATGAGTAATGGCAAACATTTATGTAGAGCTTTGAGACATATAGCTATCTGATCCTCACCAAAACCTTGTGAGGTGGGAGCTATTACCCTCATTTTCATAAAAAGGAAACTGAGGCTGAGAGAGGTTAAGTAAATGGTTCAGGGTGATACAACTAGTAAGTATACATTACCTATATGTACATATTTAAGTATACACACACATATGTGTCCTCTAACCCTTCAATTTCTTACTGTGGAGCTAAGATGACCCTGCTTACTCAAAGGCAATGGTAATAAAGCATTATCTCTGGCATGTCCTATCAAGGGGAAGGCTTTGAGTGTGAAGCTAGAGACAAAGTATATCTATGACCACAGGACCAGCCTAAACAAAGTCAAAGAGGCTGATCTTTGGGTTGTCTGCAAGTGATTGTTGTTTTGGTTTGGTTTTGGTTTTTGACCATAGCAGTTCTTAAAACCCATCCACTAATTCAGAGGTGGGTTATGATCTACATAATGTAAGGAGTACCCACACTAGCAAAATAAAAGGTCTTAGAACTGTTTATGTAAGTTGATCTATATATGTAAAATAGATAAACAGATGGGTAGATAGATAGCTAATAGATTAAACAGATATCAATGTTGGGGGAAAACAATAAGAAAATCTGATCCTTATGAATTCATATATCATCAAATTTCACCTTAAATTCAAAATTCAAAAGCCTGTTTGACCTGTTTATATAACAGTAGCAGTAAAAGTTCTGGATTTTGAGTCTGGAGACCTGGATTTTAGTAGTGTTTTTTCCACTTGGTCACTGACTATATCTTGGTGATTGACTAACTATGTAAAGATTGAATTACCTTAGAGAGAAGTGCAAGGCGCTAGATATATATGTGTATGTATGTTTATGCATATATTTAGTCTACTCAAGAGTAGTGAAAAATAACATATACCAGGTAAGTATAAAGATTATAAATTACATTTAATCTAACAGTAAATATAATTCGATGAGGGACAGTGAAGGTAGTATGCATGGTCAGGTTAAAGGGAAAAATTGTTGGAGTACTTAATTATAAGACTGGTTTAATAAGAAAAAATTGAGTGTTGTTTAGTGATGTAGTGGGGGAAGAGATTTCAAGTGCTAAATATGTACATTTCTTAAAAACAGGGCTTGTTTGTGTAGTTGAAAGCATCTTTTCCTTAGGATCTGGTAGCTTTCATGCAAAGCCCCAGGGAATGCATGCTGTGGCATCTGCTTCCCTGCTTTGGTTTCCCATTTCAAGCCCTGGCAGTCTTTCTGGAATATCGTACCACATGGGATTCTGCAGCCTCTGTCCTGCTGTCCATCTGGCTCTGTTCTCAGGAGAGAAGATGCTCCTTCCCTTGTCTCCACAATTATTGTTCCTCTTTTAGCGGTTGGAGGACGTATTGGAGATCAAGAGATTCAATTCTTGTTTAGTATCTTATCATTTATATAACATATACTTATCAAAATTATTTTGTGTAACATACTCATCGAAATTATTTTATATAACATGATCATCAAAGATATTAATACAACACATACTCATCAAGTTATTTTATATAATGGATTTATCAAAGTACCTTAGAATTACAAAATGTTAGAGCAAGAAAGTGTCATAAATTTAGAGCTAAAAGTCACCTTAGAAATCATAGATTAGGAAGGGTCCTTAGAGGTTATCAAGTCTAAGCCACTTATTTTATAGATGACAAAATTGAGATCCAGAGAATTAAATGACTCACCTGATGACCCATAGAAAATAAATAATAGAACAAGGCTATTTCTGAGCCGCTATAATTGCTCCTGCCCATGCTTCCCTGTTTCTATCACATGGCTTTGCCTGTAGTTATTGGGGATCACTATCTCCCTGTCAAAGTTGATACAGTCCTCTGGGTTCTATGTGAATCATCTCCCATTTCTGGATATACTACAAACAAATCTACCACTCTAAACCTTGCTGACACTTAATACACACATTCATAGAATGTCAGAAACGCTCAGAATGTTAGTGATTATCTAATCCAACTTCTACATTCTACAGAAGAAGAAATAACACCCTTTAAAGCCATATTTAAGTACCAATTACTACTAATTTAGTTGTTATTATTAAATGCCTTGGCCAAGGTCACCCAGCTGCTTGACGACTGACAGCCTGACTGCGTGTAGCAAGGTAAATCTGTGACCAGTTTGCAATTTATAGTGAAGGAGAAGTAATAGCCTATTACCCCTGAATATTCTTGTGGTCTAACCGGTTGGGAGTTTTACTAGCTAGTTTTGTGAAGACTGTTTTCCTTTCATGCTCCCAGAGTTTTTGATCCAAACCTTTTTCCCCCTTTCCCAGTTCTCTCTCTTCCAGCAGATGTCTTTTCTTCCTATTTTTTCTGAGAAAAACCAAAACCATCTGTCATGAGCTCCCTAATCTCTCCAACTTCACCCCTCCAAACCCTGCTACCAGTTCACCGGTGTTCTCCTTTGGTCCAGTCACTAATGAATAGATGCCTCCTTCTTTAATAATATAATTCACTGTTTTGGTTTTTTGTTGTTTTGTATTATTGTTTGTTTTGCTGTTGTTTAGCTTTTATATCCCTAACACTTATGTATAGCAGACCCTTAATAAAGTAATCCATTAGCATTTTCACTTTCTCCTCTACTTAACCTTTCTTCTCAGCTGCCTTGTTTCTGTTGAGTCTACAACCATCCTCCTGGTCACTCAAGATTCCTGACCTCAGAGCCATCCTTGGCTCTTTTCTGTGCCCCGTCCTCATATTTCATCAAATGTCAGGTCGCGTCCCACTTCCACAACATCCAATGGATCTGTCCCCTCCTCTTCTGACCAGGCCACTGTTACAGGTCTTAATCACTTTTTGCTTGGACTAGATTAGTTGCTCCCAAGAGGGCTCTTTGCTTCCAAGTTCTCGCCAATCCATCCTCCACACACTTGCTGAAACAATATTCCTAAGGCATAAGTCTAACCATGACCTCCACCTGTTATCTTCAAGATAACATGCAAACTCCTCAGGTTGGCACTGAAAGCCCTCCACATTTGAAATTTTTATGAGCCCCATTCCATACTGTTCATCTAAATGTACTCTTCATTCTTTCCAGATTTGTTTGTTAACCCTCCATTTCCTGCCTCCAGGTATAGTACTTGGACAAACTGTATGGTGTGCATTCCCTTCTCAACTCTGTTTCTTAGATGCTTTATCTTTTTTTTAATCTTTCATTAGATTATAAGGTCCTCATTAGATGGTAAGCTGCTTGAAGGCAGGAACTATTTTTTGCCTAACCTTATAGTTAGTGGGCAGGATGTAGAGGAAGATTCAACAAGGAAGACTGAGAGGAGTGGTCAGATAAGTAGGAGAAAAACCAATAGAGAAAAATGCTCTGAAAATCTAGAGAAAAAAAGAGTATCAAGGAGAAGAGGGTAGCTGACAGGTTTAAAGGTTACAGAGAGGTCAAGAAAGATGAGGACTAAGGGGGAAGAAAGCATTGGTTTGGCAATTAAAAGATCAATGATAACCTCTGAGAGCAATTTCAGTGGAACGATGAGATCATAAATCAGACTGTAAGGGGTTAAAAAGAGGATGAGAAAAGAGAACGTGAATGTAACTATTATAGATGTTCTACTCATGGAGTTTAGCCACAAAGAGCCAAAAAGATGTAAGATGATGGTTAGTGGGAATGGAAGGATCCAATGAGAGTTTTTGAGGGTGAAAGAAGACATAGACATGTTTGAAGGCAGTAGAGAAGGACCCAGTAGACAGAAATTAAAGATAAGTGATACATGAGAAATGACAGAGGAGTAATCTGTTGGAGGAGAGAGAATGGAATGGGATTGCTTGAAGGTAAAGGGATTTGCTTTGTTAGGGAGTAAGGCCACTTCTCCATAAGAAACAAAGATGAAGATAAAGAGTGGCAAAGGTATGTGAATGATGAGGAAAAGAAGAAAAGAGAAGAAAAGAAAACAAGAGAAGAGGCAAGGTTCTTAGCTGAGAGGGTAGTGGGAAGGGGAATCTTGGGAGATTTGAGGAAGGATGGAAACATTTCAAAGAGCCTGCTTTGGGGAATAAGATAGTGAATTAATTAGGAAGATAGAGAAGGATTGCCTAGAAGCGGTGAGGGCCTGCTTGAAGTTGAAGTTATTTAGCATAAATCTGTTATAGATCTACTCTGATGGTTACATGATTTTCACCTTTGCTCACTGGCATGTGTAAAGAAGCAAAGGCAATTGAGAGTGAGAGTGACCCAGGGCTGAGATTTGGCAATCAGTGATATGAGCAGAAGGCAAGAAGAAGACAGTGTAGAGCTGAATTGGCTCACCAAGAGGTCAAGAAATAGGAAAGGAAGAATGTGCAGGGGTGATGACTTGGGAAAGAACTGAGGCATTAACAGGATCGGAGGTCATGGTGTGTGTGAAAAACAGGGTTTGGCACTGGAAGGCAGAGGGGAAGGTGGAAAGCAAATTACAATGAGAAAAGGTGGGAAAATAGATGGGATACATTTGCTTATATTACTATTCATTAATTTTCAAGTCCTCTTCCAAATTTGCCCAGAATATGACCTACTTTCTATTTTCTAGTAAAAAGTTTCTTTTTCTTTTGAAGTTGCCTTCATTTTGATCCTTATTTTTGGCTTGCCTCTATCATGCCCTTCTTTATTGCTATAAAGTTCAAAGTTCATGAACATGGAGTGGTACATTTGTGGGTGATAGTAAGATCAAGGTTGTGAGCGTTTTTCTATGTTGGTTAGGTTGGATGAAGGAGTAGATCATGGCGGAACTGTGAAGTTAGAGTGTTTTAGAGAGTGTCAGTGTATATTTTGAAATCCTCTAGTTATATTAGGGTAAGAATTGGGAAAGATAATCAGCCAAGTACTGAACTCAAGGAAGGAAGGAAAGGGAGAGTCCTGAATATCTATAAACAAGAATTATTAGCATTTGAATTGAGTGGAAGATATGGATTGCCTGGACTTCCAGGAACAAGCAGGTGATAGTTGTAGGAGGAAAACGTGGAAGGCAATGGTGCTCAAGGAGTCTTCCAATTCTTCCACCTCCACCAGTGAGTTGAGGGAAATAAGTGAAAGTGCAGCCGGTACAGGAAAGGGTGGTCAAGAATGCTATTTCATTAGAAGAAAGTTAGTCTCATTATGAGCTTGAAAATGGACGGAGTAGGAAAGGAAAAGATTTAAGTTAAAAACAAGTTTGTTGCATATAGAGAAGACATTCCGGAGGGCACAGTGGAAGAGAAATGTGGCATTTGGTTGGGACTTTGGTAGGGAGGGGTTGAAGGGGATTGAAATAAGGAATTGGATAAGAAGATCATAGTCAATAGCTAATAAAGAGTTAAGTGGCTACTATGTGCCAGGTACTATACTACACACTCAAGGCACAGATACAAAAAAAAGAAAGACAATCCTTGAAGCTTTCAAGAAGCCTATGATCCAGTGGAGGAAGACAACACATAAAAGAGAGCTGAAAAGCATAGGTGAAAGGAGGAAGATGGAAAAGTCAAAAGGACCAAAAATGAGTGCAGCAAGGTAGGAAATAAGGGATGGGGTTTGGATGATGACATACAGGGCTTCAGAATCACTGGGATCTGTCTAAATAGAGACACCATGGACTTTCTGTTGAAATAGTTTCCCCAAAAGGCCCATGGCAAACAGTTTTATAATTGTGCATTTTTAATTCGAAAACCAACTGACTTTCAATTACAATATTTAGTATACAACATTCTGTACCTGTAGTCCCCCCACCTCTCTACCTATAGGACAGAGGAGGTATATTTCATTGTTTGATCACTTGTGCCACATTGGTTTTTATAGTTACTAAGAGTTGTTTCCATTCAGTCTTCTTATCCTGCACTGTATTGTAGTCATCCTGCAATTGCTCCCTTGGTTATGCTTAATTCTTTCTGTATCAGTTCATACAAGTCTTCCTGTGGAACTACTCCGATTCATCTTTTTTTATTACTCAATAACATCAAAAAGACTTGTTCAAGCAAATAATTAGCCTTGAGATAAAAAATTGTGAAGAGAATCACAATTCACAAATTTACTAATTATTCCCCCCTGCTATGGGAATTAGCTAGAATTCATTTTAGATAGAATTTATACATGTCCTCCATTGAAATAAGAACTTTTCCACAGGACAGGGTTTTGTTTTGTTTTGTTTTTTCAGTTAAAATGCTCATTAACCATTCTAGTAGTTTTCCCTTGAGTTTAACAGATAGTATTCAACCCAGAATATAAAAGCCATACACAGCCTAAGGTAAGAAATTCAGCCTGGAGCAAAGTAAGAGATAGTCAGTCACACTGTTCTGAATTCCTAACCCTTGACCAAACCTTCTCAAAGTAGGACTATCCCCTAGAGACCCTCCTTCTAGCAAAGAAAAGAGAGGTCTTAAAGAAAAAAAAGGTGACAGAGAGGAGGTGAAGGAAGTCACCAGTCTCGGCAAAGCAGTAAGGTGAACAATGAAGCAACATGCAGTTTGAATTATAAATCACATTTCTCATTAAAGGCAGATCATTTCTCCTAAGCAGATATATTCTACTTATTTTAGATAATAGATGGAGCTATGTAGTGACTCTTTTGAAACTTGTAATCTTGTCTTTGCAGAGAGCTACATTTCTTGGTCTTATTGGATGTCAAATCACATGGGAAGTATTGACTTTATTGCATTTGTTTTATTGGTGACTAGAAATGGGAAATACATTTAACCTTTCTGAAATAGGGATTTAATAAAGGACTAAGCTGCTGTCAACCCTGAATTTAAGACTTTCCTCCATTAAGCTTTTGGATTATTTTAAGCACTTTTAATCTTAGGGTCTTCTGCCCAGATAATTCTCTAAAGTATAATCCCTTACTGTCTTAATAATAGAAATACTTTTCTATCCCATGACCAAAGCACAAATCTTTATCCAGCCATGTGGCTTTGGAGGGTTTCTCTAAGTCTATGCCTAAGTTTATTTCTACTATGCTAAACATTAATTAGACTGTGAATCCAACTGAATTTTCTCAGGTATATAGGTCACATCTCACAACAAGCAAGCCAGCATACTTAAACCACTTAGAAATGTATTAAGGTCATTGATGTGTAACTAAATGATATATAAAGAGATCAACTGGCCTACTAGCATCCCAGGGGAGTTGCACCCTGGTGGAATAACTATAGTTCCAGGATTTAATCCTCAGTTTTACAATTCAGAAACTCAGTTTTATCAATTTTGTTAGTTTATCTGTTCATGCATCTCAGGACCAAGAAAACAAGCTCAGGAGAGAAGGATTTTAAAATCAGAATGACAATTTATTCATTTGCAGTGGGAGCCAGAGTTGTAACTAGCAATTTTGGACCTGGGGCAAGTGGCATGAAATATGCCTGAGGCAGACAAGAGAAACCTTACCCTCATCAAATTTTTAAGAAAAATTTCATAGTGAGCTTGGGAGATAAGGGGAAAGATGGGTGGGAGAGAGGAGACCCTTGGGACAACGCCATGGGAGAGTCAGATACCTTGGGACTCTGGTCCTGTGTACTAGGAACCCCAAATGCCACTGAATGAAGAACTACATGAGTAGAAGTATCTTCTATATTTTTGTGCCCTGAGGCAAATCCATAATTGCTTTATCCTCGTTATGAGTTATAATGGGAGAAAATACCATTCCAGTATCTAGAGTCCATGTTTCTACTTGGAATAGTGTCTCCCTACCTTTTACAGTGTTGGTAAGTGCTGACAAACTACTACTCTGTTACTTAGTTTGTCTAGACTCGCATAACCCACTACCCTTTTGTTGTAACAATATTGCCTTAGATATACTGCAACTAATTAAATCACAGGCTATTTTATGTTAGTTAAACTTAATGTCTTTGACAAATTGATAAGCACATTAGGCTCATTAGTAATCTAGTCACAAGCCATCTTTTTTAATAGTGTGATTTGGGCCAATTATAAGCAGTTTATGTTGATTTTTATTAGCTTCTATTATACAGGATAACACTTAAATTTCTCCATCTCCCTGTTTTGGTGGAAGGGTCTTGTTTAGAGTTGTCATTCTGTAAACTAGGATAATTTGGGTATAAAGTTCATAGATCTCCTAACGTCTTATATGTATATTTCTAGGTTCTTTTGAGCTCATTTTGTGTAAACTTCATGGCTCTTCTAGCTTCTCATTATGGGCCCATTTTGTCTTAATTCAAACTATTAAGGAAAAGGTGTTCTGTGTATGAACAATTTTTATTTAAGGTCTAATTACTATTGTTTATGTCAAGTCTGGTTCAAGGGTGGTTAAAATCATTGAGAGTTATTAGGACACTACTTTTATATCCTCAAACCAAACGGATCCTTCTACCTAAGGATAGGTAGAAGTATAGGTCTAGTAGAATAAGCATTGGATTTTGAGTCAGAATGGTCCTGTTCATTATTCTTATAGCACAGTAGTATTCCATTACAATTATACACAACAACTTATTCAGCCATTCTCCAATTAGTGGGCATTCCCTCAATTTCCAATTCTTTTTCACCACAAAGAATTTCTATATTTTTTTGTGGAAATAGGTCATTTTCCCTTTCCTCTGATCTCTTTGAAATATAGACTTAATAGTGGTACTGCTGGATCAAAGCATCTCTATTTCTTCCTACAAGGTTCTGTTGTAGTATATAGAAATGCTAATGATATATATGGGTTTATTTTATATCCTACAATTTGCTAAAGTGAGTATTGTTTTGACTAGTTTTTTAGTTGATTTTCTAGGGTTCTCTAAGTATACCATCATGTCAAGTGCAAAGAGCAATAGTTTTATTACCTTGTTGCCCAATCTTATTTCTTCAATTTCTTTTTCTGGTCTTATTGCTATACCTAGCAGAGCTCCTGATTCCTTGCAGCTGCCAGTGATAATGCTCCTCAGAATTCCTCCTCCTTTCGGACTAAAAGTTCTTCTCTTTACCTTGTAATTAGGACCTGGAAATAGGTATAGACAATGGAACTACTAAGTAGCATGCAGTCTTGGGACCCAGTACTCTTTCTGAAATTATATATATAACTTTATATATATATATAATATAATCTTCCCAAAAAGGAATGTTAACAGTTTAACCTCATTGATTTCTTTATGATTTCTCTTTCCTCTTTACCTTTTTATGCTTCTTTTGAGTCTTATATTTGCATGTCAAATTTTTTATTCATCTCTGATCTTTTCATCAGGAATGCTTGAAAGTTCTCTATTTCAATAAATATTCATTTTTTTCCCCTATAGAATTATACTCAAATTTGTTGAGTAGATTATTCTTGGTTATAATCCTAACTTTTTTGGCTCCTGGAATATTATATTCCAAACCCTCCACTTCTTTAACATGCTAGCTCCTAAATCCTTTGTGATTCTGACTCAAGCTTCATGATATTTGAGTGGTTTATTTTTGACTGTTTGAAGTATGCTCATTGACTTGGGAGCTCTGGAATTTGGCTAATTTGGAATATTCCTGGGAGTTTTCATTTTGGAATCTCTTTCATGTGGCAATCAAAGGATTCTTTCTGTTTTTGTCTTGTTTTATGGTTCTAGTATATCGGGGCAATTTTCTTAATATTTTCTTGAAATATGATGTTTAAAGTGTCTCTTTGATCATGGCTTTCTGGTAGCCCCAAAATTCTTGAGTTGTATCTCTTTGATCTACTTTCTAGATCAGTTGTTTTTCCAGTGAGGTATTTCACATTTTGTTCTATTTTTTCATTCTTTTGACTTTTTTTTTTGGTACCTTGATGTCTCATGGAGTCATTAGCTTCCACACTCCCAATTCCATTTTTTAATGAATTATTTTCTCCAGTGAGCTTTTGTACCTCTTTTCCTATTTGGTCAATTCTGCTTTTTAAGGAGTTATTTTCATCCATAAAGATTTTTTTTAACCTCTTTTGCCATTTTTGCCAATTCTGTTTTTTAAGATCTTATTTTCTTCATTTTTGTGTCTTTTTTAAATGAAGCTGCTAATTGTCTTTTCATAATTTTCTTACCTTGCTCTCATTCCTTTTTCCATTTTTCTTCTACAATTGTTATTTCATATTTAAAATCATTTTTAGTTCTTCCAGAAATTCTTGTTGACCTTATTTCCAATTCATAATTTTTTTTCTTTAAGGCTTTGCTTGTAACTTCAGTGTAACTTCATTCTTCATTGTCTTCTGAGTTTGTTTATCAGTCTTCCTGTCACCATAATGTCTTTTTTATGGTCATGGCTTTTGTTGTTGTTTGCTCATTTTTTCCCACTCTGTTTTGTGATTTTCAACTTTATTCTAAAATTGTGTTCTGTTTCTAATGTAGGGTTGGGGAGAGTTAGGGCATTGTCTCAAGTTTCAGACTTTTTGGCACTGCTATTTCAGAGCTAGTTCTGAGGGTTTGGAAGTTTTCAGTGGTTCCAAGGTGGTCTGTGCTCCAGTCCTAACCCAGAAAGAGCTCCTGATTCCTTGCAACTGCCAGTGATAAGGCTCCTCAGAATTCCTGCTCCCTTGGAACTAAAAGCTCTTCTCTTTATCTTGTAATTAGGACCTGGAAATAGGTATAGGCAATGGAGCTACTAAGTAGCACCCAGTCTTGGACCCAGTACTCTTTCTGATCAGTTGCTTGATTCCTTTACTGTCTCTTGCTGCTTGAGCAGCAGCTCTCAAAGCTGCTGCTGTTGATATAGCTGCATCCAAGACTCACTGATGGTGATACCATCATGTATACTCCACATCAACCTTCCCTCCAACTCAAAATGTCTTAGACCTCTTTTCAATGCCCTAATTTGTTTTTGGCTGGAAAAAAAAAGTTTCACTCTAATCCTTTGTTGGAGTTACTCCTTCAGAATTTGATTTGAGGCATTATTTTAAAGTTGTTTGGGAGAGAATGTTGAGAGAGCTTGACTTTAGGCTTTCCTCTAATCCACCATCTTGGCTCTACCTGGAGAAGTTGAACATGTTTCTTTATCTGCA
>CM053771.1:250838432-250863739 GCA_028658325.1 Potorous gilbertii | reverse complement strand
GGAGTCAGCAGTAAATCACTTTCACCCTCCCTTATTGACCTTGAAAAACTCAGAAAATATTACCCCCAGGAACCAGCAGAAAGATGAGGTGTGGGAGTCTTTTAGCTCAGGAGACTAAGGGCATTAAGGGAAAGGTCTCTCTTCCTGTGGCTGAAGGAGACCAGTACAGGACAGGAGGCATCTAGCAAGCCAGCATCCCACCTCAGCAAACCAGTGGGAGATCCTGAGCCCCCAAAGTGGTGGAGCAGGCAAGTGGCAACACCAAGCACACACCAGCCATCACCAACCTGCTTCAGGTCAGTACTGGGTAAGCTACCAGCCTCCAGCTGCCAGCTCCTGAGACCCCAGCACACAAAACCAGTAACCAGACCCCTAGTCCCCAGCACAAGAAACCTGGGACAGTGCTCCTCTGTGCCCCAGAAGCAGAGATCATCTTTAAAAATCAGGGGAAAAAAGGCAAACATGAGCAAAAAGTAACAAAGTAAAACAATGACCATAAAGAAGTATCTTGGTGACAGGGAAGATCAAAATTCAGGAGAAGACAAAATTGTCAAGATACCCACATCCAACACCTCAAAGGGGAATAGGAAGTGGTCTCAAGCCCAAATCCTTTTGGAAGAGATCAAGAAGGATTTTAAAAGTCAAAAAGAGAGGTAGAAGAAAAATTGAACAATTCCTTTAAAAATGCAATTGACAAAACAAGGCTGTCCAGAGATCTCCATGGGCTTCTCCACTCCTAGGTTCTGATTGTCCACCCTGTAGTCCATGTAAACCAAAGGGGACCAAGTAGAGGAAATTTGAGGAATCAGAACGCTTCAGGAGTTATGTAAGCAGTTAAATTAGTCTGTCAACAATGCCTCATTTGCATGCAGTACAATTTAGGGATTAGTATTAAGGCTGCTGTAGGGGTCCATCCTTTATCCTAGGAGGCCTTTGTTAACAATCCCAGATGGATTTCATTGAACTTCTCCCTAGGAAAGGGTATTAATATGTCTTGATTAGGGTAGACATGTTCTTGGGATGAATAGAACCATTTCTTTGCAAAAAGACTGATGCCACTACAGTTGCAAAGAAATTTTTCATGGAACTTATTCCTAAATTTAGAGTCCCATTGGTTATAAATTCAGAGGGGGGACACATTTTACAAGTCAAATTATTTCCCATGTAGAATAGAGCCTGGGCATAAAAGTTGCATTGTAAATACCACCCCTAGGTACTAGGAAAATAGATAAAGAAAAACCAGAATATTAAACAGGATTAGCTAAAATATGTGAGCAAATAGGGCTGAGTTGGGTCAAATCCCTACCACTGGTCCTTATCCAAGCTCAAAATCTGGCCAACAGAAAAAAATGGGATTCTTTCCCCATTCATTCCCCGTTCTCTTCGGAAAGCCTTTGTGAGTGCCTGATGCTAGACTCACCTTGACTAGTTTGGTATTGGATAATGACTCTTTGTTATCTTATCACTCTTTTATAGACATCCACAGTCTCACTATAGCTCCCAGGAGACCAAATCTGTATCAAGCAATTCCAGAGGAAGTCAGTTCTTGAGTCTCACTACTCTCCGCTCTCTCAGAGGAGTTTCACCACTCATACTGCATTTACAAGGAATACTCAACTGAGTGCGTTGCCTATTACTGTAAATAAATCTGCCTTAACCTCAGACATATTACATCAGATTCTGACCTTGCAGTCAGAAGACAAGGCCTACCACCCCTATCGCCTGGGTCAGATGAAAGATCCCTCCCCATGTCAGTCCTTCAGTGAACTAAGTAGAAATTGAAGAGTAGGTCTGGGACCTATTCAGACTGGCAAATATACCATTGGGTGAGAACTTTCAGTGGCTCATAATCATTGTGATTCTCTTGGGGTTCATCTGTCCGGCACTGAGTGAGAAATCTGCTCTGAGGGGCAGGAAGTGCTAAGACTATGGGTAGAATCTCTGTAAGTGTATACTCTGATTAATAGTCCAGTTACTCATCATGGTTCCCTTTAAGTTTGTTATTATAATTGAGAAATGCTTCATCTAAGTAGGACAAGGGATTTACCATCACTGAGCAATTGCCTTTCCTGAAAGGAAATATGTGGGTCATGCTGTCTAATAGAATCTGAATAGCAGTAACTTCTGTCTACAAGGAGGATTTTTGGCAAGCAATATCATGACAATGTGTTTATTATTGAACTGATTAAAAACTATTAGAAACTATACATTTCTTTGGGATTTTAATTATAACTGTTCCTATAGAAATTTCTATGATTTAGACTCTGTTACTCCATTCTAATATTAGATAGAGCAATAGTTGCTTCTTCTATCCAAAGTGAGCTATGCTGAATTTGCGAACTGTTTTAACACCAAGTCTCATCCGTACTAATAAGGGCATGAATTATAACCAAACTATTGCGGTCTCTACCTATGTCCACATTTGTCTTCCTCCTATGCAGTAGGACAACTTATGTCTATGCAATGTCGCACAGTCCCTATATCCTAGAGAGGGTTATGACATTCCTTCTCCCCTATCCCAATAGAGGCCCTAATATCACCATATCACTATTTAGGCAGAAAAGGAACACCTTATCACTATTTAAGAGTAATGAGGATGAAGTCACCCTCCCTTTCTAAGATAAGTATGTTTCATTAGCCTCCTCTCTTGTTGAATAATATCTATCTATATCTATCTAGATAGATAGATATAGATATATATATATTCATAATTACACCCATTTGACCAATCTTGCCTGTGCCAATGCTAAGTCTATAAATCTTATATCCACCATGATCTCTGCTCTGCAAACAGAATTAGAGAGGTCAGATAGACCACTTTAGAGAATAGGGCAGCCACTGATTAACTTTTACTCAGGCATAATAACCAGGGAATGTATTGCTTTAACATTTCAGGTAATAGCCATCTTATTGAAACTCACCTAGGGGAACTATAGAAATGGGCTTTAGGTATTCAACAGTCCTTCATTGGTGATACCTGGTAAACTTGGTTATGGTCGTGACTGCCTGGCATTGTATGGCTCAAACAGATTCTGATGGGGTTTGGGATATTCATGGCCATCTATGTTTTTCTGTGTGTTCATTGTCTTCAATGCTCAGGAAATCTCACTGTATTGTGTAGTATAATTGTTTCCCAATACAATTCTAAGTTCCCCTGACTTACAATCCCTGATGCTAGTTCAATTTGATTTTCTGTTTGATGACTCACTGGAAAAATATCCCCCCTTAAAGGAATTCTGTCAAGCTCTTGATAATATATACAATGCTTCTACTGGTTTGAGTTATTTTGATGAACTTTCTTTTAAACTTTCACCAAGCTCTGCTTCTTAAACTGTACCTCTTCTAGAATTTGGGATGTTATACTTTAGAAGCCCTTAATGGCATGCTGAGGGGATGAATTGTGGGCTTTGCTCTCAGTCAACACTGGCATGGTTCTGAACATCCACCAAGTCTGGAGGAGATTGTGCCTAGTGGACTATAGGATAATATTCTCTTGGTTGGGGTTGGGGTTGGGAAGGAGGGAGAGAGAGAGAGAGAGCTGGAAACTGAGACCTGAAACACCTTGCTTAATAGATTTGTCCATCTTGCTCTACAAAATATATCTGATCCTACAAGCTGTGAAAAGCTGTTTGCCCTTGAGTTCTTCCTAAAGAGGAGAATTACCTCCTGTAACTCAATTGTTGATGGCATCCCAGACCATGAAGATTCTTTCAGTGTATGCCTTTATAAAACTTACTCCAACCTATCTGTTCATCAACAAAATCTGGGTAAGATGTCCCTACCCTTAGTCACAAAAGGAGACCCTGAGTATTTGAGAGAAAAATCTCACTAATCTTCCTAGACAGCTGGTTAGCTTTCTATTTCTGCAGATTATCAATCAATTCACATATTTATTTGTGATCCTGAATTATGATAAATTCTCAAGCATACTTATTATGAATGTTTATTATACAGTAAAGATCTGGAGTGGGACATTACACACAGATGTTTATTGATTGAAATGAGGTTGCTAGGATTTGTAATTTTCTTTATCTTTGTGACCGTTCAACTTAAAAAATTATCTGAATGTTAAAGCTATTTTCCAATGGCTAAGCGAATGGACCAATTGCCTCACTTTGGAGCAATCTGTTTCAGAAAAAGAAAGTCATTTCATTAGAGGTTTTTAAGGGCTCTTGAAAACTTCAAGCAACACTGTCAAGGAATATATTTATTCATGAGAAGATTTATCCCTTTGCTTTTTTTAATTCACAGAAAAAAATAAAATATTTATCCTACCAATTTGGTTGCTTCTAGCTGGCAAACACTGAGGTGTTTTAATGAAGTCAGAATTAGCATCGCTGTCTTCATGCAGCTATAAATGATTTTCCTTTTTGTGATAGCCTTGAAACTGACTACCAAGTGGGAATCGTGCTTGTTTGTTTACAGTCCACCACGAAAACCAAATTCTCTAAGCTCTGGAAAAACAATGTCTATCTTTGGCATGTCTCAGCCATAGAGCAAGGGATTTAAACACAAAGAAAATAGATATTTGAAATCTGGGCTTCTTTCCTGCTCAAAATATTGCTGTTTCAAAGTAGGTCAAATGCTGTTGCTATAAATTTTAATATTTCCCTTAATACTTTCCTTCGATAGGGTGGGGTGTGTGTGTGTGTGTGTGTGTGTGTGTGTGTGTGTGTGTGTGTGTTTGTGTGCAGTAGTCCTGAAGTGGGGAGGAAAAACCCTGCTTCAATTAATTAATTAATGGAAAATTGCAGTTGGAAAAATATTCACGGCAAGTGCTGATGACATCCAACCTTATACCAAATAAGATCATGTCATGAAAATTTATTAAGAAAAGGAATATAAGTAGTAAGGCAATCATTTTTAAATGGATGCCATAGTAGCTTGCCATGGCTGACCTCAGGTTTCCATGCTCCCTTGTAACATGTGATCAGGAGGTGAACATAGCTCATGAGTGGAGTCAGGAAAACTGTGGCCAGTAAGAGCAGCGGTAATGAACTTCCTGCTTTTCCCTCACAGTCCCTCCCTAGCAAGCTCTAGAGTAGTGGTAGTCAAATTGAGTTTGTAGAACCCTGAAGTTGGACTCTGTGAGAAACTGGGCATTTGGACTGTTTTTTCAATTAGGATTCAGGGAAGACAGTATTTCTAAATCCTCTCTACCTATCACAAAATGTCAGAGAATTTAAGGGATTTCCAGTGATTCTATCCATAAATCATTCTAGAGAAATGACTCTTTAAGTTCTACTGGAAAAGAGATCTGCTCAGACAACCAAACCTGGAATGAAGTCCTTTATAATTGTTTGCCTACTTGAAGGTACCACTTTCCTTCTCTGCCTTGGGTTAAGGTGATCTTTTTTCAGTCTTTTTTTCTTAAGTTCTACCTTCCAATCCCTTGGTATTTTTTCAAATATTTTGGATTTTCTTCAATCACATATAAAAAAATTAACATTCTTTTAAAAATTTTTTTGAATTCCAATTTCTCTCCCTCCCTTGTCCCTCCTTGAAAAGGCAAGCAATTTGACATGTGTAGTCATGTAAAATATATTTCCATATATAGTTATGTTTAAGAAAGTTAAAAAAAATGCTTCAATCTGCATTCAGACCCCATCAGTTCTTTCTCTGGAGATAGACAGCATTTTTCATCATGACTCCTTTGCAATTATCTTAAATCATTGTATTGCTGACAGTGGCTGTCATTCACAGTTGATCATCATACAAAATTGCTATTACTGTGTATAATATTCTCTGGTTCTGCTCATTTCACTTTGTATCAGTTCATGTAAGTCTTTCCAGATTTTTCTGAAAGCAGCCAGCTCATCATTTCTTATAGCACCATAGTGTTCCATAAAAATCATATACCACAACTTGTCCAGTCATTTCTCCTCAATTTCCACTTCTAAGTCATTGCAAAAAGAGCTGTTATATATACTTTTTTGTACACATGGGTTCTTTTCCCTCCTTTTTAAAATATCTTTGGAATATTGCTGGACAGATGATAATGTACAGTTTTATAGTCCTTTTACATTATTTCCAAATTATTCTCCAAAATGGTTACAGTCAGTTCCACAACTCCACCAATAATGCATAAGTGTTCCAATTTTTCATTTTTGTCATATTAGTCAATATGATGGATTTAAGGTGGTACATCAGAGTTGTTTTAATTTGCATTTCTCTAACAATAGTGATTTAGAACATTTTTTAAACGACTATAGATAGCTTTCATTTCTTTCTCTATAAACTACCTATCCATATCCTTTGACCATTTATCAATTAAAAATGATTGATATAAATTTGACTCAGTTTTCTATATATTTGAAAAATGAGACCTTTATCAGAGAAATGCTGTAATTTTTTTCCTAGTTTTCTGATTTCCTTCTAATCTTGGCTGCATTGGTTTTGTTTGTGCAAAAACTTTTTAATTTAATGTAATCAAAATTCTCCATTTTACATCCCATAATACTCTTTATCTCTCATTTGATCATAAAATTCCCTTATCCACAGATCTGACAGGTAAATTGTTCCATGTTTTCCTAATATGCTTATGGTATCACCCTTTATGTCTAAACTATCTACCCATTTTTAGAATGTTGTTTTATACCTAATTTCTGCCAAATTGTTTTCAAATTTTCTCAGCAGTTTTTGTCAAATAATGAGTTCTTATCCCCAAAACTTGGATATTTGGGTTTATCAAGTACTAGCCAATTCCCTTGATAATTAATTAGCTCAATTTGACTTCAGGATGTGAGCAGTCAGATAAAAATTTTGACTCCTTTTCCTTTCATTCTCTATTGAAGCCAAATTCTTTGTTGTGTGACATCTAGGAGATAAGAACTTAGTCAACTTACATCTCTGACCTATTCCCTTCAATTCAACAAAATTTTAAAACTCTTTACAAAGTGCCTATCTGGCACTGTAGGCACTGAAAAGGGACAATGCAGTTATAGAGATAGGAACTCTACCTCTGCTCTCTAGTTGTTTACAATTTAAGCATAATATACCTGTTAATAGTACAGTGTTTCCAGTAAATGCAGCTCAAAGACTGTAATTAAACTGTTTCTAGTAAGTAATAACTGTTGGTTCAACTTGGTCACCCCCAATCTGCCCCAGCCTGAGACTCTTTGACTTTTTTACAATAGTGTCAGATAATCTTTGAAGAGAAATATGGACAGAACCCATTTGGCAGAACCTTTCTTTTTTCTAGGACTCATTTCAAAGCTCTTTCTTTCCCTTTTCTCTCCCAAGAGGACAGATTACCCTAGAGGCCACAAGGCTCATTCCAGATTTCTTGTTGGGGGAAAAAAGTCAACAGTCAAATGCCCAGCAGTCTATACTCATAAACTCCTAGAACTCAAAATTGCAAAGGATCTTAAAGATCACCTAGCGATGAACCTAGTGCTAGGCTAGGGCAGGGGGAAGAAGGAGGAGAATACAAAACAAGAAAGACAGTCCCTGCCTTCAAAGCATTTGTTTTTAAGTTTGAAAACAAGACATATACATCAAAGAATAGCCAAGAATATAATGCAGTTCTAAATTATTGTAATATCTCAGAAAGAGATCAACATGGACTGGAATGGTGGAAGAGATGGAACTGACACTAGACTTTGAAAAAGGAATAAAATTTGGACAGGTAAAGAGTAGTGGAGATAGGAAGAGAGCCAAAGGGCAGGCGCTTAAAACAGAAAATTCATGAATGAGGAAATTTCACTGTTACCATCTGAAGGAATGCTTAGCCTAGAAAATTCTATACTATTATACATGAAAGGGAAAAAAAGTGGGGCTTTCCTGGAACCAGTTCTAACCAACTTCAGAGCTACCTGTTAAATTTTCAGTGTGAGCATCTGCACCTGAGAAAAATAGTAGTTGTTACAAATTGGGGTTTGATTTATTATTTTGTTGATTATTTAGACTTCAGCATGTGTTAATAAGACTGATTAAACTTAAAAGGGATATGATTAGATTACTCCCAGTCCAGTTTATGAAACATTTACTGGTACTCCCATAATTTAGTCTATAACATTGCTTAAGTGCAGCAGAAGTACAGTAGAAGGCTCAGGGAATAGTGTCCTCATCAAATTGTAGGCTTGGGACAAAGAAGAAGAGGAGGAGGAGGAGGAGGAAGAGGAAGAGGAATAATGATGGAAACTGGCATTTTTGTAACACACTAAGGTTTGCAAAGTAGTTTACATCCATTATCTTATCTGAAACTCACAATGACCCCAGAAAAGGATTTCTTTTCTCCTCCTCTTCTCCAGCCTAAATTGCCTTAGATTTCATTTTTTCCCTCTTTCCCAGACTCAGGCTTATTGCTTTCTATCTCTTCCTTCAGAAAGTCATCTTGCAAAGCCCTGGGTCTTTTTGTTTGTTTGTTTGTGTATGTTGTCTCATGAGCTTCAGGGAAAGGGGAAAAAGCATAGTAATTCTTGTAAAGAAAGGGTAATGAGTTTCAGCTTTTTTTTTTTAAATTGTACTTACAAGTACATCTTGTAGTGGTCATTTCTATGTCTTTGTCGATATCAGAGCACCACTGGGCATAGAACAGAATGTGATTGTTTTGGGGGGTACCAGATTTGATTTTCTATGTTGCTTAGAAATTTGGAATCCAAGAACAAAGCTATAACTTAGAGACCCACAGTGGCAGAGGGACCTTTTGATCTAGTTGGCAGAGAGCTGATTTTTCCCTGGATATCCCATGTGCATTCTGCCCTTAATCACATCTCCTCTCCACCCCACCCCATCCCCCTTGCCTTGAATAATTGAATCACAGACTTTCAGAACTATTAGGGACCTCAGAGAGCATACAGTTCAAAATGTGTGTGTCTAAAAAGCCCTCCTTTGCCACTTCTAGGTCTGTATCCCAAAGTGATCACTAAAATTAAAAATGGGAAAAGGACCCATATGTACAAAAATATTTATGGCAGCCCTTTTTGTGCTGGCAAAAAAATTTGGAAATTGAGGGGATGCCCATTAATTGGGGAATGGCTGAACAAGTTGTGGTATATGAATGCAATGGAATACTATTGTGCTATAAGAAACGATGATCAGATAGACTTCAGAAAAACCTGGAAAGACTTACATGAATTGATGCTTAAACAAGTGAGCAGAACCAGGAGAACATAGTACACAATAACAGTAACATTGTGTGACAACTAACTTTGATAGGCTTAGCTCTTCTCAGTCAAGTAAGGATCTAAGATAACTCCAAAAGACTCATGATAGAAAATGCTATCTACATCTAGAAAAAAACAACTAGGAAGTTTGAGTGCACTTCAAAGATACCATTTGTGTGCTCTCTCTCTCTCTCTCTCTCTCTCTCTCTCTCTCTCATTTTGTTTCTTCTTTCTTATGGTTCCTCCCATGGGTTCTAATTCTTCTTTACGATATGACTAATGTGAAAATATGTATAATATGAATGTATATGTAGAACCTATATCAGATTGCACACTATCTTGGGAAGAGAGGAGGGGAAGAAGGGGGAGAAAAAAAATCTTATGGAAATGAGTGTTGAAAACTAAAAATTAACTAATTAATTAAAAAATAAAAAAAAAATCTCTTCTCCAACATCCCCAATGGTCACTCATACTCTCCTTTGTAAAGACTTTGAATGAAGGGAAGCCTACAGCTTCCTATGGAAGCTCATTCCACTTTTGAAGAGTTCTGATTGTTAGAAAGATTTTTCCTCACAGCAAATCTAAATCTGACTTTTTTTGCAACTTCCACCCATTATTTCTGGCTCCACTCTCCTGGACCAAGAGATTGAATGGGTGAATCTCACTCAAAGTGAGAATGTGAAAAACTTAGCCTGAAAGGGCCAGGGTCTCACATTGTATCCTGGGCCATCTCCATCTGTCCTGATGAATATCAGGCCACTGGACCCAGATAACTCAGGAGAAGAAAATGATGTTGGTGACCTTGCACACCACTCCATCACTCAAATCAAAGTCAACTGCAAGTCATGTCATCATCTTGATGTCATGGGCTTCTTCAAGAACAAAGGACAAACACAACAAGCTTAACCAATCAGAACAAATCTAATCCCTCCTCCATCATAGCAGCTCTTAAAACATTTGAAGGTATCTATCATGTCCCCAGGAGTCTCCATTCTCTTGGATAATTGCCAATCTCACCATTTTTTTCAACCAATCTTTTTTTTTCTTGCTATAGTTGATTTTAATCCTTTATACATTCAGAAAGATATATGAACTTTTTAGGAGTTTATTTTATCTTTTGTTCATGCAAGAACAAATATGTATCTGCATTCCTATTTTGTGACTGATAATAAAAATTGTTGTGCATTCAAAAAAAAATTAAGCCCAAACTGAAACAATATTCATTTTTCTCATGCAAAGAATAAAAACAAGTGACCCTTAAAAAAAGAATGGCCTCTTAAATGATATTTGAAAAAAAATCAGGTAGGGGTATGGACTGAACCTGTGATTTCAGTTGATTAGAGAATGGGTGAGAACACTCCCTCTACCAGTACAAGTCAATACTTCCTCTGTAACTTATGGTATTAAAAATTGCTTAGAGCATTGAAAGCCTGAATTCCCATGGGTCACACAACTGTCATGCCTTCAAACAATCCTTAACTAGCCTAGTCTCTAAGACGTTTATCCTTCTGCTTACCCTCTCTGTCTGCTCTTTAATTTGTCAAGATTCTTCCTAAAATGTGACTCTTGGGACTGATCACAACATTCTGGATGTGGTCTGACCATGGCAGCATCTAGAAAGATTACACCTTCCGTGTTCTGAACTCTATGCATCTGTTAATGAAGATACAGGTTGAAATGACTTTTTTCTGGTTTCCTTGTCATATCATTGACACCTTCAGCTTGCAGTCTACTAAAAACTTCAATTTTTTTTTCAGATAAACTGCTCTCTAGCCATTTCTTCCCCCTCTTATACTCAGCAAGTTGTGTTTTTGAGCTCACATTCAGAATTTTGGTTTTTGTTTATTACAATTTATCTCATTATATAGACCCTTTGTTCTTGCCTATCAAGATATTTTTGCATGCTGTCATTCAATATATCATCCATCCTCAGTTTTGTGTTATCTAGAAATTTGATAAAAATTCAGTCAACAAGCATTTATTAAGTATCTACTATGTGTCAGGCATAGTGCTAAGTGCTAGAGATATAGAGGTAAAAGACAATCCCTCAAGGAACCCATAATCTAAGAAGGAGATAAGTGAACAAGTATGTACAAACAAGCTATATGTGGAACAAATTGGAAATAATTAATAGAGGGAAGGCACTAAAATTAAGTGGGACTGAGAAAAGCTTCTATACCTCAGCAAGTAGAGCTACCTGGGACATGCCTAAAGGTATCTTCCTATGGGAATTGACTCAAATTTATAAGGAAAAGAGTCATTTCCCAAATAACAATTGTTCTAAGGATATAAGCAGATAGTTCACAAGCCATATAATTTTATATAGCCATATAAAAAAATGTTCCAATTCACTACTAATTAAAAAAATACAAATTGAAGCAATCCTGAGATTCTGTCTCACATCTGACAGAGTTGATCTCAAATATCCAATATTCCAGTGGATCTATGTCAGTCAATATAATTATTTACTCCAAAGATGAAAAATGTGGCCGATTCATGCCTACTCATCCTATCTGACACTCATCCATGAAGTCACATGAACTGAAAATAGGGAATCCACCCAATAAGGGGAAAGGGCTTTCCTCAAGTTCACTATTGACTGGATCCTAGTGGGACATTCTGGCTCTCTCTTTGCTCTTGCTCTATAACTAGTTCATCTTTTTTTATTTTTCCCAGTTCTACATTTCTTTAATGACATCCTTTTCCTGCATAATTGCTCATTCACATTGTATTGAAGACTGCTCCTGCCCAACCTGTGCCTCACCATTGCCCTTTGGTTTATCCCTAGCATTAATTTTTCAGACTGTCGTACTCCATGCCCCAGAGCCATACAACATAACAGGGAATATAATAATATTAAAAAGATAAATCTTTTCTTTCTAAGGGAAACGTGTTCATTAAAAGAGTTTTCTGATTTCTCAAAGGCAATCCAGCCCAGTTTATTGTCCATTTGCAGAATCTCTCTAAGGCATATGTATTCAAGGAGCTCTATAAGTTGTCCATCCAACTGCATATAATAATCCATAACATAGGCATTCTTCATCCACTAACAAAACAAAGAATGAAACTGATTATGTTAGAATACACAGGGGAAAACTTATTACAAACATAGAAGTTATCCTTGAGTCAGTTGTTTGTGTAAATCAGACCAGGGACTCTTCAGAGCTAAGATCAGAATTTATAAACAAGAACAAAGAATAACGATAAAAAGATGCAACATGGAATTAAGAAGATTTAATACAGAATTATTTAAATACACTACTGCAAAAGAAAAACAAAAAATAGACAAAAGAAATTTTATCAACAGTAATGTAGTTTTTTCATCTAGAAGTTAAATTATAAATTAATTGCTACAAGAAAACTAAAAGACAACTCAAAACATCCACATTAAAAAACATTTGACTTATTTGCCAGATAGAGGGAGATAACTGATGAAGATAATACTGTGTCAGAATATAAATCATCCGCACAATTTTACAAAGAAGGATGATGAGTTATTATGAACAATATAATTTTATAGAGCAAAGAGAAAAAGTAGAGTGTAAAACAAGTTTAAAGAACATTTGGCAAGATGACTAATGAGTCATTCTAGGAAATATAAGTAAAAAAATGGGAAGAGGAATGTAAACAAAAGAAAATTGAAAAGATTTGCAAAAACTATTATAGCAAATTATTTCCTTTATCAAAAGTAGTAGACCACTACATTTGAACCCTAACATCCCATTGCCTAAGGTGCTTACAGAGCAAGTAGAAATGGCACTAAGGAGAACAAATATTGGTAAAGTAGATGGACTGGATCAAGTACACATAGAGTAGATCTGTTATAGAAACAACAGAATTGTGAGGGTACTGACTGATCAGTTGGCAGGGTATTCAAAGGAGAAAAAGATCCCAAGGGTATGGAAAAAAACACTAGAGTTATGATGCCAAGAAAAAGTGATTCAAAAAGTATCAACTACCAACCTATATGCTGCTCTCTCATCTATAAAGAAAATCTTGGGAGGGAGGGTGGAGGTAGGAGGGAAGGAGAGGAAGGGGAGGAAAAAAAATCTAAGTTAAATGGTAGTGATTATAGAACACTGAAAATAAAAAAAAATTAAATTTTCATAAATCATCTGCATACAAACTAAGGGCATCCTCAATAAGACTATTAGTAGTAAACAAGTAGGCTTATGCGAATTATCATCAACCATATATCCCACTTTTGCCATTTTACAATTGACTGAAAGATGTAGAGAATATACAAATCCATTACCCTTATTGTTTCTTCATTTTGAAAAAGCATTCAACTTTGTCAAATGAAACAATATCATACAGACTCTTTTACAGTGAGGTGTTTTCTGTCTATATAGCAAAATCGTTAAAATCCTAATAAGCCTGTTCAATAACTATGTTCATTAAGCAAGGCATAAAACAGAAAAAAGTATTGACCACTAGATCAAGGAAGGATTCTCTGTGGATGATAGGGTGCTCCAGATGCACCATTTTGCAGAGGAGAGTGTGCTGACTGCCTAAATCCCCAGGACATTGCAGAGCTTTACTTGAAGGGATCTATAATCACTGCAAGTATTTGACCTATCCATCCACAAAGAAAAGACTAAATAGATGGACATCTATTACTCAGATTTAACATACATCTGAATGGACACCCTGTAGAACCTATCCATCTATCTATCTATCTACACATTTATGCATATATATGCACATATATAGACATACAACTGATAGACAATGAATGAGGTGAGCCTGGACTTAAAAAAGAGGTAGACAGTGGGGTATATTACTTTAGGAAAGTTAGAAACAATTTTACCAAGCCTAAGCTTCAGCAAAGGCCCATCTTTTCATTACAAACATTTTACAGGTATTGTATGGCAGCAGCTAGCCAGACACAGAACAACATTGCCTCCAAAGAAATAAAGATTAGCAACATGCAGAGGGAAATGGAAAAGCATATGGAGGAGGGAGCGTGAACTGGTTGCAACATATAATCAACAAGGAAATATGCAAAACAGAAGTAAGGGATGTCATCGAAGAATTGTGTGGCAGAAAGAGAAGATGGACTGATTTCACAATATAAGTAATGGATGAGAGGTGGCCAGCAAGAAACTCCACTGGTATCTTTTTGATGTTATGTGAAAGCCAGAAGGGAGCAGCTGGACCCCTTATGGCAAACTTTTGGGAGAACAGGGCGAGGAATGGGCAGGCACAGATGGGTTATGATCTATACCATTAGTAGGCCTCCCAAACAAGTGGCTCACAGATCCATTTGAGTATTTGAGTAGCAATGTCATTTAGATGTTTGTAATGTTCTGAGATTTGATTCATTTAGCACATCATCTGTAAGCAGGGAAATATGGAACATTTCATCATCACAGAGAATCTCTCTTTCACCCAGATTCTGGGATAAATCTCCGTAACTATAGTGAACATCTTTGATATTCATGGCAAGAGAATCACCAAATAAAATTTTCTTTATTATTACATCTTTTAAGGAATCTTATATGATTTTTATAGGCATGTGGGAGTTCCTTTATTGGAAGGTTTTTAAGGAAGACGTTCATAACTTAGGAGTCTATGAACATACTTTAAAAGTATTTTGATAACTGTTTTTTGATAAAATTGGTTTCTTTTGTAATCTTATGTATTTTATTTTATACATTTAAAAGCAATAACACTGATAAGGGATCCATAGGCTTCACAAAGGAGGCCGTGTCCCAAACAAGATTAAGAACTCCTTCTTTTAAGCAATGTTTTGTTCTGCAGAATTCCTGGAGAATTATTTAAGTACATTGCCAACAGTTTATAGAATCTTCCACCTTATAGGAAACTTTAAATCTTTAGAAGAAAAAAAAAGGAACTCAATAGAGGCCATTTTTCTTGATCATCTATCCTCTCCTTTACTATTAGAGCAACTGTAACTCTAACTATCCATGGTGCTAGGTCCCCAATACTTACCACTAAAATGTTTGTCCAGTCACTCATTGTACAGCTCCTTCACCTTGATTAGTATAGATTCCAAGATAACCTGTTCATTGGAGATCCCCATAGTGAACAATAAATAACATTGACTGAGTGCCCACTCCTTTTTTGTGTGTGTGAGGCAATTGGGGTTAACTGACCTTGCCCAGGGTCACATAACTATTAACTGTCAACTATCTGGTCTGAGGGCCAGATTTGAGCTCAGGTCTTCCTGATTCCAGGGATAGTGCTCTATCCCCTGCATCACCTAGCTGCCCCAAAGCAGAGAGGTTGATGGGGGAGTCTAGTCTATCCCTCTGGTTCCAGCCCCCACTGATTAAGTTTCTAATTTTAGGGTTACTTGTACCCCAGTTCAATTTAACTATTTAACAGACTTATTTTTATGAAGGAATATTTACTTTTAAGGTATAAAAACTATAAATATATAAACATTCACCCCAATATATGAGTCACTATCCCTCTCATCCTATACTATCTTATTCTCTGGTGAGGATATGGAGATTAAGTCCACAGCTTAATTCTTATGTAGCATGTTCCACCAAGTTCCATGTGCAAATTGACTAATCTCACCTCTCTTGGACTAGAGTCTTGGGCACTCTGGCTTCTAAAGATTTCCTTGTTGGGCTGACAGCAATATCTAGCCTGGAATACTATGACTCCATTGCCTGCTCCTATAACTGAAAAACTATATTCTCAGGGCCATAGGGTCTACTTTCCCTGTATTTCCCCCTTGCCCTGTTCTGCTTTTAATAAACAAAACTTTCACTTCCTACCCCCACCCTGTGGACACTATCAAAAAGAGAAAGAGGCTGTTCCAGTCTGGTAGTTTTAAAGCTTTAAAAAGCCTTCCAACCCATTCCTTCAGTAGTAAGGGAAAGATCATTCTGACCCATGTGGTAGGGAAATATAGGATGCCCTGTCCCAGAAGCAGACTCTGCTAGATAGGTTCCTCACCTTTTGGTGCTCTGAGCATGGGCCAAATTACAAAAGACAATAATGCAAGTTAATAATCAGTAGATGACAAATGTATAGTAGAGACAATGAGTAATAGAAGAGATTAGAGAGGAAAGGCAAATATAGATGCAACCTTAGCTGGGCCTTAAATGATCAAGAGAATTTGGATAGATGGTAAGAAAGGACGTTGCAACTATTCTCATCTTTATGGACAAGTGAGAGATGAGATCCAGATAATGGTATGGTTATAAGGATACAGAATTCTATTCCGCATACTCCTGCTTATAAATGACATACGCATTGCATCAAATCTCAGAAGATTACAAAACAGCATAGAGAGAACAAAACAGACTGAGACAAAGTTTACCTTTCTTCCATCTGCAATTGACTGGGAAGAACACTCAATTGCTTTCTGTCTCAGTTTCTTACATGTCTAAAACAAGGGTGAGACCATCCACCTCCATATCCGTAATTAGTTTTATCCTTATTTCTCTGTTTCTGCGATACTATGTTATTGTTTACTTTTAAATGTTTGTCAGCTCTCTCCTTAGAATATGCACTCTATAGAGAACACACATTTTGATTTTTGTAGCAATATCCCCCAAACCCACTCCAGTCCAACTGCCTGTGCCTAGTATAGCATTCTGTATGCAGTGAATACTTAAATGGTATTGACTGATTAAGACGGTTGTTGTGAACAATACTGAGATAGTCATGCTATCAATATGCTTTTAACACCTTTGAAGAAGTTATACAAACGCAGAGAACTATCTTGTAATATATTCTATGTCTCACACCAGCAACTTGTGTGGTAAAGCAATATCCTAACCTCCCCACCTCCCTGCATATGTTAGACTAATTTTTCCTTAAAAGGCATTGATACCATCTTTGAAATTTGATTGGCTCAGGGTACTAAAGATTCAGGCAGTGTATCACATCCTAATTGTCTGAGAGTTCCAGGTACCTTCTCTGGTGCTTGGCTGGTGGATCACAGTCAAAGTTACTTCACTAAGCCTAATCAATTTAAGGTTATCTCCAGTGCTTTTCCTTATCAACTAACCACTTGCTGTTGCTAAGGAAAAATCTTTTTGTTAGCTGTTGAATATTAATGTTTCATTTTTTTCCAATATCTATCTAATCTAAACCACCAGTACTGGATTGAATCAGACCCAGTCCAAAACAATCTCCTAGAGAAAAGCCTACTTCGTACCATCATAACTCTATGCTAACAAATAAATGTGCTTTCTGCACCTGTACAGCATTCTAGGAGATGACTGGAATTGGGAAAGTCATGGAAGAACTGCTTGGGGAATTCCAAACCATAGTTTCTGTGTGGAATTGGAATCATTCATGGTTCTTTGTGTCCTGGACCCACCAATGCACTCCTCATTTTTGAAAGGTTCCTTCTTAAGAAAAAGTACTTATATTAAATCCTTCCTAATTATGTGATTAGTTAAAAGTTTTGTTCAAAATATATCATAACTTGCCCTTAAACTCATAGTTGCCCGTTAAAATTCCCTGCTTTCCTGCTTTGTTACTTTCCTAAGAAACCTTCTTTAGGGGTTTTGCCCTATCACTTTAGGATATGGTAGCTCCTTCAAGGTCATTCCTAGGAGAGTTATGATAATCTGCAATGGGCAGGGTACCCACCCTGAAATAATAGCAATCTTTCAAGGTTAGTGAATGCATGCTAGGGTCAAGCTGCTCAAAAGATCAATCACAAGTTTAGAAAGACTGTTCATGAGTTCAGCTGCCTGTAACACTGGCCAATCAACATGTGACATACTTTCAACACCGTATCAAAACACCATATCAAAAGTGAAATTTTTCTGATAAACTACAATGAAAGCACCAGAAGTTGGAACTCAGAATCAGTATGGAGACATAACAGCTCATCATAGATCTGGGAGGGACATCAGAAGCAGATACATTATAGCACCATTCTTTATCACCTTGAGATCTGACCAGTTATACTATATAATAAACTCACTTGGATTCTTAAATTTGACATTGAACTCTACTTTCACTTTTTGGTAGTAGATAGTAACATTTACTAAATAGCTACCCATTTAGAGACACTTGATGCTTAACGTTAGGGAATGAGCCAAAATGATTCATCATCTCTCCAGACTCTGAAATTAGTCCCTTTAATGAAAAAAAAACCTATATAATATAATATCAGAATACTAATCTCTGAGTGGTGGTGAGTTTTGAGGAGGGTTTTCTTCCATCATTCAGCTGAAACTGATCCTACATATTCTTTTCAGTAGCATGCCATCTATCACAAGGCATCACATAGCTTAATGAACCAACTAAGATAAGTGTACCTCAGATAGTGGTGTAATGCTAAGCTATTTGTGAGTAGATACGTAATCCTGGCAAGAAGGAAGGAGGGCAGAGATGAAGATAAGAGAAAGCCCAATGCTAAGATATCTCTGCTTCTATTCTGGCTTCCCCTATCACAGCTGAAAGGCTTCTTATTTCCTGCAACATTTTGCAGATGTAAAGGGTGTATTGTGTGTGTGTATGTGTGTGTGTGTGCATGTGTGTGAGAGAGAGAAAGAGAGAGAGACAGAGAGAGAGACAGAGACAGAGACAGAAAGAGAGAGAGACAGAGAGAGAGAGAGAGACAGAGAGAGAGAGATATGAGAATGAGGACTATTTTCTATTTTAGGTAACAATCCATAATGGAAGAAACTGACTTTCCGATAACACTTCTAAGTCATCTGTGCAGACAGAACAAAACAACTTACCATTTCCCAGATTCACCCTCCAGGCAAAAAAGAGGGCTGCCAGGCATCTGAAGATGATGGCAGGGATGTTAAAGAATATGGAACTCATGTTCAAAAGATGACTTTCTTCAAATCCTGAAGTGTCAAAAGGGTAGTGGAAAGAAGGATGTAAAGGAAAGTCCTTTAACCTTATCTAAATTATTGTATAGGAGAAGATAATCTTTGGCACCCTCCCATTTTTTAGCACCTCTAACACCTATCTTGTAGGACTCTCTTCTCCCCTGATGAATCACCCCTCCAAATGCCCATGCTGCCTTAGGTACTCCCTAGAATTCCCCAGTGAAGTTTTCTCTAAATCCTCTTTTGCTAGGCATTGTCAATCCATGGCATATGCATCAGAGAGGAAAGGCTGAATTGCAATGACCTGAAGATCAGCCACTGCCACCACATGCTCTTATTCAACACTTGCACATCTACATCTTTTTGCTACCTGTTTCCGATCCTACTTTGAGATCCTACATAACAGTTCTCACTTTTGTGTGTGTGATCACTGACCCCTTAACAAGTCAGAAAAACAAGAGTAAAAATCTTGGCACAATAATTTTGAACTGTTGTTAACTTCAGCTCTGCCCCTTTCCTTATCCAACCTAACAAAACTTCCCTGACCCCAATCTTTCAGATTTTGCCCTTTGATAAGTGAACAGTTAATGTGACATACTGAAGTTAAGCTGAAGGTTAATGTCTTACCCTTCTCTGGTAATATATTTTCATTTTGACAAAGATCTCCTGAAAACAAATGCCATTTCTTTTGCATCACAACACAACCTCTCCAACTCTTTCTTTCTCTCCATCTCTTTGTCTTTTTTCCTCTTTCGATCTCTCTTCCCCTTTTCTTTCTTCTCCTTTCCTACTTCCTCTGCTCTTCCCTCCCTTCCCCTTCTCCCTTTCATTTCATCACCCTGTGTTTCCGACTTCTTCATATTCATTATTTATTTCCACATAATTATAGTAACAATGGCAATAGTTAATATTTACATAGCACTTTAAATTGTGCAAAGATCTTTTCATATGTTATCTCGTTTGATTTTTGCAACAACTCTGTGAAACAGGTGCTATTATCCCCATTTTGCAGATGGTGAAATTAAGCCCAAATGAAGTGGTGATTTACAGAAGCTGAGGTAGCAAATGGCAATGAGAACTCTAATTCAGGTGTCCTAATTCCAAGATACTATACCACAAAAGGTATTATCATGAAAGAATCCATAGTAGCTATTTAAGAGTCTTTTTTAAGTCTGCAGAATTAGGAAAAGAAAAGCAAATGAGGGAGTGTAATAGCTATCCAGGGTAAACCTCTGCATTGGCCAGGGAACCAGTATCTTGGGGAAAAGTAACTCTGTCCTGCATATTTATTCAGGACAGTGATAGATTTCTCCACTGTCAATAAAAGTTAATTTAGACCTAAACCATGGAAAACAAAAGACTTTAATCAATTAACTAACCTTATTCTGTTTTGTTTCTTCAAGCACGAAACATCCCCTGTGGATTAGCCTTTACCTTTAACTTCATTTTTTTTCCACTTTCTATTTTGAGTGTTGTTAGGGGATTTTCTTGCTATTCATTAATAATGTGAATAATTGTTTTATCTCAGAAAATGTTCAAATTAAGCAGTGGGATTTAGTGATCTCATCTCTGCCTCCTCAGAGGCTCTGAGCAATGTGCTTCAAATGAGTTAGTTGGAAGGGACTCTCTCTAGGGTTATACTGAATGCCAGAGTATTACTGCCTCTTTATTGTCCTTCCTACCTCACTCTCTGCTGAGGTTGGATTCCAATTTCAGGATATGAATCAAGTCTTGAGAAGGTGCTAAGAGCAAACAAGCTAAACACCCAATGTGTAAACACATCCTTTGGCATTCTTTAGGATCTCCAATAGAAGTTCCTGTCCTGCAGCAGGCAATGAGTAGTTGATTCTTTCCATGAAGCTTCATAGGGTTGATCCGCTGTATTTTGGACAGCAATATTCAATATAGATTCATTCTGGGTTGTTGTTGTGGTTGTTGTTTAATTCAGAGTTCACTTTTTAAAGAGTTTGCTTCCTGAAGCCTTTGGTTATGTTTTTCTTTCTGGTAATGTTCAGATAACCACAGGACTCTTCGTAGTAATCTTAAAATGACTTCATTAGAATAAAGACTACATAGGATTATGAGCAAACTAACTCATTGTATGTTATTGGTCAGATCACTTAAATTTTGTTAGTCTCTGTTGCTTCACTTATAAACTGAGGATGAAAATATGGACTTAAAGGCAAGAACTATTGATCCTCAAAATCCTTCCAGTTCCAAGAACTATCATTCTAGTAACTTAAAATATATTTTGGTTGTTTTCTTTGCTGTAAAGGGAAAGTGAGGTGACATGATGAATGGACAGAGTGCTGCATCAGGAGTCAGAAAGACCTCAGTTCAAATCTGACCTTAGACATTTTTTACCTGTATGGCTCTGGGCAAGTTATTCAACCACTGTCTGCCTCAGTTTCCTCTTCAATAAAAGGGATATAATAGCATCTATTTCACAAAGTTATTATAAGGATAATATTTGTAAAATGCTTTGCAAATGTTAAATTGTTAAATAACTGTTACCTATTATTGTCTAGAATTAAACAAAAGGCATCAATAAAGCTTTTTAAAACTTAAAAGATACAATTTGGAAGATTTATACTTTCTAGGATACTAGGTTAGATCTATAAATGTACATTGGATTAATAGATCATTGAAGTAACACATAGCTCATTGTTGTCATTTGTTCTCAAAGAGGACCAAAATGACATTACTCTGCTAGAGGCAAGTTACAGTGTGTCTGACTGTGGCTGATCAAACCAACGTGAGCTCAGAATGCTCTGCCACAGGTTGGACACAAATGTGGATGTGAACATTTGGGAGGCATTCTCTAAATGTGCACACCTTGCCTTTTTTTTGAGTTACTTCAATTCTACTTTGCTCATATAGCATAGCCCTTTCTCCGATGAGGGCACACCCTGCTGAGTGGTCCTGTGCCAGTGTCTCCTATGTCACCCAATCAGTTTCAGAGTCCTTAAGGGAGACTTTCAGAATGTCCTTGTATCGCTTTTTCTGACCCCCATGTGAGCGTTTGCCCTGTTTGTAAGTTCTCCATAAAATAGTTTTTTTGGTAAGCGTACATTTGTCATTCAAATAATGTGGCCAGTCCATCAGAGCTGTGCTATCTTTGATAGTGCTTGAATATTTGACAGTTTAGTTAGTTTAGTTAAAAAGTCAGTGTCTGGTACCTTATCTTGCCAGGTGACCTTCAGGATCTTCTTAAGACAATTCAGATGGAAGTGATTGTTTTCTGGCATGGTGTTTGTATACTGTCCAAGTTTCATAGACATACAACGAGGTGGACACAACGGTTCTGTAGACCTTCAGTTTGGTAAGCAGTCTATTACCTCTACTTTTTCACACTTTCTTTTGGGGCCTTCCAAACATTGAGCTAGCTTTGGCAATGTATGCATCAACCTCATCACCTATGTTTACATCCTTGGAAGATATACTGCCAAGGTAAATGAACTTATCTACAGTATTCTGTAATCGATATAATTTTGCTGTAATTGATGGTTCCACGCGTGGGTGGTGTGGTGCTTGCTGGTGGAGAATCTGTGTTTTCTTGGTGTTAATTTTTAGGCCAACATTAGCATAAGCAACAGAGAATTGATCTGTAGTTTGTTGCATCTCAGCCTCAGAAGCTGCATTGAAAGCACAATCATCACCAAATAAAAAAATCATAACTCTCCTTCCACTTTAGTCTTGATTTGTAGCCTTTTCGAGTTAAGTAATTTGCTGTCAGCAAACTATTTGTCTGAAAACATCATGCTAAAAAGCATAGGAGCAAGTACACAGTCTTGGTTTACTCTCAGTCACCATTCATCAGAAGAAAAGAAGCCCTCCCTGGTAAGTGAATATAAAGACCTAGAAAAAGAGCAGCGAAAGTAGCCACTAGCTGAGAAGTGGTCCCACTCACCAGTGAATTGCTGTACAGACAGTTTCTGAAGAGGATAAAGGACTTTAAGGCCCATAGTCCAGAGTTTTGTCCTTGACTCATTTGTCTTCTTGATAAGGTTCTTTAAGCTTGTGCCCATTTTCATTGGTGGCAAAGTGTGTCACCCATTTATCAGCTGAATATTAAGTTATAATTATTCTTGCTTTGCCTACCATTTATTAAATATTTCTGCTTAAGACATAATGATGTTATTTGGGTTGATTTGTTACATGGATCACAACAGTTGGGGCTCGGGAGTTACAGTTGTTAGTGGAAGAAAAATACCTTCCTCCCCAATAGGATAACCCCTTGGACCTTCAGGGAGATGCAGCAGTATGTCTCCACTCCCCCAACACCTGACATGATGAAAGTGTAGGTTGGACCATTTGAGCCAAAAAGAGCAGAGAGGAGAGACAGAGACAGAGACCAAGACAGATAGAGAAAATGTTTTTTGTTTTTTTCCCCACAGTTTCGATTTTTGTGATGATGAGTATAAAACAAAGACAATTGGAATGGCTTATATTGATTAGCATCTTGCTTATTGCAGAGTATCCAGGTGCCTCCTTGGGTCTGAGGAAATGCTATGTGGGAAATAAGGGTGTGTCTTATCTTATATCTTATCTAAGGGTGTAACAAGGAAAAAAGACTAAATGACATTTCAAATCTCGTAGAATCATAGATTTTTTTTAAAGCCTGGATTTCCCCTATCTTACCCAGGTAGAAAGTATATTCCCTGGTCTGATTCCACTGCTGATTGGTTCTTGAGCTTTGAGCTTGACCAGGGCTAATTTGTCTTCCTTAGGCAATTTCCAGCTCCCAAGGGTACTCCATCTTGACAGTGGACAGACTTAGTGAAGATATCTGATGAGCTTAACCCACTAAAGCTCAGAACTCCCAAGCATTCTACCAGCCTTAGCATCCTTGGTAGCTGGGAGCACAGGCATGTATTGCCAAGCACAGCTAAGAATTAGATCATTGTAGTCCATTAGATTATAAGCTCCTTAATGTCATGGATTATCTTTTTCCTCTTTTTGTATTCCCAGTCCTTGGCACAGTGCCTGGTACATAGTAAGTTATTATTAATTGATTGTAGAATGTTTTGGGTAAAATGAAATTTAGTCGTCATCTAGTACAGCCCTCTCATTCCTTCTATGAGAAAATTGAGACCTATAAAGGGGAAATGACTTGCCTAAGATCAAAGAGTAAATCATTGGCGGTCATTAATTGGTTTGGTAACCTAGGTCTCCTAAATCCTGGCTCAATGCCTTTCTATTAATTTTACACTTATTACCTTCTTCTTTCTTACTTTCTGTTTTCAATTGTTAAGAAGTTTGTATAAAAGCAACGTCAGCTCTTTCTAGGGAAAATTAAAGAGGTCAGAACAGTGAATAAATTCCATTTTTACTTACATACTGAAATGAAGTAGATGAAATTTACCTGAACCAACATCCTTTGAGATTCTTCTGTTTCCAGGCCATTGATACTACAAAGGTGCTGCTATAAATATTCTTGTTCACATGGGACCTTTCCTTATATCCTTGATCCCCTTGGGATACATACACCTAACAGGAGTTTTTCTGGGTCATATTGTATATATGCTTTAGTGACTTTTTGGTTATAGTTCCAGAATGTTTTTCAGGTGTTTAAACCAATTCACAGCTCCACCAATAGTATATTAGTGGGCATGTTCTCCCATACTCCCTCCAACAAACATTATTTGGCCCTTTTGTCATTTTTGTAAATATGATGAGTGCGAGGTAAAAATCTCAGAGCTGTTTTTATTTATATTCCTCTGATTATTAGTTGTTTGGAACATTTCTTTTTTTTGTTTTTTTCGTTAATTTATTTTTAGTTTTCAACATTCACTTCCACAAGATTTTGATTTCCGAATTTTCTCCCCATCTCTCCCCTCCTCCCACCCCAAGCCTGAATGCATTATGATGACCCCTTCCCCCAATCTGTCCTCCCTTCTATCACACTCCCTTCTCTTATCCCCTTGCCCTCTATTTTCTTGTAGGATAAGATAGAGTTCTATACCCCATTGTCAGTATGTCATTTCCCATTTTCATGTAAAAACAATTTTTAATATTTGCTTTTAAACTTTGAGTTCCAAATTCTCTCCCTTCCTCTCTCCCTACCCACCCTCACTGATGAGGCAAGCAATTTAATATAGGGTATACATATGTAATCATGCAAAACACTTCCATAACAGTCATGTTGTGAAAGATTAACTATATTTCCCTCTATCCTATCCTACACCCCATGTATTCTATTCTCTCCTTTGACCATGTCTGTCTTCAAAAGTATTTGCTTTTGATTACCCCCTCTTCCCATTTGCCCTTCCTTCTATCATCTCCCCACCCCTTCTTATTCCCTTCCCCACTACTTTCCTGTAGGATAATATAGATTTTCAGGCCCAACTGAACTCCAATTACCCTAATACTGAGAAAAGTCTCAAGAGTTACAAATATTATCTTTCCATGTAGG
>CM053771.1:250726728-250837932 GCA_028658325.1 Potorous gilbertii | reverse complement strand
CCAAACTGGAAGGTAATACATGAAGCATTTAAGGACTTTATCATTTTTTGGGCAGGTAGATGGAGTCTATGTAGACAGAGGACATGGGGTGTGAGTCTATTATGTTGGGATGACCTCAAAACAAAAGGAGGGGTGGAAAAAAGGGATTCACTGGAAGAAGGGGGAAGAGAGAAGAAGAATGGGGGAAATTATCTCATAAAAGAGACATGAAAGGAAGTTTTTATAATGAAGGAAAAAATGAAAGGGATAATGCTTGACCTTCATACTCATCTGAACTAGTGCAAAGAGGGAAGAATATATAAACATACTCAGTTGGGTATAGAAATCTATCTAACCCAACAGAAAGTAGGAAGAGAAGGGGCTAGGAGAAAAAATAGGGAAGGGGATGGTAAGAGGGAAGGTAGATTAAGGGAAGCAGTGGTCAGAAGCAAAACAGACTTTTGAGGAGAGATAGGAGAGAAAAAGACAAGCAGAAGAAAATAGTATGAAGGGAAATCCACAGTTAGTAATCACAACTGTGGATGTAAATGGTATTAACTCACCCACAGAATGAAAGCAGATAGCAGAATGGATTGGAAAACAGAATTCAACAATATGTTGGGGGAGTTTTTTGTTTATTTTTTTGATTTTTTTCACTTAATAGTATTTTTTCTATTACATGTAAAGATAATTTTCAACACTCATTTTTTTCAAGATTTTAAGTTCCAAATTTTTCTTCCTCCTTCTCTTCCCTCCTCCCTCCCCCAGAAAGCAAGCAATCGGATTTAGATTATATATGTAAAATCATGTTAAATATATTTCCATAAATAATGTATTTTTTTTACAGGAAACACACAGGCTACAAAGATAAAGTCAAAATGGGTATATGATTTAGACTTAAAGGGTGATATAAGCAAATTAGAGGAGAATAGAACATTTTTACCCGACAGATCTATGTATAAAAGAAGAGTTTGTGATCAAACAAGAAATAGAGAGGATCCCAGGAAGTAAAATGGAAAATTTGGATTATATTAAATTAAAAAGGTTTCACACAAACAATACCAATGCAGCCAAAATTAGAAAGAAAGCAGGAAATTTGGGGGAAATTTTACAGTAAGTTTCTCTGATAAAGGCCTCATCTCTTCAATTATAAAATAAGATGCATTCTCCAATTGATAAATGGTTAAATGATATGAACAGGCAGTTTTCAGTTTTAAAAAAAATCCAAACTACCAATAGTCATATAAAAAAATGATCAAAATCACTATTGATTAAAGAAATGCAAATTCAAACAACTATGAGGTGACAAGTCACAACTATCAAATTGGCTAAAATGACATAAAAGGAAAATGATAAATGTTGTGGGGAAAATTGAGACACTAATGTATTGTTGGTGGAGTTGTGAACCATTTTGCAGAGCAATCTGAACTATGCCCAAAGGGACATCAACTGTGTATACCCTTTGAATCCAGTAATACCACTTCTATGTCTGTATCCCAGAGAAATCACAAAAAGAAGTGAGGGGAAGGAGCTACTTGCATAAAAATATTTATAGCAGCTCGCTTTATTGTGGCAAAGAATTGGAAATTGAGGGAAAGCCCATCAATTGGAAAATGACTGAATGAGTTGTGGTATATAATAATCTTATGCTATAAGAAATGACAAGCAGGTGGATTTCAGAAAATCCTGGAAAGATTTACATTCATTGATGCAAAGTGAAGTGAGCAGAACCAGGAGAGCATTGTACACAGTAACAGCAACATTTATACAATGATCAATTATGAATGACTTAACTCCTTAGCAATACAATGATCCAAGACAATTCCAAAGAAGTCATGAAAAATGCTATTCATTTCCAGAGACAGAACTGATGGAGTCTGAATGTAGATTGAAGCATACTATTTTCACTTTGCTTTCCTCCCTTGGTGTGTTTCTTCTTTCACAACATTCTTTCACAAGTAATATGGAAATTTGTCTTACAAGGTTGTACATATATAATATATATCAAATTACCTACCATCTTAGGGAGGGGAGATGTGAGGAAGGATAGGATAAAATTTGAAACTCAATTTTAAAAAAATGAATGGTAAAAATTGTCTTTACATGTAATTGGAAAAAATAAAATACTATTTAAAATGTAAACTAAAAAAAATGTAAGTCCCCAGTTGATAAGTGGTCAAATGATATGAACAGGCATTTTTCAGATAAAGAAATCCAGATTCCAAAGAAATCAATAATCATATGTAAAAATGTTTGAAAGCACGAGGCCACATGTGGCCCTCTGGGTCTTCAAGTGTGGCCCTGTGAATCTGAAGGACTTGAGGACGCAGAGGGTCACATGTGGTCTCAAGGACACAGGATCCCCACCCCTGGATTAGAGAAATGCGAATTCAAACAACTCTGAGGTTGAAGTAGGTTGAATAATATTGGTTTTAGCTTTCTTTATTTTGCCTTTTTATTTTTTGCAACATGGCTAATATAGAAATATGTTTTACGTGACTGTGTGTGTATGATAGGTATCATAATGCTTACCTTCTCAATGGGTGGGGGAGGAACTGGAGGGAGGGTGAGAATTTAGAACTCAAAATAAAAAAATGAATATTTAAAAATATGTGTGATCTAGATGTTTGGTTAATAAAAAATAGACTATTACCATTTCCATGACTTTGCAGACCAAATTATGTATGAAATCACCCTAACTGCTAGTGCTCCTATTAGGACATAAGTTACTATAAGGGCAAAGACTGTCCTCTATTTTGTATTTTTTTTATCCCTAGTATGCAGCACAGTTCCTGGCATATTAATATATGTTATTATATTAATATAATTAATTATATTATAGCAATTAATAGATGTATATATATATATATATATATATATATATCAGTTAATAAATGTATTTTCATCCAATAAAAATAAAATGAATGCTGCAAAACTATGATGACCAAACTTAATCCCAAAGAAGAGATATAAGAAGATGCCTCCCTCCTTTGCAGAGAATTGTATATAACATGAGAGTTTTTTGATATGTTGGTTATTTTTTGCTGTGTTTTTCTTTTTTAGGAAAAAAATGGGAAATGTAGGTGATAGAAAAACTAAAGATATCAATGAAAATTTATTTTAAAAAATCCATAGACCTGAGATGCTAAGGTGATTTCCCCACCCCCCATAACCCCATAACTGAACTGCAATCTGGGGTAGACTTAAGGAAACTTAAAACATAAAAACTGAAAGCAAGTGCTATAGCAACATGTTAAGAAAAATACTAATGTTTCCAAATCAATTTGGGCAACATGTTATCCTTTACTATGCTTACTGTCAAACTTTAGTCCCAGGAGTAGGATGGTTTTACACAACTTATTGGTCCTGTGGAGTAGTGGAGTTTTTTGAATCTCTAGTATAGAGACTCATTTAAATAATGTATCTTTCACAAACCCAGAAAGTTGTCCTTACTGGCCAAATTTGAAATTAGTTTTCATCCAATTTAATAGAACTATACATTATTTAAAAAGACATCAAATACATAGAAACTCTTCATTTACATTCTTTTGTAGAACACATTTTATTGATATCTTTTGTTTTTGCAATGCCTAAATTTCCTGGTATCTCTCCTCTTCCTCTTTTCAAGAGAGCTATCCCACTGTCCTCATCTATAACATTAAACAGAAATGTATCCTAATATTCCATTTCAACACTAGATCTGTGAAACAATTTGACTTGTCCCTAAAGGCTTGGTCCATGAAAATTTAAGGTCTGTTATCAAGTATTTCAGCTAACGTTTTCACTTTTTATGTGATTTACTATCATATAACTGTGTCCCTTGATTTGTTCATATAATAATAATAAAAAATATAGCACTTAATATGTTTGAGGTGCTGTGATAAGCCCTTTACAATGGTTATCTTATTTGATCCTTAAAACAATCCTGGGGGATAGGTGCTATATTTTACAGTGAGGAAACTGAGGCAAAGTTAAGTGATTTGCCCAGAATCATACACTAATAAATGTCTGAGGCCAAATTTGAACTGAAGTCTTCTTAATTCCAAACCCAGCACCATCATCTTCATATCATCATTGGCATTTCTTTGTTTACTCCTTCTCTGTGCCAGAGTTTGAGCCAACAAAAGAAATTCCCTGTTATTTCATTGTAAGCATGGAGAGGGTGGAGCAGCTTGACAGAAGTTGAGTGACTAGTCCATTGTGTTCTGCTCAATTAAGTTGTCACCACTGTTATAACTCTTAAGACCTATAACCTAGTATGAATTAACAAGGTAATATGCTAGACTTTCCATTAATATGTTGTGATTCACTTTGGGTATAATCACTATTTTATTTAATTGTGAATTTGTCCTTTAAGTATGTTTCCCTAGACAATTAAGTATATTCTCATTTATTATTTGAGTCTTCCTTGAGACCAACAATTAATTTCCCCTAAGGAACAAATCTCAAATTTAAGAATTAAGGTTCATAGGGTTTGAAATACAGAACAGTTTCACGTTTTTTAGAAAATGTAGCATGTTGTAAGAATGCCAGGAGAATAGATGCTTCTTTAGGATAAAGATTTTTTTGTCTTTGTATCCCTGGAGCCCGGCATAGATGGGGCTTTGTATATAGTAGGTGCTTAACCAATGTTTGTTGAAATGGATATTTTAATTCTACAAATTGGGAACATCTATATTGAAAAATAACAAAGTATATTTTGTAACATACAATCTTTTGGTACTTTTCATGATTCAAGATAGGTATGATGTGTTGTTTATAATTCAGTATTTCATGTACTACTTAGAACCATTTTAATCCACTTAAAAATACTAATTAAGTATCCATTATGTGCAAGGTACTGTATCAGATGACTATCCTCAAGGAGCTAATCTAATTATCTAATTTTCCAATTGTTTTGCTTTAGACATTCCTTTTATTCCCTCTCCCCAATTCCTTAGCTCTTCCATGAAATTTTTTTAGGTTAATAATCTTCAGTTAGTTACCATCACTTCAATCAGTGTAGAACCTTGTTAGCATTTGTGCAATCATCTTCATACTGCTGTGCTTGGTTAGGTTTTAATTATTTCTACCATTTAAAAAAAGTTTCTTTACACATGTTTATCTTGTTTACCTGGTCATATTGTTAAATCTGCTAGGCTAGAAAAAGGAGATGTCTCTTCTTATTGTTTTAATCACTTTTTGTACCTAATGAATATTTACTAACAATTTTTAATATAGCCTATATTTGAATTAATTAATTACACAAAATGTACCTTTAAAATGTCAGTAAAGATGATCAAGGACACAGGGCAGAAAATACAGGTTTATTCTTGTATGTATCTTCTATTTAAGGAGAGGACCCCAAGTTTAGAAAGAGCGGTCCCCCCCCCCCAACAGGGAGTATCACTGTGTGACTTGAAGGGAGGCAGAATAGATCTGTCTAGTCTCTAGCCCCAACCTTTCTCCGAAGGAGACTCTCATTCCTGCCATGAGAGGAAGTAGGATGTTGGAGCTAAAGGCCACTCTGCTCTCCTCAGAGAAAGGGGTTACCAGGCTAGAATTATAATTATCTGCATACTTAAATATTATTAGTCTAGAGCAATTTAATTGGGTTCAATTTAACTTCTGATCACTTTGTAATTTGTTGGCAGAAGGGGAACCCCAGGCTCTATGTCTAAGACTTGACTCCTTTCCTATGTAATACCAATTCCACAGTAAACAAACATAACACATAGGAAAGAAAGTATCCAAACTGATAGCAAAACAGAAATTGGAGAAGTTATACATAAGAAAATACATGTCAGAAAACAGAAAGTGAAAGAGCACTCCCATAGGAAAGAGGGGGATAACTCAGTTCAGTGAAACTTAGAGTGTAGACCTCACCCAAGGGGAAATCCCAGAGAAGCAAGCTAGAGACAGGGACAAGACAAAGACTTGCCTAATGCTCTTGTGTTTTCCCAGTGTCTTTGCATTCAGCAGCCTGAAATGAGGCTGGGCTCTTCCATCTTCCCTCTCAAAGCTAGAAACCAGAAGTGTCCAAAGTGACTCAAAGCTCAAAGAAGACTAGAAGCTTGAGGAGCCCCCACAAGGACTTAAAGTTTGAAGAGTCCCAAAAGGTAATGAAGATGCCTGGAGCCCTTTTGCTCTCACCAACTCTACTCTGTCTGCCCCTCACAAAGGACAAGGCCTTCATATCCACCAATAAGTAGAGAGTTCCATACCAGTGGAATTTGGGACAGAGGTTACATGTATAACGCCTACAATTATTTATTGCACAGAGAGAGCACTCAGTAAATATTTGATGAGCTGAATCAAGTCATGTTGATTCAATAAGATTTATTATACACCTTCTATGAGCCATGTGCTGGGCTAGGTACTATGAATAGTCAAGAAAGGTAAAAATCAGTCCCTATTCTCAAGTGATTCATAATCTAATGGGGGAGACAACATCAGCAACTATGTACAAATACGATGTATGCATGAAACATTGGAAATAGTATCAGAGGGAAGATACTAAACAGGGATTTATTGAGCCTCAACTATGTTCTTCTTATCATAAGAATCTTTTTAAAAGTATAGCAATTATACTCTCTTCTCCAGGACCATGTAATCTAATGTGGAAAATAATCTTTCATATAAATAAAATGAATTGAATTTGAATTATGGGTATCACCATGTTTTCTTGATGTGTAATTTTCTATGGGAAGAATTGCCCAAGGGAGGGTTTGGGAACCTGAGGCTTCTAGGTCCTCAAGTACGACTCTTTGAACTTCAGTATGAAGTTTGGATTCAAAGGGCCATACATAAGGACCTAAAGGGTTGTATGTGGCCTGGAAGCCACAGGTTCCCCAACCCTGGCTGAGGCAATTGGAGGCAACTGCCCATCTTGTCATCTCCCCTGTCACTGCCATACTTCTTCCCACCTGTTACAGCATATATGGAACTTATCATCAGAGAAAATGACTCTACTCGCTGAGGGAGGTAACTAACTCAGCTATAGAATTCCTGCCCTGGGTCAAGTTGTTATGATCAGTGAGTAAGTGAGCACAAACTCAACTAGTCTACTATATCTACCCAACAGATAACCAACTCAGATGACACTCCATCCATCTCCCATCTAGTCATACACAATGGCTAGCTCACTATTCCCCCCTGTCCCCATAGCTGCATACCAGTAGGTGCGACATTATCCTCTTGATGTTCTAGGTCCTCTTTGAGAATGAAGGATAAACAACTACAAGGGTTCTTCATGAAGGTATCTAGGTAGAGAGTGAATTAACCCTTGTCACATATTTCTTACATGTGTGCCTCACTACCATTACGGTCTGACCAGGTTCTTAGGAGAAGGAATGATTTTTTTATATATTATTGTTATTGTTAATATTTCTCCTCCTCCTTGTTCTCCTTCTCCATTTATTTCCATTGATTTTTTTTTTCCAAAAAGCTGGCACAGTTTACTTTCTGTCCCATGCGGTTTTCATTTTTGAGTTCTTGAAGTACAGCTCAGGGAAAAGACAGGCTTTTAAGTCCATTGTGTTGTAAATGGAGCCACTTGATTCTGCCGTAAAATCTAAATCACTTTGGCTTTCACTGAATGGCCAATAACAGCCCCAGCCCAAGCCTCTGTGGCTTATTGTTTAGTTAGGTTTTGATTGCCTAGGATGAGTGTAAATAGCAATTGTGTTCAGTTCTTGCTGAGGGCCTTCCAGTCTTCGACTAATGTCTTTGTGAAGATAAATTGAGCCTTTTTTGGTCTCATCTTTTACCTAGCCCTTAGGCATTGAACAGATGTGGTCTCAGACAAACCAAGACCCAGGAAAGACCTTAATTTAGACAGGCCAAGGTCACCGACTGTGTTGTGGACCATCACCATCTTGACCTTTTATGTCAAGATGTGACATAATCACATCTTGAGTGAGGCTGTTTGATGCCTTTCTTAAGCTCTGCCTCACTTAAATCCAATTTAAGTCAAGATATCACCCTTGTGAAGTCCCTGGAAGGACAAACAACAAACACTAGCAACTCCCATGCCCTTCTTGCTGTAGGTTCAGTAATCAAATCAATGCTATCATATGTATTTCTGAAAAGAATGTGTCATTGACCTATTCTGTCAATCAACTGTTGCTGTTTGTCTTTCCTTCTGGAAGAGGACCATGGCATCAGGGACCATGGCATCAGCAAGGTGATGCCATGACTTGCAAGTGAGTTGGATTAAAGTGAGGGAGGGCTGTGCAAAGTCACCAGCCTTACTTTCTCCTTCAGAGCCAAATGGGTCCAGGTGCGAGATATAAATCAGGAATATGGGAGATGGCCCCATCAATCAACTGTAGGATCCCCATGACTGTATTACATTCACTTCCCTTATCATGGCCTCATTTATTTGTTGTCTCCTATTGGAACTGTAAACTCCTTGAGGTCATCTCTCTTATATTTATATCCCAGCACTTAACGCAGTGCCTGACACATAGTAAATGCTTAATAAATATTTTTTTTAATTGTCATGAAGCTAAACTTTGTAAATAGAAGCCAACTAGGCAGAATGATATTAATAAGCACAACTGCACTACTGTCAAACATATCTAAAAGTTTCCTTGTAGCATCATGTCTTTGTGTTCACAAGAGTGGAATTCTTTAAAAGTAACTTTGTTATTGTGCAGTAAGTTTATGGGGCCTTGAATACTGTCTCACAGATCTCCTGTGATTCAAGTTCCAACCATTCTTTTTTTCTCCTTAGTTGGATGAAAATATTGGTAAATTGCTGGATGAGAATATTGGATGAAAAACCCAATTCCAACCTAGGAAGCATCTTGGTGTTTTTTTATTCTGATGACTATGAGAAGTGGCTGATTTTCAGCCTCTGTTATATAAATTACAAAGTCCATTCCCTGGAAAAAGCTACTGGATAGTATTAAACCTCAGGACATGGGTTTTCCTACCAAAGAAACATTCCATTGTAATTTTCTTTTCATTCTGGAGGCCAAATCATTGTGATTCTATTGAACTTAATTTAAGATTTTCAAGTTAGAACTTAATATAAGACTTTAAAGTTTGACCTTAATCTAAGACTTTCAAGTTAATTTATGAGCTCTAGGTTAGGTAGTAAACTATTAATCAGACATGGACACTTTGCTCTAGTCTAGGCAATGTACGACTATTCATCAGAATCCACACCATTTGTATCAAAAGTACAGTGGCTAACGACCACCAGATGTCACCATTCTACTTCCTCCCTAAATGTGTCTTGAGAAAAGCTTGAGATAACTTGCCCATCTTCCTAGGGACTGAGGTAAATATACACTTCAGAACTGAAAACATCTTTTGTTCAAAGGAACTGTTAGAAAGGTTTCCTTGATTTTTAATGAATTACTTCATTAAAGTTACAACGAAAAGAAAAACATCACCCTGAGAAGTTTCTAAATGTTCTGCAAAAAGGATGGAATCTCTGACTTAACCTGGGCAAGAGGTTTATGGGATGGTACATTTAGAGATGGAAGGAATTTTAGAGGTCATCCAATGCAAGTTCTTCCATTTACACATGTGAAAACTGAAACCTAGAGGGGTTAAATTGAATTATTCAAGATGATAGTAATTACTTAGTTTTCTTACTCTCAGTTGAACTTCTAAGTAGAGAGTCACATGAGAAGTATAGTCACTGCATCCAATCTGAGGCTGTGTAAGGGGTCTTGTGGCTCTGGGGGTGGAGGAAAAGGCATCCATTTTATGGTGTAGTGGAAATAGTCATGTACTGAGTGCTCTCATGAACTGAGACCTAGGTTCACCTTTGCCACTGGTAAGCTCTGTTTCATCTTGAACTCTGTACCTAACTGCCCTCATCAGTAAAATGAAGGTGTTAGATTGAATGATCTTTAGAGGTCCTTTACAGCTGTGCAGTTTAGGGTTCCTTGCCCTTAGTTTAGCTGAAAGCATTTAGGAATGTTTGACTGCCAGAAGGATCATGCTAGAAACTGAGGGATAGAGAATAATCAACAGAAGCTTCTGTATTATCATTGTACAAAGACAATTAATTCTGGTTGTACAATGAAGTTAGATTCTATCCAAAGCTCTGTTCCTAAACCCTTTATTACAGAGTGTAAGTCTGATAGTTAAGAGCAGCTCCATGAAGTGCAAAAGTATTGGATCTGGAGTCAGGAAGACTTGAAGTCAAATTCTGCCTCAACATTTACTTACTGGGTGACCCTGGGCAAGTGACCTGCCTCAGTTTCTTCATCTGCAAAATAGGAATAGTTAGCACCCACCTCAGAGTGGGTATTGTATAATATAGAATGTATAATAAGATTATACATATATATGTATATGTATACACACGTATGTAAAGTGCTTTGCAAACCTTAAGTCATTATATGTAAATGTTAGCTATTATTATTGTATCTTTTGACAGATTTCCCGAGTGTAAAATTTACCATTTATTATCTCCAGTTAATTTATTATGCTGTTCTTTTAATGTGAAATAATGCTTATTATATACTGGTCTAAGATGGTTTGTCTGAAGGCTTAATCCATCGCGGTGGTAGTCAATGCTTGTTGCGAGCTGCTTTCTTACCCTCAAGAAAAGTAAGTCTTTCCCCTTCGGAATCTCTCCCAGGGACCTGGGAGATGCCGATAATATCCACTGATTCTGGGAGCTGGAGATCTCATTTCTCGAATGAGTGAACAGAGAACGAGACGGAGAGAATTTAGGTGACTTACCCAAGGTCACAAATTTGGAGGTCATTGTGAAAGTCAGAGTCAGAGCCCAGATTCCCTTCATCCTTAAACTATTGATTTTCCACTATGCTGTCTCCCTCCCTAACACAGGGTTTGTGCCAGTTCAAATTTTCTGTCTGTATTGGATTTTTATGGGAGATCCTTGCTCATGGGAGAATTTGCGAAATGCCGTTAACTTTACCAGTTCAGTTAATTCGTCAATCAGGGGTGTCAAGTGACTCCGATTTAATTTCTGACTTTGAGGTGGTAAGGAGTGAGGGGAGGGGAAGGAGGCAGCGGAGCAGAAAGAGAGGTAGGCAGGGGAAGAATGCTTCCCTGGTCAATTTAGTAATTTGTAGACCGTCCCTAAACCGAGCTCCCTGGTTCAGAATTGGTTGTGCACAGTGACTGAGAGGGCGGAGAGTTTGCAGACAGTCCCTGGCCGCAATCCAGATCTTTTGCTACGGGCCAGGAGCAGGCAGAAGTTGATGAGGTTGGGTGGGGAGGGGAGGGCTGAGGAATTTGCAGAGGAACCCTCGCCCCCAGCCCCGAAAACCTGACAGCGTATCTCTCTGTAAAGAGTGCTCACGCGTTGTGTGCACGGTCCCTGCCAAGTCTGGGAGTTTGCAGACCGTCCCTGCCTCGCCGTCTCCACGACCCTGCAGCTTCGGCGGCGGCGGCGGCGGCTCCCGGGCTCTGGTTGCATTCCCAGGTAGCTCGCCAGGCAGGCTCCGCGGTCCTGCCGCTGCTGCAGCCTGCAGGCGGTGTGACCTCCCGCCCGCCCAGCCCCGCATCCCTGCACACTGGCTCCTGTAAGGGACGACGGGTGAACAGCTCCTTCAGGGGCTGCCGCTGCACAGCTACTGGAAGGGAGGCAGCCCGGGAGGTAAGGAGCGTCTGCTCTGGGGCTAGAGGAGGATGCACGCCCCCATCCCCTCCCCATCCTGGCTGCTTTCAGTCCCCAGCACGCCACCCTGCCGCCCCGCCGGAGAAGGAAGCTCTGCCTCTGGAAAGAGAGGAGCGGGGCGGCTAGAGCCAGCCGAGGCGCAGAGCCGGGGCAGCTTCAGGACTCCGCCGGGGTGGGCTGCTGCCCGGGGACCGGCGCCCTCGGGCCCCCCCGCCGTCCCACCCGTGGGACGCGCAGCCCAGCTCGGGTCTGCTCCTCCCTAGGGAGAGGGGCGCAGCTTTCAGGTTGTTTGAGGCGTGTTTGGGATGTAGAAGCCCAGGGGCATCCCCTCGGGAGAGAAGTCCGAGGAAGGTGGGCAGGAGGATGAGCGCTGAGTCTGTTAGAAATGGGAGACTCTGAGGGCGAGTCTTGCCCACCCACGGGAGTCCTCCAGGAGTCGAAGTGAGGTCGCAGGCTCTCCTGCCGGAGCTCCGGGATGCCTGGGGCCAGGAGTCTTCTCCGGGTTCAGGGGGGGAGGGCACAGGCGAGGAGGTCTGTAGTAGACTCCGGCTGCAAGGAGAATGGGGCTGGGGAGAGGGGTTGGGAACGGGATGGTGGGGCAGAAAGGAGCGCTTCCCTCGGGGACTGGAGCTAGAGATGCGCGAGCCTGGGGCTGTGAGCCCCAGCAGCGCTGGCTCTCTGCGGCCTCCTCCCTCTCCGCCGCCCCAGGGGTACGCTGGCCAGTGCCCACTTAGGGGCTTAGTGAGACCTGGGAGCGCGCTTGCCAGATTGTGAGCCCGCCAGCTCGGGGTGGTTTATGAGTCTGGGAAAAGCGAGAGGCGAGAGAAGGGGGGGAAAGGGAAAGGGGGGGGGGGAGGAAAGGCGAGAGCATGCTCAGTGGAGCCCAGGGAACTTCCTGCCTAATAGTGAGCCTCGCGAGGCAGGCAGGCACCGTGCCCGCCCGCCTGCCTTACTCAACCCTTAGCAATTCTGAAAGTTGGGGAGGGGGGAGTAGCCTGGGCTCCAGTCCCCTGTCCCCCGGCGTTGCCAGCCACCCCTCCCTTCCCGAATCCGGGTGCCTCTAGCCCCTGCTGGAGCCTGCCAGCGAGCCACCTTCTGCAGACCTGGGGGAGGGTCAGGAGGGGATTTGACATCTCTCATCTGCTCTTCTGGTGCCCACTCTGGTGCTAAGGTCGGGGCGGCGGGAGGCCTGGAGAGTGGTGGTGGTGTTCCCCTTTTGGAACTCAGGGGGTCTGGAGCAGAAGGGCGGAAGCGGAGTTTTCCCGTTGGTCTTGAGTGTAAAGTACAGTACGTTTTAGTCGACTCTCTCTATAGTAAAACCTCTTCACGCAAAAGGGTTTGGGAGGCGTGTGTGTATACATTTCTGCTTAGTAATATACCATATAATGTATACTTAGGCTATTTAATAGCTTTATGGCTTTCGCCAGGAATAGGGGTGGCGATAAAAGCCGCGGGGGGAACTTAGTTATTTGGCTGACACCCTGTTTTGAGAGCCCATGAGTGGCTTGCTAAGCTGGACTACAACTGTTGGAGCCAGGTTTCTGGGCAAGAGGATGGAGGGAGTGCGCAGGGGAGGCTGGCTGGACATGTTATATTTTATTTGGTTCTTCCACTGACTCCCTCCGCTCCGCTTCCACTCCTTGTTTGAAGACATCCATCCTTGGGAAGCTATATAGGCTCCCGCAGCCGCAGGTGGAAGCCAGTTGGAGGCGGTATGGGGTTGGAGCGAAAAATTTTCTGCCTGAGACTAGGAAGTTGGGGTGACATTCGAGGAGTGTACCCTTGGAAAGAGGCAAAAGGCATCTTAGATGGTGCTTGAACGTCCTTATCCCTGGTTTAAAGTACACAAACACCGTAAGTTCCAGCTTTTTGGGTGTGCGTGGAAGTGTGGTAGGAGCTGAGCCCTATCCCATTTCACTTTTATCAAGTTGGGAGGGGTTGTGTATGACTCATACCCTATGTCTCATCTCAGCTTTAGTGGTGGTTAGTCCCTCTTCCTCTGATTTGAAAGAACCAGATTTTTGAAAAGGATTAGGCTTCGATTCTGTTTTGACATTATGGTATTATAATAGATATCCCCCCAACCGTTCCTTGACCATAATTTACAATTTAAAATGTTGAGATCTGAAATATCAAAATACCTCTTCAAGTAGTCGACTAATAGTCATTGAGAGAAAAAACCACCAAGAAATGAAAGGGTCCTGAAATACGAAGTTGGGTCGCTTTGAAGAGGAACTGTGGTTATAATTCTTTCCCTTTATCTCTTCCTTTTTCTCTTTGTCTCCTTTTTTCCTTGTCTTCTCTCTCTCTCTCTCTCTCTCTCTCTCTCTCTCTCTCCCCCTCTCTCCCCCTCTCTCTCCCCCTCCCCCCCTTCCCTCCCTCTCTCTCTCCCTCTCTCCCTCTGTGTCTCTCACTCCCTCCCACCCTTCCTCCTTCCAACGTTTCTCCCTCTAAATGAGGTTAGACTTATAAAGAGCTTAGCACGGTATCTGAAACATTGTAGGCACTTAACAAATGCTTATTCCTTCCTTTTTTCTTTTTCCCTTATTTTTTGTGCCTTTTTTTATACTAGAGCAATGGTTCTTAAAGTAAGATCTTGAAATTTTTTGCATATAAATTGGGTTTCTTTGTAAATCCATGTATTTAATTTTATAATTAAAATCATTCTGAAGAAAGGTCCATAAGGTTCACTAGTGAAACCAGAGGAGAGACTCTATCTGTTGGGCTGAGAAGCTTTGGGAAGTTCAGCAGTATTGCCTATGATATTCTGTAAGGTGTATGTCAAAACCTTCTCAGTTATTCATTTGTGTGCCCAGATTCCTCTCTCATTTTCACCACAGTCAATTCCATTGATATGTCATAAAAAAAACAAACCTGCATGGTTCATATGTACTTAGAATCCATATAATGGGTGTTGATTTATAACCAGGATGGAAATGACAAAGATTGATAAAAGGAATGATTGGGGAATTGGTGGGGGTAGTGAAATTGGTGAATGACATCTGTGTACTTCTAGTCACTAGTACAAAGCAGAAGATAGTAAGATTTTTTTAAAAATCTGATCAAATTTTAAATTTCTGGTGTTTTGTGACTTGAAAGTGTGACTTCAGTATTCATTTATATATCCATTAATGTATTTACATGTATAATGTATGCATATATATATATAGTGGTCTTTATTAGAAACATACATCTTGGAGCAGGGACCTCCAAGATCTTGCACAATATTTTTTTTTCCTCCTCCCTTTCAGTTTAAAAATAACAAATCAGCCTTTTACTCAGCTTTCCTCCGGAAGAGTTGAAATGTTAAAGCTGCTACAGTATCTAAGGCTGTGCTGTTACAGTAAAGAGCTTCATTTGATGGAGAAGGGTGCTCCATATCAAGTTAAGGGTACTTTGACCTTCCAGTCAAACCTTGGTCTTTCCTCCACGATAACTGCCTGCTGATCTGGGTGTAATTGAAATATTGAGCTTAGTTTCCATAAAATCCTAAATGTTGGGGTCCTAGTTCTCTGTGAAATCATTTCCTTGGAACAATTTTGGCAAGGTCCTATGAGTAGTGGCTAGATGACAGGACATTTTTTGGCTAATTCATGTCTGTTCCTATTTTTATGAGCTTTAATGGATGCAGGTGATTTAGTTTTAGCCAGGAAGTATAAAAAACTAACACTATTTTCTTTTCTGTATCCTGGCCTTTACCTTACATGGGGAAGTGTTTACTTTAGGACTTTTTATCAAGAATTAGGTGTAAGGTAGAGTGGTCTCTGTGACATGGTGCTTTCTTGCTGACTAGTGTAGCTTGAATTATAACTTAGTGTTTTTCAGAAAGGCAGGTGGAAGGATGAGAAGAGAAAGTATTTTTAAGATTATGGTATGTCTTGTGAGTTTTGGTCTTTGTGGATATGTCAGATTTTGATGAAACAGGAAGAGAGATGTGGAGCTAGTCATTATGTTTTACCAAGCCACCTTTAGCCTTAAAAATTGCTGTGAAGGTTATATACTCTTAAGAAAATTTTACTAGCCAGAAGCTCGTTTGAAATGAAGTAAATCCCTTTTTCACCCCCTCCTCTTTGAGGTTTCTATTCAGATACATTTCTGGATATTTAGTATTCAATATTCATATGAATAAAAATAGTGAAGCTATGAAGTAGCTTAGAAGAGTAGATATAGTTCAGAGGTTGTAGTCCTGAAAATCTACAGTCAGAATTTTAATATCTGTGTGATCTTGTACAAATCACTTAATTCAAGTAGATCCCTAAGACTTATTTAATGAGTAGTCATGGATTGACTGAGATCTGCCTGATTGTGGTGGTTTTTTCTTTTTTTGTTTGTTTGTTTTTGGGTTTTTTTTAGTTGTGTCTGACTCTTCCATTTTGGGATTTTCTTGACAAAGATACTGGAATGGTTTGCTGTTTCCTTCTCTGGTTCATTTTACAGATGAACTGAGGGAAACATGGTTAAGCGATTTGCTGAGGGGTAACCCAGCTAGTAAGTGACTGAGAGTGGATTTGAACTCAGGACTTCCTGACTCCAGGCCACTGTACTCACCTCACTGCCCCAAATCATTTGGTGGCAGAGGGAATTCCTGCACTTTAATTTTACATACTGAGAAAATCTCAGTGTATATTTGAGGGGGAAATTAGATTAAGGTGGAACTAACCATAGTTGCCAGGGTTTCTTTTCACCATAGTAATTTTTTCCTTTTAATTTCTATTTCTATTTCAAATGTATCCATTTTTAATGTAATATAAATACATTAATTACATTTTTAATGTAGTGGTTAATGTATCCAGTTTTCTCTCCTTGTAGTAAAAACCAGCACACCCTAGAAATTTATGTCATGGAGGTCCCAGAATACTATGACATTCACTATAGCCATTTGTGTAACAGGTAGAATTTGGATTTTTTTTTCCTGTCTCCACATTTAAATGAATTTTCATTGACACCAGATTGTAGGCTCCTTGAAAGCAGGAACTTTCACTTTTGTCTTTGTATGCCCAGTGTCTAGAAAAGAGTAAGTACTTAGTAGGTACTTAATCAGTGCTTTTTGATTTATGCTATTGAGTCTACCCCTCTTTTCCCTAGAAAGACACTTGCAAAAGTGTGCCTTTCTGGGGTTTGAACCCATCAGTTTTGACAGTAAGGCCTTTTAAAAGGGAGAATTGGTTATCTCTCTGGCTGTGATCCTTTCTCAGCCTCCTTTCTATTTCCAGCTTGGAAAATCCCAGCAATCTGGGTGGGTGAGTGAGTGGGAAGGAGGGGAGGTAGGGGAGTCTTTCAGTTGTGTTTTTGTTGTTGTTAAAACCATTGCTTTCCAGAGTCCCACTTGCCTTCCTTATTCGTGGTCTAGGGCACGGTTGGGGAACCTTTGGCTTCGAGGTCACATGTGGCCTTCTAGGTCCTCGAGTCAGGCCTTTTGACTGACTCCAAGTTCTATAGAAAACAAATTCTTTTATTAAGGGGATTTGTTTTATGAAGTTAGACTCTAGGACAGTGGACTCCAAGCGTTATTTACTTAAATATTATATGTTGTATACTACCTTATTAATAATTACGGTCATTATAACACAAATATACAATACTTGTACCAGTATGCTAATAATTATGTATATTAGAAGTTTAAAAAGGACAAGGTAAAGATTAAACAATACTTGATCCTAGAGTCAATAGGGAGTTACTGGAGTTTAACAGGGTACAGTCCAGAATGACTAGGGGGCTAGTATAGATGTGTTGAAGATGAGGCCCTATATGACTGGGGCCGGGTGGGAGGCAGGGTAACTTCCTAACTTCTCATTCTCCTGTTCACTGATCGCACACTTCTGCCCCTGTGAGGATATTCTGTTGCCCCTGCTTCGGAGCCCAGTGGAGTCATTTGTTCTTTGACCTCTTATCTGAGACAGCTTAGCTGATTAGAGATGATGTAAAAGGGGGTCAGTCAGATCCCAAATCTGGTCAGTAAACTTTATAACTACCAAAGAAAAACTTTTTTTCCCATGGCTTAAGGCTCTCTGCCTGAGTCTGGCAAGCTGACAATAAATGTCTACTTTGGTTACCAGAAGAACCTGTAAAGACTGTGGATAGCTTAATGTAAATTCTTTTCCCCTACTCAAAAAACAATTTAAAGTACATTTGCTACTGACATTGGCTCAGGAGCATTTTCCTTGAGTCAGAAGGACAGTGTATCATGTTATAACTGCCTCTCCATAGCAAGTTGCAAGGAGTATCTTAGACTTCATCTTCTTTTCTCTGGTTTTGCTTTTGAAGTTGTTTTTTTTTTTTCTTAAAATTCAGCAATACTCTGTATTCTTAATTTGCAAACTCATCTGTCTTCAAAGCCTTCTCCTTCTCTAGGTTATTTATTCTTTGTCTTAAGTGTTTCAGCTTTTCTTGTTTGGTACAAACTTTGGCCTTGATTTCTTCTAACATGTATTTTTATTCTGTTAAAAGATTAAAAAAAAAGGAAAAGTTGAAAAAAGAAGAGTAAGGAATGGGGCAAGAATGTCTGGGCAGGGGCTTCATTTAGGAGATTTGTCAAAGTAAAGATCCCCCTGCCTCAGTAGCATCACCAAAGTTTCTGTGGAATCCTAGAAAGAGCAGAAGCCTAGAAAAACATTCCTGAATACCACAGCATCTGACCACTAGGACCACTTGACTCCATGGAGTTACCATGTTGGAATGCTAATGGAATTTTTTTCTTCATTTTTACTTCTGGCATTGCTTCAAGCACTACTGATTCTCTTTTGATTTCTCCGTATTTTATTCTTTGTCCCTTTCCCCCCATTTCTGCCCATGTTATCTGGTTAGTAAATAATCAGTTAGCAGCACTGAGCACCTCCTTTAATGTGTATATAGGCAAAGAAGATGTTGTTTTTGTCTAAGGATTTATATTTTTATCCAGAAATGTATAGAGCACATGAAATATTTAAAGACACTTCCAAAGCAATATAAAAAAATAAATGCAGCTTAATTAAATGCAAACTCACCTCTTCGTGTCTGGGTTTCCTGTTAAAAATAAGTGATTCGGAATAGGTTATCTCTAAAGATGCCTCCCAAAGTTTAGTAATTTCTAATTATATAAGTGACCAGTTGGTGTGAAGTAAAAGAACAAAAATGGTTGCGGAAGAGTGATCATTGTTTTTCCCCTTCAACAAACCTTTAATTGAATTTGTTGAACTGAATTGGATTTTCCCTTGTTGGCAGAGTTACTTGGTATGCAGTTGAAATACTTTCCCAAGAAGAACCAAATCTCTGTGCCTCATTTCCTTAGGGATATTTTCCCGTGGATATTTTGAAATTAAAGTTGTTGCTTATTCTCTGGCCAGGAAATGACTTGGTTTCTCAAGAAATAGAGTAGAATGGTTTTTTTTTCCATTGAGAAGGAGGTTCAAACAAAAGTGATTGAGTTTATGGAATTCTCATGGCCATGCGGTATAGTAAGTACCTCATGGAAAGAGGTGAGATGTTTATCTTGTGAGAAGAATGTTGTTTAGATGTTTTCAGTCTTCAATTATCACCACTATGCAGATGACTCTCACAGCTGTGTATTTATCACTGACCTCCAACTGCTTTTTAGAAATTTCCAGTTGGATGTCCCGTTGGTCCTACATATACCCCAGGTTTAAAGGTAAACTTACCATCACATCATCAAAAATCTTTCCAAAGACTGCCCAGTTTCTTAATTTTCTTATTTCTGCTTATGGTACTTTTCCTAGTTGTAAGTCCCTCAACCCTTAGGGTCATCTTTACTTTTCTCTTTCCCTCCCTCCTTCGATCCAAACATTGCCCTAGTCTTGTCCGTTCTACTTCTGTTGTACCTCATGCATCTATCCTTGCCTTTCCCCTTAGTGTTACTACCTTGGTTTAGAGCCTTGTGACTTCTTGGCTTGGAAGGTTGTTGTTAAACCTTCCAAACCAACCTTGTACTGTTGCCATCACCATTACTACTATTACAACTACTACTACCTCTACTTCCTCTACTACCTCTACCGCTACTGATGTTGTTGATAAAGATGATGATGTTAGCAGCAAACATGTTGTGCTTACTATGGCCCAAGCACTGGGAGCTGGGTGTTTTACAGAGGAGGATACTGAGGCAAACGGATGGTAAGTTATTTGCCCATGATCACATGGTTAGTAAGTGTCTGAGGCCCGATTTGAGTTCTGGTTTTCCTGACATGGGACCGAGTATGCTGTTCTCAGTGTCACCAGCCTGCCTCAATTTCTGTCCTGGAACGGCCTAACTGGTCTTCTGATCTCTTCTTTCACTACTCTCCCTCACAGTGTTTCAGTTGTTGGCTTATTCATTTTTTTCCTCTTTTTTCTGAGGTTTTATTTCTGAGGAAGGTCCCGTGCTTCACATTTTCAGATAATGCCCAGTGGTTATTAAATAAAATTTAAAAATTCCTGATTCTCTTTCCACAATCTGGCCCCAACTTGCCTTTTTATATATGTATGCCTTCCCATACATACTTTCCATCTTAAAAGCTTCTTTTCTGGCAGAGCTATTGACAAGGAATGCTACCACTAGGGGCAAATTCATTTGAGGCGGGTCAACTGAAAGGGACATGAAACTTTATTCTCATTATTCTTGGGTGTGGTTGAGGTAGGCTGGACTGGTCATGGCAGTTGAAACGTAGAGTCTTAGGGAGAGCCGAATATTTGGAGGAAGTAGGTTTGGGCAGGGGGTGGGGTGGAAACTGTCTGTGATCCAGGCACTGTTGGAGGAAGAATAGTAACTTGGAGGGAAATGGATGACAAAAACACGGATATGGACAGGATGAAGTGAACTTTGGAAAAGAAAAAATGTTTGTCAAAATCAGTGGAGGTGGAGAGCAAGGGGTATGCGATCTTTTCCCCTTGGTCTTATGTGTTTATGAGGAGTGTTGTAGGACAAGGGTCCTAGAAGAGAGCACCAAGAGATAAGATGTCTTCAGGAGAAAGCTACGTTTCAATGAGAACCAGAAAGTGGGAGCAAGGTAACTGGAAAAATTCTTGGGTGAATGGTGTTTGTTAACAATAGAGGTAGGTTTCTATGGGCACAATGGAAAGACAGGAAGGATAAGGCAGGGAAGGCCTAAGGTTGAATTTATTGGGGAAGGGGGCAGGGCAGCAGCCGGCCTATTCAATGAAACCTTGGGGCAGAGTAAAGGAAACATCTTCTAACCATTAGCGTATTAGCCTCTGGATCAAAGCTCCAGATGCCCAGAGTTAATTCCAACTCTGATTTCTGGATGCCATTTTACCCTTTTTTTTGGTCTGTGTGCCTTAAGTTTAGATCCTGGATCCTAGTAGCTATCAATGATTTCTCCTTTCTCAAATTTCTCCCAGTACTCTATTTGAACCTCAATTCACTTATCAACATTATGTCTTTTGTATTTGTCTCTATTTCCTGCTAGATTATAAGCTTCTTAAGGATGGGATTGTGTATTGTTCATCTTTATATTCCTGAGCTAGGCACATAATAAACGTTCGTTGTTAAAATGAAATTCTAGGTATTTATTTATGTGATTAAATAGTGTCTTTGTATGTATTGCATAGTAGAGTCCTTTAGAAAAGAGAAGTCAGAAAAAAAATCCTGTTCCTTTTAGAATATTTTTGTGGGCAATTATTCTTTATCTCTTCACCCCTGAAGTAGGTCAATATTACCTTTGTGATCTCTGTATTTGAAGAATCATAGGGAGTTTGGCATGGAAGATAGGAGATAATTCTTTTATGCTCAGCCCTCATCTGACCCTTCAGAGCTTAATTCTTCATTAAATCAAACATTTAGAGTTAGAAGGATGTTAAAGGTATTTATCTCTTTACAAATAAGGAAATTTAGGCAAAGACTGAAGTAATGTGTCCAAAGTTATGCAAGTAATGAAGACAGGATTGAAAACTAGGTCCTCTGACTCAACATGTAAACAAATAGGCAAATTATAAGGTAATTTGAGTATGGAAGGAGAGTACTAACAGCTAACATAACCCAGAAAAGGTTGTGTATAAAAGTGACACTTGAGCTGAATCTTGAAAGAAAATAGGAATTCCCAGATGGAAGAGAGGAAGGTGTCTAATCCAGGTATCAGGGGCCAACCTATGCAAAGCCACAAAGAAGGGAGATAGTATGAGATGGTCAGACAATTCCAGATAGGGACAATTGGTATCAGATATTGTTAGATTTTAGGGTGTATTTTTGAGAGACTCTGGAATTTTTTTCATTCTGGAGTCATCTTCCCAGGATGGCTGAGGTACTGCTCTCTATCCCCTAGCCCAGTCTGATGACTATATAGCAGTGTCTGAACCAACAGACTTTCTGTGTTTCTGCCCTTAACATAGTACCTTGCATGTAAACATATATAAATAATTATGTATGTTAAATAATAACTATATATATGATGTATATATATATATGATGTTTAATAAATGTGTGGTAATTTTAACTGAATTCCAGGAATCTTATGTTGGAAGGAAATGATTTGACTTGTAGGATGATTCATTCAACTGAATGGCTTCATCCTAGTAGCTAAGAAATGATTCGATTCCCCCTCCCCCTCCTACACCTATATTTAGAATATGAAAATGTTCAACATTTTCTTTTGTTATTTGGAAATTAAGTAAGTGGTAGGGGAAAGGGAAGACTCAAACCTTGTTTGTATGTACAAATACTTGTATGTATGTAAAGAAGTCACATTAGTTATTTTCCATTCTTTTAGAAAGATTACATAGTAAATTTTTAAATTGTATATTTCCTCCATGTCCCCCATCTGCTTTGATATACTTAGTTAATTCTATCAAAAATCATTTAACAAGCACTACTTAATCAGTAATCCCTGTGTTAAGTCCTGCTCATAGATATAAATATGAGCTAGACCCTGCTTTCAATCAGTTTACTTTCTAATAGAGACATAATGTGTGTTATAATATATTCATACATATATGTTCCTATATAAGAATGGTGGTCAGGTTTGGTCTAGGAAGTCACAGAGACTGTGAGTAAACCCATGATATAGGGGATTATCGTGCCCTTTCCAGGAGTAATGAGAATAGTGATTTGATTACTGTTACCAGAATAAGAGGTACCAAGACAGGCAGAACAGATGGCAGTATAACTGAACTGGAGAGGCTCTGGTTTCCTGGGAGAGATCTGGAAGGGATAACAAGTACTGTCTGGGTCCAGTGACAGTAGACATAGTGAGTTGAGGAGAACTTTCACTTACTATTCAATACAATTCCCTCATAGTGGAATCCCTAAATTGGGGGGATTAATTAGATTTTTGGCAGGACCTGGGACCCTAAAGAATGGATATATGGTAGGGTGGGAGGTAGGATGAAATTTCTTCTATAAAATAAAGGAATTGGACTAGATGATCTCTCAGGGTCTTCCTGCTCTCAAATTTTATGACTTTGTGAAGGGAGTGAATATAATTTTGTGAAGAAAGCTAAATAACTTTTGTTGGAAGGGTTTAAATATTGAGGGGAAGTTAACCCATTGGTGGTCAGTCCACTGATAGCACATGATGAGTCTGCCTTTATCCAACACTGTTAAATACATACAGAAATCTAGGAAATAGTGTCTTGAGTATGGAAGGAGAGGTGGCAATCTGCTAATAGAGAAAGCATGTGTATACAATACCTTTCTCCTTTCAAAAAAAAAAAAAAAGAACAAACCCAGACAACCCAAGGAACATTTTTACATAGCAATATGCTAACCAATTAAGATTAATCTGGTATAAGCCAACTACTCTTTATTCATTTTTTGGCATAACTTTATGATAAGATTTTACACCAAATATCAGCTTAAAGAGACTTTCATTTAAAAGTCAACCTCAACAAGAGGAGCTTTAAAGTATGGTTCTCCTTTCATTAAAAAAAAGTATGAAGTATTATTTTCTATCTATTCAAAATGAGACTAACCAGTTATAATAAAACTAATTATCTAAGGACCATCCCTCCAGAACAGTTTGAAACCCAGAAATAGAAACTTCTATTTGGTACAACAGAAATGGTTGAGAGAATTCAGTAGTTATATCCAAGGAGGTAACTGATATGATTAGCTCCCAGATCATAAGGAAAGGGGCAGTCTGGCAGGTGATAGCTACATAAGGTCAACTTTTTGGTTAGAAAGTCAAGAACTAGGGAAGTGGTGAAAGGAGACAAATGGAGAAAAGAGAATGACAGAGTTAAAAGAGGCGATAGGGACACCTGAGTGTGAGTGTGAGACATGCTGCTAATGGGTGAGAGACACACCTAAAACAGCTGGGAATCTAACTACTCCTCCTCAGGAACTTTTGAAGGCACGGGGTTGAGACGCCACTATGTATCTTAGCAAACATTGCTGGGGCAGAGGCTGGAGGGAGAGAATTTGAAACTCAAAATTTAAATTAATTTATGAAAAAAGTTAAGGCTCACATTGCCCTGGAAGACTAAAGCAAAGTACTTTTACTCTACAATCTACATTCGTATGAAGAGCGTACTGAACCAGGAGTGTGAAGTCCTGGATTCTTAGACTTCTAACCCCTTCATATTATACATGGAGAAACTGAGGCCCAGTTAAGTTCAAATGACTTCTAACATTCACATAGGCAGTAGTGATTATACATGTAGGAGCTGAACTCAGAATCCCTGACGGCAAGTCCAGTCATTTCGTTTCACTTTGCTACCTCTTTAATTTCATTTTCCTCTTGGATTATAACGAGGCAGACAGATTCATGTCTCAGACTGTTTCTGGTTCTAGAAATCTGTTCTAGGTTGACATCAAAAAATCTGTGTTCTGAACATGGTTCTTCACACAGTCATGAATCCACCTTACTCATTCTAACCATTCGTTTTGATCTTGTTCCCTAGAACCTCCAGAGAAGTTTGTGTAATACCTTGTTGAATTCAGGGTACCCTTTACATATTTTATATGTAAATATTTAAATAGTTAAACTTATTATAAAAAGTTACTATTATATACTTAATATATAATATTTAAATGTTTAAAGCTGGTTACTAGAAATAGGTTTTCCAGTAAATATTTATAGGAATCTCTTAAGATATTTGTATGAGTTACCTTGGTGTGACTTATTTTTAGGGATCTACATTAGCTTGAGGAATCTATCACATTTTTAAGTGCTCACAAATTACTATGGTCAATAATATGTTCTAGAAAGTTGGAAGGAATTGATATTAAGTTTTAAGTTTCCATAACTCACCTTTTCTTGTAAAATGAAGGCAACCACTTGTATATTTCAAATCTTCTTGCAAGTTTTCTGTACTTCAAAATTTAATAGCAGTGAGCATTTCAATGGTGCCTTACAATTTGCAATACGTTTACTGTATATATCGTATATATTTACTTTGCATAGCAACACTTTCAAGTCTGTGCTGTTATTATTAAAAGGCCACACTCACCCACTGCATCTGGGGTCATTTCCAGTCATTCTGATCTATGTCTTGCCACTGGATTCAGATGACCCTGGAGGAAGAGTGCCTTAAAATTTATAAAAAGTTTGCTGTACATATGTTAATTATATTTGCTTCTCATACCAACACTTTCACTTTGCATAGCCCTGCCTCACTTAAATCCAGTTCATTTGCTAGTCAAGATATCAGCCCTTTGATGTCATTCATCCTCTTCAAGAGGAAAGAACAAAGTACAACAGTGATTTTGTTGTATTTTGTAAATGAGGAAAGAGACTGAGAGAGGGTCAATGACTTGTCCAGGGTAACACAGCTCGTAATTGTCAGAAGCAGTATTTGAATTCAGATCTTCCTAACTTCAAGTCTGGTGCTCTTCCTGTGCCTCTTAATGGCTTATAAAATCTTACCATAGGTTCTGTACAAGTTATCTTTGTGTTCCTGGTATATAAATAGTTTGGATTTGTAGACGTAAGCCTTTTAAAATATTTAGATGTTACTTTACCATATCCTCACTTACCTTTGATTTTAATTCTTTCTTCATCACAAAATATTCTACCCTTTCTTTGGAAGGAGGTGAATTGAAGATTCTTTATCAGATTGTTTAGAAAGTTGTTGTTAGCTTCCATTAGAAGAAAAAATACCCTGGATAGGTAATTTTCCCCAGATCCTGGTGTGATATGCTACTTTAATAAAGGAAGAGGGCATCCTAATAGTGCTGTAGTATTTGGTTAATGTTGAAATGATTTATTACTTTTAAGATTTTTTTCCCTGCTGCTTTTGAATTTTGAGTGAATAAGGGACTGATTTCAGAAAGAAAAAAAATCTCCAAACTTTCAGACATTCTAAAGTCAAAGGAAATGAGTTGAAACTATTTAGAAGGAAAATGTTTGAACAGGGTTAATTTTAAAAGGTCTCTTGAGTTGTGATTAAGAAACTATAATTCTTCATGTCTGAAGATGTTGATATGAATGGTATTATTTAATGTGCAGCCGAGGAAGGAGGAAAAAAATCCTAACCTATTCATAATATGAAGTAAGCAATATTTCTGTTAGTGGTTATAACCATGCATGATTTTGTGGCTTGGGGTCTATCACCTCAGGGAATCACAATATTTTGGTTAAAGTCAGCCACTGTGACAGTCATGTACAACCATAACTGGTCTCCCACTTTTGTCACTCATTTTTCCTGACTTCAAAAAGAAATGGAAGAAATAGTTACTTTTGTTTCAAGAGAGGTCAGTGGCAAGAACCCTAGATTTGAATTCAAAATGACTGGGTTCAGATCTCAGCTCTGCTTACCTACTGCTGTATACAAATCCTTTAGCTTTTCTGGGCTTAATTTTCTTCATCTCTAGAAGCATTTGGGTTAGATCAAAGTTTCTTAACTTGAGATTTGTGACCTTTTAAAAAAAATTGATAGCTGTGTTTCAGTGTAATTGACTTCCTTTGTAATTCTGTGTTTTGTTTTATTTTATACCTTTAGAAACATTCTGAAAATGGAATTATGTAGATTTAACCAAAGTGTGCCAAAAGTGACACAAAAAAAGGTTGAGAATCCCTGGTCTAGATAATTTCTAAGACCACATCTAGCTCTAAATCTTACAATTTCTTGACTTTATGATGAATGAGTATAATGGCTTTCCACTTCCCTCCAGTGGCAGTTACTTTTGGTTAGTTACAAAGAATAACTTGTTAACTTGAACCTGGTATTTCAATTCTAACGTTTATGTTAGTGTTAGGCTTTTATATCACGGAGAGTAGAACTTTAGATTTTGTATCTAAGATTCTTCTGGTAAATTTTAATTTTTGTATTAACTTGTTCTAGGTTTTACATATATTTGTTTACAGGTATATGTTTGTTATGTTGGCTACGTTTAAAAGACAAAGTCAACAGACCTGGTCCAGCCTGGTAGTTTGCAGACAGCATAATATTATGGGATAGGGAGTATATTGATTCAACCTCTTAAAAAGTTTCAAAGAGGCCCTTTTTTGATCCCAAGATATTGGCATCCATGTGATGGATGTCTTCAAAGGAAGAAAAAACACAGTTGAGTCTTTTTAGTGGAAGAAACAGTGTTTCTTTCACATGAAGTGATACTTGAAAAATATTGCTGTGATTAAAATATACAGTCAAACTAGTTTTCAGGAAATGTGCATTTCTTGTGTCTCAAAGGAATGTTACAAAGTTACTGAAAAAAATAAAAACTACTTCTGTGGGCCAATAGATTTCCCTCCCAATCTCTCTCTCCCCTCCCCCTTTATGTCTCTGACTGCACTTTCTGGCATCCAACCTAATGTAGAATCCGTTTCTTGGTTTGGATGTTTGGAGTTGTCTTTGCAGATTTTTGTCCTTCAAACTTAGTTTTCTCCATAGGCAACCCTTAATAACAATTGTACTTTTCGTCAGCAGAAGGGGTAGGGTTGACTAAAAGTCCATATGTACCTCCAATAGAAAATCCATCATTTCAGAGTCCCAAATAAATGTAGGTATATTGCTTTTGTCAAACTTTAGAATACAAGATACCTATACGGTCCATGAAACCAAACTTAAATTAATGCTAAAATTTGACCCTAGTTGCTTGTAAAAAAAACAAAAATAAAAACCTATCTACTGATAGTCATGTCATTGGACTGACTCTAACTGAATTTAGAGTAAGACTAGAATTGCTTGATGCACTTCATCCACTACCTAATTCACAGAAGAGTATGTTAAAAGTCAGCAATAATTCAACAAACATTGATTACATATGTGCTATGTGTAAGGCACTGTACTGGGTACTGGAAATTCAAAGACAAAAGTAAAGCAGGCCTTACACTTAGGTAGCTTACATTTTAATGGAGGAATAAACACAAATAAGAAAGTGTGTGTGTGGAGGTGGGAATAGTTTGGAAAGAGAGATAGAAATACAGAGAAGCAAAACATTTTGATCACTAACACTGAACCAACAAGAAACTACTGAAAATTGGAACCATATTTTTAGATATTCTAGTATAGCTACCATTTTATAGTGCTTTAAGGTTCTCAGAGCACTTTATAGATATATCTCAATTGATTCTCTCTGAAGCTCCAGGAGATAGAAGCTATTTTTTATCCCCGTTTAATAGATGAGGAAACTGAGGCTGGCAGAGATTAAGTGAGTTGCCCACAGTCACATAGTCAATAAGTATCTGAGGCTGGATTTGAATTCAGGTCTTCATGACTTAAGGTCAAGCCTACATGTTTTCTTGTCAAGCAGGAAGTATATGAATAGTATTCCCCATGTTTTCTTTTTGGTTAGAACTATTGTAGCAGACTTAAAATCCCGTGGTTCAAGCTTAATAGACAAAGCCTCCTGGAAATTTAGACATAGTCAAATAAATTATACATTTATCAACCCTTACTTTATTGTAACTATGTGTGGGTATATATGCTTATTGTAATCTTTTTATTCTTTAAAATGACATCAAGAAAAACAGTGAACAAAAAATAGCCATAGAAAACATTCATAAATGAATAATGTCATTATGAAGGGGTTTATTTACTATTTTGTACGGGTTTGGTTAGAATATTCTAATGATACTGAAAATGTCATAAATAAATAAGGTTCTTTTTTTCTCCTATACCCAGCCTTCCTTGTTTTCATTGATCTCTAGACAGTGAAATCCTTCCAGATTATGACTGCTGCTGGATTTTTAGTTGGTAGAGTGGAATGAAGACTTATGCTATAACTGATCAACTATAGCTAAGTCATGAATAATAATAAAATGACTCATTTTTGTTACTCTTAAAGCTTTGCAAAGTGCTTTTCTTGAAACACTATGATGTATGAATAGCAGAAACATTTCTTTTCCTATGAAGAATTCAGCCACATAGCTAACAGGTATTGGAGTGAGGGCTTGAAGTCAAGTCTTCTGATAGTAGTTAGGCAGCTAGATGGCTCAGTGGCTGGAATTTAAATCTGGCCTCCAACACTTACTAGATGTGTGTAAGTCTGGGCAAGTCACTTAATTACTCTCTGCCTCAGTTTCCTCATCTATAATATGGGAATAATAATAAAAAATTATAACACCTACTTCTTAAGGTTGTCATCAGGATCAAATGAATTAACATTTAAGTGCTTTGCAAACCTTAAGCACTATATAAAGGCTGTGTAGTCTAAGTATTCAGAGGATCTACCTATCTACTTTGTGGTATGGATAGACTGAAGAGAAACCAGGCTATGATTTATTGATGAGGAGAAATAGAGTCTTTTCTAACTACTGGGGCCCCTATAATTTTACTTATCACCCTAGAAGCATGGTGGATGGACGTTGTAGGCAGTTTGGTAGTTTCTGTAATAATACAGTTTCACTTATTTCCTTTTTTGTTTAAAGAAATAGAATCCTGGGAATGCTTGCCACCACCGGGGGGATATGTTGAGAATGAAGAATGGGTTTCTGGAAATATTTCAGAGGAGAACTGAAGTATAAACCTCTCAACAGCATTACATGTTCTCTCTGCATGTACCCCATGTAGTTGTACCTACACAGGTGCCCCAAGAGTATGCCTCACAAGATCATGGTTGTTTTTGCTCGATCGCCATTCTTCCTGAAGATGTGTGTGTTTGTAGATGAGTGAGCTCCAGGCTTACACAGGAATATTTAGCTGATACTTTGATGACTTTTAGAATCTCTAGTTTCCTTCAGAGTTCAGCTCTAGTAGACTGTTTGGTGAGGGCAAGCAGAGACTAAAAAAAAATTTTGCCTTTCTATGCCCAGCATCTAAGTGCTTAGTAAATAATTGTTGATTGATTATCATGCTATTTGATTAAATGCCTTTGTGTTGAACTAATATGTTCTTTGGCTGATAAATAAAAACAAATCTTTGTAATCTTGTGAACTATGGTTCGGAGAGGATTCTGATCTACAAAATGGAACAACTCTCTTGAGGTCATTAAGAGAAGGGAACCTGGAGTAATAAAATGGTTCCTTACTTTGATAGAACTGGCCTTCTGGTTACTTTTTTTACTTGTTAACCTCTTCATCAAGGGAAAGGAAGCAATCAAATTAGGTTTTCTTTTTATAAAACTTGTGGGATTCTACTAAAAATGTTGGTTGAGTCTTAAAGGCTTAAATTATTTTTATTAGTATTTATATGGCACTTATGTAAAATTCTGTATGTCATTTCATTAGATCCTCACAACAACTATGTAAGATAGATCCCTTTTTACAGGTGAAGAACTAAGGTTAACATACGCTAAGTGACTTGCTTACGATTGATTGGTCACACATCTCTTTCATTTATCCAAGCTGATAGCAAATAGAACTTGAAAAAGTTATAAAGATTAGCATATACCAGACAGTACTCAGACTTTCCCACAGAGAGAGAAATTGCTCAATAGAGACAGATACAGAAAGAAGATTCCCCCCCCCCAAAAAAAAAGACCAGAGAAAGATAAAGAGATGGTGAAACAAAAAGACCAACAAAGAGACAGACAGATAGATAGATTTCCTTCTCACTCAAGGGAAAATTTCCTGAAATCTCTAGTGTGACAAACTAGAAATAGACACATATATGAAAAGCCCCTCTCCTACTTTTTAATTTATTCTCACAGTCTTTCTCTTCCTCTTAAAGAGGTCTCTTAAAGAGAGCCTGGAACTGTATGCTTCCTTTTTTGAGCAGGAAGCCCCAAGACAACTCTATCCTCAAAAACTCTCACTATCTCAGCCCTCAGTTTCTACCCCCCCAACTCAAGCACAGGTTGTTAAATAATAAGTTTCTCTGCCAATGAGAAGTTTCTTATATTAATACCCATGCTTCAAACCTGATTTACAAGATAGTTCTTCCACTCATATTTCCCATGACAAGATGATTGGCTCTGCCACTTACTGATAATCTTACTGTGAGAACTGGCAAAACCTTACTCTTTCACTATTTTTTCTCATATTTTTGCTGCCTTCTCAATAAGTAGACATCAAGGGAACATCATCAATGACTAAAGACATAGGTCCCAGGGGCTATTTAAAAAGAATTGTTTACTTAGTTAAGTCCCAATTACATATAAAAAAAATTTTAACAACTGCTTTTTTTTTTTAAAAAAATTGAGTTCCAGATTCTGTCCTTTCTTCCTGCCCCCAAAATCTTGCATTTTGATTTTGATTATACATATAAGGTCCATGTGAGGTCATGCAATACATTTCCATGCTGCCCATGTTGCAAAAGAAAACACAATAAAAATAAAGAAAGTTAAAAGATATGCTTTAATCTGCATTCAGAGTTGAGCATGTCTCAATAGTATTTTTCATGATGGATCCTTTGGAATTATCTTGGATCATTGTCTTGATCAGAATAGTCTTTCATGGTCTTTCACAGTTAATCATCCTTACAAGGTTGCTGTTATTGTATATAATGTTCTTTTGGTTCTGCTTCCTTCATTTTGCATCAGTTCATGTTTTCCCTGATTTTTCTGAAACCATCCTGCTCATCATTTTTTATATGTATTCCATCAGTTATACCACAACTTGTTTAGCCATTCTTCAGTTGAAGGACATTCTCTCAATTTCCAATTCTTTGCCACCACAAAAAAGCACTGTTATAAACATTTTTATATAAAAATATCATTTTTCATTTTCTTTGAACTCTTTGGGATACAGACTTAGTAATTTTATTACTAGATCAAAGGGTCACACAGTTTGATAGCCCTTTGGGCATAATTCCAAATTGTTCTTCAGAGTGGTTGGACTAATTCACAACTCTGCCAACAGTGTATTGGTTTCTCAATTTTCTCACATCCCCGCAGCATTGGTCAATTTTTTTTTCAATTCTGTTAGCTAATCTAATAAGTGTGAGATGGTATCTCAGAGTTTTTTTTAACATCAATTTCTCTAAATCAGTAGTGATTTAGAGCATTTTTTAAAATGTAACTATAGGTAGCTTTGATTTTTTCTAAAAATGCTTGTTCATATTCTTTGACCATTTATCATTTGTGAAATGGCCCTTATTTTTATAAATTAGGCTTAGTTCCCTATATATTAGAGAAATGAGGCCTTTAACAAAGAAACGATGTAAATTTCCCTTCCCCCTCCCCAGTTCCTGTTCCTCTTCTAATTTTGGCTGAGTTTTGTTTGTGTAATAGTTAAGTTCATGCAATAAAAATTACGTATTTTACTTCCTATAATCCTCCTCTATTTCTTACTTCATCATAAACTCTTCTCTTATCCGTGGATCTTACAGGTACATTTTTCCGGGCTCCCCAAATTGATTTGTCATAAAGTCCTTTATGTTTAAGTCATTTATCCATTTTGACCTTATTTTGGTATACTGTATGAGAATTTCTATGCCTAGTTTCTGCCAAATTGCTTTGCACTCCAGCAGTTTTTCTCAAATGTTGAGTACTTACCCCAAAAGCTGGAATCTTGGGTTTACAAAAAACTAGATTACTATGGTCTTTTGCCACTGTATATTATGTACCTAATCTGTTCCACTGATCTACCACTCTTTTTCTTAACCTGTGCCAGATTATTTTCATGATTATATTACAAAGTAGTATAGTTTGAAATTTGGAACTAGTAGGATGCCCTCCTTAATATCTTTTTCATTGATTCCCTTGACATTTTTGATCTTTTGTTCTTCCAGAAGAATTTTATTATTTCTATTTCCTGACTCTATAAAGTAATTCTTTGGCAGTTTAGTGTGGTAGTAAATAAGTAAATTAACTTAGGTAGAATTGTCATTTTTTTATAGGCTGGCTTACTTGTGAACAATTAATTTTTCTCCAATTTAGATCTGTTTTTATTTCTGTGAAAAGTGTCTTGTAATTGCATTTATGTAATCCCTGAGTTTGTCTTAGCAGGTTGATTCCCAGGTATTTTATACTGTCTGCAATGACTTTAAATGGAATTTTTCTTTCTATTTCTTCCTGCTGTGTTTTGTTGGTAACATATAGAAATGCTGATGACATATGAAGGTTTATTTCATATTGTGCAACCTTGCTGAAGTTGTTAATTGTTTCAACTAGTTTTTTTTAGCTATTTCTCTAGGGTTCTCTAAGTCTGTTATAATATCATTTGCAAAGAGTGATAGTTTTGTTTCCCAATTTTCTTTTTCTTCTCTTGTTGCTATAGCTAGCATTTCTAGTACAATATTGAATAATAATGGTGATAACAGAGACAGTTTTACTTTACCCCATATCTTACTGGGAAGACTTCTAATTTATCCTCATCACAGATAATGCTTGCTTTTGGTTTTAGAGAAATACTACTTAAAATTTTAAGAAAACCTCCATTTATTCTTCTGCTTTCTAGTGTTTTTAATAGGAATGATATTGGATTTTGTCCTAAGCTTCTTCTATGTCTATTGGTATAATCACATAATTTTTTTTGTTGTTATTAATATTATCAATTATGCTGATAGTTTTCCTAACACTGAACCTCCCTTGCATTCCTAGTACTAATCCCACCCAGTATAATATGTAATCTTTGTGTATTTTGCTGTAGTCTCCTTGCGAGTATTTCATTTAAAATTTTTCCAGGAATATTAATTAGGGAAATTGGTCTAATATTTTCTTTCTCTGTTTTTTTGCTCTTCCTGAGGTATTAAAACTGTATAAATGTAATAGAAGGAATTTGATAGGACTTCTTTACCTATTTTTTCAAATAGCTTATATAGAATTTATTTCAATAAATTGTTCTTTTAATATATAGTAAAATTCACTTCTGTATCCATTCAATCCTGGGAATTTTTTTCTTGGGGAGCTCATGGATGGCATGTTCAATTTCTTTTTTCTAAGGTAGGGTTGTTTAAATATTTTATTTCTTCTTTGGTCAATCTGGGCAGTTTACATTTTTTTAAAATAAATACCCATCCATCTCACTTAGATGATCAGTTTCACTGACATGTAATTGGGCAAAATAACATCTTAATATTGCTTTAATTTCCTCTCTAGTGGTGGTGAATTCATCCTCGTTTTGGTGTTGATAATTTGATTTTCTTTTTTAAAAAGTCAAAATAACCAATTGTCTATCTACTTTATTGAGGTTTTCCCCCATAAAACCAGCTCCTAGTTTTATTCATTAATTCAGTGGATTTTTTTTAAACTTTAATTTTTGTTAATCTCTCTTTTGCTATTCAATTGGGAATTTAAAATTTGTTCTTTTTCTAATTTTTTTAGTTGCATGTCCAATTCATTGATCTGTTCTTTCTCTCTTTTATTGATGTGTTTAGAGATACAAATTTTTCCCTAAGTACTGCTTTGGCTGCATCCTACAAATTGTGGAATTTTATCTTGTCATTCTCTTTAATGTAGATATTGATTGTTCTTATGATTTATTTCTTGACACACTTATTTTTTAGGATTAGATTATTTAGTATCCAATTAATTTTTAATCTGTGTTTCCATAGCCATTTATTAAATGTAATTTTTATGCATTATTGTCTGGAAAAGGTGCATTTAGTAGTTTTTCTTTTCTATATTTGGTTATGAGGTTTTTTTATACCCTAAATCATAGTCAGTTTTTGTAAAGTTGTCACGTAGAGCTGAGAAAAGGCATACTTCTTTCTATTTCCTTTCAGTTTTCTCCAGAGGTCTATATATCTAACTTTTCTAAATTCTATTTATCTCCTTGACTTCTTATTTACTTTATGGCTAAATTTATCTAGTTCTCAGTGGGGAAGGTTGAGGTACCCCAGTAGGACAATTTTACTTTCTTTTGCCTCCTATAATTCATTTAACTTTTCTTTTAAGTATTTGGATTCCATGCTAATATATTTCCTTTTTTAAACCAATTTATTTTATTGAGGTTCAAGTTTTCCCTCCTCCCCCCATTTAGGCTCCAATGTAAAAGTTCTTCCTTTTGTGACTTTTTAAAATGTGAGATAATTTTTCCATCCTTCTCCCTTCCAGCTTCTCTCAGGACATCCTCATTGGTGTCTATCTAGTTTTTAAAAAATCATGCCAACATAATTGATACCGTCTTTCTATGTAGAATCTACACAGAATTCTTCTAACTGCCCAAATAATCATAAAATTCTTAGAAGATTAGGTGTATCATCTTCCCCTATCAAAAGGTCAGATGTTTAATTTTGAGTTCCTTGTGATTTCTCTTTCACATTTACCTTTTGATGTTTTGTTTGAGTCTTATATTTAAGTCAGATTTTATATTCAACTCTCATCTTTTCATCAGGAATGCTTGAAAGTCTTCTATTTCATTAAATATCCTTTTTTTTCTCCTGAAAGATTATACTCAATTTTGCTGGTTAGATTATTCTTAGCTATAATTCCAACTCCTTTGCCTTCCAGATAATCATATTCTAAGCCCTCCACTCCTTATATTATAGCTGCTAAATCTTATGTGATCCTAACTGTGGCTCCATGGTATTTGAATGATTTCTTTCTTGCTCCTTGAAATATTTTCTCTTTGACCTGGGAGCTTTAGGATTTTCTATAATATTCATGGGAGTTACCATTTTGGGATCTCTTTCAGGAGGTGATCTGTGGATTCTTTCAATTTCTGTTTTGCACTCTATATCTAAGATATTGGGGAAGTTATCCTTCATATTTTTTTTAATATGATATCTAGACTCTTTCTTTGATCATGGCTTTCATGTAATCCAATAATTCTTAAATTATTTTTCATTAATCTGTTTTCCAGGTTTTTTTTCCCCAGTGAGATATTTCATATTTTCTTTTATTTTTTCATTCTTATGACTTTGTTTTATGGTTTCTTGATGTTTCATGGATTCATTAGCTTCTACCTGCCCAATTCTAATTTGTAAGGAATTATTTTCTTCAATGAGCTTTTGTACCTCTTTTTTCCATTTGGCCAATTCTCCTTTTTAAAGAATTTTCATCAGTGAATCTCTTTTTCATTTGGCCAATTCTGTCTTTTAAGGTATTATTTTCTTAGGTAATTTTTTGTTCCTTTGAACCAAGCTGTTAATTTTTGTCATGATTTTTCTTCCTTTGCTTTTATTTCTTTACCTGATTTTCTTCTCTATCACTTATTTGATTTAGAGAATCATTTCTTAGGTTTCCCCAGGAATTCTTGTTCAGCTTGTGTTCAATTCGTGGCTTATTTTTCTTTGAAGCTTTGCTTGTAGCTGTTTTGACTTCATTGTCTTCTGAGTTTATATCTCAATCTTTCCTGTCACCATAATAGCTTTTTATTGTCAGTTTCTTCATTTCCTCCCCCTTGTTTTTTTGCCCTGCTTCTTGATTTGGAACTCTATGTGAATATTTTACTCTCTTTCTGGTATGTGTGAGGAAGGGTTGTATCTTAAGCTTCAGGCTTTTTTGCACCACTAATTTCAGAGCTAGTCCAGGGAATTTTGAACTTTTCATGCTTCCCAAGTAAGTAATGTAATCTAGGGAGGGGTGTGGTAGCTGCTCTCTTAGTCTGCACTCTATTTGTTACCCAAGAAGGGCCTCTGATTCTTTGGGATTGTAATTGATACTGTTTCTCAAGTCTGCTGAACCCTTTGAGCTAAAAGTGATACTGCTTGTCAGGGTTTCTGTTCCCTTTTGATTGCAAGGGCTCCTCTCTGCCTTTGAACTATGAGCTAGAAGTGTGGGTGTAGTTGGAGTTGCTAGAGTCTAGTCCTTCATCTAATGCAGGCCTGCACAATCTTTGGTGACCCTCAGTCTCTACGTTTTTCACTGATTTGCCTGAAATCCTTTCATATGCTGCAAGGGGCCTGAGGATCACATATTGTGCAGACCTGACCTAATGCTACCACCAGGTTGTCTTGTAATCTCTTTCTCATTAGTTTCCAGGTCCCCTGAATGAGACAGGATTGAGAAATCTTGAGGCTTCTGTTTCTTGGCCCACCACCTAGGCACACCACTGGTGTTTCAGCCATATGAGTTTCAGGTTAGCTTCAACCCCAGAGTCATAGATCTTTCTTCTCAACTTCCTGATTTGCCTTGGGCTGGATGAATATCTCACTTTGACGCGTTGTTGACTCTACCACTCCAGAGTTTGATTTGAGGCATTATTTTAAAGTTCTTTGGAGGGGAATGTTGGGAGAACTCAGCTGTATGCTCCTCTGTTCTAACATCTTGGTGCCTGCTAGGGGCTGTCCTTAAAGACCTTTCCTCATATTTTGATTTGATCAGAATCATAATTATTTTAGAGGACTTTCTTGGGTGTTTCTCTCTATAGTTTCTTTGCACCTGACCTCATTCAGCAATTGTACTGGATAGTCTCCAAGCTCTAAAGCTTTCATCTTTAAATCTTTTGATCCTCCCTTATTGACAAGGTGGATACACAGGAAATAATTCCTTTGAGGAGAAATGGGAGGACGAAATAATAACTGACTCCTTCCCTAAAGACAAAATCTTTACTGTTTTATTAAAATGTCTACATATTCTCCTGAAAGCCTTCTTAAGGTAATCCACGGGGACCAGAGTTGGTGTTTCCAGTGTCAGAATGATGTTCTTCTTGATATAAATTATCATACCTTTGTCTTGTGTTGTTACCATCTCAGAGGAGTTTTATGTATTGTATAGGAGACTGTTCTTAGGTGATTAAATCGCAGCATTTTACAGCAAGGCTGCTGGAATACTACTTACTTTTAGTAAACTACTGTATATCTTGAGCGTAGTAGGAGAGCAGTGTTTTAGCTGAAGTTTATAGTCCCCAGGGTTGGCAGAGTGGGAAAGTAGGGAGCAGATACTTCCGTGGGACTGCGTACCATTTTGGTGTGTGTGAAGGGGTATTTTGCTTTATTATTTTCTTGTTCCTAGATTTTCTTCTCTTATACCACTTCTTTATGCCTTTTAGGTCTTTGGATGTATAGTTATCAGCCACTTCTGAGTTTTCATCTTTGTCTTCTGAATTTTTACCCTTCCATTTAGGAGAGTTGGGCTTAAGGTGCTCAGACCCACCATATAAAACAGCTTAATTGATGGCCACACAAATAAAACACAATTCATTTTTACTTTAAAATGACTTTTCATAGCAAGAGACATATAAAATATTCTGATCATTAACTTTTAAAATTAAGACCAGGTAATATAAAACTCTTCAATAAAAGCAAATGATAAAAATGCTTTGGTTTTATAGCCGGGTAAGGGGGAAAATTAAAAGAGGGATGGTGGAATATGGAAGAAATAAATATAGTAAAAGAGAGACAGGTGGGCTACATTGTATACACAGATTTCCAAAAAAAATATCCATTCTGGGTACTTTTAAGGATATTTTTCTGCCAGAGACTGAAAGCATTGTTATGTTTTCACAGTTATTGTAATTGATTCTTGGTCCAAGGGCTGGATAAAATTAATTACCTGCTTCTTATTTTGAATATATTTATATTTATATATTTTCTTTCCTGATAGAATGGAAGTTGCTTCAGAGCAGTATCCATTTAATTTTCATCTTTATATTCCTCACTTCTAGCATAGTACCTAGCACAGATCAGTCACCTAATCAGTGGCTGTTGATCAGTATTTCTCATTGATGTAATACTGGTGATCTAGTCCCCTCAAGGGGCCAAGTAATGTTGCTCTTACTCAAGGTAACCTGGTTAAATTCAGCTCTCTGAATCTAGTTCTCATTCATTTTCCTGGGAAAACCTAAGTGTGAAGGAGAGGGTGGCATACTGGAGATAAAGCAGCTAGGTGAATCAAGAAAGCAATAAATGCTCAAAACCAGCTGGTTGCCTGTTTCACCTTAACTCTTCCTCCAACCTGGGCTGCTAATTTCATTTTAATCCCTTCTAAAATCATAGAATTTCTATAATGTTAACTTTTCTGATTTGGATCCAACCATTTCACCCTCATACTCCATAAGAGAGATGACTAGCAACCCCAGAGTCTGCTTTTTTTTTTCTACAAAAGAGAGGGTAAGGGAGGCAGCTTTTCACCAAGACCTTCAAGCTTCATTTTAAGCCCAAAGTAAATGATTCAGAATTCTGACACCACCACCCTGCTAGCTTCTCTCTAGTGCTGTAAGTTGTCCCTGCAGAGATACCATTAGAACCTTTGAAAACCAAACCCTGTAGCTTTTATAGAACATGTTGCAATAGACTCTCCAGTGAATTGTGGAAAAACTGAGATAATAGCAAGATTATGCTTCTTGTTAAAATGTGAACTAGCCTTTTGGTTAAAGTTACAATTTGATTGGCTTATATTTGTGGGGAAAGCGGTAGGATCATTTGGACATTTGTCACCATTTTTTAGTGTGTAGCAATGTCAATAAAAACAGGGTACTTTCTCCAAGGGCTCCATCTCCAAGATGGAGGTCACTTTTAATGGAAGAATGGGTAGATGATTTAATAGAAATGCCTCTATGTTTCTTTTCCAAGTCAAGTCATGTGTTTTGTGGTTTGTTGCCAAAGTGAGGTAGAGGATATGGGGGATTTACCTATCTGATTCTTTTTGCTTTTACTCTTTTCTTTTTTTTGTTCAAAGGTTTGTGTTAAGTATCTGAAGTGAAAATATTGTGTTAAGTATCTAAAGTGAAAATAGTCACTGGTAAGGAAATTTGAAGTTGAAATAAAGTAGACCCTTTAAACATTTTTTTTTCAAAGTCAAAAGATTACTCAACAATGCTCAGCTCTGGAGAAAAATGATTGATTGTGTGGTGGGGAGGAAGGATGGCATAATGGAAATCTAGCATGTAGTCAGATCCGGGTGCATCCCTGTAGGGTTCTATGGACAATCGTAAGTGTTTGGTGATATTTTTCTAATGATTTATAGCTTGTGAGCTCATCTGGGGTGCTTCTTGCCCTAACCATATTTTGATTATCACTTAGTCAGACAATTAACTTTTAGGAAGGAGTATTTTGCTTTGATGGTATAATTGGTAACTCCCCCCCCCCCCAATAAAGTCTGTGAAACGTTCTCCCACCACTAAAATAAAATTCAAGGTGAGCAAATGTGGCAAAGAGATAGCACGAAGCTCCCAGAAGTCCTTTTCTTGGAGTCCTCAAAACCCCAAGGTATGGTATAACATTTTTTGCTGGGCCCTTTGCAGAACTTACAAGGTCCTCATCTGGTCAAGGTATGGGGGACACCACTGAGGCTAAGGCCTAGTCCTTTGTTTCTCCCTGCCCTCTGGTCCTTTCCTTTTCAAAGATCTCCAGGACACTCACTCTTCTTTGCCTACTCCAATTGCTTGACTTCTGAATACCCTAATTCTCTTATACAAGAGTATATCAAGACCACAAAGCATCATCATGTTTCCTTAGCCAGTCTTCACACTTTCTCTATTAAATGATTAGGAATTTTTTCTGCACTTAGTCTAAAACTTTTGATTGATTGAGATATGTTCTCATCTGGTTAAGATGACAGGGCAGAGAATTTTATCACTTACCTTAAATGGTGTAGGATGACTTGATGGATTTATTCAGTCAACCCCTCCCTAACTTACAGGAAAATGAATGGGTTTAAAACCTGGTGCTGACACTTGTTAGTCAGGTGACCTCTCTGAGCCTCATGGTCTCCATCACTTGTATTGTGTCTCTTCTCACAAGACTGTGGTGTGACAATCTCTTTATAAACTTTAGACTCTGTATAGCCCTGAACAAGTTTACAGTAAAAGATCATCATTGACCTAAATGCAGCTTTGCAGTCACAAAAGGACAATATGTACTATGAGGATTATGTGTGAAAGAGATTTCTACAGGACTGACCTATCTTCATGGCTACACTTGTCTATTATGTTTGCACATGTACATGCTCCCCTAGATTAGCTCTTTTGTTCTATGAATTTTAGGAAGGAAGAGGCATGTGTGTGACCATAGCAGAATTGGATTCAGAGGTATAGTCAGAGGGACAGACTTGAGGGAAAGTTAGACAGGGCTGTAGTTATGAGATAGATTACATGTTCTCACAACTGGAACAAACAAGCAGAAACATAGTTAGGAAACGGAAATCTGAGTAAGAGCCCTAGGCAAAACAAAATATTGGGCAAGACGACATACCTGGATTGTACGGTCTTGTAATGTCACTTCCAGTTCTGCAATGTCCTTCGTAATATCTTGCTGTGGGTCTTGCGGACATGCTGTTATCTTCTGTCTGGAAGAGACCTCCTTGCTAGGTTTTAAAGGATCTTGGTCCTCATCCTGCTTTATTTTTTTATCTAGTTTGAAGGTCAGGAAGACCCAAGTTCAGATGTAGCCTCAGAGACTTACTGACTGTGTGATCCTATGCAAATCACTTGATTTTGTTTGCCTCAGCTGTAAAATGGGAATAAATACAGCTCTTACCTCACAGGGCTGTTGCGAGAATCAAATGAGATAATACTTGTGAAGTTCTTAGCATAGGACCTGGAATATAGTAGGTGCTCTATGCATGCTTATTCCTTTCCCCTTCATGTCTTTTCTTTTTATTCTTCTTTAGAATTCCTCTTGGTTACTGATAGTGCTATATGACAGCAATACATGGAATACCACTACTTCCAAAGAGTAAAAATGAGTATCAAACCAATGGTAATGGAGAGATTTAAAATATAGAAAGATAGATAGATAGATACACAGTCTGACATTACCACCACAACTTCCTCTCCATGGCCATTGGTTTGATACTCCATTTTTATCCTTTGGAGGTATTGCTGTCATATAGCAAGATGAGTGAAGTTAGTTTTCAGAAGATGGACTTTTGCTTTCATTAGAAGGATGAGGCCAGTAAAAGAGCTTTGTACTTCCCAGAAAATAATCTAACATGATTTCTTCCTCCTTTTCAATTGTAGGCCTAACTCATTGACCATCTGTATTATTTGTCCTATACATACACATTGTTGGACAAGCTTTTTGTGGTGTCCATCCAAATATTCATTGAAATTTGAGCCATAAACGTTTTCCACCTACTTGGTCTTTCCTGTGTAGATAGGCAGACCAAATTCTTTCGAATGTAAATGACTACATGTCTTGCAAGAAAAATTGCCATGGCTTGATGCAACTGGCTCAGTGGATTCTGCAAACTGGATTGTGTGGAAGATGCCTCATGATCCCCAGAGAATTCATCTGAGGGTCAGACTTGGGTGGTATATCTTGTTCATCTGTAATGGTAAGAGAATTTGAAAATCTTCCCTGCCCCTTATAGGTTCATGTGACCTGCTTTGAGCTCACAGCCTAAGTCACTTGGAGTCAGTGGTGGGAAGAGTTTGTAGAATGGGTGGAACAGGAAGGGCAGAGCTGAGAGACAGGAGGCAGAGCTGAGGCAGAGCAGCTAGCATGAGTGAGAGAGAGTGAAATTTTGCCTAGGGGAGCTTGTTTGTGGAGAGGCATGATGGAGGCTTGGTGATGGCCATACTCCCTTTATTGGTAATGTGTACAAACTTCATTGTTGCCATGTGGAACTGGCTTTCTGGTATCTGAATAAATATTTTGGTTTTATCTTTGAAGAGAATTTATATTTTGCAAATTTACCCTGGAAATATACATGTATATCCATAGTGACTGCTGTGGGTATCACATTGGCATTACACAATGCCAGTGGTGAATATCTTTGGTGAATGGAATCTGTTTGTTTTATGCCAAGCCTGATTTTATTTTCAAGGGGCCATTTAGCAGTGTTATTTCTATTGTTACACCTTTCAAGTAATACTAAATAAGCTTGATATATGGATAGGAAGTATAGATAGGGGATACCTTATTATAAAAACTCAGCCTGTAAAACTGAGTTTTCTACCAAATCAAATGCTTTCTCACACTAAGTATGATACTCTCATGTATCCTCTATTTTGAAGGTATCAGACATGAGGCCTGTGGAATGCATTTGTCCTACAACACTGTTTAGGGCAGCCAGAACTAGATTAAATATAATTAAGAAATAGTTAATGAAATAAATAAAAATACAGCCAAACATAGATAATGTTATGTTATTATATGACTTTCAAAGTCAATGTGTGACTGATATGACTTAGTGATTCATATTTCCAATTGAGTTTGATGTAATTGTTCTGTATTTTTCAGTTAACTGTTAGATGTAAAAGATTTAGTGTATTGTTGAATATTAAATATTTTATCACAAACTGACTTTTGAAAGTCAGCTTGTTCCCTGATAATGCCCCAATCATGGGAGACCTCGATTGGTGTATATACATAATTCACATTAAGATTCTATGTAGACGAAGTCTGACATTACATGTAGAGTTCCACACTCAGAATCTTATTCTCCTAAAAACCATTGAAGAATGTTCTTTTATATCTGGCAGTTAAGTGAAAAATGTAGAACAGTGATGGAAAATTCAAGTGGAAACAGGAGCCACTAGACCATACCAGTCACACGTTGACTTTGAAAACCACATAATAACATTATCTAGGTTTCATTATATTTTATTGTAATTTTATTAAATACTTAAGAGTAGACGTGTATAAGGTATGTATAAAGCATATATGTATAAGATTTTGTATATATATGTATATATATATTTAAGAGTTGAAGTATGGGTTGGTAGTTCTTGTTGCTCTTGTCACTTTTTTGATATTAATGTTTAGAAGTTTTATAATATCTTTTTAAAAATCTTATATTAAAGATATATTTCCCTTCTTTAGTTTGGTCCCTTAGTGCCTTCAAAATTTAAAACTCCAACACAGAATTTCTCTCTCTATATATTTCATCCAGTTTGACTTCTTTTCCCATATTTGTTTTCTTTAGTGGAATTTTTGCATTCATTTTGGGCACCTCTGCTGCTATGAAATTAGGGACCATGCGTGATGGCCTCACATCTGTCATTGATAGTAATGCTTTCATTATTTTAAAAAATACTTTATTTTTTTTCACATCATCTACATTTCCAAGAGTCATCTCTTTTACTTTTTTAAGAAAGGATAACACAAATATAAAAAAAAAGTTAGAAAAATTGACCAATTTATCAATCAAGTCTGACATTCCATATAGAGTTCCACCTTCAGAATCTTATATTCCCACTCCCTGGAAGGAAGTAAGGTACATTTCTCATGTCTCTCTTTTGGGGCCAAGCTTGATCCATTATATTTTCACAGCATTCAGTTTTGATTGTTTCCTTATTTTCCTTTACATTGTTAACAGTCAATAAACATATCAAGCCATAAACATTTATTAAGTGCCTACTATGTGGCAGGCTAGGAATAAAAATAAGAAAAAAGAGTCTCTTACCTCAGGGAGATTTTAATCTAATAAAGGAAATCAACATACACAAGGAAACTGACAAGCACAAAGGGAACTCTGCTCTGTCCAGGTGGAGAATTCATTCAGTCAGAGAAGTCCCAAAATAGTGCAGCTAGGTGAGAAATGAAAAAATGCTTGAACTGGACTCCCTTCTTAAATAGAGGTTTGAAATTAATGACCCCATCCTCCAATCAGAATAGTCATTGCGTGTGTGTGTATGTGTATGTATATATTGATTTCCTGTTTTTATTTACTTAACATTGTAGAAGTTTATATGTTTCTTCCTGTGCTTTTCTATTCACTTGATAGTATTCACCACATTCATTGTTTATTACTATATATTAAGAATCCATTACATTCATGTATCTAAGCCTCTTTATTTATTCCATGATTGTTGGGTATCTATTTTGTTTCCAGTTCTTTGTATAGTCAATGTTGGTGTACGAATTTTGGTGTATAAGGTATATGAGACATTTCTTTTGGTCCTTGATGTCCATTATTTAGCAGTGGAATCTGTGTCAAAGGGAATGGGTATTTTCATCAGTTTATTTATATTATTCCAAATTGCTTTCCTAAGTGGTTGGACCAATTCCCTTCTCTATCAATGTATTTGATATTTCTGTCTTTTCACAACCTCTCCTACAATAATAACATTATCTTTATCTGTGCACAAAACCTCAGAGTTCCAGTCAGATCAATGTTCCAAGATTCATAGGGTAGGTAGGATTTAGAACCTAAAGTGACCATGGAGAGCATCTAGATTTGTGGACTATTTTACGGATGAGGAAAGTGAAACTCAGAAATGTTAAGCAGCTTTTTCAATGTCACCCAGCTGCTAGAGTCAGGATTTGGATCTAGGTTTCCTTGGAGTACATTGAGCTTGTAGTCAAAATTTGGTAAAGTCTAATTCCTCTGAGTCTCTGGATCTTATTTTTAAGATTAAATGTAAGTTACTCAACCCCTAATGCCAGTCACCCTTCAGTGCACGGTCAGAACTCAGCTTGCCCCCCTACTAGAGAAAATGAGAAAAGAAAACCAAGTAAAAATAGGTCCTCCAAGGCAGCTATTTGATTGGTCTAATCCTAGGGACTGCCTTGGTGGTTTAGGAAGGGTATCCACAGATCTCTTATCCCTTGTTTATCCAAGGTTTAGCACAGTGCCTGGGTTATAGTAAGTGCTTAATAAATGTTCAGTTGGTTGAAAGATCACATTATTCTACATAATACAAGTAAACTGGCTACCTCATTGTTATTTATGTAGAAATTTCTAGGTCAGAGGTCATGCTAGTAGAAAAAAATATGGTGATACAATCATAGCCACAGTAGCTATTCTCTTAGTTAAGTCTCCTGGGAAAGAAAGACTGTCAAATGCCAAAAATAGTCTACAAACTGTAAAATAAACTAAAAATCCATCTGTCTCTGGGACAATTTAGTGTTGAATGTTTAGTTTAGAGATTGCTTACTGGGTTGTTACTATAATATCAGTTTATTAAACATTTGTGAGAAGGACTTCTGGTATAGCTATCTCACTCCACTTCAGGTAGAAAACTTTGGAAGTAGGAATGTAAAAATCATACAGAGTTACTGTTTCAGAGCTGGAAGAGTCCAAAGAAATATCTAGTTCAACAACCGTCCTTTTTTAGATGAGAAAAGTGAAGCCAAGAGAGGGCCTTGCTGAAGGTCATTACAGACTGATGTGGTAGGGAATGGCGGTGAACTGTGTCCTTTGACAATATTCTTAGCTCTTTTCATTATGTGGTTATGTCTTACCGTTTGGGAGAAGAGATTATTGTGCTTTTGGATTTTGGTTTTTCAAGGACTTAATTTTGACTGATGTTTTAAATTCCCTGAACAATGATTTTGGAGACAGGACTAAAGTTACATTTGGGGTTAGTGACTGATGGGGGAACCTTTGGAGGCTGTTTTTTTCTGTTTCATTTTCTTATAAAACCTTCCTAGTGGTCCCTTTTTTTTGGTCAAGAGCTAAAAGAAATTTATAAGCTCCTCTGTGGCTCCAGGGTAGGCTGGGAGTTGAGTGGCAGAATCTTTTATTTCCATTTTGGTGTTCCTGGTATCCCCTCACCTTTTTTTTTTTTTTAAATAAATTCAGCAAAGATGAAGTTCTTATAAGTCTGACTTGTAACAATTAAGGAGTTTCTGTAACTTGAACAAGTCTTTTCTCCCCAACAATATCTCAAACTTTTTGACAACAGGTAGCCCCATCTTAAATTACTTCTTTGTCACCAATCTTCCCTAGTACCTGGCACAGTGTTAGGAGGCTGTAAATATTTGTTGGTTGGTTTTAACTAACAAGGCAAAGAATCCCAATATGTGGAATCCTCCTTCCCCATTTGCTAACTTTAGAGTTTAATGGTATCTGATATTAAGAGGTTTGAGTTCAGCTAACGTTTTATTAAATACCTCCTTGTGCAAATCATGGTGCGAGGCACTGGAAGGAAAGAAGGGACAGAGAGGACAAAAGCATCAAGGTGGGGGTGGGGAGGAAGGAAAGAAATAACCATTTATTAAGTGCCTGCTCTGTGCCAGGCTCTGCTCAGAGTTATTTACAAATATGACCTCATTGGATCATCACAACAACTGGGGAGGTGGGTAGATTATGATGCCCATTCTACTTTTGAGGAAACTCTGAGACAGGTTAAATGAGTTGCCTAGAGTTACGCAGTCAGTCACATCCGAGGCTGGATCTGAACTAAGGTCTTATTGACTCCAAGCCCAGTGCTTTATTTACTGGGCCACCTGGTTGTCTCAGAGCATAATTTCAAGTTAACATATTAAGATTTGAGGTTGTAACGTTGTTTCTATTTTCTCTGGTATCGTCTGAACTGAGTATCAGAAATGTCTGAAGCTCTCTTGATTGGTTTGGGGTCTGATATTCATGGCTATTACTTTTGATGGCCCATTTTGGTATTGTGTAAATGGGTAACTGCATGATGTTAATGAGGACGCAGTGTGAGTTTTGATAGTGGTATGCCCTTATACTTCAGTCAGCTGTTTCATATAATTTGAGAGATATCAGTCCTGGTCATGAGGAACACTTGGCAAGAGAATGTAAATGTCCAAATTCCTTAGACTGATATCTAAAGGGCTTTAGCACTCTGATTTTATCCTATTTTTTTAGCCTAATTCCTCATTCTTCCCTTATAGAAAATAGATCTATTCACTGTCCCTCAAATATGTCTCACCCCAGGTCCTTCCTCTGGGTCATATTAAAAAAATCACATTCACATGGTGTTTTAAGGCTTAGAATGCATGTTACTCACAAAAACCCTGTGAGATGGGTCATCTGATACAAGATCTGTTCATGTGGATACACCCTCTGTTGGTGGAGATCATTGCCAATCTGTCCATGCCTTCTTCTCCATGTTGGTTTAGAGGTAGGGGGACACAGGAATGCTTCTTTTAGATCTCCTAATACAGGATACAATACACATGGAGCCCAGAAGTTGTCCAGTGAGCACCTTTTTCTCTCCCACCCCTCCCCACCCCTAACTGTAGCCAGTGTAATTCTACATTGATAATGTGCCACTTGGGTGACCCTCAACTATGATTCCAATCTTAAGATACTTGTGTAGTGTCATATATATGGCATACGCAAAGGCCTTTGATGCTGTCATACGGTGTCTGGTTGAGGGAGTTTGCTAGAATCTCTACCTACCTCTTATGGAAAGTTTTCCTGTTACCCTTTTTGAACTTCTATAGAGGCTGTCATATATCATTCACTTGGGGTTTATCATATACTACTTTGTGGGGTTATGTTGATGAATATCTTTGTTTCTTTTCTCCCTGCCTTGATTCCTGTAAGGGCAGCAAACTTACTTGCCAAAATCTTTTGGGTGCCACAAATCTTTTAATTTCTTGTAAGCATGTCAAACCTGAGATTAGCTTGAGAATCATCTCGTTCAACCCCCTTATTTTACAGTTAAGGAAACTGAGACTAGACAGATGAAGTGACTTGATCAAGTTTATTCTGTGGCAGAGCCCAACTTTAGAATTCAGGGCTGTGGATTCCTAGGTGAGTGGGTTTTATATTAATCAATTGCTACTAGAGTAGTTTCCTAAAAATTCCATACTACAAAGAATTTGTTTAGTAAATATCACTAAGTGGGAAGTGTTTATATAACCATAATAGTGGCCAAATGTGGGAACTAAATTAGTGTTTGATGTCAAAGTGCAAATTGTCACCCATTCCCAAGTTGCTGTATTGAAAGAGGGCACATTTCAGGTATCAAGGCAGCCACTAGAAGAACAGCTTAATTTTAGAGTCAAGACACCAATTACTGAGTGCAAATAACACGCAAGTAAAGTCATTGTGTCTTATCTATATCTATAAATGTGGACAGTAAATATTTAGGGTTGATATGAAAGATATAAACCTTAAGATACTAGACAAGCATAAACTGTTGGTATTATTTTTTTTCATCATTATAACAACAAAAGATTTGTAGGCTTCTGTCTGAAACAAGGGCCTATCTGTTCAAAGCCAGTGTTCTTCCAATGATGCATGCTTGAGTCTTGGAACTAACTCCACTGTCTTCGAAGAATTGAAGTTGGGGATAACTCAAAGAGCAGCAGGGAAGTGCATAGTAGGCTTCAGCAGATGCAACTAGAATATCATAATTTGAGAAATGGAAGGGACCTTCAAGGTCAGCTAGTTAGTCAACCAGTAAACATTAAGCTTCTACTATGTGCCAGGCACTGTTCCAAATGTTGGGGATACAAACAATGACAAAAGACAATCCCAGCTCTCAAGAAGTTCAGATCTAATGGGGGTAGAGGGGGAGACAACATGCAAACAAGCTATTGACAGAATAAATTGGAGATGATCAACTGAGAGAAGAAGCTAGAATTAAGTGGTATCAGAAAAGGCTTCCTATAGAATACTAGGATTTTATCTGAGACTTGAAGGAAGCCAGGTAATGCAGGAAGTAGAGATGAAGAGGGAGAGAATTCCGGATTTGGGGGACAGGCCCCTTCATTTTACAGTTAACTGAGGCCTAGAGAATTTAAATGACTTACCCAAGCTCATACAGTACTGAGTGTCACAGGGAGGATTTGAACCTGGGTACTCTGTGATTCATTTGAGCACTCCTTCTGCTGTATTATGTAAAAAAGAAATTATAAGAGGAATTGGATGAAATATGGCACCAAAGAAATGTGTACTCCAAAAATGATGTGCTGTCCATCTAACAAGAATGAGAGATAACAAATGGATAGGCAGACTGTAGTCATAATCTCAGTAGCAATAAAGACTTACCCTTTTCCCTATCTGACAAACTTAGGGGAACTTATGGATGACTGACATACAGAATGGCAGAATGGACACACTTCAATAGGTTGAGATCTTAAGTTTCATTGGAATGTTGTAGTAACAAAGAAAAGAAAGAAGGAATGATGACTTTTGCATGTAAGCAGACATGGTCCTTATACAGTGGGCTCCCATAACCTAAAACAGATGGTATTAATATTGGAAAACATACACAAAGGACATGAATCTATGCTTGAATGATGAGAATATGCTTCTTCATTTAGTAACGTGTTATTAGTCCAAGGTCTCCCAGTGCATCCTGGGCCTTCTCCAGTCATTGTGACGAATATATGGTCACTAAATCCAGATGGCCCAGGATGGGAAGAGAGACTGGTGACCTTGCATAACCCTCCTTTACTCAAAGTCAAGTGCAAATCATGTCATCATTTCTCTGATGTCATGGTCTTTGAAAATGAAAGACTAACGCAGACATTTTTGGAGTGCTTGAGTGTTTAAAAACACTCTGTTTATAATAGTCATGTGAGGTGGTGAGCTGTAATTTTCTCCATTTTGCAGATGAGGAACCTGAGGCAAAGAAAATTAAAAGACTTGCCTTGGACCAAGCCACTTGGAAATGTCTAAGCTGAGAGTTTTCCAGATCTGTTTCCCAGAACAATGCTTTGCTTTCTTCCCTAAAACTGCCTCCGTCATGTGATCTTATAATGTATCATTTGTTTTACTCTGTAGTTATATTCTTAATTTTTGAGTCTGTGTTTAAATGTTTTATTCATACTCATAATAGCTATCATTTATGTGGTGCCTACTGTTTTACAGGCACTATGCTAAATGCTTTATAAATATCTCATTTGACCCTCACTACAACTTTGCAAGGTAGGTACTGTTCTTATCCCCATTTTCCATTTGAGGAAACTGAGGCAGACAGATGTGAAGTGATTTTCCCAAGGCCAAATAGCTAGTAAGTTTCTGAGGCTGGACTTGAACTCAGGTGTTCATGACTCTAGACCCGGCTCTCTCTCCACTGTACCACCTAGTTGCCCTCCTTTATAGTATACTATGTGCTTCTTGAGAGTAGGGACCATGTCTGTATTCATCTTTATGCCCTCCATAGACTCTTGTAGAGAACGGATGGTCTTATAAATGTTCACCGAATTACGTATGGATGATGTTTTGCCCTGTTTTTATTAATGTGGTCAGGGGGAGATGAAAGGGAACCAACATTTATGATCTACTATGTATGTGTCAGGCATAAGGCTAAGCGATTTACAAATATTATCTCATTTGAGCCTTATAACAGTCCTGGGAAGTAAGCTATTGTTATCCCCATTTTGCAGTTGATATAATTGAGGCAGTTAGGGATTAAGTGAATTGTCCAGGATTACATGGCTCAAAAGTGCTTGAGACTGGATTTGAACCTGGCCTTAGCCCTCTATCCACTGGACCACCTAGCCTTGATTGTTATATAGGGCACCTTCTAAGGGTATGGTTTTTATACATTTTGCTTTTGATTTACTATTTTATTTGTTTCCACTTTGTGTGGGAGTAGTGTTATGTATAAGGTTGGTGTGGACTAAGAAATGCACTTAACTCTTTATTTTTGGTGTGAAGCATCAGCTTCTCACTTGGCTCTCTGCAAGTAAATTTATTTAGGTGTATCATGAGGTCTGTATATCCCCTTTGGAACAGGTAAAATGACATTTCTTTTCCTCATTGTAGGAATTGTAGGTGCTGGTATCATCTTCTCCAAAATGGTCAAGCTATAATGACCATATCAGTCTATCCCACAGTTTTCAGAAAATTAGACTGGGTTTTGGCTTTGTAATCTTATTTTATTCCATTATTTTATAAGGCCATTTGTAGGGGACTGACTATTTTGAAAGGAAAAAGAAAAGTCATTCTAGATTTTTCAGTTTCTTTGAAAATGAGTGAAATTTCTATATAAGGACTTAATTAAAAAAATAATAAAGAGCTGGTGTTAATGCATCCATCAGAGAAGAAATTTGTTTTCAGTAGGAATGAAGACTTTAGTTGTCAATAGAGGATGTTTTTGTATAAAATACTGCAGATGGCATTTAAGTTTTAATAGATAGTTTAGTAGGAGCCACTTTTTATTAATCATACTTATATTTTTTGAGGTTTCTTTCCATGCAATAGCTCAACTGAAAGGGTATCAAGTAACCTGGATTATTTTTCCTTTGTAGGGACAGTATCTCTGAATGTTTTAGTCATCTTTGAACATCAAAACTTATCCTTGTTCGTGGCTATAGCTTATTTGGTATGAATTAATGAAGTCAAAGTCAAAGTCTCTCCAAGAGGTTGAGTTATAAAAGCTTTGTTTCAGGGCCACAGACTATTATAGCACCCTAACCCTAGTCAGTCATTAAAAGGTGGTGAGGGCATGACTGGTTCCACACAAAATCCTTTTTCACTGCTATAAAAAGGTGGAGGAGTGTAACCTTAGAGTGTGAAACTTTAGGGTGTAAAGGACCCCGAAGGTGTAAAGGGGTTGTTACCACACTGCTTAGAAGGTGTAGAAACACCTTTTCTCTTAAAAGAAGAAGTACATCATATGTGCCTTTGGAAGTAACCCCAAAGGATGACTATGCCTCCTAAAATACAATTTTCCTTAAGTCCCACAGAACAGAAAACTTCCTGACTTTTACTGTCCATATGTGGAGTGGCTTTAGATATGAAACAATGTGGTCAGATTGGAAAGTAGAATTGAGGTATCAGATGGAGAGAGGTTAGGTCACAGAATTATATGTATTTACCTAATTCCATTTTTTATGGTTCTAACAGGGCCATAACATCAAAGATATTACATGCATACAGATGTGTGATAATGTGATGTATGTACACATATGTATACAAGTAGAGTGTGTAGAAGGAACATCATGCTGAGCACTGAATGAATGGAAAAAGCATTTATTAAGATTTTATCATGTGCTGTATACTGTGCTAAACACCGGGGGTGCCAGCAGAAAAAGAAAACCATCCTTACTTTCAAGGATCTGATGCTTTAATTTGGGGAGAAAACACATATAGGAAGGTTCAGCTGCAGAGCTGATGGAAAGTTCTAGAGGTCCTAAGGGCGCAACAGCACAGTAGCTAACAAGTTCCTGAAGTGCTGAGGGTGCATTGGAGTGTTTTAACTTGCAGAGGGTAGATCCTGGAGGAGGGGACCAGCCCATCACCACTGGTAAGAAGAGTGAATAGAACAGACTAAACAATGCAAACTTCTGTACAGTACAGCTTGCAATTTCATGTCAAAATGTTTTGTAACATGAACATTTTTGTGTAACTTAGACGAGGGTGAGCCAGGAGGGCTTGGTGCTATAAGCTTTGGTTAAAGGAACCCCAAGGAAAGGTCAGAAATATCAGTCATGACAGCATATTTTTTGAAGAGGGGAAGGAGGCTGTTATTCTACCCTCAATTTAACAGTGCAGGGCCCTGCTGGTGATAGAGAGACAAAAAAATGGGAAGGATAACCATTCCTTGCCCTCAGAGAGATTCTTTGCACACCCGTCGGTTAGAAAAGGAAGGCAAAAGTAAAAAACAAAACAAAACAAAAAGCAACTGACTCCTGGATATTGCAACCTCACCCCTCTTCCCCATACTGGTTCAAAAGATAAGACCCATGTATGCCTTCCCTGAGTAAGGCATTGTACTGATTCTGTAGAGGTCATAACAGAAGCATAATATTAGATGCTCTTTCTCTGTCTTCAAAGAGCTATGACCTGGTTTAAAAAATCAGCAAGCACTCATTAAGCACATATTATGTGCAAAATGCTGGTGATGCAAAAATGAAATACTCCCTTCTACCCTTCAGGCACTGTGTTCTACGGGAGCTGAAGATCTTAACCCTTTTTTGTGTTGTAGGCATTTAGCAGTCTGATAAAGATAATGGAACTATTCTAAGAAGAGTTTTTAAATATCGTAGGTAAACTAAGTTACATAAACCTACAAAAGACACCTAAGGTTGTTGAAAATAAAAATGCCCCCTTTGTTTGCAGTCTCCCTGAAATTTGTCTGCAGACATGTATACCCCAGACTTAAGGACCCCTGTTACTGTAGAGACACAGACAAATAAATTTACCTGCCCTCCTCCAAACATAGCTGTTTCTGGTACTGGCATCACCATACACTCTAGCTGTCTGTGCTTGTAGCATACCTCAGAGTCATCTTTGGGTCTTCTCTTTCTTTCATCCCTTGTAATAGTAACCAGCTTCCATTGATTCTCTCTGTAACATCTTTCAAATCTGTTCCTTTTCCATCTTTGACACAACTTCCAAAGGGATATTCTAAAGCTTAGGTCTTACAGTGTTGTTTCCCTACACAAAAAAGTTGCCAAAGTTCCCTTCTGTGTCTAGGATAAAATATATAGTCATTTGTTTGGCAGACCTTGTGTGTCAGAGCCTGGATTTGAACTCATGTTCTCTTTCTCCATGTTTAGAGTTCTTCCCTTTATCTCCATGCTCAGTGGTTGAGGTGGAAGTTTCTTCCTCTCTGTTATCACCCAGATTCCTAATCCTTCTTGGTTTCTAGACCTCAGCTACTAACACACACACACACACACACACACACACACACACACACACATATTTGACAGAAACATACAGATGGCGGTGGGGGAGGGGAGTTGAGGATGACTCCTAGGTTTTGAACATGGGGGATTGGAAGGTTGGTGTTGCCTTTTACAGTAATAGGGAAGGTATATTTGCCCATTTTCCCCCCTTAGAAGGTAAACTGTTGGAGGGAAGAAACTTTTTCATTTTGGGTTTTTTGTTCGTTTCTTTCCTTGTTGCCTTTTACAGTAACCTGCCCTTAATTAATTCTCACTTTAAGTACCTCACTTCAAGACCCCATCACTCACTTAGACTGTGCTTGTTTCTCTCTTCCCCTTTCTCTCTCTGTCTCTCTTCTTCCCTCCCTCCCTTTCTTTCTCCCTCTTTCCCTTAATTTAGCCTTAGGTAGTCTTCCAAATATACTGATTTAATTCATGCTCCTGCCCTATTCAAAAACTTTCCATGGCTCCCTATTGCCTGCTGAATAAAAGATACATTCTCTTATCTTTGAAAAGCTCCTTCACAATTCTCTTATCTCTTTCTAGTCCTGTCTCATAATTACTTTTGCCTTAGGTATGTCTCGTTTTAGACAAACTATAGTTTCACCTTCTTCAGCTTGGAATGAACTCTCACCACACCCACCTACAAATCTCCATTTGTTTGAAGTTCCCTTTCAAGGCCCAGCTCTGATGTCAGCATGACTTTGGAGTCTTTCTGGAATCTACAGCTCAGTGTTTTATCCCTTCTCATAATTATTTTAGCATTTTCTCTGGACCTCACCATTCCACTTATCTATTAGTTTTTTGTACATATGTCTCTCTCCTCTTCCCTTCCCCTCATTGTATTAGGTTAGATAGTAAACTCCTTTTGAAAAGATTCTGGGCAATCCTGGCTCTACTCCTAACTCACTGGACTTTTCTACCTTTTCATTTGTAGTCTTTTTTCACCCTGGAGATGCCTCCACCCCTAGCAGCCCTCTCTCCCACCCCTCTGATGATCCTTGAGTTCTTGCCTAGGATCAACCATTTCATGAAGTGCTCAGGCCATCCATGCTCCTTTCTTTCTTGGCTTGACTTCCAGTTCTTAGCATGTGTCTATTGTAGGTCCTTAATAAACATTTGTAGAATTGAAAGTTGAATAACAGAAATGATAATTTCAGTCATATATAATCTAGAAATTTCTCCCAAGAACAAAGACCCATCTTTTTAAATACTAGTATCTTTTTGGTGATGGTCTATGATTGTGAGTTATGGAACATCACAGTCCTCAAAGAACTGAAACTGAGCACCACCTAATGAGATGGAAAGGCACAGCATATGACCAAAGGTGTATGCTGGCTCCAATATCTTTTATAAATGAAGAATTATGCAGAAGGGAATCTGTCATAAGTATCATTAGAGGAATGCCAAGACTGGAGAAAAAGATGAACCTATAAGGTGGCCATATCCCCAAGAACTCAATGTCTTCACCATCCATTTTCTTCTTTAATGTGGCAGCATTAGACAAGGAGAGAATCAAGTTTATTTCTGTTTATAGATACTAACTTTTTAGTACAGAAACAATCAGCCAACCCCTAAATCATTTAAGCTACATAACTTAGTTCTGAATAATGTAGCTAGGTCAGTGGCAAACCAAAGGCAAAGAACCAGAAAAGAGATGAGGGACAGAGTGAGAAGAGAGTTGTTCTAAGTTCTTGGTTAAGGAATAATTTTTGAGTGATTTGGATGTCATTTGTTCTGTATAGTGGTGCTCCCTGTTATCAGGTGGTCAATGCACTGGCTTGTCTGATTTTTAATTATCTACTTTATAGTTAAGTCATTGGGCAAGAATGGGTAACGAAATGTAATGGTTAGAATATTTATGATGCATTGTAGTTTCCTTTAATAAGTGGAAGCAAGGAAACAAGTTTTGAGGGAGCATCAAGACTAGTGGAAGTAGTAGAAATTGTGGTTTTTTTAATCTTGAGGAGAATTTTGGTGAATATTAATTAATATACTTATGTGTAGGAGATATTTTCTTTGAATTTTATACTTATATACATGATGTTGCATGATATTGTTGAAGATGATGATCATTGTGTGATATCTACTCACTCTCTAACCTTTTAATTCTCTCATCTATAAAATGAGCATAGTTTCCATTCCCTACTTTTTAGGATTGTTCTGAGAGAAATGCTTCAAATAAACCCTAAAGTGTTTTTATAAAAGAGATTTATTATGAATTATAAATTTATGATATATACCCTCCTTGCTCATCTTTCTGCCTTGGCAAATAGACAAAATTTCAGTTCCTGTTTTGAAAGAACTTACATTTTAAATCAGAAACGAAGATTTATTTGCACAGTAAAATCTTTACATCATTAGAGAGGCAAAGAGAGATAACTTTGGATTTACCTCCATTGGTTCAAATTCTGCCCCAACACCTAGCTCTATGACCATGGGTAAATGACTTAATTATATGGTATTCCATGCCCCACTAGACAAAACTCTTAACTTTAGTTGTATTATTTTTTTAAATTGATACCTTTTGTTTTTAATATCACAATCCTTTCTAAATGTGACTTTTTCAGTTCCTGAACCCAGCAGGTCTTCTCTTGTGTCAATTATCTAAAAAAATAAAACAACGATTGACTGTATATGCAATATTTTAAACTCATAGTTTCCTATGAAGGGCATTTTTTTGAATCTTATCTGAAGTCATAATGCAGTTTTTTTGGTTTCTCCTTTCATTTATGTTGTTTTAGCTATATACATTATTTTTCTAATTCTATTTCCTTAATTCTCTATCAGTTATGAATTGTTATAGTATTTAGTGGCTGACTTGCATTGATGGTGGGAATTTCCATGCTACCTTCTCCCCATGTCAATAAAGTCATTTATGCAGACCTCCAAAAACAAAATCACCAAAGTCTACTCCTAGACACTCAACCCTAAGACCCTTGTAGTAGTCACTTTATTGTATTGTAAAATGAGAGACTTATTACTTTTGGGACCGAGTGTCATGGTGGCTGTATTTGGCTATTTATCTTATTGGACTTTAGGAGGGCTTCACCCTTGGAAGAAAGAACAAAATGTAATGTGAATAGGACATAAGAATCAGCAACCACAGACTTTTTCTCCATACTCACTCTGTTCATCTGTTCCTTCATATTGTGACTTTCCAGTAGCTTTTAACATAGCTGTGGAAGGATTGCTCTATTGAACCTTACTCCTCTTACCTTGTTGAAAGAAGACTGATGCTATAGGCCATCTGAGTTGTTTTGAATTGGGTAGAGTTTAGAGAGATGGGAGAAGAAAAAGGTTTTTTTTTAATTCGTACTCTTTCCAAGAAGCATGCAGAATTGGAAATATTTTTACTCTTATATTGTTTAATAGTGATAGCAATAACATTAATGGTAATAGCAGCTCTCATACATACTATCTCATTTGATCTTACGACAACCCTGTGACGTAAGTGTGATGACTACCCTCATCTTGCCTTTAAGAAAATTCAAAAAATTTTCAGAGAAGTGACATGGTCGTGGGCACATTACTCTGTTAGGTTAGGTTCTTAGAAAATGTGGAGTTAGCAAATAGATTGGCATCAATAAGATCTGAGGAGTGAGGCATCAGCTCTGCCATGTCATCTGTATGACTTTGTTGAGCAAGTACTAGTTAGATGAGAGGCCTGAACTAGGTAATAATACTAATAGCTTATCAGAAGATCCCTGTAACTGTAGGTTGAACAAATATAATAATTCTCATTTTACAGTTGAGGAAATGGAGTCATTTGCCCATGGTCACATAGACTCATAGATTTAGAGCTAAAATATACCCTTGAGTCCAACCCTTCTCATTTTACACATGAGAAAACTGAAGCTGACAGTGGTTAAGTGACACGCCCAGAATCACATGACTAATATGTGTTTAAGGCATAAACTTTTTGGTCTTAGGAACTCTTTACACTCTTAAGTTATTGAGGACCCTAAAGAACTTTTGCATATATGGGTTCCATTTATCCCATACTCATTGTTTTCCTGGAGTGGACACAGTGAAGGGGAGCACTGTGAAGCTGGTGTGAGTTTTGCAGTCAAAGCTAATCTAGTCAGCGAGCTGGTGTGCTTGCCAAAAGGAGTGAATGACAGACTCATGACAAGGCAATTGCCACTTGTAGGAAAATGCCATGCCACCATCATCAGTGCCTACTCTCCCTCCATGACGAATCCTGATGAGATCAAAGAAAAATTTATGAAGACTTAGAGACCCTTGTCATCAGTGTACCAAAAGGGGGCAAACTTATAATTTTAGATGACTTTAATGCTAGAGTAGGCTTAGGCTACCAGACTTGGCAGGGAGTCCTAGGGAGGAATGGAGTTGGGAACAGCAACAGTAATGGTCATTTACTGCTGAAATCTTGTGCATCTCATGACTTTCTCATCACCAACACTGTCTTCCATTTACCTAAATGCAATAAAATTTCATGGATGTACCCTCACAGCAAACACTGGCACCTAGTAGATTATATGATTGTAAGGAAAAGAGACAGACAAGATGTAAGAGTGAGAAAGGCAATGTGTGGTGCAGAGTGCTGGACTGATCATAGACTTATCCTTTCCAAGCTAAATATTTGCATTCATCAGAAGTGCCACCCCCAAGGCAAAATGACTGCCAGAAGAATTAATGTCAATAAATTAGAGCTCTTCTCTGAGCATGAACAGTTGCTGCTAACTTGGAGGGAAAGTTGAGCCAACGCACAATTGGTAACTGGAGCAGAAAAGGAGTGGGTAGCTCTCAGCAATTTGGTGTACAGCACTGCATTTGCTCATCTGGGTCAGAACACTTGCAAGTACCAAGAGTGGTTTGATGAAAATGATGGGGAAATTCAGAAACTGCTAAATGAAAAATGAGTACAAAGGATTTACCAGGAGGATAGTTCATCCAACCTCTAAGAAGACAACATTTAATTCCATCAAAAGCAAAGTACAAGCAAAACTTAGAGAAATGCAGGATTCCTGGGTCAGTAAGAAGGCAGATGAAATTCAGTTTTATGCCAATAGTAACAATCCAAAGCACTTTTGTGATTTCCTGAAAGCTACTTATGGACCAAAAACCTATGGTGCATCACAACTACTCAGTGGTGATGGAGCCACATTGATTAAGGCTGTGATCCTAGAGAGATGGGCTGAACACTTCCATAGTGTTCTCAACAGAGCATCATCAATCAATGCTGAGGCCATTGACCATTTACCTCAGGTTGAAGTCAGTCCCTCCTTAGCTGAACTTCCAACTGAAGAAGAGTTTTTGAGGGCCATTAGGCTCCTTTCAGGTGGCAAAGCACCTGGTGCTGATTCTATTCCAAATGAGATTTGCAAGGCAGGGGGACTATTGTTCATAAAAAACCGACTGAAATTTTCCAGGTTATATAGCAAGAGGAAGTTATCCCCAGGAGTTCCAGGATACCTCCATTGTCCACCTCTTTAAAGGTAAAGGGAATAGATTGTCCTGTGACAATCACAGGGGGAATCTCTCTTAGTCATTGCTGGCAAAATTCTTTCTGGAGTCCTCCTTAATAGACTGATCCTTCATCTGGAAAATGGTCATATACCTGAGAGCCAGTGTGGCTTCAGAAAGGGCCAAGGAACAGTCAATATGGTGTTTGCTGCCCGACAATTCCAGAAGTTCTAGGAGCAGAACAGAGGTCTGTACACAGCATTTATAGATCAGACCAGGGCCTTTGGCACTGTTAGTTGTGATGACTTATGGAAAATTTTGTCGAAATTTGGTTTCCTGGAGAAGTTTACCAGTATCGTACATCAATTTCATGATGGCATGTTTGCCTGGGTTCTGGATAGTGGACAATGCTCTCTTACCTTCCCAGTCAACAATGGAGTGAAACAGGACTGTGCTTGCTCCCATGCTTTTCAGCATGATGTTTTCAGCAATGGTGTCAAATGCTTTCAATGAGGATGAACATGGCATCAAGGTCAACTACTGTACTGATGGTAAGTTCTTCGATTTGAAAAGGCTACAAGCCAAGACCAAAGTGGAGAAAGTATTAGTGCATGATTTCTCTCTGCAGCCTGTGCTAATTTTGGCCTAATAATTAACACAAAAAAACCACAGGTGCTCCATCAGCCATCCCCATACCATCCATAGATGAAACTATTGGTTACAACAAATGGAGAAGTTGTGAATACTGTGGAGAAGTTCTCTTACCTTGGTAGTGTACTTTCCAGGGATGTACAGCCAGGGATGTACATTGACAATGAGGTTGATGCATGCATTGCCAGAGCTAGCTCAGTGTTTGGGAGGCTCTGAAGAAAAGTTTGGAAGAGAAGAGGTATTAGACTGACTACCAAACTGAAGGTCTACAGAGCCGTTGTGCTGACCTCTTTGTTGTATGCCTGTGAAACATGGACAGTCTACCAGTGCCATGCCAGGAAACTGAATGGCTTCCATTTGAACTGTCTTAGGAAGATTCTGAGGATCACCTGGCAGGATAAGGTACCAGACACTGAAGTCCTTGCTCAAGCTGAACTGCCAAGCATTCAAACTATGCTTTAGAGAGTGCAACTTCTATGGGCTGGCTACGTTGTTCGAATGTAAAATGTACGTTTGCCACAAAGACTTTTATGGAGAATCCACATGGGGCAAGCAATCAATGGTGGTCAGAAGAAGTGATACAAGAACACTCTCAAGGTCTCTCGCTCAAGAACTTTGGATCTGACTGTGGAGACATGGGAGACATTGGTATAAGCCTGCTCAGCATGGTATGCCCACATCAGACAGGGTGCTGTGCTCTATGAGCAAAGCAGAATTGAGACAGCACAAGTAAATATAGGAGGTGCATATTTGAGGTATCCATCCCAAATATTCTCATGGACTCTCTGTACCCAACCTGTGGTAGAACATTCCGAGCTCATATTGATCTGATCAGCCACAGTGGGACACACTGAAACTTCACTTTTATCATGGTGATGTCATTTTGGTCCTCTTCAAAAACGAAGGACAACAATCAACCAACCAGTCAACCATTTACCATATTAGAAATTAAAACTGAGAATGTTAAAATGTTCTCAATTTTTTGACATTGAAATATTTACTAATCCATTAAAAATTACACTAAGCCTATTCTATATTAACAAAAATAACATTCAATGAAAAGTAATTATATTTTTCAGAACAAGAAAAAATTGGAAAAGTGGCATTGATTTTGATTTTTTTAAAAATCTTTTTAATGTCTGACTTAATAGAAGATAGCTAGATTCTCATCTGCTTGTGTGTTCATTTTGTTGTTATTGTTGAAGTATATTAAGAAAATCTGGCATCATGTGACTATATAGTTGGAAAAGGAAGTATTTTAAGTATTTTAATAAGCAAATGACATCTATTTTCAGTTAGTTTTGACCTTGATGACCCCCTGAAAAGAGCGTCTGAGGACCACACTTTGAGAACTGACAATCTCTAAGGAAGGAATCAAACTTGGATCTTCTGACTCCCAGACCAGTGCTCTCAATAATATTGGCACTGTGTTACTGAGCTGCCTCATGTGTAGGAAGCAGTGCTGGGAAAAGATGATTTTTAAGATTGTGCTTCTCTCTAGCATTTTATGATTTAAATATTGGGAATATTTGGTCTATCTGTGATACATTGTTGGAGTAAGACAAGGCTATCCCTTCTAACTGGGGATGCAAGACAGTGAACAATAGGGATGGAGACTAGATCTGAGATTCTACAGGTGCAAGGAATCCCTTTGGTGAGGAGCTTCCTCTATCAAATTTCTCTAGAGCATTAAGATTAGTTGACTATCCAGGATCTCACAGCTAATATGTGTCAGGCAGCACTTAAACCTCTGTAGGTCCCCCGTGCACACTGCCTTTATTTACTGTGGCAACAATATGACAGTCTGTGCTAAACTTTGTACTATAAATTATAAGCACTAAAGGAGTTCAAAGGAGGGGTGATGGTGGTCTTGGATAGAGGATAATATGAAAGTTACCATAGAGGAGGTAGATGATGTCTTTAAGACCTGTGGGCAAAGTGAGAAATAGAAAATATCCCCTTGCTTGGAATGTTCTCCCTCATCTCTTTATCCTGCCCTCTCTGACTTTCAAGCCCCAGATAAAATTCCACTTTCTACAAGAAGCCTTTCTCCAACCTTCTTAATGCTAACACCTTGTGATTAGCTCCAGTGATTCCTGTATAGATCCGATTTGTACAGAATTGTTTGCACATTGTCTCCCCCATTAAAATGTGAGCTCCTTGAGAGTTAGGGATTGTCTTTTGTCTTTCTATGTGTCCCCCATGCTTAGCATAGTGCTGGACATAGAGTAGGCACTTAATAAATGCTTGTTGACTGGCTATAGCCAGGGTTCTTGTTAGCATGGATAAACAAAATCCAGAGATAAATCAGGGGATTTTCGCTTAAAAGTTTTATTGTCTGCTTGCTTTGTTTTCATTATGTATATGAAGATTACACTAGCTCTTTCTGCCTGCTATATCATTTTGTTGAATCGTTGAGTTTTCAGTCCATTAAAACCCTCAGGTCTTTACCACCTGAACTTCTTTCTAGACTCTCAATGTGCTGGTGTAGAAGTTTTTTGAATGCAAGTGGAGGACGATGTGTTTATCCCTATTAAACTATCATTTATTTCTACACATAAGCGAGAAAGCTTTACCTTTTCCCAAAGCCCTTTAATGAACTTGCCCCTAAAGAGTCAGAATGATTGATAAACTCACCGTGTCTGCAGGTGCTAAAATGCAGTGAGTGACCAGAGAGGCAGAAGAGGAGAAGTAATTGACACAGATGGCCAGTCCAGAAGCAGAGCATGTCCACAGTACCTGAAGGACTGAGAGTTTGTTGTATATTAAACAAGTCTCTCTGTTTAGTCACTGATAAGAGGTCAGGTATGTATGAAATAAGGAAATACGTTACAGAGTTTCCTGTAGGGTGGGGAGGGGGAAGAGAAGAAAAGGGGATGAGACTGAAAACTAAAATGTAAATTACAATATTTACATACTTAAACATCTTTATAATCTTGAGATAAATTCATGAAATTACATGTTCAGCCCTGTTATCAGAAAGAACTGTGAATATTTCATTTTCTTTATATTGTGAGTCCCTATTTCCTGTGCTCCTTGGGGTTAATTTAGCATCTTATCAGAATTAAAAACATTGTTTTTTAGATGTAGTTATTTTTGCCTGTTTCATCTAATGTAAGTGTGGAATTATTCAAAAAAGGAAAATAAAATAATGTCTTGTGTTCACAGTTCATCTGGACAATCCTGCAACAGGTTCAAAATTGACTTCTTTTGATTGGATGGACATAAATTTCATTAATGTAAAAGTTGTAAAAGATATTTGACTTTTTTTTAATAAGCAGTCCCTAATGTTTTTTTTAAAAAAAAAAATTTTAGTTAATCTAGATGTTCTCTCTCTGGTGATATGACCTCTAGACACATCATGGATTTAGAGGTAGTTCCTTAGAAGAGATCACATAATTGCAGAAATTGTCAAGATATCTTTTTAAATGCCACCTAGATAAATTAGAATGAGCCAGATGGTAGGTGTGTATTTGTTTTTAGTCAGTTTAACTAGGTTTGCCCAAATACCTACAGTTTTGATCTCTGTTTACAATAAACCAATTTGGAGCCTAGGTTCCATGTTTCCTCGTTATGACATGTGGCATGATTGGTTTCAAAGGAATACATTATTGTAAGCACATTATGAGAAAGAATAAAGTAATATAATTATAACCAGCTCTGGTAAGAGCTCTTGCTGCATTTGATAAAGCATACAGCTTTTGTTGCTGAAGTGTTTCTGCAATTACATCAGAAATGACACTCAACATTAACCTTACTTTTGCGGGGGGGATCGCTCAATATTTGAGTCTATAAAGTAGTAAATGAATCATCACCTCCTTATGAAGAAATAAAAACAGAAAAGAACAGTTGACATCATCTGCATCAAGTGTTTAAAGAACTGAAAATTTGAGTCTGTTTTAAGGAACAGATAACATTTAAAGTAATGAGATCTCACATGCAAATTAATAACTTCAACAAATGGACCTTTGATGAAAGGGGGAAAGGATTTGTCATAATCCAAGGCTAGTTCATAAAGTGGGTTTATGGAGTTAATCCATGGTGACTAATGAATACCACAGTAATTTGCTAGGAGCACCAGATTCACATAGATATTTGTGGGGACACTGAAAATTAATTGAGTAGAACTCATTGTGACTTGATTTATCCTTAGTTAAACTTGATCATTCTCCAGGTTGCATGGCCAAGGTAAATTTCAATGCTGGTGCTTTTCCTTCCTTTCTGGAATGTTGATACATTTTGTTAACAGAAAACACTTCCTACATAAACTTCAAGTTCACGAATCTCTCTGGCAGTAATAGTTTTTTTTTTTAAATTCTCTCGATTCCTTAAAAAAGTTAGTCATTTCCCAATAATCCTTTCTCCAATAGAATACTTCCTTGAAACAACAAACCACATAAGCAAAACAGAAGCAGTAGTCATATCTGATGGTGAATACTTCATTCTACATCTCTAGTTTTTGCACTTCTTTTCTCAAAGAAAGGGGCATGTTTCACTACCAGTTCTGTGGAGTTAGGACTGATAATTGCATTTATTTGAATTCAGTGAATTTCAATGTTGTTTTCCTTCTTTAAAAAATGTTTTTTCTTCTATTGGTTATTTTGTACTTGACAAACGTAATTATGTTGAACAAAGTACAGTATTCAAAGAACAAAAAAAGCTGATTGAGTATGAAACCATGAGTCCATTACAAACAGGTTGCCTAATTAAAATAAAAAAAATAATAAAATCATGCTAAGTTTAAAGCTGGCCTGGTTGTCTATATTTTTGACCGTTTCCTTTCATTCTAGACATTATTCTAGCCATTTTAAGAAATGCCTCAAAGAACCTTCCTTTTCTTCTGTTGACATCATTATCACTTGTTCCCTCCTACCCCCTACAAATCTCCTTCAAATTAAAAGAAAAAATCTCCCCATGTGACAGACAAACATAGTCAAGCAAAATAAATCCACACAGTGGCCATGTCCAGAAATACATATCCCATTTTGTATCTCAGTGTTGTTTGCCCTTGAGTTATCATCATTGTGCATATCATTCTCTTGGTTCTGTTTTGTATTCAACCAGTTCAAAAAAGTCTTCTGGAGTTTTTTAATTCCTCATGTGCATTGTTACTTCTTATGCCTTAATACTACTGCATTATATTCATGTACTACAATTTGTTTAGCCATTTCCTGTTTGAGTATGTTGGGGGTTAAAATTGTCCAACTTAAAATAAAAGAGACTGAATCAGCTCTGAGCCAGTGGCACTTTATCCAAGAGTCCATGGTCCACTCTGATGATCTTTCCCATCATCTGAGATTCCTCCTTCTTCTAGACCTTGTTTTTATAGGGTTTGATGCCTAACTATGCAAAAGAGGCAATGATGAAATACAGAATCTAGTTGGTTGGTAGGTTTTGCTCTTGAGAGTCAAAAAAATGACATACCATTGCGGGGGCGGGTCACAGATTGGGCAAAGAAATGTGCATCTCCGATGACTAAGTAGTCATAAGATGGTCCCTTGCTTATGCTGAACAGGAGAGAATGGTATTACTGTACAAAAATAATGTACAAAAAACATCGAGGCTTCCCACTCATGCTGAATTTTAACATGGAATTTGAGCAAAACAGAATGATGATGTCTTTGTCATCATTCTTGTTGTTGTACAAGTGTGCTTCATAAATGAGTAAACAAGTAGTGAGCATTATTTTAAAGTTTGAGGCTTCTTGTAAGAACCTATCTATCCCTATATGAATTATATAAAATATCAAAATGATTGGAATAGAGTGGGGATTGAAATGAATTATTTCTCACAAGTACCCACTTTGTTTAAAAAAGGATTTTTTGTACTAAAAAAATCAGAACAAAATAATCTAGAATTGTCTCTAGATGAGTATGCATTTTAAATTAAGAGTATGTTAACTTATTACTAGTTATATATCTTCTTGGCAACATTGCCATAAATACCTAACACAGTATTTCTTGTCATTTCTCCTAATTTGCCACCTTTCCTTCATGTCTTTACCATTTCCTCTCTATCCTTCACACAGCTGGTGAAGGGAATTTCCTTAACTACATATCTGACCCTGTTACTCTCCTATCTTTCTGTGGCTTCCTATTGCTTCTAGAATAAAAGATAAACTTTTTTGGCTTTTAAAGTTCTTAACAACCAGTCCCCAACTTCGCTTTTAACTTCATTACATGTGTTACTTCTCTTCCCAAAATAGGCTGTCCAGCCAAATGGGACTCCTCTTTTTCTCATAATTCACCTCCCATATCTTGGTTTTTTCTAATATGACCATCCTCTGTCCCTGGAGGAGAGTGAATTTCCTCCTCATCTTTCTTAGAGAATTCCTCACTTCCTTGAAGTGAATTTTTCCTGATTTTATTTCCCTAACTAGTTCATATTTATTTTGAATTTATTCTGTGGACATGTTGTCCCCCTCAGTAGAATGTTAGTTTCTTAAAGCAATGATTGTTTCATTCTTTTTTATTTATTCTCATATCTATCATAATACCTTAAGAGAATATGCTTGCTGTTGGGGAGCTAGGTGGTGCAGTGAATAGAGCACCAGTGTAGGAGTCAGAAGGACCTGAGTTCAAATGTCACCTCAGACACTGGACACTCACTAGCTATGTGACCTTGGACAAGTCACTTAACCCCAGTTGCCTCATCCTGGGTTATCTCTAGCCATCCAGATGAATATCTCTGGTCACTGGATTCAGATGGCTTTGGAGAAGTGAGGCTGGTGACCTGCACAGCCCTCACTCATAACAAAGTCAAGTGCAAGTCATGTCATTATATCTCTGATAGTATGGTCTTCTTCAGCAATGAAGGATGAACACACATGCTTGCTGCTTGATTAAAAATTTTGTAGTTTTGATAAGTTATTGTATCATATGCAATACACACTGTTTAACTTTATGCTTAAAAATATATATCCTTTAGGCAAGAGTGATATGTGAGCATGTTGATACAACTTTTCTTAACAACCTTGTTCCCAGGATACCAAAACAAAGAAGAGAGGAGGAAGTGAGAAGAGGAAGGCTAAAAGTGATTTTTTTACCTTGAGTGATTAGAAACAGGATAAGTGATTGGACTTCTTAGGGAGAAAAAAAGTCACCCCAGTTCTCCTCTTCCTTCACTGCCTAGTATGTCACTTGTAGATTATCTCCAATGATGGAATTAAACACCCTATCTTCATCAGCCCCTTTCATACTAAGCCTGTTAGTCATGCTTCTTTGTCAGAGATCAGTTCACAGCCATATAGATAACCTTTTAGGTTTCCAACCCACTAAACTTTCAACAGCTTCATGTGTGTGTGTGTGTGTGTGTGTGTGTGTGTGTGTGTGTGTGTGTGTGTGTTTTATTACACTTAGTCACCTGTGCCTAGTAAGAAATGTGAGATTCCTATCCTCAGCATGCTTTTTTCATTTGTATTAGATGTCTTTTTGTCTATAATCTGGCCTCCCTTTAATATTCTCCCCTTTATATTTCTAACTTGGTGAAGCTCTTACAATTCTGTTATCTCATTCTGTCCACATTGTGACTTTGTGAGGTAGTAGGTGTACCTGGTGTTATCACTGTCATTTTGATAGATGATTAAATTGAGTCCTAGAACGTAAATGATTTCTCAAGAGTCACATGGTTGATGACAAAGCAAGCAGTAGAATTCTGATCTTCTGATTCCTAGTATAGTGCCCTCAAACTTTTAAAGACAAATTCAGTTGGAAAGAGATAGAAATTCACTCCCAGTGAGTATGGCATCTGTTTGTAGGGGGTAGGAAGCTAGTGCCTTCTGGTACTCTAGCTTCCTATTTTAACTCAATATTCTTTATAACTAGGTTTGAGTTGATACTACAATATGGAGTTGAGTGTAGATGTTGGCAACTTCTACATTTTGGTGCTTTGGAGCAGAGACTCTCTTTGTCCCTGTTGATCTATCCTAGTTACATCTTTGCCATTAACCTTTTTTATCATACTCCTTCCTACAGGTACTGTTAATTTGACAATTCATTGTACAAGGTGCAAAGTCCTTTTACTTCCTGCATCAAGCCTTGTTCACTATTGGTATTCAGTGGATGATGTGGGGCATATTTATACAATCCTGAAAGTCCAAGGGTAGAATAACTTGAAATGAAAAACCAAACAGCTTGGATAGGTAGACAAAGTATTTATTGGAGACTGTGTACTATGCTACAGAGTGGGATACAAATACAATTAAGCACAACTAGGGAGTTCTCCCTCTACTTTCTTGCTTCCTTCCAGACTCAGCTCAAATCCCACTTTCTGCAAGAGGCCTTTCTGGGATTCATCTTCCCACTCAGTCCTGCTAATACCTTCCCTCTGAGATTATATTTGTAATATATGTATCTTGTGTGTATGTAATTGCTTACATTTTGTATCCCTCATTAGAATGGAAATCTCCTTGAAGTTAGGGATCATAATTTCAGCACTTAGAACAGTAGTACCTGGCACATATTCATAAATTAATAAATGCTCTTGGATGATGATGAAGATAGCCCTTGCCCTAAAGAAGCTTATATTCTGAGGGTGGGGGAATAGTGAGAAAGGGAAGGTACTGGTAGCAGCATGACTTTGAACTAGAATGAAGCAGCATAAAGCTGACCTCTCAGAGTCGGAGGCCAGGTTTACCTGGGAGGGTGATAGTCTGAGTCAAGACAACAAGGCTGGAGAGGTCAAGAAGTGGTATAAGATTTACTTATGCATGTAACTGGCTCCATACATACAGTATTCAACAATTAGAATTTAGAGGGTCCTTAGAGATTATTAAGTCAATGACCTATATTTTAGAGATGAAAAAAATCTGAAGCCCAGATAAGCTCAATAATGTGTCTCGTGTGTACAGAATGAATTAATAGGAGATATGGGACTGGGAACCTGCTTTTCTCTTAGTGTTGTGTTCTTTCCACAATACAGTGTTGACTCATGCCAAAGCACAAATTGCTGTGGTTTCTTCTTAGATTTCTATACTTTTCATAGGTGGCCTGCTTTTGAATGGTTCCCTTTAGAGGTTCACTCAGCATTCAACAAACATTAAGCAGGTGGGCAGGGTGCTACAGTGCTAAATAATGCTGGCATCAACTCTGCCTCACAAAACCCAAGTTCACATTTTATGAAGCATAAAACTCAGAAGAACATAGCTTAGAAAAGTCTACTGTAGATTTTGGGAAAATGTTATTTTAATGATGTTGAATAATGTTAATATTTTATTAATGTTGAATAATGTTAATAAAAACATTGTTTTATGCTCTAAAATATTCAGTATATGAAGGTATCAAAAATACTTATTACATGTGATTATTTTTCTTTGTGAAAACAGACTCCTCTCTTTTCCTCCGGCATTTTTTTGACTCTTGTTTATTCCAGAAACATTCCAGAATCCTCAGACTTAATGGGTTGTCAACATATTCCATGCCTACAAGTGTTAGATTGTAGGCTTTTCAGTCATAAAGTAAGATGATTAAACTTGTACCAACAGGAAAAGCAATCTGGCAGAGGTTTTTAGGATGGAATGAAGGAAGAAAAGAAATTGGAGTTAGGTAGGCCAATTAGGAGACTTACTTAAAAGTAGAGGTGATGAGGGAGAATTGTTTATGGGACCAAGAGACAGATGTAACAGAGAGCCTTCTACTTAGTAGGAATTTAATAATTTGCTTACTAGAATTGAGAAATTATGGAAGGAGACCAATGTTGTCTTCTTTCATTGGAGTTCATCCTCAGTTAACTGTTCCTTCAAGTGATCTACTCTTGGACTTCTCTTTGTTGCCAGCTCTGCCTAGCCTTTTAACGTCTCCTCAATTCCTTGTACAATGAGGAGTTGTGAAGAAGTCAGGTAAGAGTAAAGGTGAAGGTGAAAGGCACAGGGCTTCAGGAATTTTCTCCCGAGACTTGGAACCTGTTTCACAAGAAAGTGAAAAGGAGGGAACTTTTCTTGTACCAAAAAAGGGAGGTGGGGGGAATCATCCAGTAGAGGAAGAAAGAAAGGCTTTTTCAGCCTCGTGAAAAGTTGACAGTCTTTGAACTTAACATAAATTGTCTACTTAATTACTAGAGAGAGAGGACACTTTTTGACCTTCGTAAAAAAGGATTAGATTGTAGTTTCTCCAGGAGCAAAAAGTCCTAAGTTGAAACTGGATTACATACCTAATTCATAGTGATCTAAACCATCTAACTTAAACCGTAGGGGCATTGTTCCATCTGATAGAAAGATCAAATGACTTAAATTTAGCCTGTAAATCATAGAAGTTGTGAGTTGTCACTGAGGGCTGTTGGGTGCTTTCATGATCATTTTAAATCTTTGCTCTAGGCATTTTGAGCAAGGATTAAAACATCTTTCCTTTGGACCACACACTTAAGGGAATAAGCTTAGGAGCCATTTCTCTCATCTCCTTGATCAGCTACAATTATTTGGGAGTATGGGAATGGTGGAAAAATTGTATTTAAGTTCCGTAAGTCTGTACTCTGGTACCAAGGGGATGCAGATTTTGAGAGAGTTCAGAGGCACTGTTCCTCGGGCATAAGAAGAGGGAGCAATTCCCTGATACTAGGGGGTTCCCAAGGAAGAGAAATTGAGAGCCTTATTTTTGGAGCACACTACTGCTTCTGTGTAATCACATCCCAAGTGGACTCTACAGGCAATTGTCTTTCCATATGCATTAGTTTGTTATAGCTCATTTTTAAAAAATATTTTGAATGCCACAATTTGGTTCAAAGGAGTAGGGAGATAGAGGGGGGTAAATCTCATACTGTCAATCTTTTTTTTCCATTTTATTTATTTTTAATGCTCTACAATCACTACCATAAAACTTAAGATTTTTTCCCCCTACCTACCTCCCACAACCCCACTACCTCCCACAACCCCACTACCTCCCCAAGACGGCATACAATTCTATATAGGATCTACACATACTTTATTATTGAATACATTTTCATTATAGTCATACTGTGTACAAAGAACTAAAATAAGTGGGAGAAATCATATAAGAAACCAAAACATAATACACACACACACACACACACACACACACACACACACACACCTGCTACATTCTGCGATTGAATTCTATAGGTCTTTCTCTGAATGTGGAAGGCATTTTGCCTTAGAAGATCATTGAGAATGTTTTTTTTAATGTCCTTGCATTGCTATGAAGATCCAAGTCTACCAGAAAAAACTCTTGCACACTGTGGTTGTTACTGTGCACAAAGTTCTCCTGGTTCTGCTCCTTTTGCTCCGTATCAGATCATGTAAGTCTTTCCAGGCCTCTCTGAACAGTCAATCTTAATTGTAAGTATTGAAGTCTCAACTTTTTAAGTAGGTCGCTTTTTTTTTTTTGGTTAAGTATTTCTGAGGGACGATTTTTTTTTTCTTTTTCCCACTTAAAAAGAGAGAAAGGGTGAACTTTGACCTGGAGAGAGACTGAGTATTTGCTAAATGCCTATCCTCACAGATCCTTGGTTATCTCTTATGCTCTGGAAACAATGGGAGATGAAATATTATGATTTGGGGCATGTCAGTTCATCTCTTCTTTGCCTTGACTTCCTTGATCTGTTAAGTGAAGGGATTGGACTAGATGACCTCCAAAAACCTATGCTCCTGTGAGCTTTCTGGAACACTTGGAGACCATGTCTGTCCCAGAATGTTTTAAAGAAAGGAAAAGCAAGTTATGACAGAAGTGATTGAAAAAATCTTCCCAGGAAGAAGGAAGTCTTAGGTCGTGAAGCTTTATTATAAACTTGAGTTGTCACCTACTTTAGCCTAAAAAAAATGTTTTTTTAAACCTGATGGACACATTAAATTCCTGGTGTATATAGAGTGCCATACTACAGCAGGATGTTTATGAAAAAAGCACTGTGTGTGTGTGTGTATGGTTTAAGGTTTCAAACTTAAGATTAAAATAAAAATGGAGCTGTTAATTAGTATGATTATAACTGTGATACATCTCAATTTGAAAGTGTTGGGGGAATAATAAAGCATATTAAACAGTCTTTCATTAAGTACTAAATATTTTAGTAACCCTCAGAATCTCACAGGAGTTCATAGGTCTTCGATCACCGGTCCATCAAGTGGTCATACATATACCTGATTCCAGATACTCACAGAACTCACCAAAAAGGCATATTTCCAATAAATCACACATTTCTTGAAGACTAAATGAACAAGTCCTTGTGGAATCACTTTGAAGAGTACAAAGTTAAAAAGTTTGAGGCATGATGTAGGCCCCAGGCACATGGGTGTGGGCTAATGGGGATCATTTTCTTAAATGTTAAATCATGCATTGCTTTGTTCTGTGTTTAAGTGCTTAGGAATGGTTGCCAACATTTAACTTGGCAACTGGACTCCTTTGGGTGTTGCAACTTTTCTGCATTTGCTCATTATTTTCTATCTGATATTTCAGCATTTTCACCATTACTTTGGTGTTCAATGCTAAGGTAAAAGGTAGCGTCCTGATTTATGTGGAACAAATAAAACCACATTTATAAACTTCTTTTGTACATTGCCTGGAGTTTACTAGATACTTATTGCCACTCTCCCACCTTCCATGATTTTTACATCCTATTAAGATATTTGTAGAATCAAATCAACCTTTGTTCACTTTTGGATCTTTTCTCCAGTCTTCTTATTGAGTCTTGTAAATATCAGCTTGAAAACCCTGGGCTAGGAAGGATCTAGAGCTCTAGTCTTTCCCTCTATCTCAGAGCATATTCATTCCTAAATGTTTATAATAGTTTGCCTGTGTACTTTAATCCTAAATATCTCAAGAGAAGAGTCTATATTAGACAGTAGCCTTTGGGATTAAAGAAAGTTTGCATTTTTTGGTATTTTCCCTCCTTGCATTTTTGTTTATCATATTTGTAAGATTGGTGGTAGTTATTTGGTTCCATATTGCACTAAAATGGAGGGTGGGATGCTAGGCATATACTCCAACAGAATAAAAGAGAGAGAGGACTTTTATATACAGAATATTTATTTATTGCAGTAACAAACTGGAAACTAGAGGAGTTACCCTTCATTTGGGAAATGGCTGAAAAAATTATGGCATATAAATATAATGGAATATTATTATACCATAAGAAATGATTAAAGACATAAATTCAGAGAAACATAGAAACACTTGGATGAATTTAATCAGAGTATAGTGACCAGAACTAGGAGGACAATTTATATAAAAACAACTTTAAAAGACTTCAGATCTCTGATCTGTGCAGCAACCACCACAACTCCCGAGAACTGATAGCAGTGTTTGCTACACAATTCTTGTCAGAGGAGCATAATGAACTCTACAGTGTTTAGGTATGGCCTACTATGTTTATTTGTCACAAGATAAGTTCATTTTTATTTTTTTTTTAGGAGAGTTATTGATGGAGGTTAGGACTAGTGATAATGATGCCAGAAAAAAAACGAGAAAAAAGGATGTCAGTGGAATAATTTAAAATGCACAGAAGAAAAGGGAAGGTAGTTGGAAGGGAAACACAGGTAATCAGAACAGAAATGGTGATTTTATTTGGAATATTTATTAGTTTAAAATAAAGTACAAACCATACATAGTGTACAGACAGGTTCCTATACAGTCCCTTCCCCCTCCCTATTCCTTTTATATGGATGTATTCATGTCTGGGTATTTGTGAAGTAGAGTATAAATATATAAAACAGAAGGTTGGATCTTGAGGTGGGAAAGAAAAACAGCAACTGAATATTTACTTGTAAGGGGAACACTTGGTTCTAACACTACCATCGAGGAGCCTGGAAATCCATTATCATGCTGTATTCAGGACAAAAAGAGTCTGGTAAATTGTGCCTTTTCCCTACCCCATCCTGAGTGGTTACTTTATATTTTGTATAGCATTTCTAAAATCCTGAGCTGTCCTCTCAAAAGTTCTATGAACCAGGGATGGATTCTCTTACTCAGATCCCAAGCAAGAATGAAATCTAATTGGGACAAGAATGACAGAAACGTGTCCCTGCTCCAGAGAATTTCCTGAGAGGTTAGGTCAACATCTTGGATCTATTCCATGAGCTGTCTGTAGGTAAATAAGTATCACAAGTTGAACAAGGACTCTGGGCTCATTGTAGAGTGAAGCAGACTTTTCTTCTACTATGTGACTGAAAACAAGAGGAATCTCCTCAGTTATTGTGGACTAGGAATGATGCATTAGAGATGGCTGAACAGTTGGTTTTACAGGAATGCTTATAGAGGCAAGGTATTCTTAACAGCTTGATTTTTGATGCTTTTTCAATCTTAGTTGACACAGGGGAAAAAAAAGTTTTCATGAACATGCCATTCTCCTGCTCAAAATGCTTCTGTGGCTTCCTGTTGCTTTAAGGATAAAATTCAAATGCCTATTTGATATGTAAGTTTTCCAGCCTCTCTTTCCCAAATGTTTTCATATTATTCTCATTGAAATATTTAATATTGCAGTCATATCGGACTACTTTCTGTTTTCCATGCAAGAATTTCCTGTGTCACTCCTGTATTTTTACACTGTCAGTGCCCCTGTCAGTATCTCCTGTAATCCCTTGACTCAGGTGTCATCTCCTGTCCAAAGTCTTTTAAAATTTCTCCAGTTGTTCTTTTCATCTTTTCACCCAAATTACTTTTTATTTACTTTGCATACAGTTATCTATGTACTTGTTGTATCCCTATAGGATACTGTTGTGCTCCTTGAGGGAAGGGATTTATGTATTTTTTTTTTAAATCCCAGACACCTAGGACTTGCCTTGTAACGTAGTTTAAGTGTTGAATTAAATAAAGTGTGTCTTGTTCTTAAGAATACAAACTGTGTTCCATCCATACTGGGGATTAAATGAGAGGAAATGAGTTTAGATTAAGTTTAAGAAAAATTTACTTAAAGAAAAGGCTATTCTACTCTGAGGCAGATTTCAGATGAGGGTGGTTGATATATTTAAGAATAAGATAGATGGTCATTGTGGCATAGATGATTCAAAAGATGAATCATCCCTCCCTTGTCTCCCTCTTCCCTTCTGTTTCTCACCCTCTGTCCCTCCTACTGCAAAGATTTTCTGCCAGTAAATTCTGTAGAAATTAGAACTGAAATTATTTACTTTCCTTTTTGGAAGGACATTCAGCAATACCACTTTTTAAAAAATGCTGAAAGGCTAACCCTCTCCTCCCCACCCCACCCCCACCCTTACCAGTCTCTTCCTTTGATAATGGGTTTCCCAAAGAGAGTCTTGAATTTGGAGTTCCCTGAAGTGACTATTAGTTGTAACTGAAATGTTTTCTTTCTTGTGACTACATGCCCAAGGGAATGGATTGTTTGTTTTGTTTTCCAGGTGAAGTGACCAGAAATAATCTAGATGTTCTTGAGGTAAGGGATTTGTCATTTGACTGGAAAGACCTGCTATTCAAGGACATCTCTTTTTGAGAAATTTTATTTATTGAGTAGAAAAGTAATTTCAAACATAGTGTATAAATGGAAAAGTTGCCCAGTTGTTTTTCAGTTGCATCTGACTCTTCTTGATCTCATTTGGAGTTTTCTTGGCAAAGATACTGGAGTGGTTTCTACTTCCTTCTCCAGCTTATTTTATAGATGAAGAAACTGAGGCAAACAGGGTTAAGTGACTTGTCCAGGGTCACACAGCTAGGAGGTTTCTCAGCCCACATTTGAACTCAGAAAGTCAAGTCTTTTTGACTGCTAGCCTGATAACTTTCTTTACTGTGTGCCACCCAGCTGTCCATATGGAAAAGTAGAATTCATCTATTGAAGGTATAATGTCTTAACGTTTATAAGGCACTTTTCTTACAATTTACCTGGGTAGATAGAGTATTATTTTCCCAATTTACAGATGAGGAAATGAAGTCTCGAATTTGTATGTTGTAACGCAGCATAATTCTTAGGCATTTTAGCATACATCCATTAATGTGTGTATGCATTTTGCCAGAGAAAAAAACATTAAGGGTAGTGAAAACTTTAGTTAATGACTTCTGATTCTTGGAATAGGGGATCTGTTTTATATAGATGTTCTGTCCTTGCCAAATGTGACTTTAACTCCTACTGAACTACATGATGGATTTGGTTTCTGACAAGCAAGATAATACTCTTTCAGATAAACGTCTCTGGGGTGTTCAAATGATAGGTCCTCCCTCCAAGTTATTTTAAGGCTGCATTCTCTGGAGACAATCTTTAAAAGCATTTGGGTTTCCCCAAACAGAGAAACAAAGTTCCGACAAGCTAACAAAAGACCTTTTGTGTTTAAAAGAAATGTACCTTGTTTGGAATAGATAAAGTTCTTAAGGAGTAGGTTTTCCTCCTCCTTCCTTCTTGTTCCTCTGATTTTAGGACCGATAAACCATTCAGTAAAAGGACATCTAAGTAGGATCTGGGGCAAACAAGTACTGTAATAAAGAGATATTAACCCCAGTCAGGCATGGTGCCCAGAATACCAGCCAAGCATACATAAAAGCCTCTACCCCTTGGGATCCTTGAATGGATAAAGATTTAAAAACTTTATTGAGAAGTGCTACTTATCTAAGCTGTCAAAGTGTGTACCTTTTCTATCTCCCTCTACATAAGTTTCCATATTCCTACCAGTAGTGGTAAGACTCACAAAAGGGTGCAGACTCAGCTGAAGAAAGAAAAGGTTCAGATAAGGCTCAACTGAACAAAAAGAAAAGAATGGAGAACTGCTGTTATGGCCTTATTTGGAGACTGTAGAAATGACTCAGTTCAGATACTTGGAGGGAGAAGGGCTGTCTAGTCAGAGCAGTACCCCTACCTTATTTAACATGTGTTTGATAACTTGCAAATGCTTATAAGGCAGTTCAGCTGGAAAGGGTGGATCATTTATTTCCTCACATGCAAAACTGAGGGGAAAGGCTAGTGTAATTTTTAAGGTTCCTTTTAGTTCTTGATCTATATGATTCTGTGGTTGTTGCAAACAACCTCTCTGTTGTACCTCTTTCAAGGAATAAATGCACCTTCATGATTTCACTTTATTTAAGCTAGTGAGTGAATTGCCACAAATATGATTTGAAGTCTATTTTGGATAGTTGCAGTTTGCCAGGCACCCACTCAATTTCAGTCTTGCCACAAAAATGAAATAGAAAATATTGCCCCTTTCCACAATTGAGAGTTACCTTTGGAGGCTTCAATTAGATTTAGAGGTGGTGGCAACCTTAGAGCTTAAGTGTTATCCTTCCCCATTATAGTGTGTGTGCCTGAGGATGGAGTTAATGATGAGGAATGAGGTCCAGAGAGCTTCAATCACTTCTCCAAGATCGTACAGATACTAATGGACAATATCAAGGATTTAAACACAAGTTTTAGGATCTAATAGGGTTTGGAAGTCAAGATGTATTAGGCCAAAAGAGTGAAACATCAGTTAAACATCACAACCTCTTCTGAACGTGGGCCTTTGAATAGACTTCATACTCTAACAGTGTCATATGTATTTAAACACACACACACAAGGTGGGGGGGGGAGAGAGAGAGGGAGAGGGAGAGGGAGGGAGAGAGGAAGAGGAAGAGAAGTCCATCCAAATGGTCTGATGTGAATAAAAGTATTTGTGTTAACGTCTTTTATACAAGCATCCTTTAAAGATTTCCCTCCTGGAGTCACCCTTAGCAACAGGAAGTGTCTCCTTTTGTACTTCAAAGGAATTTGGAATCTCTGCAGAGGTGGGATTTTTTGTTTTTGTAAATAGTATTTTTTTCTAATTACAGGTAAAGATAGTTTTCAGCATTCATTTTTATGATTTTGAGTTTCAAATTCTTTCTCCCTTCCTCCCTCCCAACCTCTCCCCAAGTTGGCAAGCAATCTGATACAAGTTATACATGTGTAATCATATAAACACAGCTCCATATTAGTCATGTTGTGAAAGAAGGAACAGAACACCAAAAAGGAAAAGCCACCAAAAAAAAAAAGTGAAAATAGTATTCTTTGATCTGCATTCAGACTCCACAGTTCTTTGTCTGGGTGTGGATAGCATTTTCCATCATGAGTCCTTTGGAAATGTCTTGGATCATTGCATTATTGAGAAAAGCCAAGTCAATCATTGTTGATCATCACACAATATCACTGTTGCTGTGTACAATGTTCTCCCAGCTCTTGCTTCAGAGGTGGGATTTTGGTCAAACACACATCGTTAACTCCATCCTCAGCACACACACACACACACAAACAAGTTTAATGGGAATAGAACTTCATTTCATGTCCTACTGAACAATGCTAACTTAAAACAGTATGATGCCCCTGAAAATGGCTTATTGCTGACTGAGAGAGAAATTGGTTTAGTCTTCTTAAATGGTAGCTAGGCATGGTAACTGCAGGTAGTAGGCTAGTATGGGGAACTTTAAAGGACTATTTCTAGCCCCTACTAACAACAACTGCAGTTACTTGTGTTCTGGAGTAGGTGAATATATGTCTGCCATCCTTGTGCTGTTATTTTAAGTAAAATGTTTGCACCTCCCTCTAGATATCAGCACTTCAGTGTCTGGGTCTGATACCCAGCCACCATTAAGCAGGCAGGCCCTGACACAGTATGCTATATCTGTCTGCCATAAATGTGTGTCTTACTAACTCATCTCCAGCTCTTACTCTGCCTGTAATTCAACAAAATACTCTGCTCTTTCAGAGCCCTCTTTTGAGTGTGAATGATGTGGGTGTCTGTCTTTCCTGCCAAACTCGATGGATCTTTGTGCTCCCTGAGGACAGAGATTGTGTTTTTGCCTTTCTTTGTATCCCCATTACTTACTGTATTCCCATTAGTACACAGTAAGTGATTAATAAATGTTTGCTGCTTGACTGATCTTCAACTTTTTATGTATGATTCATTGTCATTAAAATTTATACTGTGGAAGTCTTTGAATCTTACTTTTCCAAAGACCCTATCCTTTTGCAGCCTAATTGTGATAATAGACATTTATATAACACTTTAGGTTTTGAAAACCAGATGTAAATGTATTCTCATTTGGTCCTCCTAACAACAATTTGAGCTAGATACTGTTATCCCAATTTTAAAGATGAAAAAACTGAGACCTAGAGAGTTTTAACTTACTGAAAACAAATTACTCTTGTCCCCTCACCCCATCTCAACTGCGACCTGTAACAAACATTTAGTTATGATGAATTGGCAGCTACCATATTGCCAACAGGCTGCCTATGACTAACAGCATTATTTGTGAGAAGGCTCACTGAGATTAAGGATACCTTCTCTGTGAGGAGGGACAGAGCTTGTTCCTGTAGTAAGTTAAATGGTGAAATGCCTCACACTTCCCCGTCCAAATTAAAATTTTCCTTTTGACTTGTCTCCTCTGAGATGAGTATATATTGATTTTATAGTTTGTTTTAACATTTGACTTAATGAATCACATTGAGACAGTTTTTCGGCCTCTGAGACAAAATGTCTATTCACTCATGTGGCTGCCAAGGAAATTGTGATAAACAGGCTGTCAGAACACAAAGGGTAAGGGACAGAGCTGAGACTATATGTTCCTGTACCTTAGGCAACATTTGAAAATTGCTCCCCCAGGGTGCTGTTGTTTATAGGAAGCTTTGAACCTTTATGGTGAAGTACTTCTTGATTTTTCACAAATAACTGTGTACCTTGGAGAAAAGAAGTTTCTGGTATTAAAAATAATATTTAAAGGTTTAATTTGTTGTTTTTCCTTCCTTCCCACTCTGTTATACTCTAGGCTACTCCCTATTTTACCTCCTCTTCCCCAGGTCTAGATGGAGGGAATATAAATAAATGTGAGGGGATGAGTTGGGGGAAGGAACTTGAGACAGAGATTGAGACAGCCTTACCAGAAAATCCAGCGAGGATGTTCTCTGATATTGTGGTTCTTTCCTTAATTGTAACTCATAAACATAAACCTTGTGTGAGGTTCTATGGTTGTGGGAAGAGGGAGGGAATCAAAAAGTGGTTGTTGAAATGAATAGTTGAAACTTCAGAAGTAGATGAGATGAGCACATTCTACAAATGAACTCAAGACCATATGAAACCAAAGATCATAGAGACGGAAACAACGTTAGAGTCTGGGTCCAATTCTCTTGTTTTAGAGATGAGGAAACTGAGGTGCAGGTTTAATGACTTGCCAAGAACCTGGCGGTACAAATGGAAGAAAGTTAGCCAGGATCTGACTCCAATTCTACATGGCCAAATGAACTGGTAGAGGGGAAAGATAAGGTAGGTGGTATTGTAGAGCTGGGCATTAAATGATTTTCTGGGGATCTAGCTTGACAGCAGAGTTCCTTTAACATTTTTTGTATCATGCCCTCCTTTTGGGATGGAAACTATGGACCCTTCAAATTTTCAAATGCATAAAATAAAATACATGGGATTCTGAAGGAAACCATTTAAATTGAAAAAACAATTATGAGACCATTTCAAAGAAAATAAATTCATGAACCTCCTAAACTATTTTAATTTCAAGTTAAGAGATTCATTCTACAGGAATACCAAAATTTTATCCAGTATAAAGGTTAACCCAAGTACGCAAGGCCAATGTTCTTCAACCACCTAGCCCACATCCATGTTATTATGTAGAGTATGCAAAGGGGAGTTACAGATTAGAAGACTGGAAATATGTGAAGAGAGTTTCTATTTGATAGGGATAGGGGTTACATCTATGATTTCACTGCTATACAGAACTCCAAGGAGAGGTTACTTCTTCTGTCAGTGCAGATTAGCACCTTCTCTGTAACTCCCAGTGTTAGAGAGTTCCCATACACTAAGTGACTTGAGGACTGAGACTGATCCACCTTTTCTTTGTGCTCCCAGTAATTATCACAGTACCTGACTGACTCATTTTGATTGATAGGTCATTGGCTCCCTTCACTCCAAGGTCCTAAGAAAAAAGTGGTATGTCTAGGACCTAGGTAGTTTGTGAATATCTGGTTTTGGGGGGACTGGTCAGCTATGATTGAATCATGCTTTCTCTTCAGCGTTTTTTTTTTGGTAGGTAGCACATACCTGATCAATTCATACTTATTTTGGAAAGGGGTGGGTCATAGTGGGAGAGGGTTTGAATTTCTGATGTCTTGATATATATCTTTAGTCCCTCCCCATTTAAACTCTCAGTTTCTGAAGGAGAGATACTCTATCTACTTATATTTCACCTTTTCTGACACCGCATTCCTGAGTTCTTTGTTCATCACATAACAGATATTCATTCAGTAACTGTTGCCTGACTGTCAAGTTCATGTATTTTCTGTATCCCTCTCCTTTAGTACAATCTTTGATCATATTTTGTGCCTGGAAATAGAGGATCAATTTGTAAATAATGTCTAGTTTCTTTTTCTCCAGATCAGATAAATCAGATAAAAGATTTCTTCTTGTATGTCATGCCTCCCCTGAGAAGATATGGGAATGACATTTTACTTACCCTTTCTTAGCACAGAATGATAGAGAGTAGCTGTCCTAGGGTCTGAGTCTCCTTTAGGTTATTTCACTTAAGTAAAAATTCACAGATGCCTTTCAGGCTGCTGCAGATCCTGGTTTTTTTTTTCATATTGGGTCCATGGAGAGCCCAATGGTCATCCTTTAAGTACAGAACTTACGTTCCTTGTTAAAGGTTTGGTTTCTGTTTTTTTTTTTAAACTTTTTCACCAAATAGGTAGTTGTCCTAGGCTATACAATTAGAAACATACCACCTAAATGTCACACAGCAGGCATTCAACAAGAATTTAATACCATACCATGATGTTAGAGAGAAACAAGCAAGAGAGCAAAGTGAACCGAATGGCAGGGGAGAGTGAAGGAGAGAAAGGGTAAGGATTTGAAAAGCTGACATTTACACCAGCATTAAATCCTCCTTTGATATGCAGAATACCCTGGGAGATGTAGGTTATACAAGTATTAACCCATTTTGAAGGATAAAGAAATAATTTCAGAGAACTTAGGAATTCCACATTGTTTGAACCCAGGGCTGCTGCCCCCCAGGTCATCTCCTTTTCCATTTCACTTCAGCCATTGATCATTCAGCTAAGTTCCTTATTTTCTTCATGTGCCATTTCCTCTCGGTATAAAGTGAGTGTTTATGTTACACCATTTTGTGCTCTACCGAGCTACCTTTGTAAGCAATTTTGTGTGATAATTGTAAAAAGAAGCGCCCTGACACGCCCAGAAGGGCCTGCTCTCACAGGTTCTTAGAGCTGCTTTTCTAAAAGGGAAGCAGCTTTCGAGGGGTCAACAATCTGCTTGAATCAAGCACGTATATCATTCATTTAGTTCAAGGGGAAAAGTCAGTACCCTGAACTTTTGAGAAAAAACAAACAGAAAAATAAAGACCAACGACAGGCAGGGCTCCCAACTGTCTGGCGATAAGCAGTATATACACCACAGATCAACAGACAGATCCAGCTGTCTGGCATGACATACATACATTACCAGAGACAGAAGCACCAACATCTGGGTTTTCGAAGGGGGACTAGGCTCCTTAGGGGCTGCCCAGAGTCTCATCTGGCCAGACTCACTTCTAATGAGTAAGCCCCAAAGTAAAACCTCACCTCTGAGTATTTATACACTTTTTGGAGCCACAGGGCACAAACCTTGCAAACCCGTGCATTAGAAATTAACAAAAGGTGTGCGCCTCCCTTAATCAAGCTTCCCTTAATGGGCAGGTCCGTCGATGGATGGGGAAGATCTTTAACTCTCTAATTAACATTATAATAGTAATATCTGACATTTGGTATGGGGAATTTTTTTTTTTGGAAAATGTTATTAAAGTTTTTTTTTTAATTTGAGCCTCATAACTCAAGGAAAGAGATACTATAAATATTACGGAAGAGGAAAGTTAGGGTCAGAGGGGTAAAATATTTGCTCTGGGTCACACAGATAGTTACGTATTGGAAATAAGAGTTTGAAACCATGTAATCTTGGCTTCAAATCCAGCCCTCTTTTTATTGCTGTGGGGAACTTTTCTAGGGCTAAGGATAGACTCTATGGTTGTTTATTCTATATAAAGTTAACAGATTGAAGATAACACATCACTTTACCCTTCTATAACTATCTAACTCATTGTAAAGATACATTTTCTGCTTCTTCCTGAATATTCTAGCCACTTCCCTAGAAATGGATCCATACTTGTATTCTCTTCTCTTCTTTGAATCAATGAATTGATGACCAGCCTCCGGTCCTTGGACAACAGAAATGTAACCTGCCTCGGACTAAAAGCCTTGACAGCAAGCTATGGGACCTGCCAGAACTAGCCTCCTGCTTAGACTTTGAGAATACAGAGTCATCTCCTTGACCCAGTGAAACACTGAAATAGGTTTTTTAGTGGAAATGAAAAAAAAAGGTTTATGAAAGAAATATAATTTAATCTTGCTGATTGTGACTCAAGTAAATGTCAATTACGCCATGATAAAGCAATGACCACAGGGACTACTAAGGAAGACATGGGAGATAATTTACCTTTTGATTGAATGGCCACAGACTATACTTTTTGAATCTTAGAAATATAGAATCCTAGAAGAATTAGACCAACCTCTCTTCCTTTCAACTCAACATTTATTAAATGCCCATCATTTTCTTTTTAAAACAATTTTCTTGTTAAACATTAAAACATTTCTTAAACACTTAAAACAATTTTTAAACATTTAAAACATTTCTTTTTAAAACAAGAAGGAATTGGTTACTCACAGAGGCGAAATGCCTTACGTAAGAATACTGAGTATTTACATAGTGCTTTCAGGGTTTCAAAGTACTTCACAAATATTATTTCATTGATCCTTATAAGAATCCTGGAAGGGAAGTGCTATTCCCATTTTACAGATGAGGGGACCAAGCAGATAAGGGTTAAGTGGTTTGCCCAGAGTCACATAGCTAGTTAATATCTGAGGCTGGATTTGAACTTGAGTCTTCTTGAGTACTATCAACCCCAGAGCTCTTTTAAAGCATTCTCTCCAGACTTACCTACCTCATGCAGCTAGGGTCAGAACTGGGATTTGAATCCAGATTATTTCACTTCAACCGAATGCTCTTTAGTTTGTACATACTGTTCTCATGTCAATTTTGTATCTTTTTTTTTTTAATCTTTTCAGCTGCCTCTTTTTCTTTTTTTTGTTACCTACCTTCCTCTAGTAACATCTTCCTTAACTTCCCCAGTTTAGTATCTCTCTTCTGCTCTGGTCTATGAAATCCAATAACTAAGCTGTTTAGAGTTTGGCTAAAATGAAAGTAAATGTGGTCTGAATTTCATGAATTTTAGTGAAGTATTTTTGAGGACAGTTTTAGGTGCTTGGGTCCATTAGTTTTGGTTTTGTTTGTTTGCTTTGTTTTTGTTTCTAAAGTCTGAGAGGTAGAAATGCCTAGTGAGCTAGCATAAGAGGCCAAGGGGACTTGGGTTCAAGTTTTGCCTCTGATATATACTGTTTGTATCATCCTGGACAGATGGCTTCACTTTTCAGTGCTCTAGTAGGCAGCTCTCTGAAACGGTTAATTTCAAAGATGGTAGAGACCTGCATTCATAGAGGAAGCTCTTTACTTTGTGCTCTTCTATCTTAAAACCACAGGTTCAATCGCTATACTTTATGAGCTCCATATTTTTAGCTAGGCTGATGGATAAGTGAATTATCACTCTAAAGATATTGTTGATTGATGTATATCAAAATCCTCTGAGTACAGATTGAGTAAATAGACCCCTTTCTGTCAGTGTGTATTTAGTGGCCTGTGGAAGTAGGGAATATAGTAAATTACTTTCACAGGGAGCAAATATACAATAGAGTTCTTGACCCACTGTGGATTTTATGACAGCAAACCTATCATTCATCCCTTGTTTGGCCTAAATTTCAACTTGGAGAATTTGAACCCTTGTGGAATGTGACAATTTTACAGACTATCATCATGGCCACTTTTTAATGGTAGATTACAACAGGAAACTATTTCTCTAGGCATGGCTCATGGGAGAGCAGGGTTGTTTATTACTGTTTCAGAAAGAATTTTGAGTGTCTTATAGCTGTACAGTTTTATTTTTATTCTACACTATACAGTTTTATTTTTATTCTACACTGTCTCTAGAATTCTCTAAAAATTTGTTGGATCTCATCATATGACACCTGGCTTAATGAAGAAAATAATTCCTATCATGTAAGAATCCAGTGAAGTCTGGGCATGCCATACTAATTAGTGGCAGCTTTGATCTTAGTGGTATCTGACATGTGACATTTGTTCCTTCTATAACTTAGAAATTGGCTAATATATGCCTAATGTGACTTAGTTCTACTTCAGAATATATTTGAAATATAGATAATGCTGCTGAAAATAAATCAAGTTACTCTAAAGTTAGGGCAGCCACAGATATTGAAAACCTCAGTTTGATCTGCCAGAAAGCTATAAAAAAATGGTTGCAGAGAAGTTTAGTATGGCATTTGATTTTGAAGTCATAATATGACAATAATTTATTCTCAAATCAATGGGTTGTCATCATAATAGGATTATAGAATTTAAAACTGGAAGGTACATCAGAAATTATCTAATTTAGTTCCCTTATTTTATCAAATGAGGAAATGAAGACCTAGAGTGATTAAAGTAACTGGCTCAAGGTTGCATAGGAAATAACAGATCTACCTGGGAGTCATACCTGGGCCCTTTGACTACAGATTCATTGTTTTGTTATGCTTTGCTGCTTTTTGAAGACTGTTTTCTGAGCTTTGATGCGATCTTGTCTGCAGGGTCTTAAGTAAAGAGATGCTGAATTGCTAAAGGTTGGGTCATAGAGCTCTGAGACTTTACCCTATAGGGAAATCCAAATATTGAAGTATATCGTCTCCATCAGTCTTTTTATCTCTCTTGCCTTTCCCAGTTCTCCTTCACTTGTAAGAACCTTTCCTCTTAAGATTATCTCCAGTTCATTCTTTATCTTGTTTGTAGATGGTGGTCTGCATCGCTCTTCCCTGTTAGATTGTGAGGTCCCTGAGGGCAAGGACTGCTTTTGGCACATAGTAGGAACATAAATGTTTGTTGGCTTTAAAAAAAACCAAACATCTACTAATTCTTTTCCACCATCATACTTGGCTAAAGTGTGTGATTTATTTTATGCCTGTGGACCTGGTTGTAGCTCAGCACTGTGTTAAAAACACACAAAGTAATGTTTTGGTGACTGCTGGACAGTTAGCTGTCCTCTGTTTATGATCACCTAGCCCACAGTTCCTATTTATTGCTTGGGAGAGGGAGTCAAGCAGTTCAGGGTACAATGTTACACACAATTTCTTTTTGTTCTAGCACCAATGAAGTTAAGTGGGGCAGGCTCTCCACAAAATTGTCACATGGCTAGAAATTGGATAGGGACTGGATCTCATCAGCCTATGCTCTCTGCTCTTTTTAACCTCTCAGTGGAATTGTCATTGCTTACCTGCCCTCTTTCAGGCAATGATTGGGGATGGTTTACTACTATTTTTAACCTTCTCTTGTGAAAAGAGAGATGGAGATAAGATTTTTAAAAATTAATTCATATTAAGCTCTACCTCTGTATGAAGTCTTTTCTGATCCCCTGTATTTACCATTTCCCTAAATCATCTTGTATCTATTTGTAGCTGTATATGCCAATGTTACTTCCCTTCAATAAAGTATGTTCAGGGATGGATTGGTTTTTCTTTGTTATTGTATCTCCAGTGTCTTCTAGCACATGCCATTGATTGATAGGCCAACACATCCTTATGTACCAACTGCTTACCTCTTTCCTTCTGCTTCTAAGCATCCTTAATAGTGCGAGTACCACATCTTTCAACCCTTTTTCCTGTATTCCTTGAAGTTACTTCTCTGTGTACAGATCATATTCCTTGGTACCATGTAAACTCCTTGAGGTCAGGGGCTGGTTTTGTTTTCTATTTGTATCTCTTACATGATGTAGAGTATCTTGTTCACAGTAGACCCTGTGGGTGAAAAATAGGAACCCTAATCATTGCTTGACTCCTTGAAGGACTAACAACGTAGAAGTTCCCCAGCTATGGAGGTCCTAATACTGAAAAGTAAAGACATACAGAGTTGTCTCCCTAGAGCTGGATGGAGTTTTTTTATCATGCTTCCTTGGGAATTGTCTTGAGACGTATCTTGATCAGAGTAATCTTTCATAGGTGATAATTGTTACTATTAATATTGCTGTTACTATGTATAATGATGCAGATTATTTTCAGCTTGAAAGAAGGAGATGGCAAACCACAAATCTGCCAGGAAAACTCCAAGTGGGGACATGAAGAATCAGACACGAATGAACAGAAACAACTTTCAAAATTGAAGTCCTATACCTTTCCACTGTGCCCCCTAGCTGCCTTGTGTAAGAGAGGATAAAGGAACTTTAGAGACCATTTGCTCCAACCCTCAGGGAAGGGGTCCCAGGGAGGCCCTTGTAGTTAAGTTCAAGGTGATGTAGGTGGTAAGCATCAGAGGCAGATTTTGTACTAAGATATGACTCCAGAGCTGCCCTACTTTCCATTGTAGCATGCTGAAGCCAGTTGTGGAAGACATTGAGTTTTGAGATCAGAGGTTTGTACTTTATTGAGTAGACAGCGAGGAGCCGCTGAAGATTTCTAAACAGAAGTCCATTAATTAGTAAGATGACTTTTGGCATCTACTGGAGTAACTGGGGGAACAGAAGCTGGACTGCTGGAGGGTGTGATTACAATCTCCTAAAGGCAGGGGGAAAACCGTCTCCTTCCTTCTCTATCCCCTCCTCCTTCACCCTTCCTTAAAACAACTTAATTAGATACATATTCTCATCTAATGTGACATCATCCATATCTTACCATCAAGTTTTCCATAAAGGATCCACCCCCACATCCTGGAGGCCTTCCCTGACTCTTTTAAATCTGAGGGCACCCAGGGAGATTCCCAGCTGTATTAGTGTGATCTTAGAAAAAGAAATAGAAAAAGATGATTATGTATTTGTGTGTAACTTGTACTCACACTATCATTAGTGCTAAGACTAGCTGGCCAAATGTTTAGTTCCTGTGATGATAAACACCCCCAAGAGTATAACAATATATCAGTTTAGTAAAGGCAGAAATGTTTAGCAAACCAGTGCCTAAATGATAGAAAAAGAACAAAGTAGTAGTTGATGTCAGATATATGGCAGGTTAACATGTAGTGAGTGTTTTGAGTTGCAGACCCCAGTAACAGAGGAAAGAGGACTTCAAACCTACTCATTTATTTCAGAAAGATTTGTCGTTTTTATTTATATCCTGTACAATCCAGTTGCTAATTTGTGTTTCTGTTGGGAAAGATTTTCAGGGGAATGGTTAACTTCACTTAGCACTATCTGTGTTTTCAAAATTAGTTTTCTTTATTGTGGTTAAAATGGAGTAATTCTGTCACCAGGAATTCTGTTGCTGATTCTTTACCTAGGTAGTAGTGATGTGATCTCTATTTTTTAAGGAGATTAGAAAATGAGGGTAGGGAAAACTGTAAAAAAAAAAGAAGAGAAAAGAAAGAGATAGGTGACTTGCTGGTTAGAATCCTTAATTTGCATCAGAAAGACCTGATTGTGAATCCTACCTCAGAAACTGTGTAACCTTGGGCCAATCACTTAACTTTTTATACGTCTCAGTTTCCTCATCTGTAAGATGGTAAAGATGTCTGTATTGTCTCAGAGGGTTGCCATATGAATTTAATCCAACAGACCCATTTTATTTAGCACTTACAATGTTCATGATGAGGCAGCTAGGTGGTCCAGTGGATAGAGCAGTGGGCCTGGAGTCAGGAAAACCTGAGTTCAAATTTGGACTCAGATACTTATCTGTGTGACCTTGGACAAGCCACTGCACCCTGTTTGCCTCAGTTTCCTCGTGTGTAAAATGAGCTGGAGAAGGAAATGGCAAATCGCTCCAGTATCTTTGCCAAGAACACCCCAAATGGGGTCACAGAGTTAGACACAACTGAATAACAACAATATTAGACACTACTGTGTGTTGGAGATTCAAAGACAAAAACAAATTGAGTCCTTATCCTTAAGGAGGTTACCTTCTAACTAAGTTAAATGAAATTATGTAGAACACTTTTATTTTTCCTTTGGAAACAGCATTCTAGATCTAAAGCACATTATAAATGTCTGCAATGATAAATAATGTAAACATTAAACTTACTGAAGAGAGGAGGGGTGTCCATCTGATTATATCACCCTTTCCCCCTTCTCAGTACAATCTAGTGACTTCCTGTCACCACTGGAATCAAATGTAAAATTCTCTGGTTTTTAAAGACCTGTATAACTTGCCCTCCCTCTACCTTTCCAGTCTCTTTATACCTTATACCTCCCCCCATGTACTTTTGGATCAGTAGCACTGGCCGCTAGCTGTGTCTTGAACAAACATAGTCCATCTCTCAATTTCAGAGATTTTTGCTGGTGGGTCTCCCATCCCTGAAGTGCTAGCCTTCATTTCTTTCTCTTGGCTTCCCTTAAAGTCCAAGTTAAAAATTCCATCTTTGACAGGAAGCCTTTTCCTATCCAACTTAATTTTACTAGGTTCCCTCTGTTATTATTTCCAGTAGAGTCTGTCTATAGATTATTTGAAGATAATTGTTTGCATGTTGTCTCCCCATTAGACTATTAGCTCCTTGAGAACAGGGATTACCTTTGTATTTCTTTGTACCTCCTGTACTTTGCACAGTGTCTGGCACATAGTAGGCACTTAATAAAGGTTTATGGACTGACTGCAGTCATTTTTTCTAAACAGAAGGTGAGGTCTTTATATTTCTTTTCACAATAATTTTTCACAAATTTTATTTTAAATTTGTTAATTTCACAATATTTTAAAAAATGTTTATTAATGTATATTTTTAAAAAACAATCTGTCATTTTCGAGCAACTCTCTTTTTCCCTTCCCACCAATAAATCATGCACCTAGTTGTAGTCAAGAAGTAGTTAAGTTGTTTTTATTAATTGGCTCAATGGTAGACTTGGCATTAGGAAGACCTGAGTTCAAATTCTGCCTTCTAGACATGTAACCGGGGTAAGTAACTTAAATTCTTAGTCTCATTTGCTAATAATAGTATCCACCTCATAGAATTATTTTGAAAATCAAATGAAACATGTAAAGAGTTTTGCAAACCTTAAAGTTATATGTGTATATTTGTGTATGTGTGTATGTATATATGTGTGTATGTTTTCCCATTTAAGAAAGCTGTCCTACTTTTGTCAAAATTAGAGGCTGTGGGATCATTGACTTAAAGCCAAAGGTAACATGGGACCATATAGTCTGACCTTCCCCAGATAAGGAAAGAAACTGGCTCGGAAAGTTTCAGTGACTTTCCCAAAGGTATTGTATAGATAGTAAGTATCACAATCAATGTCTGAACCCATGTTCTCCAATACCAGGGCCACTCACTGCATTTTCTACCATACCCAATATCAGTGGAAGGGAATTGAATGAATTGGGGCAAGTGTGGTTGCAATTGGTAGAATAATGACTTTAGACTGGGAAAGGACAGTTGGGGGTAGGGTATCCAATTTATCCTTTTCTTAAAAAAACTAGAAATCTGACAAAAACCTGAAAATCCTTTTCAGTTTGCAAAATTTTGTTGTTCCTTTATCTCTATCTATTGTCCTTGCCATTTAGCTAATCACCTTTATTAGCCTTTGGTCACATTGCTTTTCCTTTTGCTCCTAGCAATTTTCTTCCAAGCAGTGATCATCTGCTTTGCTTCCTTGGGACATTTTTCTTCTCTGTCTTCCTTATGGCCCTTTAAGGACATGATTTCTGAATTCCACTAAATGTGCTCTCCAGCATGCTTTCAGAAACTATTTCTTAATGTTCTGAGGACTGTGAGTAGTTATGTATGGGGAACCTGAGGCCCAGTGAGGTTAATTGCCTAGCCCAAAGCCAGCCAGATGATACATATCAGAAGCAGAGTTTTTTCTCTGATAGGCTAGTGTGTTTATTTTTCACAACCACAACATCCTAGTGTCCCTCCCATATGCATTTTATATACCATGGTGAGTTAGGAAGTATTGCTCAGATATTTACTTCTTTCTGGGGTCCTTCCAGTTGCATTTTATTATAGACCAGGTGGTTGGGTACTTAATTTTCTTATATTTTCTTATTTTCTTATATTTTTTTTCAATTCTTAAATTTTTCCTTCCTTTTGAAATATAACTGGACAACTAGGTAGGTGGTAAAGTGGATAGAGTGCTGAGCCTGGAATCAGACTCATCTTCCTGAGTTCAAATCTGTGTGACTCTTGGCAAGTCACTTGTTTGCCTCAGTTTCCTCATCTGTAAAATGAGCTGGAGAAGGAAATGGTAAGCCATTCCAGTATCTTTACCTCAGAAACCCCAAATGGGGATATAAAAAGTTGGACATGACTGAAAAACAGCTCAAGAACAATAAAAATGAGAAATGTAATTTCTTTGTTCTTCCTTGTTTCTAAGTAGCATTGATAACTGACCTTCCATTTATATGACATTTCAGTTATAATAGTTCAAACATACACAACATTTAAAAGTGGCTTACATACATAATGCATGTAAAGGATCATCTTATTTGATCCTTGCAGTAACTTTGTGCTATTGTCCTTATTTTACAAATGAGGAAACTGAGACTCAGAGAAGTTGATCACCTAGTCTAGATCCTGGTGGCTTTATCTTCTTGCTCCCGGATCATTCTCCTTCCTTTCTTAGTGAGTTCAGTGCCTTGATCATAATCTTCCAGTCCGCCCTATCTTTTGACCTTACATATTAATGGATTTTGGTACATATGTTGATGTTTCCTCAACATCAGGGGGCAGCTAGGTAGTGCTGTGGATAGAGTACCTGAAGTCAGAAGGACTCATCTTTCTGAGTTTAAATATGACCTCAGACTCGTACTAGCTTTGTGACCCTAAGCAAGTCCACTTGACCCTGTTAGCTTCAGTTTCTCTTCTATAAAATGAGCTAGAGAAGAAAATGGCAAACTACTCTAATGTCTTTGCCAAGACAACCCCAAATGGGATCACCAGGAGCTGGACATGACTTAAAAGACTGAACAACCACACAAGAACCTCCCAATTCCTCAGTCTTTTGTTCTTATAATGTACTCCTCTACTTTACCTCACCCACACTCAATGATAATTAGTTATATGCTTGATTTTGATTTACATCTCAGGTGTTCAACTGCTATGATAAAGAACATCAAAATTCACTTATTGGATCTTCGCCTCTTACCTTCCATTTCTCTATTCCCCAAACCATTGTTTTACCTCACTGGGACTATAATTCCTTCCCTGAACTCCTGCCCTACTCGTGTTGCCCCCAGGATTTCCCCATCACCCCTGCTCTAGCTTTATTTTTCTCACTTCTCAACTTCAACTTTTAATTGAATTTTACATTATCCTATACCACCCAGAAGTCCTTTTCTGAAACTACCTATTTCTATGGAGGACGTTGTCAGTTCTTTAGTTAACCAGGCTCATTACCTCATTATCATCTTCAGCTATTAGCTCTATCACCATCCATATCCAATCTGTCTCTACCTCTTCTCTTAGTTCATTTCTTTCTCTTCCTTCAGGCAGCCATTGCCTTAGTTCTCACCCTTGTCTCCTCTTACCCAGGCTATTGCATTGCTCTCCTAAATGGCTGCTTCCTTCCCTGCCTTCTCCAGTCCATCCTCCACACAGCTGCCAGTGATATCGCTAAAAGCTTAGTCCGACATGTAATACCTTTCTCAATAAACTGCAGTGGCTTCCTATTACTTCTCAGTTTGGCATTTCAAACCCTTCACAACATGGTTCCAAACTACCTTTGTAATCTTATTATGCATAACTTTCTTTTACATGCTCTGTGGTATGTTCAAACTGGACTTTTTAATGTTCTTCGAACATGAGTATCCCAATCCCCATCTCCATGCTTTTGCATTGTCTATTCTCATGCTTGGAATATATTCCTTCTTCACCTCTCTCTTTTGGAATCTCTAGTTTTCTTTGTCTCTCTGCCCAAACACCATCTACTCCATGAGGTCTTTTTCAACCTTCCCTAACTACTAGTGTTCTCCTCCACCAAACCTCCCTAACTACTAGTACTGTCCTCCACTAAACCCTCCTTAGCTACTAGAGCTCTCCTCCACCAAACCACCTTCTATTTGTTTTATATATTCCTCTGTTCTTTCCTTTAGATTGCCTTTGAATCCTGTTTGAGGGCAGGGATGTTCCACTTTTGTCTATATTATCTGCAGCACAGAGCACAGTACTTGGAGCATGGTACATGTTCAGTAACTGTTTATTAACTGAGTGATTGATAACATGTTTATCTAACTAAAGTATCTGAAGCAAGATTTGAACATGGTCATTCTTGATTCCAAGGTCAGAGCTTTAGCCACAATGCCGCATTATTTTGCATCAAAAGTCTGTTGTATCCTATCATAGAACTCCATTAATTCTGTAAGCATTTATTGTTTCCCATGTGCAAAGTATTGGTACATCCTGAGTATATAAAGGTAAAAATTAAGGCAGAACCTGCTCTAAAGGACTGTATATAATCAGGGAAGCTACTTGTGCACAAATAAGAAAAAAAATTATATACAGATCAAGTAAATTGAAAATAATTTGGGAGCATTAACAACCTGGGAGATCAAAAAGGGCATATTTTAGATGTGGGACTTTAGGTGATCCTTGAAGGAAGTTTAGGGTCTTAATAAGAGGTGAAGGTAAGGAGGGTGTGAACTTCAGGCCAGGGAGAGAGGCCAAGCAAAGACTCAGACCACAGATAGAATGTTTTGATGAGAATCAGTATGAAAATCAGTTTGTAAGAATAGGTGGAGCCAATAAATTGTGAAGGCCTCTAATGTCAACCAGGGATTTATATTTTATCCTAGGAGTCAATAGGGAGTCACTGAAGTTTCTAAGAGGTGAGTGATACAGTCTGGCTTTTGCTTCAGGAATATTAATTTGGCAGCTCTGTGGAGGATGAATTGGAAAGGGGAAAGATTAGAAGTAAGAAGACCAATTAAGATATTTCAGGAATCCTTACTCCTGATCTAGGGTGGTGGCTCGCATCTCACCTCCATCTCTATGGTCATTGGAAAAGTATATTAGAAATATTTTGAAACTAGAAGCGACAAGATTTGTCAAGTGATTGGCTCTATAGAGTGAGTTACCAATGACCCCTTGATTTAGAAATTTAATGACCAATTCGCAATCATCATCCTCCATTTCCTGCACCATTAGACACTGCGGGTCACCTTCACCTGGATGTTTTCTCCTCTCTGGGTCTTCATGACACAGCTCTTTCTTGATTCTCCTCCTATCTGTCCAATCAGTCCTCAAGCTCCTTTGCTGATTCCTCATTCAAGTAATACTCAGTGTCCATCCCCCAAAGGCTCCCTCCTCAACCCTATTCTCTCCTTGTTTTTTGGGGGATGGGTGGGAGGGGCTTTATATTCTCCTGGGTGATCTCTTCAACTCCCATGGATCCAGTTCTAAACTCTCTTCTAATAAATTGTATCTTATGGATCCAGTTATATTCTCTATTCTATTACCAAATCTATATATCCAGTCTTAGCCTTTCTTCTGAGCTAGAGCTCTCATTGCTAACTGCTTCTTAGACATCTCCAACTAGATGTCCTACAGGCATCTTAAACTCAGTACGTCCAAAACAGAATTATCTCCAATCTTTTCCTCTTCCAAACTTGCACCACCATTTTGCCCCAGTCACTAGTGCTCCCTCCTTGGTGTATCTTTGACACTTCATTCTTAGCCCCTATATCCAGTCCAATGCTAAGTCTTGTCACTTCTCCCTTTACTACATCTTTCATTTCACTCACAAAGTCACAACAATTCAGGTTCTCCTCTTCTCACCAGAACTGTTACTATAGCCTTTTCAGAAGCCTCCCAACTTCAAGGCTCTCCCCATTCCAGTCCATCCTCCATTCTGCTGCCAGTAAACCACGTCACTTCCCTTCTTTGCAAACTCTAGTGGTTCTCTTTTACATATGGCATCAAATATAAAGTCTGTTGTTTGGCATTAAAAGCTCTTCATAGCCTTCATAGCCTTTCCTTTCCAGTTTTCTTATATTTTACTCCGCTCCCGGCACCCTATGAACTAGCTCCACCAGCCTTTTTACTGTTCATTTTCACTGACTTGCTCATGCCTAGAAAGCTCTTCCTCCTCACTTCTACCTCTTAGTTTCTCTGGCTTCCTTCAAGACTAAGCACATATCCCACCTTCAGTGAAAGACTTTTCCTAGACTTCCCAGATACTAATGCCTTCCCCTCTGAGGTTACCTCAGAGTAATGTAATATTAATTATACCATTATATCATTATACTATTGTCTTCCTCCTTAGGATGTGAGCTCCATGAAGACTGGGATTTTCTTTTTGCCTTTCTTTGTAATTCCTAGCACTTAGCACAGTGCTTGGCCCATTAATTAAGTACTTAATTAAATGCATATTGACCAACTGAGAGTGAAGAGCCCAGGATCTTGGCTCTAGAGCTTGAAAGAACTTCAAAGCCTCTTTATTCCAGTCTCTTCATTTTTCAGATAAAAAAAGAAATGAGGTACAGGGAAGGGAAGTAAGTGACTTGACCAAGATGACATAGTGTCACAAATGGGGTTTGAATCCCCAGTAACTAAAGGCATCTAGGTGGCATAATGGATAGAGCACTAGACATAGAGTCAGGAAGATTCATCTGCATGAGATCAAATCTGGCCTCAGACACTTACTATCTGTGTGACTCTGGGTAAGTCACTTTACACTGTTTGCCTTAGTTTCCTCATCTGTAAAATGAGCTAAGGAAGGAAATACAAACTTCTTCAGTATTTCTACCAACAAAACCCCGAAATTGGGGTTACAAAGACTTAAATGACTGAACAGCAGCAACAGCAAATTAGAGGAAAGATGGAACTAATAGTGATGAGGTCCGTTGGTGATAGGTGGACCCAAAAATACCGACAGTCCGGGTCATGCTCCAATGAATTCGACTCAAGCCTTCTTAAAGCCAAAGAAAACAAAGTTTATTAAGGATTCGCCAAATTGGGTTGCCTCTTACGGAACCTAACCTTTTGTAACGCTTGTATTCACAAGCGGGCCAGATACAATCCCAGCTAGACAGAGTCTGAGCTGGATTGAATCTGAGCGCCTTCACTGAGGCAAGGTGGGACTTAAATACAGAAAAGAGTATAGGAGGGATGGGGGGTGAGGGGGATCTGGTAGTCTAAAGTGATGGGGGAAGACGTTCAGGAAGGGCCTCCAAGGAGGATTAAAGGTTGAAAATGGCTGGAGGTAGTCAACAAACATCAGACTAGGGGGTGCCTAGGTGGTAAACAGGTAGGGCAATCTAGAGATAACAGACCACGGTCAGGTTCTGTGGAGAGATACAGGGCAAGCTCAATTTGAGTCAGGAGCTTCCAGGGGAGCCCAAAGCAGCTCCCAGAGTCTGAACCCCATCAATAGGCATGTACCTTTTTGAAGAATTAGTGGTTTGGTTTTGGTGAAATTATTCTCCGAAAGAAGTTACCCAAGAGGACGTGAAAAGAGTCTTACCGCAGAAAGGAGCGTTATAATGAAATATAAAGCAAACAGGCTCTTACTTCCAAATCCTTTTCTAAATAGGCGCGCTAATAAAAACATATTGCGTTTTATTTGATGAGCTAGCTAGACAAATAGTTACATGCTATGGTCATAAAGCCATATAAACTTTTCCCTGGTGCTACCTCTTAGAAATCTTTTATTTAATTTTCCTATTTGGGGAGATTGAAAGCTCGCTTCAGAAACCATCACATTGACCCCAGCTTGTTCATAATGAGGATGCTGGAATGAGGAGGCCTTGTAGATCCCTTGAGGGTAATCCTGGGAAGGTTGGTGTTAAAGGGCTTCTTCAAGATCAATAGGAGACTCTCTGAGCATTCTTATTCATAGGAGGCCTCTCTGGCTTTAATTCAATTCAGTGAAGTTTTTAAGGACCTTGATTTTTGATGGTTGTCTAGCAGATAAAGAGCTAGGCCTGGAACCAGGAAGACTTGGGTTCAAGTCCAGCCTCTTGACACAATACAAGTTGGATAATGCTAGACCACTTATTCCAACACCTAGATACTCTCTACGGCTCTTAAGTTGCAGAAAAGAGTGCTGATGTACATTGGTAGAGGAACCTTCTTTATCTGGGAGTTCTCTATCCCAGTGGAATCCCAGATCAAGTTCCTCTTTCTAATATGTACCAGGAACGGTGCTAGGGCTAAGAACTGGAGTCATACAAAGACAAAAAGAAAATAGTACCTTTTCTCAGGGGGCTTATTTTCTATTGCTCTAATTGTTCAGGTTATTGAAGGATGATGTCAGCAGAGTGAGGGGATTCTCAGGATGGAGTAACTGCTTTGGTAATAGTCTTGTAGAAAGTGCACTTCACTGGAAGCCATAAGTCCTTGGATAAGTCAGTAACCTTCCTATGCCCCCCTTTATTCATCTGCAGAATGGGGAGGTGGTACTATATAGAGTTCTAAAGGCTCCTCCAACTATAGATGTCTGTGATTCCTTGAACGAGTCGGCCTCGTTTGTATCTTTTTCAGGAGTTGGATTTCAAATAGAGAATGATTCAGGATATCTGCCTCCCCATAGATTGGAAGAGCTCCTGTCAAAATCATAGTTCTTACCTGAATGTGACCTTTAAAATGTCTGCAGGTTCTGCTGTGTGGGATGCAAGGGAAATGCCCCAAAGGAAGATCTGAAACCTCAGATCAACTTCAACTGTAAAAGTCACTGTAATCTCTCTATGAGAGGGATGGCAGTGTACTAAGAGAGCCCCTATGGAGTTTTCTGGAGTTCCTAAATTCTCTTTCTCTAGGCTCATTAACTTGGTTGTTGCCAGAGTTGGAATTGTTTAATCAGTCTCCATTAAAGCTGGGCTCCCACTTGATCTCATTTTGTGTAGTATAACAGACTTTCCTGTTACTTTTAAGGCCCTCATTGGCATACACTACACAGCCATGTATGTCCTTGTAGTGTTCTTTTACAAAGAAGGGGGGGTGGGGCAGGAAGAAGGGCAACACTAACACTAAGCTTGTGTGATACTGGGAGTTCAGTCTCAGCAATGTATCTTCAGTTGGACATGGCTTGGGGCGCCAGATGGTATTGCAGCCTCCTGCTGTGTTAATGAATAGGCATTTGCTGGAAAACCTTGAGTTGCTCTTGAATGTTCCATGCATAAAATGTACCTTAAACATAAAACTCTGCCAGTGGCAATTTACAGGGTTTTTCTTCTCTCTCTCTCTCTCTCTCAAACTCTCTCTCTCTCTCTCTCTTCCCCTTTCCCTCCCCTTTCTTTTTTTTTTAAAGCAAGGGAAAAAAGGGGAAATGATTTTTGTAATGATGTTCTATCCGTTGAATTAGTTTTATTGACAAGCAGTATTGTTGCCTACTTCATTTTTTTCTTCTTGTGGATCCTCAAGAATATATGTGTTTAGCTTCATGCCATAGAAGCTTTCATACTTGTGTCTCTGCATCTGACCAGGAAGGGTGGACAATGGGGAAATACTCAGAACTAGACTTAGCAGCATTGACTGCCAACTCCATTAATGTCAGTTTCTCAGGGGGCTGTTTGGACCTGCTGCTACATGTGACATGAGTTTACCAGGCATTACTTCAAGATGCTCTAAGTAGATTCTCTGTCCTTTGGCCTGGCAGCTACATCACTGAGAGCTAAAAAGGGAAGCAAAGAGTATAGTGTCACTTTATTTTTTCAAAGCCTAACATGATAAAATCTTTTGCCTAGATGCTAAGAACCAAATTGGGATTAGAACCCAGGAGTTCATGGTTCTGTCCCTGATAATTTAACCCTGCAGATAAATCATGACTTTGTACTTATGCAAAATTAAGGTTTTTCTTTTTAAGAAAAATTATTGAAATTTCCCTTGAAATCTACAAGTATTTAAGTATATAAATATAAACAAAAGAAAATGCAGGTAACATGGTACAGTGAAAAGAAGCTTGCATTTCCAGTCATTAGGACCTGGGCTTAAATTCTACCTTTGTAACTTTGGGGGAAGTCATTTTAGTTGTCCCTCACTTTCCTCCTTTATAAATAGGAGCTGGTTGACCTCTAATTCTGAGTCTATCATCTTTTTTTAAAAAATTTTTTTCAATAAGACCTGTGATTTCCTTACCATAGGGCATTCCCAGTGAGGAAAAAAAAATCTATTTTCATCCTCATTGAGGATACCCTCAATTTGTACATAAATGAAACCCTCATAAAATAAAGATTTTGCATAGATGTTAGTAGGCATACGGGTAGACAGTTGATATTTACTTGGTCACCTTTTTTTCAATTCATTGAGATCCTAGACTTTTACCCTGCCTTTGGTATTTTCTCTTCCAACATATGTACGGTGCTTTGCAAATCTTAAAACCACACCTGTGTTAATGCTAGCAGTTATGAGGCAGCTAGGTCGTGCAGAAGATTCTGTGTGCCTTGGATCTGGAGTTAGGAAGATCTGGGATAATTAGTAGCCATGTGACTCTGAGCAAGTCACTTTACCTCTGTTTTCCTTAGTTTGCCCAACTGTAAAATGGAATGGTGATAATAGTATTACCTACCCCCAGGATTGATGTGAGGGTCGAATGAGGTAATATTTGTAAAGTGCTTTACAAACCCTAAAGCACAATATGAATGTTAACTGCTATTGTCATCATCGCGTCCTTATTGTTAATTACCTCGTAAATGGGTCTCTCAATGCTCTCTCAGCTGTTGCCTCAAGCGTAGCTATCCTCTATATTATATACATGATCCATCCCAGTTTATTTTAGCCTCTGAGTTCTCCTCAGAACCATTTCCCATTCCTCTAAACACTTTAGAGTCTATGATGTAAGGGTTCAAGTATGGTGGCTCCACTAGTTTGTTGTAATACTTTTTGCAAATGCTGCTATTTTCTTCTATTTATAATTCTCCTTATCTTTCAGACCTATGATTTCTTAAGTGTCTGATGAGAAATTCAGAAAGTATGCACACACCCAATATAATAGACTGTCATATATTAAAGTGGAACTTGGCCCTTTGCCTGAAGAAACAACAAAGACTCAGCCCTTCCCAGTCATTGAATTACCAAGTAGTGATTGTTGGCATACCTGTGTTCTCTACTGAGATGCGGGAAAGACCTTCGTTTAAAAAGACTAAGGTCACCGCCTACATTTGGAGCTCTCTCCAGTTGTCCTGCTCTATATCTTGCCTTTGGACCCAGATGGCTATGAAGGGGAAACTGAGGCTGGTAACTTTGTGCAGCTCCACCTCATGTAAATCCAGTTTATTTGCAAGTCGTGACATCACCTTCCTGACATCATGGTCTTCAAGAAGGAAGGACAAACAACAATCTGTGTCCTCAAACTGACTCATTCTCCTTTCTTCATTCCTGAGTGGGATTCAAAACTGAACCTTCTCAGGGTCTGAATTTGGAAGTGTCCTCAACCCAGAAGGTACTAGTGTTCTGTCCTGCTTAAAACTAAACTGTCTTAGAAATGCAACATATGAACGCTTTCTAGTTGTCAGTGTCCAGATATCACATGCTTCAATACCATCTATTTCTTTGTCATGAATGAGGTCCCTCTGCCCTTGCCTGCACCAGGCACATTCAAGAGCCAAGTGTATGTACAAACATGCAGGATGCCTTTGGGGTATCTGTGATTCTCTACCATCTTTGGAGAAACTGACACTAAGTGCACTTTAGCCAAGTTACTGGGGTTCTGATCAGCAAATATTTACTAGAGGATCTTTTCATTTCTTTGTTGGCTCAGCTCCTTCCTGAATATGTGGAAGAGTATAAGCTGAAGAGGTTGATCTCTGCCTTCACAGGACTGTAAGGAAGGGAGTTTCTTTTAACTGGTGAAGCAGTGAATAGAGCGCTGCACAGGAAGACCTGAGTTCAAATTTCCCTTCTGACCCTTAGCAGCTATGTTACCTGGAGCAAGATGCTCAACCTTTGTCTGCTTTAGTTTTCTCAGCTGTAAAATGGGCATAACAATAGTAGGACCTACACCCAAGGATTGTTGTGAGATCAAATGAGATAGTATTTGTTAAAGCACTTAGCCCAGTGTCTGGAATGTGGTAGGGGCTTACTCTATACTTGCAAAACAAAAAACCAAACCTAGTATGCCCTCCTCACCCTCATCTCACTGCTGCAAACTCCCTTCTCCTCCCTTCCTCTCTCTTCTCCTCCCTTCCCCCTTTTATTGCCTTTTTTAACACTGCTTTTTCCTAGTTCTACTGCTGTAGCTTCCTGGCTGTTCTTTTCAGTTTGCTTTGCTGGATTTTTCTGGTGGATAAACCCACATGGGATGCCTCCATTAAGAGGCTCACACTCAAAATCACTCTGATTCACTTAGCAAATCCCATAATATAGTTGGACTGGGACACTGAAAGCTTCTTCAGATTTTTTCAGTAGAGGGTTGAGTACACTGCACTTGAACTAAGTAAGGGAAGGATTGTTGATTTCCCTGATTGAGATTTCATGGCTGATTTTGTATTTTAGAAGACAGGGTACCTGCAAAGATCACTTCGAGGACAGGACTTTATTAGCTAGATGTATGCTCTTGAGTGGAGGTGTTAGGCACATACCCTAAGGTCATGTGTGACTTCAGTACTCCAGACAAATTAAAAGGTAATCAGGAAATATGTAACAAAATAAATTAAAATGCAGTAAAACATAGATGACATTTAAAATGAAGTCAATATGTAGCTGACAGGGATCCTTCTGTATGGACTAATTTGATACTGATACCACTATTATAATGATAAAGAGTATTGTAATGGACATCCAGGGTTCAAATTTAGATTTTCCTATGAATAATAGTGTGATCTGGGGGTAAGTTATTTCATATGGTAAGACCGTGGTTACCTCATTTATAAAATAGAGATTTAGACTGCTTATAAAGTTACTTAACCTTTTTGACCTTCAATTTCTTCAACCATAAAATGGAAATAATAATATTTTGCACATGTAGGGAAGTACATGGCAAACTTCAAAGTACTATATAAATATGAGTTGTTGTTACTGTCCCTTCTGGCTCTTAACATTTTGTGATTCTCTGTATAAATATGTGGAGTTTTTGAATGCTGGAACTTTATAGCAAGAGAGCATCTATAGCATTATCAGCGAGCGGTATCTTGAAGTATAGAAATCAGCCTATCACACTTGGTAATTTTTCCCAGAGACTGCTATTTAGCAGCATGTTGAACGATTAGTTTTTGGAAGTGTAGTATTCTTATCAGTGTATTTGTTTTCACTATTGTTTCATATCCTTTTGCTTGACATTTACATGGTCACTTTCTTTGACAAGCTCATGGTGCAAGCAGAGATGGAAATTTCTGTTGACTTGTAGTATTCTCCTAAATTTCCATTCCTTTTTAGCAAGATTACTTATGACCTACTCTTAATGAGTGACAGGGAAATATATATATATTTTTACTGTTAAAGTGGAAAAAAATGAGCCTATGGGGAAAGTCTTTTCCCAAAGTGACATCTGGTTTTCTCTTTATTGCATATTGTCATCATTTGAAATGAAAGTTAAATATTATTTTTTAAATCTTCTGACCTATTTTTGATGACAACATATATACAGTTCTGGGACACAGCAATATCTTGCTCATGTTCTTTAGTATTTATTATTCTACAGACTATTCACAGATGGAAAAAATAATTGATTTTTGTAATTGAATCAAAGTATTGGGTTGGAAAGTTATCTTCTGTAGGCTTACTGAAGAAAACATCTTCAGGGCATTTGTTAAGTGGATAGTACAATAAGTATGAATTGTGATTTATTGGGATATCCTATAAGGTTTTTATTTATTCTAGTCTATCTATATATTTTGAGAGTTTTTTGTTTTGCATAGCTTGGCGATTATAAAAATTGGTTGGCAGTTTCTATTAAAAATGTTTTCCTTTGTTCGGATAATTGTGGACAACAGTTCTATCTGTGATAATAGTCCAATTTCAATGCAATTTATTGGTTGAATTGTAATTTGTATTTTTTATGGAACTTTATTTATGAAAGTCAGTTTCCTCAAAACCTTTGATATACAGCAAAAGCAGTAAGTAGAAGAAAATTTGTATCTCTAAATGCTTGCATCAATTAAATAGAGAAAGAACAGACCAATGGATTGGGTAGGCAATTATTAAATATAGGAAAAAGAACAATCAGAAATTCCCAATTAAACTCCAAATTTTAAATCCTGAAAATTAAAGGTGAGATTAAAAAAATGAATGCAAGAAAATAATTGAATTAATAGATAAAACTAAAAGTTGGCTTTCTAGAAACAATAATGAAATAAACCATTGGTTAATATGATCCAAAAAGAAAAGAAAATCTCATTACTAGTCTCAAAAATGAAAAGGGTGAATATATCACTAATGAAGATAAATTCTGAGCAATTATTAGAAGTTATTTTGCCCAATTATATGCCAATAAATTCAACAATTTTAGTGAAATTGAAGAATATTTACAAAAAAAGATGAACTGCTTAGATTAATTGAAGAGGAAATAGAATATCTAAATAGAACTATTTAGAAAAATAAATTGAACAGGTCATAATTGACTTTCCTAAGAAAAAAGCATCAGGACCAGATATATTTAGAAGTGAATTCTACTGAACATTTAAAGATCAACTAATTCGAGTGTTAAGTAAATAACTTGGAATAATAGGCAAAGGATTCCTACCAAACTCCTTTTATGAAACAGATGTGGCATTGATATCCAAACCAAGAAAAACAAAAGCAGAGAAAGAAAATTATAGACCAATTTCATTAATGAATATGGATGCAAAAATTCTAAATAAACTACTAGTCAGGAGACAGCAACATATCACAACCAAGTGGGATTCTTATCAAGGATGCAAAGATGGTTTAACATAAGGAAGACTATTAACATAATTGATCATATCAATAATAAAGTAACAAAAACATATGATTATATCAATAGGTATAGAAAAAACTTTTGACAAAAATACAACACTATTAAAAACACTTGAAAGCATAGGCATAAATGAATTTTTCTTTAAAATAATAAGCATCTACTTAAAGCCATTAGCCGTCATTCTCTGAAATGGGGATAAGCTAGAAACCTTCCTGATAAGACCAAGAGTGAAACAAGGATGCCCATTAACACCAGTTCTATTAGAAATGCTAGCAATAGCAGTTAAGAGAAGAAAAAGAAATTGAAGGAATCAGAATCAGCAAGGAAGTAATCTCTTTCAGGAGATGTTATGATGATGTGCTTGGAAAATCCTAAAGATTCATCTAAAAAGTTAGTTGAAACAATAATTTTAGCAAAGTAGCAGGATATAAAATAGATCCACATAAATCATCAGCATTTCTACATATCTCAAGAAGGGATAGTAAGAGCTACCCCATTTAAAATAACTGTAAACTGTATCAAATATTTGGGAGTATACCTGCCAAGACAAATCAAGAAAAAGTACATGAACATAATTATAAAATACTTTATGTATAAATGAAGTCATATTTAAATAATTGGAGAAATATTCATTGTTTTTGGGTTAGCAAAATCAATAGAATAAAATTTACAATTCTACCTACTCTATCCAATGCCATCTCAATTAAATTATCAAAAAAAGTTGCTATATTGACCTAGAAAAAATTCCTTTGGAAGAATATCTGTTGAGATGAACTGTTGGATTACTAGAAAGCAATCTGGCAGAACTTTGGTTTAGATTAATATCTTTCACTGTTTACCAAGATACAGTCAAAATTATGTTCTAGGGAGACAGATATAAATACAACTACAACCCTACCCTTATGGGATTCATAAATCCCTCCATTTCTATGAACAAATTTACATGACTCACCTATTCCTTGACACCTCTTTGGGTGCATGTCCAAATTCACGTGTGTCACCCATGGAGGACCTTTTGATTCTAGTCTTAAATTTTTGGCTGCTTCATAGCTTCTGTCTGGAGGTAAACTGCTTTCAATTACATTCAGCAAATCCATTGGCATTTGTTTGCTGAAATCATGACTGTCTGTTACAAAAGGATTTCTCTGTAAGGCATTAACTTTTCTCATGTGCAAGAATTATCAAGAATTATCTTGCATTCTGTGACCTCAACCACTGATGGGTTTGACAGGATGAATGTTGATTTTTCTGCAGCTGCCTTAGAGTGATGGTCTTTGTGTTTTGTTAATATTGTATTGTATGCATTTTTGTTAATATACTTTCTATATCTGTTGTGCTGGGTTTTTTTTTTCACCTTCAAGGGTCTAATTTAAGATTGGTGTTGGGGGGGGAGATAGCTCAGTGGTGCAGTGGATGGAACGCTGAACCTGGAGACAATAGGACTTGAGTTCAAATATGGCCTCAGACACCTAAGAGCACTCTGACCCTGTTACTTAATCCTGATTGCCTCCAAAATAAATTGATATAACCTGACTCTTAATTACTTTAAACATTTTTATTGAGTTTAGATTTTGAGTGTTTTAATTTCAAGATTCCATTAAGTCTCTTGACATACAGCCATAGCTTTCTCCTTTATAGTTTTAAACTTGATGAGCTTTGCCTGGAGAAGCCTAAGGTTGTAAATATCACCTTTAGTTGTTTTGATTTGACCCTCAGAAACGGATTTTAAAGTTCTTAGTCTCTTTCTTCGCTATTAAGAGAGAAATTTTTCATATCATTGTGGTTTTTGATAGAGCCATATAATTTGATCTCAAACAGGTACATCAAGTAATAAGTAAGAAATCTTGATATGACTTTTTCTTAAATGTGGAAGGTACATTTAGTTCTATTCAGGAGAGATGATCAAGGGTTTAAATCTAGAAAGAATCTTTTTGTTCTTTGAGCTAGTATTTTATTTTTTCTAATTACATGCAGGATCAGTTTTTAGTGTTCATTTTTATATAAAATTTTGAGTTCCAAATCCCTCCCTTCTTCCTTAAGATGGTAAGCAATTTGATATAGGTTTTGAGTTGATATGTGCAGTCGTGTAAAATACATTTCCACATTAGTCATGTTATAAAAGAAGAAACAGAATGAAAGGAAAAAAATGACAAAAAAAGGAAGTGAAAATAGTATATTTTGATCTGCTTTCAGACTCCCATCAGTTCTTCCTCTGGATGTGGATAACATTTTTCATAATGAGTCTTTTGGATTTATCTTGCATCATTATTGCTGAAAAGAGATCAATCATAGTTGATCATCCCACAGTGTTTTTGTTCTCAGTGTACAAAGTTCTCCTCATTCTGTTTACCTTACTCTACATAAGTGATTGTAAATCTTTGCAGGCTTTTTTGATATTGCTGTTTTTCACAGGAACAGCATTTGATGTTCTTAACATCACATTACAAAAGTTTTTAACCTGTGGTTCATTAATTTATTTTTTAAAAAATATTCTGATAGTTCTATTTTGATAGAATTGATTTCCTTTATGATCATATGTATTATATCTTATGCATTTAAAACCATTATTCTGAGAAGGGATCCATAGACTTCATTAGACTGCTAAATGGGTCCATCACACACAAAAAGAACCTTCACAAATATGTCAAGTAAGCCCAAGTATAATGAGGGTTTCTTGTAGTGTTCTCACTATACTTGTTTTTATTTTATGTATTTGCGGTACATGAATAATCCCTTAATGTAGACAATGGTTTACAGTGTGATCAAAAAAAGTAGTATAAATGTTCAATGATTTTGGTTGACTTGTTTAGCAATTTTTGCATCAGTAATAGGTTGTAGTTTGCACCTCTGGGGCTTTTTATCACACGTCATTTTTGTTCCCATTGATCGTTGTACCGGGTGTACCGAAAATGTAAGCACACTTTCAAGCAATTAAAGCTTAAAACTTAAAAGCTTTCCCCGATGGGTGAGAATTTTCTATTATTGTTTATTGTATATGTGAGAAATTTCCCTCAACTTAAGCCATTAAAGCTTAAAACTGCACTAAAATTTTGGGATACCTTATATTGCTCATGCACAAGCTTTCTGTTTTGCTTTGCTCCAACTTTGAAACAGAAAGACAACCAGAAGTTATGTACATACTTTGCTTTCAGGGGTTTTCTTCTTTAATTACTATAAAGGTTTTGATGTTGAATTTTTAAAAATGTTCTTTACACTCTTTTGACTGTGTTCATCTTAATTGTTTGAATTTTGCTTTCAGTTATGGATTAAGGGAATCTAGGATTTTTGCTACACATTTATTTTTCATATTACTTTGCTTTTTGTTGCTTTGAATTGGGTGATATATTCAAGTTTTGTATTGCATGTGCCAACTAGAAACTGATGCTCTCTCCCAGTTCATTTTCTTACGTCTTAAATAGCTTTTTTCAAGTTATGTCTGCCATGATGGTGTTTGATTGTTTGCATTAGAAACATTCCTTGATTGCTCCATTTTTCTCCTTTAATTCTTACTTGGATAATAGGTGCTCCATATGTTCCTGTTTGCTGGTCTTAAAATGTATGTCCTCTTCAAAATCATTGGAGATACTGATTTTTTTTATGTCATTTATTTCATGATTAGGCAGAATATCTGGAGTTTTTGTTAAGTGAATATTTTCAGCGACCTCACCTTTTTTAGCTTTGCCGTCATCAATCTTAGAAGCCCCCCTTCAATTTCATCTCTTATTTCATGTAATTTTGGTCTAGGAATTATTTCTTAACAGTTGCCCAGCAAAATGTTGTTGTGTGACTTGTATGTAGCTCAGGTTTCCACTGACAAAGAGCAGAATGAAGACCCGTCAATGGCAGTATGTTTTCAGTTTTGTTACGTATTAACGCTGTCACATAATGAAACAATTCTTACCTTGATTGCATTTTTTGTGCCCTTGTGGTTTACTGGCGTTAGTGATCCCTACCATCTTTATGGAAGCATCTCCAGCAGGTGGACTATGGATATTTCCTAATTTTTTCCTGCTGAACCTTGCCTTGTATTGGAGCTTTATATGGAGAAGCATCACTTATTTCTCTTTTCTTATGGTCAGAATAGTTTCAAGTAGGGCCAGCCCACAGTTCTGTGCCTCTTCCCATCTGTTTTTGTAACTCTTAGAAGCAGTTGCATCTCGCTGACTAAAATGCTAACCTAATCAGTGGTATTGCCAGAGCCTAATTTTCAGGAGTTTCTGGGTTTGTGCCAGGACTTCATAGCTACCATGGCAGTCTCAGGGCATACAAAATCCCTACTGTAAATTACCATGTCTGGCATTTCTTCTTGCTCTTTTCTGCTTCCTCTTCATTCTCACCCTACTATGAAATGGAAGATTCATTGGATGTGTTATTAATATTATCTTTTTAAAATTACATTCTGTGTTTTTTTTTAAACTTTCCTGCTATGTCCATAAATTTTCCTAATATGCATATATGCTGTTGTTTTCTTGATTGCTTTCTTGTACCTTTAAAACATTTAGGCATTTTTTCACCCAAACCAAAAATGATGTATAAATCTTCATTTTTACAACAGATAAATTAAAGGGTTATTATTCTGTAAAAGGGTTGTTACTTTGTAAAAATATACCTTTAGGTAGCAAGTCAAATCCAATGTTTTGAAACATTTTTCCGCTAACACTTAAATTCCTTACATTTATTGGTCAAAATGGGGAGTATCCCTGCAGTTTTGTAAGGTATTATATTATAAGCCTATCCTGAATCAGGTGAGAGAAATGTTCGGTTGTTGTTCATAGAATGTTTAAGAAATTTGTCTTAACTGTGAAACTAGATCCTAGTAAACAACTCTCCAGAGGTTGTTAGGAACATGAAACATGACTTAGCAATAAGACCATAGAAATATCTAGACCAAAAATCTGGGCCAGGGAAAGGACAGTAGTATTTGAAGCTAACATTTGTATGGCATTGTAATATTTCCAAAGCACTTTATACATATTCTCCAGGTTCATCCTCATAATGACCCTTTGAAGTAGGTGCTGTTATTACCCCATTTTACAGACATAGAAAATTGAGGCTAATTGAGGATAAGTGATTTGCCAAGATTACACACAGCTAGTAAATATCCAGAATTGAATTCCAATTTAAGTGTTCCTGATTCTCAAGTCCTGAGCTCTGACTGATGTCCTGCATACCTGCCGGATGTCCATTATCATTTTGTCTCTGACAGTGAGGTAGGTGTGTGTGTGTGTGTGTGTGTGTGTGTGTGTGTGTGTGTGTGTGTGTGTTGGGGTCAGGGGGTAAGGAAGGTCTTAAAAATAAACTAGACCCTTTCTTTTCCAGGAAGTCAAAGGAGAAGACTGTAGAATTTTTTCCTTGCCGTAGGCAGAATCAAGGATAAGAGATTTTAATAAGACTGGGTTGTAGTGGTGAGGCTTAGTTGAGAAGGAACTTGAGGAGAGGAGTCCCCTTTTCTTGAGTTTGAGTTGATAAAACAAGTTCTAGAAGACCGCTGAAGTATCTCATAGCTGAATAAAACCAAGCCTACATTAAGTGAAATCAGACTTTGATGTACCTTGTACTGAAAACAGGATTGTTGTGACTGATTCTAAGAGTTAGCTGCCAGTACATTTCTATGTAGGACCAAGATTAACTGCAGAGACTTTTGTAAACTTGTAAAATTTCTCCTTATGCTCTTCTTAGTGTTTCCTCATGTACCTACCAGTAGAACTTTTAAACACTTGTTTGGAGGCTTGTGTACTTACTGTCTTCAGTACCCAGGACAGGGGAAAAAAAGGAAAAAGAACACTGATTTCTTTTGGAGTGCTGAAGCTGAATGTTCTGGAAACTAGGGCTCAAAATGCTAAGGTTTATGATTGGTGTTTAATTGTTTATTTTGTTCTGTGTACTGCTGTGACTCCTAGTGTTGCCTTAATCTTTTGGTTTTCAGTTGTCAATTAGGGGAATCAAGAATTCTTGTATTAAAAAACAAATCAGCAAGTCAAGTCTTGCAGAACTCAGAAAGCTGTAGTTGGGAGGGACCTCTCGGATCACCTATACTAACCTCCTTTTACTGATGAGGAAACTGAGGCCAGAAAAGACAGGTGTGTGCAACCTTGCTAAGTCACACTTCACAGAAACACAGAGACCACTTGTGCAATCAGATTATTTTTCTGTGATATACTCACACATGGTTATTCAGACTTTGTTCAAAGCCTCACAGTGTGAGGGAGCCCACTCCCTCCTGAAGTAGTGTATTCCACTCTGAGATAGCCAAAATTATTAGGAGCTCATCTAAGTGGCACAATGGATAGAGTGCTGGGCCTGAAGTCAGGAAGACTCATCTTCCTGAGTTCAAATCCAGCCTTAGACACTTACTAGCTGTGTGACCTTGGGCAGGTCACTTAACCCTGTCTGCCTCATTTCTTCATCTGTAAAATGAATTGGCTAAGAAAATGGCAAACCATGGGGGGGAGGAGCCAAGATGGCAGAGTAGAAAGACTCACATATGCTAGCTCTGAAACCACAGCCCATGGATTTCCTGTAAAAAGAACTCCTGACAAATTCTGGAACAGTGGAAATTGCGCAGCAACAGAGTGAAGGAGATTTCCATTCCAGAGAGCCCTGAAAAACCTAGCCCAAAGGTCCGTTGCGCACCAGACAGGAGCGGAGCCCAGCCCTGCCCTGGCCGTGCAGCCCCAAGAAGAACACATCGGAGCAGGCTTCAGGGACCGAATCTCCAGCGGCCGCGAAGGTCCCTCCACCCACAGATGCACAGGTCAGTGAGAGAGATGTCTGGACCGGCTGAGAGGGGAGCGGGGTGTCTCCACAACTCAGGCCCCCTCAGGAAGCAGAGGCAGCGGGCAGCCAGAGGCTCCCGGAGCAGGCAGGACCTCGGGTTCATTACTGAAGGTCTCTGCATAAACCCCCTGAGGGAACTGAGCCTGGGAGGTAGCCCTGCCCCCACCTGAGCACCAGAACTTAAGTTCACATTGAATAGCAGCCAGGCCTGCTGGGGAGCAGCATTTGATTCTCAGACCCCAAGCACTAGCTGGGCAGACCTAGGCGGGGGTGGAGAGGACTCTCAAAAGTCAAGTAACTGGCTGGGAAAATGTCCAGAAAAGGGAAAAAAAATAAGACCATAGAAGGTTACCTTCTTGGGGAACAGATGATTCCACCCTTCCTCTCTGATGAGGAAGAACAGTGCTTACCATCAGGTAAAGACACAGGAGTCAAGGCCCCTGTATCCCAAACATCTGAAATAGATATCCAATGGGCTCAGGCCATGGAAGAGCTCAAAAAGGATTTTGAAAATCAAGTCAGACAGGTGGAGGAAAAACTGGGAAGAGAAATGAGAGAGATGCAAGAAAAGCATGATAAATGGGTCAATACCTGGATAAAGGAGAGCCAAAAAAATGCTGAAGAAAATAACACCTTGAAAAATAGGCTAACTCAATTGGCAAAAGAGGTTCAAAAAGCCAATGAGGAGAAGAATGCTTTCAAAAGCAGAATTAGCCAAATGGAAACAGAGGTTCAAAAGCTCA
>CM053771.1:250711089-250726228 GCA_028658325.1 Potorous gilbertii | reverse complement strand
CATGAATACTTGACAGCAGCAAATACTTTGGAAAGCACCCCAAAATAGTGGCAGTAGGACACCTTAGGAAGGGCATTAGAGTTGCTGAACACCAGTCAGTGCTGGTCACTTGAATAATATTGACCCCCCTCCACAAAGATTAGGGGTATAGTTACATTTACATGTTATATTTTAAGGGAAAATCACTATCACTTCATTTTACCAAAATATGCCACTGAGCCACCAGAAAATGCATCATCCACCATCCTGCTCCCTTTCATTAACAAGCATCTGGCAATACCTGAAATGTATTCTTAGCACTGTTTGTTTTTTCATCCTTTTTATAGGCGATTATTTCTTAGAGCTCTAAATAGTTCCCCCGTCCCCAATGACCTTTTGTCATTGACCCCATTTTCTCGTTTTCAATAATCAAGATGGTTCTGCAAATGGAATTTTATTCTATATCATTGTGTTTATTTTAAGAGTGAAAACATGCTACTGATCTCTACAACCTTAAAACAATTTTCCTTCCTCTAGTACATGATAACATAAACCTCTCTCTGTGGTTTGTCCACAGATGCCTTAATTCACATTCAGCCTTCAAATTTCCAGGACCTATTCCTAAACTATCATGATCCTAGGGCTCTTATAATCATTCCCTTTTGACATCTATCTGCAGGCTTATAGTGGAAGACATCGGAATGAGGACCAGAATGGCTCAGAGGGTTCAAAACTCTAGCCTTGATATTTGCCATTTGCATATCCCATAAATTTCAATTATCTAAACTCTCCATATCAAGGTTATTTACTGCTGACTATTTTATATTATCAGAAATTGGGAAGACATACACAGTATTAGTTTTAATACTTTGATTTTCTTTTTCTTTTTTTTCCGGGGAGGGGTTGAGGAAAAAATAGATTTTTGTTAATTAAGAAGAGAATTTTAAAACAGAAACCGGACAACAGATTCAAGTGTGTACCAGCATCAGAATCATTCCCTCACTGGTACCTAAGGGACTCAAAAATTACTTAATAAACCAGTGACTCTACTTCTAATTTATAGGAAAGGGTTACAGAGGACCTGAGAAGCCAAGTTGCTTGGACTAGATCACAAAGGAAAGCAAAAGCCAAAAAGAAAACAGAAGGCAGACATTTTCATTAAGTATTCACTGCTGGCAGAGCCCCACCTATCTGAAATACTGAGGGAGTCATCATTCCTGATTCAGTTTTCTTGCTTCTTGGCATTATGGTCCCAAGTTGGCTGGGCTGCCATTTGCTAATTAGTCTCTGGCACTGACTGAAATTCTTTCTCCTTGTTGAAAATGGACATCTACAAATCAACAGGCACCAAGGGAGATCAAGGCTGTGAATAGGAGACAAATTCTGGATGCTACTTCAAACAGCCAGATAAAGATGGTAAGATAGAAAAGTACCACCTTCCCAGGAAGCAACTAAGCATTCATTTAAGGAAGAAAGTGAACCTGATGTTTAAAAAAACACACAACACAGTAAATCTAGAATGTTGGATCAATCCTGAGTTAAAACGCTAATGAAGCTAATTCTTCTTAGTGCTGAAGATAGGGGGAAAACCACAAAGGAATTTTAGGGACTCCATAAAATAGTGTTTCTAAGGAGGCATTCTAGTGAGGTGGAAGGATCACACTGGATTTAAAGTAAGAGTATATGAATTTTAATTCTTGCTGTGCTGCTTAATTGCCTCTGTGGATCACTCACTACCACCTTTCACTGTTTTTCTCACTAGTAAAATGAGATGTTCTGTTAGATTGGTCTCTAATGTCCAAGAGCTGTGAATGGGTCAAAATTATAAATACGGTAGAATCCAGATAACCAGGAACCCAAGGCAAAAGCTAAAAAAAAAAAAAGTTAGTGAGCAGTAATGAAAATAGTTGTCAGAAGGCTGGTGCACTTTCTTCTATTAGAGGAAGTAGAGCAGCCCTCAGGACAGAGATCGTTGAGTTAGAATTCTATGTAAAATTTTGGTTAGTGATTTAATAAGCTTGGTGATCTGATATCCCCTGGCGACTTTCAGCTCTGCCCTAGTTTGCTGCAGACATCAGATTAGAAGAGTGATGTGGGCTGCTGCTAGCAGATCCAGTGACAGCACTGAAAAGTGACTACTGAGGTGAAAAGAAGACACTCAGGAAAAAGGCCCAGTGGCCTGAGGGCATCTAGTGTCTGAACAAACCACTCCTCGTGGCTGAACAGCCCCTGAGGGCATCATTGCATTGTAGCACTGGAATAATGAGAACCTGGAATTTTCAAGAAATAGCTGAATTATTTTCTCTGTGTTCTGTTTACTATGGTAAAAATGGTTAAAAGAAAGAAGAATCCTGAGTGTTCATCCTTCATTGCTGAAGAAGACCATGCCATCAGAGATATGATGATGTGACTTGCACTTACTTGACTTTGTTTTGAGTGAGGGAGGATTGTGCAGGTCATCAGCCTCACTTCTCCTCCAGAGCCATCTGAATCTAGTAACCAGATATTCCTCAGGATAGCTGGAGATGACCCAAGATGCACTGGGAGACCTTGACCAAGGCTTATGCAGATACTCGTTTAGGGAGAGGTAAGGCACATTCATTGAATAGGCCTGTTTAAGAAGTAGCCAGGGTATGGCCCTTTTAATGAGATAAAGAAAAGAAAGACCTAAGGCTGGAAGGGGAACAGCTGTTGATAATCACTGAAGCCCGGAGAGTTCAGAAGGACAGGCAGGGGGCAGGATCCCATGTTATTTGAGCTTCAGACTGCAGTAGGCTCAAGGGCAAAGGCAGGGCAGGGAAGGGAAGGGAGACTAGCCAGTAAAACCCAAGTCAGCTAGGCATCTTTTGGCCATCCAAATTTACCTTCTTTTGGAGAGGAGAAGGAAGGGGAGGACAAACAGGAGAGGAGGAGCTGAGTCTACGCACAGGGTTGTGTTCATCCTTCATTATTAAAGAAGACCATGACCTCAGAGAAATGATGATGTGACTTTGTTTTGAGTGAGGGAAGGCTGTGCAAGGTCACCAGCCTCATTTCTCCAGAGTCATCTGAATCCAGTGACCTAATATTCCTCAGGGTGATTGGAAATGACCCGGGTAAGACTGGAGTTCAAATTCCATCACTGATGCTTTCTGGCCCTGTGAGCCTGTATTAACTCAATTAACTTCTCTTTGCTCTAGGCACCTCTGAATTACAGTGAATACTCTGATGGACAGAATATTCTCACCCAGGAGTTGCAGCTCCTAAATCTATTCCAATTTAAAGATGTCAAACTCAGATCTTTAGAAAACTCAATAATTCCCAAAGTAAATTTTTGTTTTGCCTTTTTCTACTAATTTATTGGACAGAAACTGCAAAGTGTCTCTTGGCTGCCCCTTGTGAGAGCAAGATGTAGATTGAGAGAAACTAAGTTAGATTAAAGTTGAAGGAGGTCAAGGGTCAAGTTTGCAAACGAGAATATTAATATGCATTAATGTGTCGTTAAAATTGTGTAGGGGAATAGGATCCCTGGAGATGAAAGTACTATATAAACTGTATAGTATACAGAGAACAATCTCAGAAAATATGAGCTTATTAAAGGACACTGGTAATCTGGAAGAAATCTTCTCTTTGGAAATCTGTTCAAAGTGATATTAATGACATTTCAGACTATACTTTTATTTAAAAAGGTGGGGCATGGTGGAAGAGGGAAGCTGTGTAAAAAGACAAATTCAAGGATTTGATTTAGTAATCCACTGAAATTGGCTTTGATCCTTACTTGTGTTAAAGACACTTAAAAAGAAAACCAAACACATTAGCTCTCCAATCAATCCAGTTGAGAGCTTGCTTATGTATTCAAGTTTATAGAAGATTTTGTGGAACAAGAAGAAATAAAAAACACAGTCCCAGGCTATTTAAAGAGTTTATAATCCACCTGGGGAGACAAGACTAACATTTGTGAAAACGTGCAAGGTGCTATTTAATTGAGTACGGAATTGTATGATAAAATAATGAGAATTATATAAATTCAAAGAAGTAGATAACTGTAGATTGGTAAAAGAAGTCTTTTTTTTTTTTAATTTGTTTTCAGCATTCTGCAAGCACTTCCATATATCTTAGATTTTTTTCCCCACCCTCCCCCTCCTTTCTCCCTACCTCCCTACTCCCTCCATGGGACGGCATACAATTTCATACAGGTTCCACACATATATTCCTATTAAATACATTTTCACCTTAGTCATGTTGCATAGAAAAATTAAAATGAATGGGAGAAATCATAAAACAAAGCATAATACAAAAGAAATTAATCTGCTTCATTCTGCAATCAAATTCCATAGTTCTTTTTCTGGATGTGGAGGGCATTTTGCTTTAAGAGACCATTGGGAATTTTTTAAGTCCTTGCATTGCAATGAAGTACTAAGTCTACCAGAAAAATTCTTCGCACACTGTGGTTGTTGCTGTGTACAAAGTTCTCCTGGTTCTGCTCCTTTCACTCAGCATCAGTTCATATAAGTCTTTCCAGGCCTCCCTGAAGTCTTTCTGTTCATCATTTCTTATAGCACAATAGTATTCTATTACATTCATATATCACAATTTATTGAGCCATTCCCCAGCTGATGGGCATTTCCTTGAGTTATAGTTTTTGGCCGCCACAAAGAGAGCTGCTGTAAATATTTTTGTACATGTGGGACCCTTCCCCATTTTTATGATCTCTTGGGGATACAGTCCTAGAAGTGGTGTTGCTGGGTCAAAAGTATGCACATTTTTTGTAGCCCTTTGAGCATAGTTCCAAATTGCGCTCTAGAATTGTTGGATCAGCTCACAACTCTACCAACAATGAATTAGCATTCCAACTCTCCCAAATCCTCTCCAACATTTATCATCTTCCTGTTTTTTCATGTTAGCCAATCTGATAGGTGTGATGTGGTATCTCAGAGTTGTTTTGATTTGCATCTCTCTAATCAATAGTGATTTAGAGCATTTTTTCATATAACTATGGATAGCTTTAATTTCTTCCCCTGAAAACTGCCAGTTCTTATTCTGGTCAAAGAAGTCTTGGAGAATGGTAGAGCTTCCTTCTAAAAAAACAAAGAGGAAAGTCAGGTCAACAATGAGGCTTGTTATGTGCCAGGGACCGTGGTGAGTACTGGGAAATGAAGCCATATGTAGGAAAAAAAAACACAACAACAACAGCTCTTTTTATTGTGGCCCAAACCTGGAAACAAAAGGCTGCCCATCTCTTGGGAAATGGCTCAACAAATTATGGTACATGAAGATAATGAAATATTACCAGTCTGTAAAAAATGATGAAATAGGTCATTTAAGAGGAAGGGACACCTCCAAAGTGACACAGACTGAAGCAGGGCTACAAAAACAATTTATACGATAGCACCAACATTATAAAGAAAACAACTTTGAAAGACTTTAGAACTCTGATCAGTGTAATCACTTCTTGACAGAAATGTGATGGGTTTAAAATGCGGAATGAAGCATACGTTTTTTGGATGTGGTTAATGTGGGAATTTTGTTATGCTCGACTATTTCAAGTGGTTTTTTTTTTTAATTGTTTAAGTAGAAGAGGTTGGCAGGGAAAGACAAATGCTTGTAAAAATAAAAAATATATATAATTTAAAAGGTATCCAATAAGAAGGAACAGGTAGGATTTGAGTTGAGCCTGAAACAGTGAAATTTGGAAAGGCAATGGATTAGCAGGCCCAGAGTCACTCAGTGTAAATAACTGCATTATTTCACATTCCCTTTCCTGACCTAGAAGGACCTTCTCTACTAGAGAAAGATTCTATCAGCTAACGGAACATGGGAATAACTGAGGGGAGAAGACTAACACTCAGCCTTGAAGCAGGTTCGCTATATTGTAGCACATAGGGAGTTCAGTGCACAATGATACTACTGTATGAGAGAATAAGGGTATGAAGTAATAGTTATATGCACATGAGGAATAGTTATATACACATGAGAAGGTATAAAGTGCTTTGGGAATTCACAGGAACAGGAAGATTACTTCCTGTGAAGAATGTTATTTAGATTTCATTTAGTAGGTAGCATCTGGGCTAGGCCTTGAAGCGTGGATTAGATCCGAATAGACTGAGAAAGAGAAGAAAGGCTTATGCCTGGTGGGTTTCATCTGCACTGGTTTCCTGACTTTTTTCCCCTTGTTTATGCATAGATAACACATACACACATGCATGTACAATATAACATTTGCATACATATAGAGACACATGATATATGTATGTACATAAGTATACTTACACACAGCATATGTGTGTGTGCATGTACATATACTCTGTGTGTGTGTGTGTATGCCTCACCTCTATCTCAGTTTTTCTGATCTGAGGCTAAGATTTTCCTTCATCCATTCCAGCATTCCTTTAATTATTGCTTCTTCTCCATATCCTAAACCTACTAGTCCTTTGAAAGCTGTCAATTTCATCCTAATTCTACTCAGCTATTTAGTTAACCTTTATTTCTCCCTAGCAATGACATTTCTGGATTCTCTGTCTTTCTAAGTGTTAGTATTTTAATAATTAATTACGATTCATTTCCTCTGACCTTACCAAGGGTTGACATATCCTCAGACACAAAAATTATAGGCAGTTATTTCCAGGGATGAAGTGGCATCACCACAAAGGGGAGCTGATTGTTAAATTTTCAGTGTGTTATCAGTTACACTTTGAAAATAGGCAAATGTGACCAAACAGGATTTGGTTTACTGTTTTGTTGATTGTCTAGACATAATAGAAATGATAGCTAAAATGTTGATGTGGATTCAGTATAAAAGTGTATTCTGCTTACGTTCCTCCTCACCCCTAAAGCTGGTTGTTTAAACATTTACTAGCATACTTCTGCTTGATAAACTTTGTCAACTTTATTCCTTCTAGAAGAAGTGAGTGAGAAAGGGTTAGCAATGAAAACCTAAAAAAATTCAATTGCAAATACAGACGTTTATTGAGCACCTGTTGCGTTAAAAGTTGGAAAAAACACAATTTAGGTAGGATATAGATCCTTTCTCTTAAAACATGTACAGTATGATGCAGTGTGTGTGTGTATGTGTGTGTTGTATAGTGGCAAGTGGGAAACACTAATGCAGATAGCTATAATATGTAATATATTGAATAGATGTTTTAGAGAAGTACACAAAAAGAGCAACATGAGAACTAAGCGAATATGCGTTTATGTGATGAGCCCTTTGATTTGAAAAGCTATTACAGCATCTTGAAAATGGGGTGCTTAATAAATGTTATATCTCATCATTAGTGGAAATCATGGCAAACTAACATGGCTCATACAATAATTTGTCCCTTTGTAGGGGATAGAAGGGACCTTGGAAGTTATTTCATCCATATCTCTCACTTTATAGAAGGGAAACTACATCAGAGAGAAAGTGACTTTTAGAGATCATAGTTTGTTAGCAGCAAAATGAAGTCTAGGAATTAGCTCCCTTGACCCAAACCACAGTCCAGGTCTTTACATTGCACAGTTCCCCTCAATCCCCCCTACCCCCACTGCTTCACCTTAAAGCATTCTTTTCTTCTCTGTACGTAGCATTGCCCTCAATTCTGTGGGGATGGAAGAGCTAGGAGCGGGGGATACAAAAGATACAAGACACTGTATCATGCACCTTCAAGGATTTGTCAGGAGATGAAAAGCATGCTCCCAAACACGTTCATGGACCATGACAAAGTAATTCTAAAGAAGCTCTCTAAGGACTGTTGTGAGGACCAAATGAAATAATATATAAAACACTTCAGAAATCTTAAAGTACTATCAATGTTGTTGTTGCTATTAATATTATTACTATTAATAATTAAGCAACTAGGTGGTACAGTGGATCATATGCTGGACTTGGAGTCAGGAAGACTAGTTCCTTTCCTGCCTCAGACACTTTTCAGCTGTGTGGCCCTGCACAAGTTACTTAACCTCTTCTGGCCTTAGTTACTTCATCTCTAAAATAGGGATAGTGACACCTACCCCACAAGACTGTGAGGACCAAATGAAAAAATGTACATGAAGTGCTCTGCAAACCTAAAGTCCTACCCAAACGCTAAATGCCTGCTAAGTGAAATGGGGAAGCCAGATGGCAAAAATGAAGACACACCATAGTTGAGTCTGGCAGAAGTGCTGAAATAGAACAAGGTGCTGGGTGTAATGGCAGGAACAGAGGAGGTTAGAGGAAGGACCTTTTTTACATGCTTGAATAGTGATAAAAGCAGAAACCTATGTGTTCTCAAGCAATATTTGCACCCTTTCCCCTAACTATGTCTTTGGTCGTTGGAAAGAAATTTTTGATATCATTGTGTGGGATTGTAAGAGAAGAGAGGTCCCTGTGACAGCTCTCTTGTGGTCCATGGAGATTCATTGATGTATTCCTTATCTGAATGGGAGGTGGGCATCTATTTTTTAGTACTAAAAGAAAGGAGGTATGTGTTGGGTTCAATGCAACTTTGTCTGGTCGTTTTCAGTTGTATCCAACTCTTCATGACTCCATTTGGAGTTTTCTTGGTAAATATACTGGGGCAGTTTGCCATTTCCTTCTCCAGCTCATTTTACAGCTGCAAAAACTGAGGCAAACAAGTTAAATGACTTACCCAGGTTCACACAGTTAGCATCTGAGCTCAGATCTTCTTGACTCTAGGCCCCACCTACTTCCACCTAGCTGCCCATTCAATGTAACATACCATTTATTAAGTTCCTTCTATGTTTAAGGTCTTAATGCTAAGCAGAGGATACAAAGATGAAGTAGGACATGAGTTGTTTGTCCTTCATTTTTGAAGAGGACCATCATTGGTGATGTCTTGACTTGTATGTGAATTAGATTTAAGTGAGGCAGAGTTGCACAGTTGTTAGCTTCACTGTCTCTTCCAGCATCATTGAAGTCCAATGGCAGGAAAAAAGTCAAGATGACTTCTTTGATGTCTAACCAAGCTCTAAGCTTGCTCATCCACCTTTGGTGTCCACCTTCACCCAACTCTCTCGCCTGAGACTACAAGAAGTGGTAGCATGTATAGGAGCCATCTAAGCAGACAAGGTAAAACCAGGTTGAGGGGAACCAACAGGCCAGATCCATAGGTGAGTTAGTAGGATATCTACCCCAACCATGTGAGGACTTTCCCTGTCAGGATGAGTGGATGAATTACCATTAAAGGAACTGAAGCAGGCTCTGTGGAATGCTTAGAGCTTGGTTAGGATATTAACATGTTTACCTGGAAGGTTAGTAGTCATCTAGAAGTTAAGTGACTTGCCTAAGATTTTATCTTAGGCTGTAGAGTTAGAGTTGATGAAGTGGATTAAAGGTGAGCACTGAGAGTTTCGCTTAGAGATATAGTAAGATTAAAACATTTTTAAAGAAGGTTATTGCGTAGAGACTGGATTGAACAAGTTCATATAGTGGTCCAGGTGGAGACTTTGAAAAAGACAGTCCAAACTAGAGAGATATCATGGAAGAAAAATTAGGGAAGATTTGAACAGACTGCTGATGGTGAGTGAAGAAGCAGAAGAGGGCAAAATTATTCTAAGGCTATTCTTCTGGGAGAAGAAAAAGAATGATGTTGTTGAGGATGGTGGGGAAGATAGAGAAAAGTTGCAAAGTAATTAAAATTAAATTCTTTTATTTATATAGAATCATAAAGTTAGTGCTGGGAGAGACTTTAGAGCCAGGTAAATAGCATAATAAATAGAGTGCCAGGATTTGAATTCGAATTCAGCCCCAGATGCTTGCTAGTAGTGTGATCCGAGGCAAGTTATTCAACCTCTATCTCAGTTTCCTCAATTGTAAAATGGGGGAAATAATAGCTAACACTTAACTCTTAAGGGTTGTTGTGAGAATCAGATGATTGCAAAATGCTTGACATAGTGACTGTCACATAGTAAGCACTTAATAAATGTTTGTTTCCTAACTTCCTTATAGGATAAGAAACAGTCAGATTTGACCATTGATAGAAATAGAGGGTGAGAGAGAGAAAGGAGTCAAAGATGATGCTTAGGATGCCAGCCTGGAAGACTGAGAGAATGGTGGTATCCCTGACAGCAACAGGAAAGGACAGTTCATTTCTTGAAAGCAAAAGGTGTTACTGGACATTTATATAATCATGGCCAGACAATGCAGGTTAACAGCTTCTCACGATAAATGGGGAGTCTGAGCCATCATTAGTCTATCTAGCAGAAGGCCTCATGTGACTCTTAGATCTTACTGCAGCAGAAAGGATAGCTTTTCTATAAAACTCTGAGACTGTAATATGTGAAGACAAGACAGCTCCTTAACCTCCTGTTATGTGAACTCCAGTGGCTCTGGAGTCTGCAACTGTTTTAATGATCATTTTGTTAAACCTTTTGTTGATAACTTGCTGGCAGTACACTCATCATTTGACTCCCTTGACTACTATTGTGAGATGAGAGTTTCTCTTACTTGAAGGGTTTTCTTTTTTTCCTCTGGAGGTGGGGTCTGATAATTTCGTATTCCTGATAGGAATTGAGATAGCTTCTGACATTACTGTATCTGAGTACATGGTAATAGTAGTAAGAATTTATATAGCACTTAAGATTTGCAAGCTGCTTTACAAATATCACATTTTAACCTCACAATAACCTTCGGGGAAGTAAATGCTATTTTCATTTTGTAGCTGAGGAAACTGAGAGTCGGAGGATAAGTAACCTGTGCAGGATCACACAGCTAGTAAGTGTCTGGGATGAAATTTGAACTTTGCTCTTCCTAACTCCAATTCCAGTGCTCTGGTCACTGCACACTCTTCTTACCTAAATATTTGCCTTATATTTTTATACCAGTTCCTATTGTTTTAAGAAAGAAATCTCATTCTTCTATGTCTATAGAAAGTCAGCATACTCACTGCTCAGGCTTTTGCTTTAAGCTCATTTTCTGTATCCCAGAGGTGTCAAACAAATGGGCCAGAACTAGGTTAAAATATAATTTGAAATATTTAACAGAGTAAATAAAGTACAGTAGAACATTTTGTTGTTCAGTTGTGTCTGATTCTTCAAGACTCCATTTGAGGTTTTCTTGGCAAAAATACTGCAATGGTTTATCATTTCCTTCTTTAGCCCATTTTACAGAGGAGGAAACTGAGGCAAGTGGCATTAAGTGACTTGCTCAGGGTTACACAGTTAGTAAGTGAGGCCATATTTGAACTCAGATCTTTCTGATTTTTAAATCTGATGCTCTATCCACTATGCCCCCTAGCTGCCCACAATAGAACATAGATAATGTTAAGGTGTGGTTTTCTAAGTCATTATTCAACCAGGGATCATTGTGTAAGATTTAGTATCTCTTTTTTTTCTTGTTTTAAATAGAATATACCAACTAAACACTCTATACCAACAAATAATTATGTGTATACTAGAGTAATTTAACATGAGATGGGCCCCTTCGACGACTTTTCCAACAAACTAATGTATGAACAGGCCTAGAAATGATATCATTCTCTTCCTGTTTTCTCTACCAATTTGTACCCTCAATTATCCCCACCCTCTCGCAAATATTTGCTTTTCCCTCATCTACTGATTCCTTCCCCACTGCCTTCAAATATCCTCAAATCTACCGTCTATCCTTAAAACAAATAAACAAACTTTTGTAGACCTGACCACCATGTCAAGCTGTCATCCTCTGTGTCTTTTTTCTTTCTCAACCAGACTCCCCCAGAATGACTGACTACATGTTCACGGCATTAATTTTCTATTTACTCCTAAACCTTTTGCAGACTGATTTCTGGATTTCATATCTCAAATGAAACTGCTTCCTCTAAAGTTATCAGCAGACCATCTGCTTCCTTTGCAGTACTGACCACCATCTCCTTCCGTATAATTTCTCCTCTCAGGGTTTTCATGACATCACTGTCAGATTATCTGTCTTACCTATCTGACCACTCCTTTTCTTTCTCCTCTGCTGGTTCCTCATCCGCATTATGCCCCTCTAAGTGGGTATGGTACTCCAGGTTTTGTCCCAGGCCCTCTGCGTTCTCTGCTATCTTTCTCTCATTAAACTCATTAGATCCCATGGTTTTAATTGTGATCTTTATGCATATGACAGTCACATCTATCTATGGAGACCTAGGCTTTCCACTGAGATTCAACCCAGCTTCACCAATTGCCCATTGTACATTTCAAACTAGGTGTCCCAGAGAGATATCTCAAATGTCCAAAATGAGTTCATTATCTTTTCCCCAAATCTACCCCTTTTCCAAAATTCATTATTTTCTTTGAAGGTACAATCATACTTCAGTTTCTTAAATTTTTAACCTTGGCATTATCCTTCGTTACTCCTTCACTGTCACATGTATCCAGTCAAGTTGCCAGGTTTTGCCATCTGCCTCCAGAAAATCTCTCAGATCTTGCCCCTTCTTTCTGCTCCTTTAGCTGCTTAGATAAGACCTTCATTATCTTCCACCCTGTCTATCACCACGGCCTCCTAATTGATCTTCCTGCCTCATGTGCCTCCCATTCCAGTCCATTCATTCTCCATTTTGTACCAAAGTGAGTTTCCTTAAGTCCAGATTGATCTGTGGTGCCGTTATCTCCACTGGTTCCCTTTGGACCCTAGGAATAAAGATGAACCACACTACGTGAGATTTATGTCCATTTACTACCTGACCACATCCAGCCTTTCTAACCTCATTAGGCATTGCACTCCAACTGTCACTTTGCCACATAGCCAAGCCGGTCTTACGTTTCCCCATTCCTCCTCCATGATGCTCCATTTCATCACCATGCCTTTCCCTCATGCCTAGAATCAGCCTCTTTCCTCACTTTTGTTTATGGAATCCCTCTTTTTCTTCAAGGCATGGGCAAAGAAGGGCTATTTCATTGTCAAGATTAGGGGATAATGTCAAGAGATTTTAGGGTAAAAAAATGGGAAAAGAGGAATGGAATGAAAGTTTTAGGTGATAGGACAGTGGAAGATGAAGTCTTAAAGGTAGGTTAGTACAGCATTATGGGGGGGGGGCAGTACTGAGGGAGTTGGTTAATGTTCTGTTACTAAGTGAAAGGAGACTATGGTCAGCCTGAAGTTTAGTCAGTCAGATGCCTTAATTGCACTTGCCTTTTGCTTTATAGGAATTATTAGGACCACACTTGAGGCTTGCCTTTACATGTGTTCTCTGTTATAAACCTATAATGCACTTTATGTGAAAATTGTTATCATTATAGGTAGTTCTTTGATCAGACCGTAGTCTATCTATACCAACTCTGCCAGTGCAGTATGATGAAGGCATGCCATGTCCAAGGAGACTCCTAGAATTCATAATATGATATCATATCCTTCAGTCAATGGGACTTTTTGGTTTTCCTTAGTGTGCAATCTTCTTCTACAGATGCAATTGGTGATCCATCTATAATTTATAGTCTTAGAGAATTTCATAGGGTTCAGAGAAGTTAATGGCTTGCCCATGTTCACTTACCTAGTAAATATCAGCCTGAGAATTTAAACCTGGATCTTCTTAACTAGTGTAGCTAGGTTACATAGCCTGCATTTTATCCTTAGGAGATTTTAATCATTTCTCTATATTTTGCATGTTATGATAGTAACTTATTTATTGTGGTAATCATTCATGCTTGGTCTGTAGATCCTCAGGGATCTCTGTCCTATCTTTTTGGAAAAGGCCTTCCTGGTTGTTAAATTTGGTGTAGTTGGTTTGTATTGAAGTTTGTTTCTGCCCAGAATCAAAACACAGACATTTATCATGTTAGGTGTTGTGGATACAAAGACAAAAATGAAAATGCAAAGAATAGATGCTGCTTTAAGGCCAGACATGAGTCTTATTTAAGGACTTCATAATTTGCATGACATAATTTGAAAGACATGAAAGGGGAAAGATTGTGGTTTCGTTTGAAAATGTGTTGAAATGTAGAAGTGAAGAGTGAGAAACTGACACTTTTCAATTTATGGGAAAAGTAAGTAACTCAGGGTTCCTGTATATAACCATTTGATAATAATGTTTTGGAAAGGAGCCATCCAGGAATCATCTTGTCTTCTGAATATTCCTAGGAGAAACCTGCATTTGCCTGGATTGAATGGAATGCATTCTTTTACCTATCTCATAAGCACTCCCCATGGGAGGAATCCCAGTTTCATTCATTTTGTGTGTGGGGGGGGAAGTGCTGTATGGGGGGTGGGTGTGTGGGTGTGTGTTTTGGTTTTTTGGTTATAAACTCAAGCAACCGCTACAGAAAGTGCTGATGGGGATGATATGGGGAATTCTAGGATGAGGACGCTCTCCTTCCCCCCCAGGTGTTTGCTGTCATAAGTGATCTGTCTTCCATTGCCACTTGACTTATTTTAAAATAAGCTTCCTGTTTCAAACATAGTCCAGACTTGTAAAGTTCTATTATACCTGTTAACACACATACTCGAACATGTAGACACATCTTCCCCTTTTATATTTTGTACAGCTTATCACCCTGCCAAATCTTCCCTCCCAGTTTAGTCAAATCCTCAACCATCATGCAAAATATTGAAGTAAGCATTTTTTTTCAGAGTTCACATTTGATAGCCACCAAAGTGGAAACCTGGTACTGTTTCCTGAGAGTTGTCTGTTTTTTGTGGTTAGCTGTGCTATACTAACATTTTTTTCTCCCTTCTGACAGCAGGATGGAACTGAAAGAAGGAAACCGACTGACACAGGAGCCCGAGTGAGACTGACTGCCCTTTTTTGAGACTGACACCATGGATTTGCATCTCCCTTTGGTGCTTTAAGATCCAACCCAAGGAAAGAAGCAACTCCTTGGGAGTCATGGCTTTCTTTGCTCCTTGGAAGTTATCCTCTCAGAAACTAGGGTTTTTCCTGGTGACTTTTGGCTTCATTTGGGGTATGATGCTCCTGCATTTTACCATCCAGCAACGAACTCAACATGAAAGCAGCTCAATGCTTCGCGAACAAATATTGGACCTCAGCAAAAGGTACATCAAAGCTCTAGCAGAAGAAAATAGGAACGTGGTGGATGGGCCCTATGTTGGTGTGATGACAGCCTATGGTAAGTCTTAAATGGGATGTTTCTCTGTTAAAATAACTACTGGTGGTGTTTTAAAAATTACAATCACAGACTCACAGTGCTCTATTAATTAAGTAATTAATTGTGTGTCTTATCATCTGCATCTTTAGGAGCATTCACTAAATTAGCTACTTGGTAATGGTGCTCTACATATCATTTGAGCTGA
>CM053771.1:250681674-250710589 GCA_028658325.1 Potorous gilbertii | reverse complement strand
ATTTACTTCCCTATTTTATGCATTTTCCAAGAAGAAAAACTAGTTTTAAGGGAGTTTGTCGAAGTATTTCTTGCATACAAGCTAATTCATCAGCCTGTCTGCTTTCAGTCTCTCCCTTCAAAACCTGTCTGGTCAGTAAGATATTTGTTACTACTATGCCTAAAATAAAGTTCTGTCTTCCCATAACTTCTCATCTACCTCTTTATCTTGTGATCCTATTCAGTATAAACACAAATCATCATTTTGCAAGAGTTTTCTAAATGCAACTGACCCATTTTCAGAGAATAGCTTAGAAATTAATAATTTAATATTTAATTTTCAGTTAACTGAGAGCTTCAAGGGCATTTCTAGAATTGTTTGTTGAGGCTGTATGAAACTAAAATAATGGTCTCATTGATTTTTAATAAACACTTTGAGGGTCCATTTACATTCAGTGTCTTCATCTACACATTTTATATGCATTTTTTCTCTTTATGGAATAAGGAGGAAGACGAGAGAAATGTTTCTTTCCCTTTTCTGTGAAAGCTAGAGGCAGTGGCATATGATGAATTGAGATGCTGGCCTCTTGACACAAAGATCGAGCTTCAACCTCTGACACATATTGGCTGTGTAACCTTGGGCAAATCACTTAACTGCTCAGTGTTCTAGACAACTTTTTGAAGCCCGTACATTGCAGAGATGCCAACTTGCATTGCTGGAGGAGTTCCAGGATCAGTTACATCATAGGTCTAGTCCTTATTTCTGTTACTTGAAAAACTTTGTGAGAAGAGTCCTTCTTTAAGTCATATGAATATTCAGTGACAAAATTCTACCTACTCTAAGTAGTTCATTTCTTTCTTCATTGCTTCTCATGAATAGTTCACAAAATAGAATATTCTCTCACATTAAAGGGAATAAACAATTATGCCTCAGAAATAAAGCTTCATAGGGATAATGCTAAGGAACAATCTTTGTTTCAATTTCCTTTTCTGAATTGGTGCCTCGTTTTTTTTTTCTCTTTTAAAAGATTCATCAGAAATTTTTGCATATCCTGCTAGAATTTCTTTCCCTTACAGCAAATTGTCATATCAGTTCAAGTTGCTCGGTTTTGTAGTTGAATATGTGCTGGTGAGACAGACCATTCAGCTGTGCTGAAATATTTGAGATCATAGGGTGAATATCATTGACCAAAAGAGAATGGAAGCAGAGGAAGTTGAAGTTATCAGACAGCACAATCTGATATCAATCTTTGAGCAAGTCCACATTTTAATTATTTAAAATTTGCTAACCTAGTAAATTTTCTTTTTCTCTAGTTGCAAGCTGAATAGATCCATGATAGCATTCTCCATGGAGGGGCTTTGAGTTCAAGGCACAGTACTTGGACCTCTTTATTATTCTGATGGCCTGTGTTTCCACTGAATCCATTGCTGTCAAATACAAAATATTGGCAATCTAGTTCTGTAGTTTTTGGAGATGAGAAAACAGGAGGTTGAGGGGTTTAGCCATATAGACAGAATCGAGATTAAAATGCAAGACCCTTCAGTGTCTATCCTACTGCTCTGCCATGTATGCAGTAAACTAAGTATCTCTTCTGAGAAAAAGAAAGGCTACCCAACAATCATCCTTGTCTATAGTTGGAAAGATGTCAGATAGAATATCACAGAATTCCTTTTTTCCCTTCTCGTATCAGATTAATTAAAGATCTTGTAGCTATGCATTAAGAAAGCATTTGGTAGATATGCCAAGTCCTTGCAAGAATCATAGTGGGTTGGTTCAACAGTTCAATACTGAATCATAAAATTCCAAAACTAGAAGACACTGTAGAGGAGTCATTTAATCAATTTTGACTGGTAAGGGTAGTTTCCTGTTGTTCATACCCAAGGAAGTGATAACTGATCATGTTCAATACAGTTTCATTCCTAGTGTACTAGGGTTTACACAAGACAGCCTCCTTGAGGACGATATCCAGTCAGAGGTTCTTGAGGTCTCCGTCAGAAAACAAATAGAAATTAGTGAGCTCTCCAGCAATATCTACCCTCAAACATTTATGTATTAGGGAACTGGAAAGAAACTTTTGATCTCATTTTGTGGAATTTTAAAAGAAAGAATGGTCCCTAGGACATCTTTCTTGTGGTTTCCTTTGGTATGTATTCTCTATCCAAATAGTAGTATCCATCTGTATGAGTAGGAGGAGTATGTTTGTTTCAGTTTGACGCATCAGACATTTAATAAATACTTACTATATGCAAGGTGTTGACCTACCATGGATTTATTTTGTATTTATTCTGCATATACTTGTGGTATAGGTACATACCACCTCTTCTGATAGACTACACCAGCACCTTGAAAACAGACACAGTCATTCTTGCCTAGCAATATTTCCATATTTCTGCTTCTGTCTCCTGCCTCACCACCACCCACAGTCAACAGACGATACAGAAAGTACTTAGTATGGGTCAAGTATGGTGCTAATGTCTGGGATTTCAAGTATGTGCAAGCACCCAAGTCCCTGCCCTCAAAGAATTTGTGTTCAAATGAAGAAAAGAGAACTGGAAGGGAGATGAGATGGGAAGAGAAGTGTTGGGACATCCATGATGCATTTGAGTATAGCCTTTTCCCAATGAGACTTGAGCTTTTGTTGACTAATCAGTGAATATAACTTCTGGGAGGGTCCAGACAGTTTTTAGAAATATTTTCCATGAAGACGAGCTGATGTCTTCTTTCTCCTTTGCTTCGCCAACATATTTGGAATTCATACAGGCATTTTATATAGCCTCCTGTTTAACTTTTAAAATTAGTTTTGTTTTTATTTTTAATTAGTGTAATAACACAGTCTGATATATTTTCCAGTCCCCACTCCTACAGACGTCTTGAAGGGCTTATATTTTTTTCCTTTGGAGGAACTAGGATGTTAGTACTTCCCTGGGAGTAACATTAAAAGCTCCACCATTGAAATAGCAGAAGCACCCTTCCTACTCTGCAAGGAAAGGAAATACTCCATTCTTGGGTGGAAAGTAAAACTGAATGAAGGAAATATTAAAAGCTGTTTGATGTGGCCATAGATGTCTCAGGGAGACCTCTGTCATTTTCATATGTTAACGTAGTTAATTGAGAGCCATCAGTTCATAAGAAAAAACTTTGTAGGTACAATGCTCCTTTTGGGGATTTTCCCCCCAGAGCTGCTGTACTGGAAACATAACTCACCTCACTGCCAAAACCACAGCCAGACATGAAGTTCAGAAAATTGTACATACCACAAGCCCAGAAACTTAGAGAAAGAACTGAAGATGGAGAAGAGGGAATGTTTTGGTTCTTTTATAAACCCTTGCCCTCAGAATAACTGTGTGTGCTTGGGGGGAGGGGGGATGTGGTGGTTGTGGAAAAGTTTGAGAATATTGTTTCACATTCTCCCAGTTGCATCATGTTCTCTTTTCCAATATTGTGGTCACCTCTCATTTAAATTGTGACTGAGACAATTCAGACCAGCAGTTTGGGAGTCAAAAGCAAGAAAAAAATGAATGAGACATTGGAGCATTGGTGTCCAGAGTACCCCAGCAGCCAAAAGCTGCTACCTAGATAATGCCACATGTCATCTTCCGGCTGTCAGCATGTGGGCAGACTGTGGTGTCCCCCTTCCTCTTTCTTTTGCAGGTCAAATCACATTATAAGGAGTCCTTAGGTAGAATTTGTGTCACACTTTCATCATGAGAAATCATTCTTACCACATCAAGTCCATTGTGATGGGAAAGTCTTGTCCAATAAATGATTTTTAGGTCACTATTAATACAAAGCAAACTCTCATGACCAAAGTGAAATGAGGGGATACCATCATGTTTGGGGCTTTAATCAGCACATATAGGACTTAAGCAGTCAATGCCCAGACCCTGCACAATGACCCAAGTTTGTGATTGTAGTGAATCCAAGCGGATGAGTGTAACAGTGTTCTTGCATGGTGCTTTTGGCATGATGGTGGAATTAAGGAACCAATCGACAGTATTTATCCAGAACCTGCAATGAGGAGAATGAACACAAAGAACAAACTTAGGATGTCTGCGTTCTAGCAGAGGAGACAAGTTGCATGTGTATGCAAATTACAGTATCATCATCATAATATCTCACATTTACATAGCATTTTAAGGTTTTCAGATGACTTTACAAATATTTGTAATGTTTCATTTCATCCTCAGGGAGGCGCTGTTATTATCTGCATTTTACAGGTAAGGAAAATGAGGCAGACACAGGATAAGTGACTTGCCCAGGGACACTCAGATAGAAACTTGTCTTCTTGACTCCAGGTCCTGTGCCACCTAGCTGTGAGTGTGTACCCGGGACAAATTATAACTTAAATAAAATATATACATTTTAGTTTATTGGGGGATTAGAAAAAGCTTCATGCAAAAGATGGTGCCTGAACTGCCTCTTAGAAGAAGAGAGGGCACTTATGGGGCAGAAGTATGGAGGGGTTGCCCTCTGGGCATGGAAGAAGGCCAGTACACAAGAGAGAAGAGGTGGAGTACATATGTGTGTGCTTTTACGTGTAGAGTTTAGATGGGGTTTTTATCACTTATTAGTCTTTTTGGGCTTTTTTAACTTTCAGTTTTATTGATAGGTTTTGATTTTACATTGCATACATTTACATATTACTCCCACTTAGGAGGTCTTGTCACATTAGTAAAACTAATAATATAGTAACCTTATTTGAAATTACATGCAACATTTCCCATCTATAGCATACCTAATCTCTCTTTCTTTTAAATGAGGTCTATTTACCCTCCTTTCCACCTCAATTTCATATGTGTGTGTGTGTGTGTGTGTGTGTGTGTGTGTGTGTGTGTGTGTAATGAGAAAGCCAAGTTAGCTCGATTGAAGAGTGAAATATATTGAGCCAGCTTGTGAAGGGCATGAAAAGCTAAACATATGTATATATATTTAGTATTTTTTGAAATGATGCAAATTTCAAAAAAAAAGTTAAAGGTTAAAGTAGATTTCTAGGGTGAGGGGGCACTGAGGAATTTTTTTTTTTTTTGAAAAGTGGACAGTAGGCCACATAAGTTTGAGAATTTCTGTCCTAAAGGAAGTTAGCAAATATTTAATTTCTTCTGCTGGAAGACTCAAACTTAACAATGACCTGAACAAAATTCTTGGAATAGCATTTGACATTGTTGAATCATGTCTCCATGACCCAGCCATACCAGCTAACTTATGTCTCCTCTCTGTACCTGGGCAGTGGTTATACCTGAAATGCTTTCCTGTCTCACCTCTGCCTCTCAGAATTTTTGACCTCCTTCAAGGATGCTCTCCAGTGTCACCTTCTGTCGGAGGCCTTCCCTTCCTTGTCTCTCTTTTTGTCCCTAGTTCCTAGTAATTTCCCTCTAATGTAAACTTTCTCCTACTCAGTGTGTTTCTTGCATGTAGTCTCTGGTATTGTCTCCCCTCTTGGAATATAACCTCCTTTAGGACAGGAAATGTTTACTTCTCTCTGTCTTCACTTTGTTATTGATGAGGTACTCCATCTATTGTGATCCAAAGCTCCCTATATATTGGTAGATAGTTTTTGTAAGTTGTGACCAAAAAAAAATTAATAACCAACCTATAAAACAAGGGCTCATAACTTGATGACTAACCTTGACATTAGCTCCTTTGAATTTAGTCTGGTCCTGGAATGGGACATACATCACTGAAGACATACTCAAAGTCTTTCTAGCTTTGCCAGAGTTTGTGGTCTCTTGCCAGAGCCTTTTGAGAATCCTTGGTCACATCCATTCAATAGTGAGACAGAGGCCCAGGCTATGAATCGGGAGTCCTGGGCTTTTTTTAGGTGTTTGTTAGGTGATGAGTCACTTAACTGAAACTCTCTTAGTAGCTTTTCATTTTGTTCTACTCTGCTTGTCATTATTGTAAACTTATTTTACTGCCTGTGTGTGTGTGTGTGTGTGCGTGCGTGTGTGTACATATATATATATATATGCCACATTTCCCCACTAGGTTGTAAATTCCACGAGGGCTGGGGCCATGCTTTAATGATTTTTGTAGCTCTTGTTATGCTTTGCACACAATAGATACTTGATAAATGGTTGTTTGATGAGTGAATTATTCTGAGAAATTTTTTAACCTTGGTAGTTATTCTTGAAAGACTTCTTTTTATATTGTGTTTATTTTATTTTACTTTTTTAAAAAAATTGATTTTTTCACTCTTTCCTTACTCTGTGGGGGAAAAAAGAGGAAAGAAAACCCCTTGTAACAAATACGCATAGTAGAGTAAGATGTACATTGGTCATACACAAAAATTTGTGTGTTGTTCTGCATTCTGGGTCCATCATCTCAGAAGGTGAGTGAGATGCTTAATTGTTAGTCTTCTGGGATAATGGTCAGAGTTTTTAAATCTTTTTATGGTTGTTTATGTTTGCACTATTGTTGCTGCTCTATCAGTCATTCTCTTGATTATATTCACTTTACTATCAGTTCATAACAAACTTCTTAGATTTCTCTGAAACCATCCCTCTTGACATTTCTTATAGTTATGATAGCTATATTGTATACACAGTAACAATTACATTCACATACTGTAATTTGTTTAGCCATCGCTCAATTGATGGATACCCCCTTAGTTTCCAATTCTTTGTCACTCTAAAAGGAGTTCCTATAAATATCTGTACCTATGGATCCTTTTTCCTCATTTTTTGATCACTTTGCAGATATCGGCTTAGTAGTGATACTGCTGGACCTAATAGTATGCTCAGTTTAGTGACCTTTGGGATATAGTTCCAAATTGCTTTCTGGAGTAACCAAACCAATTCATAGCTCTATCATCAGTGCATTAATGTGCCAGTTTTCCTGCAGCCCTTCTAACATCTGTCATTTTCCTTTTTTGGCAGCTTTGTCAATCTCATGTATGTGTGGTGGAACCCCTTGGTAGTTACTACCCAACATTCTCAAGGCAGGTGTTGTTTAGTTCCTGTTATATAAATATCTCTCCAATGGAAGTTTAGTTATAAAGTATGAAGACATTATAAAGAAAATGTGCCTTTAAGAATCCATACCAAGATGAGGAAATCAGGGCAATTGATAATAGTAAAGTGAGACAAGTTTTTGGACAGTGTCCTCAATTTTGTTTTGTACCATCATTCAAGTGATCAGCAAATTATCTCTCAGTTCTCTGGATGGATTATTATTTACCGTATTTTATCTTTGTGGTGAAGCTAGGGGAAAGTGTTTCGAAAAAGATTATTGATGCAATTTAATGTTAGCTTCAGCCAGTGTGGGAGTGTGTACAGGCAAGGTTAAGGTTTTTAGCCATGTTTTCTCTTCCCACAAATGATCTTCCTTTGCTAAAATTCTAGCAAACCAGTAGATTGAAGTTCATGGATTTGAAGTCAAGAAATATTCCATTAGGTAATGGTAACTCAATGGCTGCTTGGCCAGCCGTCCCAAAGAGAGATTTTACTGTTAACTCACTGTGGAATAAAACCACCTTTATAGTCCAGGCTTAGGCCAAATTTAGTTCTCTACCTTTAGTTCTGCTTTCCAGCATAGCCCAAGCAACTCACAAGTCCATGCAGCCAGAGAGGAGGGCAGCAGTGCAAGACTCCCACAATAGGCACTTAATTAATATTTGTTGAATGACTAAACCAATCAATTAGGACATCTTAAAGAATTCCCTCCAAGCTGGTTGGAATTGTCTTATCCCCCTTTATTTCATACCCCATCTTTGTTTGCTAGCACTCCCAGTGGGGAGGACTGTACAGCTAACAGCGGCACCCCTTGCCTGTTCTGCTCCAAAACTTTGCTTGTACAACACAATTCCCTCTATTTTATCTATTCCACCAGCCCTGTTTTAGTCATATGTCAAAGCTCTGTAGAAAGCACAAAATAGCTAGGGAATCTAGCTGTAGAAAATAGGAAGGCTGTGGTTAAAGTTAGGAGAATTTCTAATGCCCAGAGATTCAGCTCTTGTGCAAGCTCCATATGTACCTATCTAATGACTCCTATAGAGTGTAAGGACAGCCTTCCATTCTTAATACAAATACACTTATTAAATATATTCTACTGGACATAGTTCAAATCCAGTTAAGATAGTGCTTTCCTAACTCATATGTCATCCCTCTGCCAAACTACTCCCTTGTTATCATAGTAGGCTTTGTGGGTTGAGAAAGTGCTCTCAGGTACATCATCATCATCCTCAGTAATATTTACATAATGCTTTACAGTTTGCAAGTCATTTTACATACATTCAATCTTCACGTCAATCCTGTAAGGGTCAATGCTATTATTTTTGCCATTTTATAGATGGAGAAACTGAGGTTGAAAGAAGACAAGTGACTTGTTTAGGCTCACACGGGTAATCAGTAAGCTTCTGAGGCAGCCTTCAAACAGGTCTTCCTGACTCCAAGTCTAACGCTGTATCCGTGGCACCCTCTAACTGCCTAAGTTAATTACCAACTAGAAATAAGAAAGATTATTAGGAGTTGAACCTCCGTATGAAAAGGAAAGTACACTAATCTTTAGCAAAGGAGATAGTAAAAAAAATTTACTGAACCCCCATGGTATTTGGGATACCATGTCAGACCTAGATGAGGCTATGAAAGTCCTTGCTCTCAAGAAGTTTAAAATTGAGGAGTTCATAGTCCTGAGGTGGTTAGGTTTTTATGCTGAATGCTACTGACTCTGTCTTGTACATTTTCCCAGATGCAAATTATTTGATTGGTGACCACAGAAATCCAAATGTTCACCCACCCCCCTGTGAAAACAGGAAGGCAGGTTGTCTCCCCAGTGCTAGCACAGGTTCATACCATACAGGTAAATAACTGAGTCATAAAGACAAATAGATACTAGATCACAGATGATGAGAATCATTTAGTAGTACCTTCTATTAAAGGCTGCTTTATCTAGAAGCTCTTTGTCTCAGAGAATATCAGGCTATGCTTATTTTTCAAATGGGACAATTTCAAGGACAAGAGCATGTTCAAAAAAAGCTATAGAATAGACATGGTCTTTTATCCCCCTACTTCGTTAGTTTCTGAACTTTTCACTCATTTTTCATGGACATCCATCCTTAGAGTTCTTTACCATCCTATATCTTTAATCCCAATTTTTCTTACTCTGCCAGTGTTAAAGTAAATCATTAAGTAGTTATAAAGTGCCTACTGTGCGTTCAAGCCAGCAAAACCAAGTCTGCATCAGACATAGTCACCTCTTCTCCTACAGGTTTTTAATCACAGCACAATGTTATTTTGTCTGGAGTCTTTGATAGCCCAGTAAACTTGGTAATATGGCTTTCCTGATGATTAGAGTCATTTGCTGTCACTGTTTGGGCAGAACTATCCTTTAAAAATACTATTAATTTAAACTTCTACCCTAATTGCATTTCTATTTTTTTTTTTTTTTGTTCTGATGAATTCTCAATGTGGGACGGTCAGGCAGCTTTGACTTCAGCTCCAACAGCTGCTAGTGTGACTATGGTGAACCAGACAGATATATATTTATATCCTATCCATGCTGGGTTACATCAGCTTAACCAGCAAAGCATTTGTTTAAAGGCAAGCTGGCCTCTGTGCCCTTGGAATAAAATGAAGGGTGATAATTTTTCATCTATCTAAATTCAAATTTCTCATAGTTACCCTGAACTATGTATTCCCTACACCTTGTTTCTCCCTGAAATTCAGACCTGTCTTTGTAATACCAGTGTTGTCATATGGTTGTGAGTCATCAAATACTGGAGTCTTCACAGAATTAAAATTAAGTGTCACTAAGAGGACATTGGAAAGGTACTTGGTGGGTGTGAACAGGCTGCAACACATAACAAATAAGTAACTGTGAAGAACTGGAGGAAAGGATGTGTTTAAAGAAATATATAATAATTAAAGAAGATAGTCTGGTTGTGGGGGAAGAGCAAAGAATTGCCACTGAGCAATCCTTGTGAAGTCAAAGGAAAATCATCAAGGTCTCAACAATAGACCCACTGTGGAGAATGGGGACAAAAGACTGAAGATGGATGAGTGTCTTGTGATCTGCATCCATTCACATATCCTTGGGTTTACTTTTACTCATCTGGGGCATATTGTAGATATTTAATAAATGCTTATTGAGTGACGGATCTATATATGTTTTGTCTTTCTGTTGAGGCATCTCTCTTTCTACCTCTCTCTCTCCCTTCCCCTCCCTCTCTCCCTCCACATGTGTGTGTGTGTACATCTATATCTATATCTATCTATGTTTGTATATCTATCTCTGTCTCTATATATCTACATATCTATATATACATATGTATGTGCCTCTGTATATGTGTATGTGGATGGGTGTATGTGTATTTTTTTCCATTGTCTTAGATTGAGGGTTCCCAAAGGGTTTGAATTCATTATTTACTTGTATAGTCCTATATATATGGAAAGGGTTTTTGGGAGGCCTGTTGTATAGGTGATAATGATGGTGTCATCTGGAATGATTGTATTTTGTTCACTAAATCAGCAGCTCAAACTCAAAGTTAGGTGCTTGAGGAAGTGTGCTAACTTTATTACATTCCTAGTCCGTTATTTCATGTTAACATTCAGTGTAATTATGGTTAACTCCATTAAAAAAATGGGGACATTGCTAAGTAAGCATGATTTAATCTTTCTTGAATTTTTAACGCATATTACTCTCTAGCATTGTCATGAACTTGCATTGCCATTGTATTGCAGACTTGCAAGAGCTAATGGTGTTCCAACAGATAGAAAACTGTATTACAGAGAATTTGTGTTCTCCTCCTAGTGTCTTGAAATAAAAACCATGGAATTCCATAAGCAACTACCTTATAATTCATGAGTAATGAATTTTTCCCCATAGGCTTTGGCTCAAAGCTTTCTATCATATAAACACTTAATATTCAGCTAGCTTTGGAAAAAATCTCCCACTGGTATTTTCTGAAGATCACTTTAGAAATGGTTGGGTTGAAGGCTGCTTCACCCTTTTGAAAGAAAAAAAGCCCTATTAGGAGTCAACTAATTTCAAATAGTCCTTATTTTATTTTATTCTGTTTAGATCTGAAGAAAACTCTTGCTGTTTTATTGGACAATATTTTGCAACGTATTGGCAAGTTGGAATCAAAGGTGGACAATCTTGTAATCAATGGCACTGGAGCAAACTCAACCAATACCACCACAACCGCTGTTCCCAGCAGTATAGCAGCATTTGAAAAAATTAGTGTAGCAGGTAAGTGTGGCCAAATGCTATTTTAATGGGATGAGGTGGGGAGAAGTGAGGCATGTGACCACGTAGGAATGAGGAAGCAGCACTTTAGACTGCACTATAAGATTCTTAAATATTTGAAATCTAAAGTTTAAACTTAGTTTGATGTTTAAAAAAACAGCAGTTTTTAATTTTATTTTCATCTTTATATGGTTTGTCCCTTCTAGTTTATATTCTCATTTTACGATGTTTACTTTATAACGAATTCTGAAATGTCTCATTTCTAATTGAGGAGGACACTAGCACAAATAAGTTGAGTACACAAATTTTTCAAAAATTTCATATTAACTTGATCTTACTCCCTACCATTTTATGCCAATCAGATATCTTTTCAAACTTCCTGACACATACAAAAATTGACTTTGAATTCTATCTGCCTGACTCCCTGAATGCTAGGTTAAAATGATATTAGGCAATCAATCAACATAAAGGAAAAAAGTCAACAAGAGATAAAATGGAAGAGAAAGAATAATACTGAATGGATTATGAACCCCTTCATCATCTAGACCTGTTCATAGAGAACCATAAAATCAGTATTGCAGTTGATCAAACTGCTTAAATACTTCCAGTGATGGGGAAGAGTGGCCTATTCCAATTTTGAACACCTTTAAGCCATTAGAAAATTTGTCCTTTATATTGAATGAAAATCTATCTGTAATTTTTTAAATTAGTTGTAGGTCTCTTGAAACAAAGAATAAACCTAGTTTTTCTTCTACTTCATGACCAGTAGGTTATTAAAAGACAGCTGATGTCACCTCTTCTAGGCTTTCTTTTTAGGTTAAAGATCCCTTTTTTTTTATTGGCAATCAGGATAAAGTGATTTGCCCATGGTCATGTGGTTAGAAAGTGTCTGAGAGTGTTTGAGGCTGCATTTGAACTCGGGTCCTTCTGATTGTAGGGCCAGTGCTCTATCCACTGTACCACTTAGCTGCCCAAGATTTCTATCTTTTCTGATTATACATCTTGCCTTCCTGGTCATTATCCTCTGAATTTATTCCAGTTTTCCATGTTCCGTTTTAAATGTGTTATCTACAACTGAGCTTAATATTCTAGATATGGTGTGACCATTATAGAATACAGTGAGACTGTCACTTTCCTTTGTTCTGGACAATATGCGTCTGTTACCAGCCTAAAATTAAATAAGCTTCTATTAATGTAGTCTAAAATCAAATAAGCTTTTTTGGGAAGTTGTAATATTCTTTTGACTCAATGAGATTATGACCTATTTAAAACCTTTCAGTTTCTTTTTTAATGTGAACTGCTGTCTAAGTAAGTTTCCATACCATATTTCAGCAGATGATATTTTAAAAACCCCTCAGACTCAGGGCACTACATTTACCTTGATTAAATTTCATCTTGCTAGCTTTGACCCATTATTTTAGACTGTCAAATTTTTTTTGAGTCCTGATTCTCACGTATTGCCCAACTCTGTGCCATTTATAAGTTGGATATTCATACCATCTATGTCTAATTTCAAGTCATTCATAAAAAATGTGGAATGGAATGGCACTAAAGACAAAGGCCTGGGTGTTACTGCTAGAGACTTTCCAGAACAACATGACCCCACAGCACCACAGACAATCAACTCAATATATTTTCTTTTATCTTTTCTTGAATTGCAGGATTTTGAAATAAATGGGAGTTAATTTTAGGCAAAATGCACTTAGAGATTTTGTTATTGTTATTTTTTTAAAGGACAGATACTTTATAAATATTCTTGAAGATAGGATTACAATTTCCCTATTGTGACTGTCACTTCCAGTTAATGGCTATGCTCTAGGGCTCACATTTGCTATGAGGGCCATCCTAGTAGGCTGAGAGAATGTGATGGAAGCAGCAAGTCAGATCCAAACCTATCCCTCCAACCCCAGAGTTCAGTGCATCAAGTAATTATAAGTAATATGCATATAACTCTACTGGATGGCAACAAAGCCCTGAGTGAGGATAGTTTCATTTAGTTACATATTATTGTTGCTTTCTCAAAAGTATATGGTTTTCATAGCTGCTTTGTAAAAATGTCATGAATTTTGCATAGATTTTGGTGAAGCGCTTCCCCATACACCCCCATTTTTCAGTTTCCTCCTCTGAAATGTCAAAACATTTGTCTTTTAATTTATACAGCTCTGTTTTGTGTGCTTCTCATAATGTTCTTTGCCTTTTTGCAAATTGTAAATTTCAACGTATATTTCCAATAATTTAAGTATCCAACTAAAGAAAGGTATTAAAAATAACTTTTAATTACAACACAGAGACAATGTCATCTAGGACATAAATCCTTTCTTCCCTGCGGTTTTTAACAACTTCTGTAATTAGACAAGGAAACCACCCACTGTGTTGAGCTGCTTATTAAAATATGTAACACTCCCTCATCTGCCCCTCCCCCTGCAATGGAAAATATTGTCAGGAAGGCCCTTGGCTTCATCTGCGTTCTCATCTACGAGAGCTACTGCTCTTAGCCTTCCCATGTCCCCTGTATCACTGCCTCAGAATTATGGCTTTCTGACATCTTTGCCTTATTATATTTGATGGCGATGAATTTCAAAGATCCTCATGAGATTGCTTTCTGGAGTCACTGGGAAGAAAAAGTAGAATACAGTAGTCTGTGAGTCTAATGGGAAGGAGTCTCATTTTTGTATGATCCCATCGCAATGACTCATACTTATTTAATCCATCAACAGATATTTACTGTGTGTCTTTTGGGTACATGTGGGCAGGCTAATGGCACTGGGAGGAAGATAAAAAGAAGCATATGATATGCTTCTTTACCTCAAAAAGTTTATGATCTATTTAGAAAAACAAAACACAACATAATTAAAAGACAACTACTTGGAAGAGGTACTCCGTAGTTTACAGTAAGCTCTAAATGAACGTCAGAGAAGATAAGGTATTAAGGAGAATGAGATTATTTTGGAGTGGAGAAATATGGGAAGACTGCACAAAAGAGGTGAGACTTAGATATTGAAGGATGGATAGGATTTAAGTGAGTAGAGAGCGAAGGCTGAGGGGATAGAGCATCTTAGGTCCGTGTTGTATGTTGGAATATACATGGTGTATTTACCAACCTCATTGAGGTGATCAGTCTGGCAGGAGCAGAAGATTTAGCATGGTGTGAGAAAAGATTGGTTAGAAATGGAAATTAAATCCAGATATTATAAAGGGTCTTGAATGTTCGATTGTCAAAGGTATACAGACTAGAAAAGGGAAGTAAAACTGAGATTGGTAATGGAAACACCTGCTTTTTCAGTTTTCTTAAATTTGGAAGGTACTATAACAAGACAATAGGTCTCTCTGTGGGCTGCTATTCATACATGTGAAAAATCTTAAAATGCTACCAAAATCTTGAAGACACCAAGAAGTGAGATTCAGCCAAGTACCTTCATATCCAGAAATCCTTCTGATCAGAAGTTTCCTTTTATTCATCTGTCCTGTTTCCATTTTATGTCACTTCCAAAAATTTAGAACTCAAAATCTTTTAAAAGTGAATGTTGAAAACTGAAATAAATGAATAAATGAAATATTTTTAAAAGTCTACTTCTTATTTTTTCTTTTTGATAAGATGGAGAAAAGCAAGCCCTTTGCTTTCTATTAAAATAGAATCTAATAATATAGGTAGATAAAATATATAGATAGTTATAGACTGTTTATTTTCAATATCTTGGCCACATTTATAACTAGGGACAGAAATGGTCATCTTAGAAGTACTGGGTTGCATTTTGGCTCATTGAATTAGAAAAGGGCTCTAATTATCCTCTCAACTATTAAAGGTATTTATTTATTAAATAAGTGCCTTGACTGTGCCATGTGCTATTACTATACACAAAACCTATCTTAACAATAAAAACAACTCAAATACCCCCTGATGCCTTATCACAGAATGGATCCTTGGTTCTCAGAAATTTATTCCAGTGATAGGTTCAGACAAACCAGGACCAGCCTGGTAAGTTCAGAGAAGTTCATTTCCAGGACAGCCACATAAAGAAGATTGGGGAAGGGAGGGCTGCAGTAACTATTGAAGCCAAATCCTGCCTCATCAGAGAGGAACTGTGATCTGCATCAAAGATGGGAAGACTCATACTTAGTGATGTTTAGAAGAGAATAGTAATGTGGGACTTTTTTGTAGTGAGTTAGGGTTTACATAGAGCATCTAATCTCTCTCATATGCCTTTGAGACATATTTTACAAATGAGAAAATTGAGACACAGAAAGACATATCGACCTGTTCCAAACCATATAGTAGAAGTTAGAACTGATTTGGAAACCAGATCTTCCTGCCTCCCAAGACCAGCCCTCCTATTCTGACACATTGCCTCCTGTATCTCTGGTTTTGTGGGGAGGGAGGCAGTATTCCTCATGAGACATTTATGATTTAGTTTAATCTCACTGCTGTATGTCATTCGTTCTCAAACTGTCGCGAAGATGTGGCAAACATTGCCCTTGAGGTGAGAAAATCCTTTTTTTAAAAACAGGATTACTTATATTAGTTGAGTGAAGTTTCCCTTCTTCCTTCTCTGCATTAAGACATGTGGTAATTGCTCAGAAATGTACTTCCTAGTGTGTCTGATTGCTCACTGATGTTTCTTATTGCTTACTGTTGTGTCTTATTGCTTGCTGATGTATCTTCCTGTTGATTGCAAACTGTCTTTAAATTGTGTACTATGGTAGTGGAAGTCAAGTTTCTGAAATTTATTTTCCGTGCAGTGACTCTCCCTTTTATTCCATTTAAGACCAGAAAACTTCATTTTTAAATGATATTTGTCCCAAGTTTTTATTTTCTTTAATGCAACAATAAATGTTTTAGCATATACTCTCTGTAAGGCACTTTGGGAGATACAAAGAGTGTTTGACTGTTGCCCTCAAGGTACATGTTGTTTAGGAGAAGATACCCCATTTGTCGAATGAGCAGATTGTATTCTGTGTCCTATAAACTCACTGAGATGCTGCCTCTGACTTACAGCTATTGGTAGCTGATATTTATCTGGTGCTTTTTGGTTTGCAAAGTTATATATGTTTATTATCTCATATCATCCATTATCTATTTTCATAAACCTATGAGGTAGGTTTTATTATTTCCATTTGAGGGATAAAGAAAATCAGGCCAATGGGTCAGGGTCATATAACTAGTCAGGATCTGAAGCAGGTTCCACACTCAGGTTTTCCTGACCCTAGGTCCCAGAATGTACTGTATGTTATAAATAGCTGTAATAATAGGAGGTAGAGTGTAAAAGTGATAAAGGAAGGCACATAGTATTTATTTTAGAAGAGGATGCCTAGCTGGGCACAAAGCATGGCTTGGGTTTGTTTTGTTGAGTTTTTGAGTTAAGCCTTCAGATGTAGGGGCATTAGATGAGTGGAACTGGTAGGAAATGAGAGCGTGGAAGGGAGAAGAACCTTCCGAGCAAAGGCCAGAGGTGTAGGAGAGGAAGAGGTCAGTTAGGTTGGCACATAAGATGAGGAAAAGAGGAGTAGGATGAATTGGGGTGGAAGAGGTAGATTGGAGCCTCTTTTTTTTTTTATCATCCTGGACGTTTTCATTCTCTAACATTTATGTCCCTCAAGTAAACATTAGTTAATATCTACCTCAATAAAACCAAAAGGTGAATTTAAATAAAATTAGTTATAATCCTTGATGTGAGTTGGTTCTTTGTCCTCAGGATTAGGAGTGAGGAAAAGAAAGGATGAAAGAGCAGGTTTTCTAGAATCCCAAACTTTAGCCGTTATTCATGATCTGTTACTCTCTGATTTTAGTTTCTGAAGTAGGCTACTAGAGAATTTGACTTATATATGAAGGAATGTAGTGCCCTGTTGGATGGAGGAGGCGGAGGAGCAGATAGAGTGCCATGCCTGGAAGTCAGGAATACTCATCTTCATGAGTTCAAATGTGGCCTCAGCCATTTACTCGCTGTGTGACCCTGAGCAAGTCACTTCACCCTGTATGCCTAGATTTATTTATCTGTAAAATGGACTGGACAAGGAAATGGCAAACCACAATGGTGTTGTTGCTAAGTAAACTACAAATGTGGTCACAAAGTGTTAGACGCAATGGAAAAGCTACTGAATAACTAGAAAAGTATGCTGTTACCTACTTTCAAAATGACGTGGATTTTTGGAAAGATTGACCCGTGTCAATAGATGGTTTCTCTGTGGCAAACTCTAGCTTTTCTGTACTTAGATGGGTTTGTAGAGTGGAGGGTGCAGGTCAGGACAGAGCTGAATCCAGAGTCATGGGTAAAGTTTAAGTGCTTGATAATAAAGAAATTGAGTTTGTTAATGACAAAGCCTATCTTGTTTTTGTTCATTGTATTCCTAACTAGTAGGTACAAAGCACGAGGCTTAATATTTATTGAATTATGATGAAAATAATATTAACTAGCATTTATCATAGCACTTGAGGTTTGCCTAGCACTTTACAAATATTATTTCATCCTCATAACAACCCTGGGAGATGCTGTTATGATCCTCATATTATAGATGAGGGAACTGAGGCAGAGGTTGTGACTTATCCAGAGTGACCCAAATTTTAAGTAAAGATTTGAAATGGGGTTTGAACTCAGGTCTTCCTGATTCCAGTTCCAAGGTCCTATCGCTGTGTCCCCTACCTACCTCTAAAGATGACTTAAACATTTAACCCTTTACTTGTAGGTTCTATTCACTATCTAAAAATTGTTCTTCTCTACTTGTACTTGTAGGGTTTCCATACAAATGAGATGAGAAGAAGAGAGAAATTTTCTTCCTCCTTACCCTATACTTAGATGCACCTACAAACACTATCCTTTGGCTCCAGGTTTACCACCCATAGGTCTTTCATTGGTTAGCTACCTAGAATGCAAGTCAGCAATATGGCTGACATTGGACAGTAGCATGCTGAGTGTATCAGCAGATCTAAATATGAGTGTCTATGTTATAGTTAACATCGAGTTACAGGCTAATATCCAACTGAGTTATTGGTTAATGTTGAATGTTCAATTGTAGCCAAAATTCAAAGGAAAAAAACATCCTTGTATTGTAAATGATCTAATTTACAAGGTTAATTGGAAAACACAATCATAAAATCGAAGGTGCATTTTCAACTCAAGTGGTTGTTTTCTGGTGTTTGAGTTTAAGTTGAATATTAGGCAGCCCTTCATTTCTGGAATATTTTCTCTATAATATGCCGTATCCCAGCATTAGGTCATCAAGTCAATGGATTTTGACTTGTATTCTGAACCTTATCATTTATCTGTCCAGTCATTGATGGAGGAATTTATTTTAAAGAAAATAAAAACCATATCATCATACTTTATCATTTGGAAATTCAAAATGACAAATGGCTCTGCTGAGTTCCTGGGTCATGTTTGAAAGCATAATTTTCCCCCTTTTGTATTGCTAATGGGCCTTGAAATTAAGTTGGATCTGTTTTGTTTCCTTGATCATGTTTGTTCATGGGCATTATCAGTTAGGCTAGGATAGTCCACAAAAATCTTGACCTGTTCACCTATGCAGCTTCGTGATCCATATAGTATCCCAGAAGGCTCATTTAGTAAAACTGAAAACCTGTTGCAAAGGGATTTCCTTCCTATTAATTTTACTAAGAGACTATTGGTTTCTTTAAGACTCATTTCTTTTAATTTCATTCTTTCAAAGGGCAGCATTAAGTATCTTGATACTCATCAGAAGTGATTCTCTTTGGGCCTCTAAGGGAAACACATGCCATTGTTAGGATTTTTTCTTTGTTTTGTATTTTTTTCCATTTAAAAAAAAAGAAATTAGGACTTTACAGTGCAAGGGAAGAGGCACTCAACTCTGAATCTCTTCCCCAGCAGGTTAATGGTTTTTGAATGTTTTCAAACAGGAGGAGCTTAAGGTGTACCTAGCTTGCCAGCTGCTTGGTTGGCAAAATATGGAAGTTACAAGAATGAGAATTTCTGTCTCACAGCTGAAAGCAGACATCTAGAAACCATAAAATTCAGATCAGAATTCCTAGGAAGGTTGTCTCTGTGCTGTCTCTGTCAGACATCTGAATAACCTAGTGTATAAGACCTCAAAGGAAGACATCGTGCTGTTCTTCAGTTGTTTTTCAATTGTGTCTGACTTTGTGACTCCATTTGGTTTTTTGTTTTTTGGTAAAGATACTTGAGTGGTTTGCCATTTCCTTCTCCAGTTTATTTTACAGATGAGGAAACTGAGGGGAACCGGGTTAAGTGACTTGTCCAAGGTCATACAACCAGTAAGGGTCTGGGGCGTGATTTGAACTCAGGTCTTCCTGACTCCAAGCAGGGCCCTCTATCCACTGCACCAGCTTACTTCCCAGGGATATCTAGGGAAGCAGTCTATAGATGTACTAGATCACCGAGTATAGGGACCTTATCTATCCTAACCTAAAGAAACTACTTTTAAACATGCAGATCCCATTAGTTCTTCTACCATCCCATAATATGTGCATATACCTATACTTGTACATATTAGTCTTATTTTTAGGAAATTCTTAAGAATGATGAGTCAGCAGAATATTTTAAAATAAATGTCTTTTTAAAAATTAATTTCAAGTAGAATAAATAGTAAGTTATAAGTGTATGAGTCATATCTAAGGTAAGCTAATGAAAATACTGTAATTTACAGTTACAAAATACAGTTGGCCTGCATTACTGAATAGCAAGATGAAACATTCTCTAACAAGCAAGAATTGTTAGACAACACTGAAGATGTTATCGATGATGTTCTTGTGCCCTTGTTTTGAAAAGTAGTCAAAGGAATTGATAGGAGATTGAAATATCTCCTTTATAACTAAGACCTTGATAATAGGCAAAGGAAGAGATTATTTTGAAGTGTTATATTCATAATACTACACATATCACATCTCAAAAAGTGAGACCTGAATTAATTAGATTCTCATTCAGTTCAATAAACATTTAACTATCTCTGTGCAAGACTTCATGCTAGTTACTAGAGATATAAAGGAAAGGTAAAATCAAAATACTACTTGTGTGCAAGGAACTTAAATTCTCCTCTGTAGATGGGAAAAGGAGGGTGATAACAGCATACAAATATGTACATAATGCAATTTTTGACAATTGGGTGAGTGTGAGATTCAGGGACTGCTTTGTTGAAAATTTGGCACCTGAACTTGAAGGAAAGTAAGCATTATGAGAGAGATGAGGATGGAGTTCATTGCAGACATGGAGAATGGTCTATGGGTAGAGGGATGCAGGATAAAGTGCCAAACTTGGGGCATGGTCAATATTCCAGTTAGGCTTAAAAAAAGTTCACGAAAAGGGAACTATAAAATTAAGTAGGAGCCAAATTGTGGAAGACCTCCTTATATATCAGGATGAGGAGTTTGTGATTTTTCTAGAGGTAATGGGGAGTTATTGAAGACTTCTGAGCAGTGTCGTGACACTTTAGTATCTTAGATTATTTTTGCACCTGTGTAAAAGGTGAATTGGAAAAGAAGTTAGAAGAGACAGACCAGTTAGCATGTTAACACAATAGGTGAGAGTTGATGATTCATTTATTACTTCAATAATCACATATTCAGAACTTATTATGTAGTGGGCCTTGGTGATGAGAAACTTAGCTAGGATGATGGGGATGATGTGAATGAAGAGTAGGGGAATGGGTATGAGATGACATTCAACAAAGATTTCCTTATCAAAGATGTTGTGAAGATAGAATTGATGAGACCTGGCAACTGATTGGATTTGGAAGTTGAAGGTGATTGGGATCTTAGTAGTGTGGTTAACAAAAATAGAGAAGCTTGAAGGAGAAGGGGCAGGTATAGGTGAAAAGGTAATGAGTTTTGTTTTGAACATGTTAATTTTGAGGTGCCAATAAAATAATGAGTTTTATTTTGAACATATTTTAAAATTAGAGTTCCAGTAAGATAGCCAGGTAGTTGAAGTAAATTGTTGGTCATGTTGGAGACAAAATTATAATTAAATGTTGAGATTGAAGGACAGATGGTAATAGGTTGGAAGTGAAATAGGTGGTAAAGGGATGGAGGCAATGTACTAGAAAACTGTAGGAATTTGTGAAAGATAAAAGAGACATAGTGGTAGTTTGAGGGGATGATGAATAAAGTCAAGTGAAATTTTTTGTTTGTTGCTTTTAAGAATGGTAGATCTAAGCAAGACCTGAGATAGCAGGGAAGGAGTTGGTTAGTAGAAAAAGAGGGAATAATTGATGAGAGAAGCCCACAGAGAAGACAAGAAGAATTGTACTTGAGCCATCTCTTTCTTAGAGATTGGAGTAGAAGAAGAGAGGAAGGTTGAAGATGTAGGCTGGGATACTTAGCCTGATGTCTATGAACTTAAAAAAAGTTTGGGTTACTATATTTTAACATAACTGATTTCCTTTATGCTCCTGTGTATTTTGTTTTATGCATTTGAAACCATGATTTTGAGAAGGTGTCCATCAGCTTCGTCAGACTATCAGAGGGGTCAACGACATAAAAGAGGACAAGAATTTCTTTTATGGTAGAGGATTTTTTGAGATGTGGAATAGGGGACGCTGGAGCTCTTGGTCTGGATAGCACTGAGTTTCCTAGTGAAGTCAGAGAACATCTGCTAAAAAGGAAGATGGTCAAATGGTTTGTAACAGCCACTGAGAATTCAATTAAGGAGGAGTAAAGGGATTGGACTGGAGCATCGAGGGCCTATCTAACATGAATTTGTAGTCAGCTTATTGTGTCTACTTCATGTGTTTAAGTTAATTCATGTATTTGTGATGCAAGCTTTGTTTTGGGAATGTCTTTTATGATTTGGGGTGATGGAGAGCAGTCATCTGGTCTCTTTCATAAAACATTGGTAGCATCATCTTCAAGATGCTTTTTTGGTTGATTTTCATAATTTTAAGGAATTGACAATAAGTTAGCTATCTATTCCCATCCTTATTTTAATTTTATAAAGAAATTACATGGCACCAGGCTGAGGGAATTCTGTTCTTGAAAGTAATACTCAGGAACACTTCTTTAGTATTTCAGTTTGCCCAGAGTTGGCAGTGAGACCTACTTTCTATAGAAAGTGTGACAGATGTGGTAATGGATACATGCCATATAAACATAGCAGAATACTCTGAATTCTGTGAAATTTTGCCCAACCAGAAGAAACATGTTGTTTATGCTTTCCTATGAGCTCCCTAGTATGACAGGCAAACCCTGGTCACTCACTAGCTAATGAGGATGCTGAGCTTATAGACTCTAATGAGGATGCTGAGCTTATGGACTCTTTTCTTCTCAAAACTTTGATTTCTTGAGAGGCTAAGAACTGAGCTAAAAGCTTAATTCTACCCCAGAATTTCCCAGTAGACCTTGACAAGGTATAATAGCTAACATTTATGTAGTGCTTACTATGTGCCACACACTGAACTAAACACTTCACAATTATCATCTCATTAGATCCCTCACAACCACGCTGAGAGATAGGTGCTATTACTGTCCCTATTTTAGAGAGTCAATGACTTCGCCAGGATCACACAGCCAGTAAGTGTTTGAATTTGTATTTGAGCTCAGGTCTTTCTGACTTCATGTATGGTATTCTATCCATAATGCCACCTCGCAGAAGTTAAAAGTTAAAACAATCCATAAAGATTGCATTGATTCAGTCCCAAAATGCAGAGTTGTTCCTAATTAAACTTTGTACTCTCAGGTATTTTTTTCCTTGTAGCAGTTAGAAATTCCTGAAAAGTGACATAAGTTCATACCTTGATTCCTTCCCTTAATCTCAATTTATAGGGACTGATCAGAAAAATCACTGGTTGTATTTATGGACTTGTCAGAGCTGACCCAAACTCCTAGGGGTCATTCAGTAGTTGAATTTCTTAATCTGAATTTGGTTTCTTTAAAAATTTAGTATTTTGTTAACTATCATAATATAACAGATTTCCTCTGTCATCCTAATTATTTTATTTTATACATTTAAAAACATGATTTTGAGAAGCGGTCCATAAATTTTACTAGACTTCCAAGGGGAAGTGACCCCCCAAAAGTTAAGAACCTCTTTGCAGAGATGTTATGGGAAGATGGCAGGGTAGGTCAGAAAATTCCAGACTCTCTAGATTTCCCCCATGAGATAATGTAGTGAGATAAATAAATAGAGATAAAATAGTGCCTCTGGGTGAACATAGAATGGTAAAAATAAATAAGAGTAGGGGCAAAACAGTGGTTCTCCTGGGACAGTTGGAGAAGATCTGAAGAAAAATCCCAGGTTGAGGTTTGGTCCCTGTAAAGAGTAAACACCTCCAGGCTAGTTCTACTTAAACAACAAGAGGCAAGCCCTGGGGTTAGCTGGGTTGGGAGGCTGCCTAGGAACTTTTACCCCTGGGACAATGAGGAATTGGGCATCTGAGCCACGGAAGATTGAGGAAACCTCTGCTGACAAGGAACGCCAGACCCAGCTGTGCTAGGGAGATGCAACCCTGGGCAAGGAGGAGATAGCACATGCCTTTAGTGCAGGAGTGCAGAAGCAGTGAGGTGGGAATACTGCTGGCTGTGGACACTCACAGGACTCCAGAAGTCTTGGTTTTGGTTCCATGACAAGGGGGATCTGAAGTCAGAGGCACCTCCCCCATACCCCAGGACTAGAGATGATTGCAAAAAATAAGGTAATATAAATTTAAAAAAAAAAATGAATTGTCAACGGAGAAAGAATCCAACCATAGAAAGTTACTATGGGAATTGAGAAGACTGGTGTTCATATTTAGAGGAAGATACCAAAGCAAAGAAACGCTTTCCTACACCAAAGAATAAGTCAAATGGTTACCTATGAAAAGAGATTCATAGAACTTTAAAGAGACTTGAAGAATCAGATGAGAGAGAGAGAGGAAAAACTAAAAAAAAAAAATTAGAACAATACAAGAAAAACAAGAAGATTATGAAAAGAAAGTCAACCAATTAGAAAAGGAGATTCAGAATCTTAGGAAGAAAATGACTCCTTGAAAATCAGAAGCAGACAAAGGGAAGCCAGCAAAGTCATGAGACCAGGAAATAATAAAACAAAATATAAAGAATGAAAAAATAGAAGAGAGTGTGAAAGATCTCATAAGAGAAACAACTGATCTTGAGAACAAATCAAGAAGAAAAAACAAGAATAATCAGACTACCTGAAAGTATGATAAAAAGAAAATCTTGATTTAGTAGCACAAGAAATAATTAAAGAAAACTGCCCTGAAGGATTAGAACAAGAGGGGAATGTTTCTACATTATATAAAAAATATAAAAAAAAAAATCCGCTGATCACCACCTGAAAGAGGTCCTATGAGGAAAACCCTCAGGAATATCATAGTTAAATTTTGAAACCCCCAGCTCCACTTTCTCATGTTGAAAGATCCCATACAGGAGTAAGAAGTGCCAAGATCAATGCCAACTGTGGGTCCCTTTGACACAGTTGCTGGAGAGTCGGGAGTCAGTAACTGACCACTGGGAGAAATAAGGGCTGCTGCTGTGCTGAGTAGGATCATTTTGTAACTTTTTTTTAAAAAAAAGTATTTTCAGCTTTTACTAGTATATAATTTTGTGACCAACCCCTGAAAGAACCAGAAGTATATTTTCATATTCTTAAAGTGGAAAATATTTTAATTTCCTGAGGCTTTCCATTACCCTAATGTATTCTTATTAGCATTCCAAAGATTAAGATTCAAGTCTGACAGCCTTTTTTTTTTAACAGTGTATTCTTGGAAATAACGTTTAGTACTTATCTGCTTTCTTAATAACCAATTATCAAAAAGTAAACAGTTTTTAAAAATTCTAACACATTTGGTATATTAGTAGAAATTCTGAAAAAATAATCCTTGGAGACATACAATAATATGCTAATAAATATAAAGTGACAGGATTCCAAACACCATAACATCTTTGGACTAATTCTTGACACTTCAGTTAAGAGCTTAAAAAAAATTGAGAAGTAAGACCAAACATCCCCAATTTGAAATACTTATCTACCATGGTCCTTTGATGAAAAATCATGAAAAGGTTTTCCGACTCCTCCTTTAGTTTTCTGTAATACTGTAGAGGAGCCATTTTACTGTCCTCTTCAGTGTCTGACTGTGGGAGCTAGTGCTTGATTTGGTATCATTGATGAAGACTTCACTGCATGCTGTTGCTATTGGGATGAGAGATACCATACACTGAAATTTTTATTGTTCACTTTAATCAAAATGTGACAGATCCCATATGCTAATTTGGCTTAATGAGGTACATGTGTTCAGTTGTCTTATCAACTTGCATATGGTATTGATTCAATAGACATTTTGCAGTTAAAATTGTTAACATATGTTTTTCCTTTCTCTGTTTTCTTTGCTTTATCATTCTTTACCTGTTTTCATTGATGTGCAAGTATCAGTTGAACTGTTCTTATATTTTAAGAACAACCAGGACAGACCCAGGAATACTGTTAGGAGTTGTATATTCAGATGTGCCTAGGCTTTTGAATCCCATTTTACAGATGAGGAAACGGAGATTGAGAACTCTTTACCAGCTGGATGTCCCTGGACAAGTAATTTTGTTTATCTCTAAACCTCCATTTCCTCTTCTGTAAAATGGGGATAAAAACAGCATCTGTCTCACGAGGCTGTCATGGTTACTGAACAATATTGATGATGGTAGTGATGCCTTGCATTTATATAGCACTTATTAATGGGTCAGATCCTGTGCTAAGCACTTTATAAATATTATCTCATTTGATCCACACATTCTGGTAGTTAGGTGCTAATATTATATTTTATAGCAAGGAAAAGGAGACAGAAAGATGTCAAGAGACTTGCCCAAGGCCATGCATACATCTAAGCAAGTATCTGAAGCTGGATTTGAACTCAGGTCTTCCTGACTCAACAGCTGGTGCTCCATCCACTGTGTCACTAACTACCTCTTCCTCTTTCTTTATTGTATAGAGGCAGCTTGTAGCACTGTGGATAAAGTGCTGGGCTTGGAGTTAAGAAATCAGGAAGACCTGAGTTCAAATGTAGCCTCTTGACACTTACTAGCTGTGTGACACCAAGCAAGTCAATATTGGTTTGATGAAAGTGACGGGGAAATTCAGAAGCTGAGTAAAAACAAGAACTCCTTAGGATTTACCAGCAAGACAGTTTTTCTGTCCCTAAGAAGGCAGCATTTAACTCCATCAAAAGTAAAGTGAAAGCAAAGCTCAGTGAGATGCAGGATTCTTGACTCAGTAAGAATGCAGACAAATTCAGTTTTATACTGATAACTGATTCGATGATACCTGAAGACTATTCATGAGCCAAAGAACTCTACTGCCTCTCAGTTACTCAATGCTAATCAGCACTGGAACCACACTGATTAATTATAAGAACATGATTCTGGAAAGATGTGCTGAAAACTTCCATAATGTTGTCAATAGACCTTCACTTGTAAAAATAGAGATAAATAATGGCATGTACCTCACAGAGTTATCTTGACAATCAGATGACATAATATTTGTTAAAAGCACTTAACACAGTGCTTTCTACATAATAGGTGTTTTATAACTGCTTAATTCTTCTCTCTTCCCTCACTGTCACCCCAGATGTAGATAAATTTGTATAAATAGATATATAGTAGATAAAAGTACTATTAGTAGATAAATTCCTACAGATATACTATTCATTCATACATATGTATCTGTATATATATATACAGATACAGGCACATATAACTTTATCTATAAATATCTATAGATATATAATTATCTCTAGATTTCTATACATATCCAGCTATCTAGGGATCTCTCTCTATGTAGTTACATATTTCCATATAACCATCTCTAGATTCCTATATATATCTGGCTTTATATATCTAGAGAGAGATATATATGTGTGTATATCTCCATATAACACTCACTCTCTTTCTATATCTTATTTATAATTCTAGATTTCTATACAGAGATAGCTATCTGTTTCTATAGATGTCTAGAGATAAAAGTAGAGATTACTATCTAGGGAATTATCTCTATCTTGTTTATAGGATTTAGGGACTGTTTTTGCATAACCATTGCTTCAATTTATAAATCTTTAAATGGAAATCAAGTACAACATTTTTCACTCTACTAGCTTGTATTCTAGAAACAAAACCCTGAGCAAAATTGCATGTCATAAAAGCATTTCAAGAAGAGTATTATAAATTTTGACCTTTACTCCCCTGTGCAAAAGCACTGTGTTAGGGACCAGGTATCCAATCAGTAGATTGTGTGATTGAGAGGACTTGAACCATCTCAAAGTGTGGGTTAGTGGAATTAATCTTCTTTGCAGAATTTTCTGCCTTGCGGTCCATCTTTCTTATGTTGAAGACAGGTGCTCCGTGGAAAGCTTGATTGCAGCACCCCGTTTCTCTTTATGTCAAGTTAAGGGCATGTTAGACATTGACATTTTAGACATTGACAGTTAGAGCAGAGAGACTACATGTGTCTGAGATTTACAGAGGGTTTGTAAACTGCTTTTTTATTTGCCTTGTCAGAGTTGGACAGCTACACTATTAGCTAGTCTTAAGCTGTCTTTATGTTTCATGTTTGTGAGCTTTTTGAGTAAACATTTACAGTGGAGACTTACTCTTTACCATCTTGCAGCTGGAGATGAGATCATGAAACTTCAAAATTGTGGACAGAAGCAAATTAACATCCTGCCAGTTATCTGCCTTCAGTATTCTAATACTTCATACTGTTGAGAATACTAGAAGTCATTCGGCTACATATTGTTGCACACCTAAGATCAGATCGCTCCCAGGATTCTAATTAGATTTGGCAGGTGGCCTGTGAGGTAGGAACCTGAAATTTTTGTAGGCAGTGGGCCTACTACCTCCTGAAAACTCTGCTCAATGGCTTTTGTCTCCTTTTTTAGGTGATTTCTAAGATCCCTTAGAGTTCTAACTTTTCTTCTCTCATTACCCTTTACTAAATAATTGTGAAATAGTGCCGACCTTGGGAATTTCCCCAATTGGAAATATGGAGGTGGTACAACTTTCTAGTGTCTATCACAGGAGAATAAATTTCATCAGTTAGTCTCATGCTTTGCATTTTGCTCTCTCATCTTAGGTTCATTCCCCCTCAAAAGGAAGAAAATTCTCATATTGTAGTATTCAACCATCGCTCAAAGACAATCGCCTGTCTTAACTTCATACTAATGGAGCATTTTCAGTGATTGCTTTTTTTTTTTAATGAAAGGAAAAAGGAGGGATTATAGTTCTACTATAGATCAAGCACTATGCTATGTGATATATTTTCACATTAGGTCCTCATAATAACTCCTGGAAGTAGGTAATAGCATTATCATCCCCATTTTACAGTTGAGGAAACTCAGGCAGATAAGAGGTTAAGCGACTTCCCTAGGTCACACAGCTAGTAAGAGACTGAAGCCAGGCTTGAGCTCAAATCTTCCTAACTCCAGCCCCAGAGCTCAGTCCACTTCGTCACCTGTCTGTCAAGTAGCATACATTAGATCCTGATAAATAGAAGACCGAAATAAATATTTGAGATTTCATTTCAGGTTACAGTATCTGGGAATGGGAATAATGGTTGGGCTCAAGCATAAAGGAAGCAGAGGCAGAAGGGTTTAGATTTAAGGGGTTAGGAGAGAGAAGAGTCCCAGGTCTGATCCTGTTGGTGTGATTGTAGATAAGGTTTTTAACCTCTCCAATGCTATTTCTCTGTCTTTAAAATGGTGATAGTGTCAGTTGTGCTATTTATTTCACAGGACTACAGTGAAAAAAGCTTTGTAAACCATAAAGCACTATATAAAAGTGACTTTTGCTGCTGTT
>CM053771.1:250646193-250671622 GCA_028658325.1 Potorous gilbertii | reverse complement strand
TTTGGGATATCTAGTAAGTTTAGCAGATAGGAGGTGATTATAGCATATGACTTTTTGGAACAATTCTTATAGTGATTTGCTTTTTAGTTAATTTTATTAGTATTATAGACATTCATCTTTCTTTTTTTAAAAAATCAAATTAACCAAAGATTTATCTATTTTATTTTAGTTTTTATAAAACCAGCTCTTAGTTTTGTTAGTTCAAAAGTTTTCTTTATTTTAAATTTTATTATTCTCTCCTTTGATTTTCAAGATTTCTAATTTGGTGTTTGAGAATTTTTAATTTGTCCTTTTCCTAGATTTTTTTAATTTGCTTGCCTTTTAATTTGCATTGATCTGTTCCTTCTCTGTTTTAATGATTCTATTTTATTATGTCTATTTTAATTTTAATTTAATGATGTAAATATTTAGTGTTATAAGATAATAAAGTATGAAAATGCATATCTTAGTAAAGGAATATGGAGTAGTGTATAGCAAGCCTGCCTCTGGAATCAGAATGGACCTGGGTTCAAGTGTTATTTATAATAGATATAAATTGAAGAATTTCTTCATTAGTAGAGGGGATTTCCTCACTTAAGAGCTACCTATAATGACAAAATCATAGATCTGGACCAAAAAAATAATCCTGATTAATTTATATCTCTAAACCTTTCTGAAACTGTTTTCTCGTCTGTAAAATGAGGAAGTAGGTTTATCTGTGAAAGAGATGGTCTCTGAAGATATCTGCCAGCTCTAAATTCTACAATCCTACTAGAAACTCAGATTCTAATGATTGGTTGGTTGATTTGGTCCTCAGAGAGGACCAAAATGACATAACTATGTTAGAGTCGAATTACATGCATCCAACTATGACTGATAAGACCAATATGAGCTCAGAATGCTCTACCATAAGTCAGACACAAATAGTCCATGTGAAAATTTTGTGTGGATTCTCTAAATTTACACCTCACATTTCTTTTGAGCTACTTCAATTCTATTTTGCTTATAGAGCACAGCACCTTTTTAGATAAGAGCAAGCTATGGTGGGCAGTCTTGTGCCAGTGTCTCCTATGTCACACAATCAGTTCTAAAATTCTCAAGAGAGACCTTGAGAATATCCTTGACCACCATGTGAGTGCTTATCCTGTGTGAATCTCTAGTTCTCTGCCAGCTCTAAAGCCTATGATCCTACTTGAAACCCAGATCATGATGATACAGTACTATTGGAATTACTGTGTCTACAATGGAAGTTAAGACCCTAATTCCTTTGGAAATGCCAGGCAACTTTTATCTTACAAATTCACATTTTTTTAAATCTTTTCTCCTTTCCCATCAACCCAATAAATTTCTACTTTTGATAAAAAAAAATCCATATTTTTCAGAAGTACTTTGTAAATATCCCTGTTGTTTGAAGAAGGGTTATCAGTCCCCAGGGAGCTTCTATTTATTTTTCACTTAATTTTTTAAAAAAATTTAATTAATTAATTTTGTTTTCAGCTTTCAATAATCAGTTCCATAAGTCTTAAATTTCCTCCCCCTCCATCCCTGAGTCAACATGAAATCTTATATGGGTTCTACACACACATTCTTATTGAACACATTTTCACATTAGCCATGTTGCACAGAAGAATTAAAATGAGAGAAACCATGAGAAAAACCAAAACAAAACATAACACAAGAAAAAGTAGTCTGCTTCATTCTTTGTTCTGATTCCATAGCTCTCTCTCTGGATGTGGATGACATTTTTTCTCAAGAGTCCTTTGGAAATGTTTTAGGTCCTTGCATTGCTGTGAAGGGTTTATTCTATCAGAAACAGTCCAGGGGAGCTTCTTTTCCCTGTTTTGTAGACACAACCTTGGCAAGGTCATTCTCTCAACAATATACTTTAAAAAATATTCAGCACAGGTAGGGAGCATCAAGTTATTTCACAATAAGGCAGAAGCCATAAAAGCTATTTAGAACTTCACCAAAGCAAAGTCAGTACTGGGCAAGCATAAATAATTCTTACTGCTATCACTATCCCTACCAACACCACCACCATTATTGGTTTTGCCTTCTGATTTTGCAAAAGAGTATAATTTGATTTTAAAATGTAATTTTCAATTAACAAAAATTAACTTTCTCTCCCTAGCATCTGCCCCCATTAGAAAAGGGAAAGAAAAATAAAGCCCTGGTAAGAAGGAAGCATAGTCACTGCTTTTACAAATTAAACAAAGGCATTGGGGCCAGAAGAAATCAGACCAAGTATAAAGAACTTTATAAACTGTGAAAAGAAGTGGTGGTCATGGTTGTGAATACTGTGTGGTAGTAGTGTTAGTTTCTGGTAGTAGTATTTGCTGTGGGTATTGACAGTGGCTGCTAATGTTTTAAAGGAAAGCCCTCCCATATTCCTCATACTGTTTTTTGCAACCCCCAGCAATTACTACCGTCAAAAAGCATTAGTACTAGGACATGGCTAAGGGCAGGAATAACTACATCTGACAGTGAAATCATTAAGTTCATCAGAGACTAGGGTGCACATCATCTCTGTCAATGGTCTGTTTGAATAGTCTATCATGACGCCTGGAAGAAACTCAGGTTACACAAACCTTGAAGATAGTACGCTGAGAGATTCTAAGACTCATAATGGATTTCCATTAAGAAAGCCAATTCAAGTTTATAAAGTCATGCATTTCTGGGCCTGGAATGCTGGAAGGGCCTGAGAAGCCAAGCAGACAGGCCCAGGAGAGTTAAATGATTTGCCCAAGCTCACACAGGCCATGACAGAGGCAGGACTTGCACCCAAGTCCTCTAATTCCCAGATCAAAGCTCTAGGAAAGTATCATCTGAACCAATGAAGTGCTCTCTTCTGTGATCTTCAATCTGGATCTTCCTACATGACTATAGCAGTAGCAGGTCTGAGAATATCCAAAGTCTGTGTTATGACATCAATTAGCTCAAGGTTTTTTTAATTCCTTAAACAGGCAGTTTTTTGGCTAATTCATTGAGGCTTTTTCCAGAGATTCATTAGTCCTTGATAGATTTTCTGTCATCTGTTTAGTTACATACTCATAAGGTCTAAATGGAAAGGACCCTTCCAAAAGCTCAGTTTCAGGCAGGAGAAATCAGTGGGTCTGAGAAACACTTAGGTGAGTCCAGGATAGAAAAGATAGAGCTGATGTACTTTCCTAAAAAAAGAATTCACATAGGTGGACAAGGGGTGGTTAAGAGGTCTTCTAGCAATGAATGCGTATGTGAGTCACACAGCCAGATATACTGAAGAGAACATGTTGCTGGGTGCTGGGGGAATGGCATGTGGGGGTGAGTCTACCATACTAGACTAGACTCCATTATTAAGGTCCCTTCTTTGGGAAGGCAGTGTGATGCAATGAAAAGAATACTGAATTTAGAGTTGGAGCACCCAGGTTGAACCCTGACATTATTATTGGTGGAAGTTTTGTCCACTTATTCACCCTGCTGGGCTTTGATTTTCTCCTCTATGAAATGTGAAAGTTGAATTAGATGATCTCAAAGGTCCATTCCTGCTCTGCCTAAGGATCCTATGATACCTCTCTCAAGTGGGAAAAGGGGTATTCAGATCTGATCTAAGGGACCAAAGGAAGAACAGATGTGTCTTCCAGCATTTTGTCCCTTATCTTATAATTTCATATTCCCTTCTCTATCCCATCCTCACTATATACCAGCTCAAATCCTCCAACTCGTCCTCTTTTTCCTAGCAAACCTCACCTCCATAGTGATTCTTATGGAATAACAATAGCTATGTGTCTGGCATGGAGATGTTAGTCAGGTATGAAAAAGCTATCTGCAAGTGCCATAGGGACAATGAGGTGGCTGGGGCAAAAGAAAAAGGTACATTTCCTGCCACTAAAGATTTTAAGTGGCAATGAAGGAACTATTAACAAGCCTAGCAGGAGCAAACAACTCAGTGCCCAAAATGCACAAATGGAGATTGTTGTCAAAAACAAGAGATTTATTACCATGGACACACTAAGCATTTCTTTTTCTACAGAGGGTAGTGATTCACGTACTTACATGTACAGTGGGATAGATTTCTGGAGACTTGTGAACTTAGAACTTTTAATATTTGGGTGGTGTCCAACACAATTTTTCCCTTACAATACAATGTATTTTATTTTATTCACTTAAAATTAGTCTAGAAAGGAGTCCAGAGGCTTCACCAGAATGCCAGGAAAGTCCACGACACAAGAAAAATAATAAATAACCCTAGCTTTGGACAGATTTTTATCTTTGGCTTTCTTACCTGTAGATGGAGGTAAGGAATGGAAATGAGTTATAACTCAGGGAGTTGAGAGGGAACTGGAACAAACAAACAAAAAGGGACAGTAAGAATAGAAAAAGGCTAATGATAGAAATAGAAGAAAGCCATGGTTACTATACTGTCCAATATATATCATCTGCTGCACAACTGAGGCAGCTAGTTCATAAAGTACCAGCACTAGAGTCAGGAAGACCTGAATTCAAATTCAGCCTCAAACCATAACGATGTGACCCTGGGCAAGTCACTTCACCTGTCTGTCTCAGTTTTCTCATCTGTAACATGGAGATCATAACAGCACCTATCTCCTGAGGTTGTTAGAAGGATCAAAATCAAATGAGGCAATATTCACAAAGTGTTGAACACATCTTAACGTTCTAATGTGAATGTCGGCTATGCCTACTGTTTTCAGTTTACATCCTTTCATTTATGTAGGACACCATATTTAGAGGTAGCTATGTAGCACAGCAAAGAGAGTTCTGGACTTGGACTCAGGAAAACCCAAACTGAAATTGAGCCTCAGAGCCTTAGTCACTATGTGATCCTGGGCAAGTCACTTAACTTCTATCTGTCCCAGTTTCCTCAACTGTAAAATGGCATAATGACAGACCTACCTCCCAGGACTGTTGTGAGGATTCTGTAAGATAATATTTGTAAAGCACCTAGCACAGTGATTGGCACACAGTAGATGCTAAATGGATGCACATTCCCTTTCTCTGTCCATGATCACATTTTATATTTACAGCCCCTCTGGGAACAAGAGGCAATATTTCCTCAGTTTTACAAGTCAGGCAAGAGAATTCTCAGTCTCCTGGACAGTATTACCCCAGACCTCTGTTCTGACTGTGACCTTTGGAGTCTGGGAATACAGGCAGGTATAAGGCATACTCCCAGTCATCAAGCAGCTTCAAATGTCATTGGGAAGACAAGACCTATACCTCAAAACTAAAAAGTAGAACATAGCAGAGTTTAGGGGCCCAACAAATACTATAGGCAATAGGGGTTCCATGAGCTCAGAGAAAGTCATAATAGGGGATCAGCATGTATGTGTGTGTGTGGCCTTCAGTTGTAAGCCTTTGACTTGGAACTCTCAGCTCTGAATGAGTCTTAAAAGGGATTGCTATATAGAAAAGTAAGATCATTTGTACAGAGGATCTGCACCACAGGAAATAGATTTTAATTGTAAAGGGAGAGATTTAAATAATTCATAAGGAAGACCTGAAAATAAGTGCTAATATTATACTATAATTTCTTTATGGTGTGGGTAAAGGGAAAGAGAACAAATGCTCTTGCAGTTGACTAATCCTATTTAAAATACATCATGTTTTCATGTGATATATTTTAACTCGTAGCCTATCTGAATCTATGTATTGATGAGCATTTATTAGGGGCTTATTGTACACAAAGTAAAATTCTGAGTGCTGAAGGAGATACAAAATTCAGATAAGATATAGTTTCTATACTCAAGATGCTATTATAGTCTAGTGGGGGGAATAACATACCAACACAGATAACTATAATATACATTATAGCTTAGTGAAACCATCAGAGAGTTACAAAACAAAATTCTGTAGGGTGTTTGAGGGGAAGGGAAAGGAATGATTTTCAACTTGTAGGAGCTGAGGGATATTACCCCCAGAGGGACAGTACTTGAATGGGGCTTTAAAGGATGAGTAGGAAATTAAATGAAACAGGGAGAAGAGACTCCAGGCATAGGAACAGTCTGAGGGAAAGCACAGAGGTGTGAGAGTATAGAATAGGTAGGAGAGACAGACATCCATGTTGGCTTCAGTACAGAACATAAGGGAGAAGGTACAGAAAGGTAAGTGGACAAAAGTCTATTGATGGTTTGGAGTAAGAACATGAATTTTATGTAGGAGTAAGAGGAAGCCAGTGACGACTTCTGAGCAGAAGAGTGATTTCATTAGACGTATAAGAAAAACTATTCTGGTAGTGTTAGAAGAGGTAGATTAGAAAAGAGAGTTGGGTGTAGATGGGGAAGGCAGGAAAACTTATTGTGAGGCTACTGAAATTCAGAGTGATGATAATGAAAGATGGTACTTGGGTGGCTGCAGTACAAATAAGGAGGAGGAGAATCGAATCAAGAGATGTCACCAAGACAGAAACAATTGCCTCTGATTAAGTGATCATTAGAGGTTGGGAGAGGGAAGAAATTCATCAAAGATGATAGAAGTGATACAAAGACAGGACACTAGGTGAATGATGATGCCACATAAAGAAGCACTGAAATCAAAAAGGGAAGGTATGGGGGAAGAACAAAGAGTTTATAGTGGGGTAATCTGAATTTGAGTGGGATAGTCCTAAGTAAATATCCTATGGGCAGTCGAAACTGCAGGTCCTGAACTTTAACAAAAGAGGGGAAGAGGTTAGAGCTATGTTAATACTGAAATCAAAGTTGAGGAACTAAATTAAATTTACTTTAATAAAGAGTGTTTACAGGGTTAGATGGAAAGGAGACATGGACAGATCCTCAGGCAAAACCAACATTAAGATGTTGGGAAGAAGTAGAGGTAACATATACCAGGATTTCTGTGTACAAATAAATCAAAATTCACAGATTCAGCATTGAACAAGGTCTGTACAATCACACTCTATGGATAAAAAAAATTAGTACTTAACATGTTTATATCATATCATAAAATAGTCATTTATTTACAATAGACATTAAAGCAATAAAGATACGCCCTACCAATGACTAATAGATTCAGCATGTACTTACAGCAGGAGGTTGGAAATCCTACCTCCTTTTATAATTATGTTTTTAAGTTGTCCACTGTGGAGGAAATATTTAATATGGGAGATGTGGAATGGAGGGAGGAGTATGGGCGGGCATTTAGAAAGAGGAAGAAATGAAATACAAAGAAATAGAAGACAGAACTCTCTGAGTGATTCTTGTCCCTTCAGAAATCAAATTTTTAAAAGGTTGATTTATTTTTTTAAATGTAGTTTAGTAAAAATGTCAAGCATTTGAAATACTTCTCTTGGGGGTACTTGTACAACATAGTACCATTAACATTTCAACCAACACTGAATAGTCAAGCATCTGATATGTTAAGGACTCCCGTCTGGTTGTCTAAGTGAACCAAGCTATTTTAAAGAAGAAAACAGTCCAACCTAGAAACCTAAAAAAAATGACCATCTGTCAACACAGAGAAGTTTAAGAGAACTTAGCAGAGTTCCTTTTTCTTTTATTTAATGGATCCTAAGACACTGATCCTTATAAGAAGTGGCACCATTCAGTTGCTGCAAAGCTGATACAGGTGCCTATAAATACTTGCTTTCAAAAGGCAAACCTCTCAAATGACTATGTTTTGTCCACAGGACAAGGTAGTTTTTATTTCTGAATGCCATATAAATTATGAAAACATGTAGTCACCCTTATCTAATAATCACAAGAGGGAAATAGATCTGTGTACCTATACCCCTATGTTTTTTTGGTTTCTAAGTGATCTGATTCAACTTTACCTCTCTCATGAGAAAAGATATTTGTCCAGATCCTACAGTAGCCAGCCTCATTTAGAAGTGTGTGTGTGTGTGTGTGTGTGTGTGTAGGTAATGTAGATAATTAGATAATGTAACTTTAAAGAATTAAATTAATGGGAAGGATTATTACCACTATTAGATTTTATATGCTGATGAGTTTCATGCCATTCATAAGTCAGTTTCATATGAAAAACATGACGAAGGTAAAATGCAAATCTGCCTTCAGGACAATTCAACTTTTGATGTAATTATGATATTACTCCACTATAGGTTTACAGGTACGGGGAATCTGAAGCCTTGAGGCCACATGTGGCCTTCTAGGTCTCCTTGGGTGTGGACTTTTGACTTAGTAAAAGTTTTACAGAACAAATCCTTTTATTAAGGGATTTGTTCTGTGAAGTTAAAGGGCTGCACTTGAGGACCTAGAGGGCCATGTGGCCTCGAGGTCACAGGTTTCCCACCCCTATGACTTCAATTATAATTAAGAAATTACTATAAGTTATGAAATGACTTTCCTATAGGTTAGGAAACCATCTAGAATCATATTTCTAGTCCCATTGTTCAGCAGAAGCAGTCAAGCTCTAACTCAAGTAAGAGTCAAGCAAAAACAGACAAACAAAAAACCCACCAAAATCACTACCACCAAGGGAAGGAGAACGCTGGAAACTATTCCATATAAATATCAGGTAAAGAAGTGGTGAGGCTTGCCTTTAAGAAGAGAACTTACTGGAGAAATGATCCTGCATCTTTAAGCATGTGAACGCCTCACTTAGAGAAAGTGTATAAGACATACTGTATACTAATGATGTGGTTCCAAGAAGATGGAAAAAAATGGGTAAAAGTATTACTTCTCTTTCTGTATTAGATTTCAGCTGCTCCTCTACAGACCAAAGATCCTTAACATAGAGCCAGTGAATTAAAAAAAAATTTTTTTTGGTAACTATTTCAATATAATTGATTTCTTTTGGCATCCTATTTTATTTTATCCATTTAAAAACATTATTTTAAGAAGGGTTTGACAGACTTCACCAGACTGCCAAAGGGATTCATGACAAACAAAAAGTTAAGAGCCCTTAATATAGGACATGCTTTAAATGTGTATGTGGGCAATCAATCAACTGATAAGCATTTATGGCAAACCTACTATGTGCCAGGAGTGTGAACAAAAAGAAAAAGACAGTCCCTGCTTTCAGACTGTTCTGTCTAATGGCGAAAACAATTACGTGCAAATAAAATATATATGGGGGAATAGTCTAAGTTAAATACCAAAATAACTTTTCTTACTAGAATCATGAGGGGTAAACACACAGACTCAGAAGAGAGCAGGCCTAGAAGCCAGAAAGCCCTGGGTTCAAGTTCTTCCCAACAGGTGCTAGCTATGTGATCTCAGGTAAGTGACTTAATCTCATTGTTCTCTAGGCAGCTCTCTAAGACCATACAGTTGCGAAGAAGGCATCAACCTTCACTGGTACCAATAAAAATCACAGGTACATCCCCTATTTCTATCTTTGTTTCAGATAAACTAGAGATATGTCCCTATATCTATCCCAGAATAGGTAAAAGCAGAATGTTCTTTGAAGTATATGTCAGTATTCTTTGCTGTAAATTTCTTTTGAGAGGGGAAAGTATATTTTTCCCTATAGGAATGCAACTTTAAAGTTATTTTGGCAAGTCAGTAAGAAAAAAAAATGTCTGCACCTGGGATGTTATCTGTGAAGGGAATAAGAAACTGAATCCATTAAACAAGCTCAACTCTTTTCTTAGTATTTTAGAGAGTTTCATGGGCCCTCAAGAAGTTAAGTGACTTTCCCATGGCCAGTCAGCTAGTGAGTTCCAGAGGCAGGACGTGAACCAAATCTCCATGTGAGAAAGGTTGCCCTCTGTCCACGACAAGACATTGTTGTGTAAGAAAATGCTCTTTGTTATATAAATTTTCAGCATTTAAGGAGTGGGTCTAAAACAAAGAGTAAGCAAAGACATCATGATTTTGACAGAGATGATGGCAAATGACATATAATCAATTTGTTATTGTCAATGCTGAAAGGAATGGCAAGATCAATAATAACCCCCAATCATTTATATTTGGTACTAGATTGGAATGTATATATTTTTTTCTCCAGAAGATTTAAATTCCTTATTGTGTTTTTTTCCTAAAGAGAATATTAATATTAGTTGCTTGATTTACAACAAAACCTAATTATCTGTAAGATTAATACTCAATACTCAAATGAGAAAGACTCCAAGGACATGAACTATTAGATAACCTTTGAAGGAAGAAATAAAAACTGATTTTAATGTGAAAGATGATCAAGTTCTCTGATAATTAGAAAAAAAATGAAATAAAGACCACCTAAAGATACCACATTACATCCACTAAATTGGTAAAACGAGAGAAGGGGGAAAAGTTTAAAGTCAATGTTGGCAAAGCTATAGGGAAATAGGTACTCTATTACATCACCAATGAGATTATCATAAATGATTTAGACAGCAATTTGGCAATATTCATTAAGGATTTCAAAATAGATCATACTTTTATATGCAGCAATCTTATTACTGAAATTATAGCCTCAATAGGAGACAGAAAGAATAGTGGTTATATAGCGGGCCTTGGAACCAATAAGACCTGTTGACACATTTTGACTGTATGAACCCGGGAAGGTCATGTGCTCTAGGTAACTCTCCTAAGACTGTAAGTTGCAGAGAAAATGCCAACTTGTCTTAGTACGAAGAGTTACCTTATTTAAAAGTATCTGTTATCTATTAAATCAAAAAGATATCATCAAAAATTTTATCTGTAAAAAAACTAATTTATTTATATTCCTAAAAAAACAAACAAACTGGATGACCAACAATTGGAAAATGGACAAATGAATTGTGATATATCAATGTAATTGAATATTATGGTATAATAAAAATTGATAAATGTGAAGAATACAGGAAAACTAGAAAAACATATATGATCTGAAGACCCAGAAAGACAGCATCCATGTATCTATATGTGTGTGTCTAAGTAATGAAGTTTTAAAAATTTTGGGAAAAAAGACAGTTTTTTTGTTTTGTTAATTTGATTTTGCACATGTCTGGAATAACATCATGAGGTTTTTTTCCTCTTTCTGATCAAGATTTAAATGGCTCAAATTTGAGGTTTTCAATTAAGAGATAAATGTCTACATTTTATTCAGTTTTGTATGGTGCCTTTGTTATAAATGCTGCAATGCAGTAATCATTTCAAATTTTACTTTACCCTTCCTCAACAAAAGCCATCCAACAAAGTGAAACATAGCATAGGGGTACATACTCAGAGAAAGGAAGAAAACATTTATTAAGCACTTACTATATGCCAAGCACTGTGCTGAGCAATGAACATACAAATGTAAGAAACTCAAATGTTTGCATTCTAATGGTGGAAAATAACATATAATGGTACTGAAAACATGGTGACTAAATATCAGGAAGTGGCTGGAGGTCTGGGCCCCAAGATAATGCAGATGATCACCTAAGAGAAATAAAGCACCCAGGAGTGGAACCCAAGACTCCAGAAGGAGGGAGATGAAGATAATGGTACAAGAGTAGAAATTCTGCTGTCTAATCTCATTCATTTTAAATGAATTTTAAATGTGAAAACTAAACTTCCACTGATTAAAAACAACATAATTAAAGATCAATCTGTGGCTTAAACAATACAATTCTACTCACCTTATGAGAAAAGAAATAGAGAATTGTGGGCTCTTGAAGGAGGAGGTGAGAACTGTCTCTTAAAGGATTGGATATAAGGGGAGAGGTCAAAGACTAAAGCCAGAGATAAGTCGGGTATGTGTAGGGTACAGACCAGTCTTGCTGGAATTGGGGGAAAAGGGGAGAGAAAAAAAAACTTTGGAAAAATAGGCTGGTATTAGATTACAGAGAGCTATGAACTCCAGGCTAAGGAAACTAGACTATATCACAGAAAACTGAAATGATGTGAAAGCAATAGCCCTTTCTCCAACAGGAAAAAATAAAATAAAATGGTGTCACTTTTTTCCACTTTATAGGTTAACCACATACAGAAACTCAGTGGTAGCTAGGCCATATATATTAAAAATAAGACCAGCTGTAAATTTTCAGGTAGAATAGGATTTATTTGAGATTCTAAATCAAACATTCCTAGATACGGCCATTCAGTTGATTTACAAACATATTTGCAAAATGTAGCTTTATTGGTCTCTGACATAAGCAATTAAGTTGAAAGGGATTACATTTTCCATATATTCATGCTCTTAGAATATGATCAGGATGATTACTCTTCCCACCTCCTCCCTCTTGTCTGTCTCTCTGACACAGACACATACACAGACACACAAACACACACATGCACGTGCACACACACACACACACACACACACACACACACACACATATGCTGGCACACAAACACAAGAGGTTTTGTCAACTATGCCAAAATGCAAGTGTAGCAAAGCTTTTTCAAAGCAATGTATTCCTGGAAACCCAGTTATGAGGCATATAAATCAAACTGAACACACAGATATACATATACATATGCTGGTAAATTTCACAGCACAAATATGTTCAATGTCATGGTGAAAAAAAAAACCTTCTAGAATGTGGGTATGTAGTAAAATTTAAAAAAGGATAGGTCTATTCCACACAATATTGCATGAGTAATACTTTGAAATATGAAGCAGTGAGAAGAAACCAATGCATAGGCATGCTTAATATTTTTTATAAAGTTGGAAGCAGAGAAGTCAGGGAAAGCAGGGTACTACAGGAACACACACTTTTTATTTTGCTTATTTATTTTTTCAAGAACTCTGACAATGGTATATAAGACTATCAACTCCATGAGGGTAGCTAAAATTCTAAAATTTAATTTTATTTATATATTGCCCATCTCCTGAATACCCATAATCAGACAAACAGGACTGCAAAAGACAAAGTATAAGAGCAAAGAATGACAGATGGAGAACTGTAGATAAACACAGGTATCCACCAAAAACTGAAACTAACCAAGGAAAGGCCTTCAGGACATTGGAGAGATCCCACACAAAGGATTTAGTAAAATATACGGATGGGCAAGAAGCACACATGATAAAAAGGCAGAAAGTAGGCTCCTCTGGAAGGCAGAAATAATTCTTTTTTTTTTTTTTTGCTTCTACTACTCTAGCTTCTAACACAGTGCCTTGCACATAGTGGGTGCTTAATAAGAGTCTGCTAAATTGAAGGTATAGAAGATGGACCCCCATCGATGAAATAAGAGCCTTTGAAATGTGCAAGGATACAGTTGCCTAAAAGAGTGTGAGGACCCAAGAGCTGAAGCTATAATGGTGAAGAAAACAGATTCGAAGCTAGTCGAAATCTTTTAAAATTTATACATTTTACAGCAGTATATCTACATCATTGCCTTTTGGAATGGATGTTGAAGCTGAGTTTGCTGAATAATTTGGATAATCATTCTTTTATGCATAAATCTGCATTTATTCATCTCTATGTAAATACCATTTTCCTCGAGTTTATTCTTAATTCCTGCTCTCATAGCTGCTGCAACAAAATGTTTTTTACTAGCATTTTAAATAGTAATGTAAGCCATAACAAATATTCCAAAGGAACATTTATGGGAACATTTTATTCATATTTTATGGTAAATAGACATTAAATTCTATATTTTTGTGGAATGCTGTTTTTACATATTAAGCAATATGAAAAATTAAGTGGATTGATTTATAAAATCCATTAACAATCATGAGATTCTGTAAATCATGTTTCAAAAATTCCAGGTTTTAGTACTGACATTTTATTACTAATTTAAATTTGTCAACTAAGATGCAGAAATGTACATAAGAAAGGTGCTAATGCATTAAAAACCGAGAAGTATCATTGAAGTTACCTTTAATTCTCAAGGTGGTACAGATATTACCTCATTTGATCTGCACTATAATCTTAGAAGGTAGATGGTATCATCTACATTTTATAATTGAGGAAATTAAGGAAGAATTAGTTGACTTGCCCAAGGTCACACAGCTAACAAGTATCAGAGGCTGGATTGAACTCAGATTTTTTTGACATTAGATACCTTAGGAAAACCTTCAACACCATGACACCTTTTCAATAAAATAGATTATTTATTTACATAATATCCTTCTTCTACACACAGACATTTTGTTTGATGACAAGAAAGATAAATTATGTGTGAGATTCCTTTAACAGTGATGAATCTTCATAGTTGGAAGCACAGTTTTCTCCTAATCCTCATCCACCCTCATACTGCTAGTTAAGAATCTGCTCTTTTTCTTTCTGCCAAATAACAGGTTTTAGTGATGCATAGTCCACAGCTCTCCAACTGCTCTTATCCAGTCACAGGGCTTCCTGTCTATTTTTGCAAACCAAGAGAAATTAAATAAAAATTCCTATTTTGTTTTCATCCTACTTTAGACACTAACTAGCTAAGGAAGCCTGGGCTAGTCACTTGACCTCACTCAGTCTCTGCTTCCTCATCTGTAAAATGGGGTTAATAATAATGTTTATCTTCAAAGGGTTTGGGGAGGCTCATATGAGATAATTATCTGTAAAGTATTTTATTCTATATAAATGTAAGCTACTGATTATTATTAAAAATGAGAGGGAGAAATAAAAAAAGTTCACTACAGAGGCAACTTTCTTTGTCACAAGAGGGAGAAGGTTAAAGTCTAAGATGCTGAGGTAGCATTCAAGATTCAAGTATATTTATATAAAAAATGTTTTCTTACCATACTGTGTACCCGTTGAGCCACTTGTCACAGGAACTGTGGCAATTTGTGGATAAAACAATCTAGTTTTCTGCTGGCTACAATACTCCTATTTGGCAAAGGCAAAAATATGACACCCTTCCCCCCTCCAAAAAAAATCTCTGCAACTTGTATTTCATCAGAAATTATGAAATTATGTTGGGCATAGTTTTCTCACTTTAAAAGTATCGCTAGTATGTCAGAGAGCCGGAATAGTTTAAATTTAGTCATGAGATCTGGAAGTTAAATTTCTGATGCTGGGAAGGGAGAATAAAAATGAAGGCCAAAAATCTTTTAGTGTGTTTCCAACAAAATACTAAAGAGGAAAGGTTTGAAGAAAGAGAACTCAGTTCAAATTTAAGACCTATTCTGATTTGCTCATAACTTACATAAAACACATTTGCCCACCCAAAGGAGTAACTTTTATCTAGTCAATTCGACCAACATTTATTTATTGATTGTGCGAGATGCTGAGGGGAAGAAATGAAAAAGATATAACCTCTGCCTTCATCTGAAAATTACAGGGTAAGAATAAAACACAAAAACATATAAACTAGCCCCCTCCTACTGCTCCAGTCTTCGTAAACCTTACTCCCCACCATGTGCCCTGACATCCAATAATACTGGTCTTCTGGCTGTTCCACCAAGAAAACATTCCATCTCTCCACTTGGGAATGCTGTTCGTCCAACACTCTATCTATAGACCTCTCTGTCTTCCTTTTAAGTCCTAATATCCCACTTCTACAGGATTTTTTTCTGAACTCCTCTTAATTTGGGTGTTTTCCTTCTTTTAATGATTTCCTATTTATTTGGCATATGGCTTGCTTTGTATATATTATTCATGTCATCTCCCCCATTAGATTACAAGTTCCTTGAGGGCAGGTACTGTCTTTTCTTCAGTAGGTGCTGAAAAAGTGTCTAATGATTGACTGGTTGAGTGATATACTACAAACCAGAGTATAAAAATGAATGAGAAGTGCAAAGTGTATCAGCATTGACAGAAAGGAAAGACTACTACTGGCTGAAGGGATGTCTTGTGTCTATATCAGACTGTTAACTATATCTGCTTATAGCTCTCTCTTGAAAATATACTTACATTACCAGATGGTAAATTTCAGAGGACAATGGGCAGTGTCTTATCCTTGTATTTCCTCTTTTCCCCTCCCCCATTCTCTGCAATATGTATTAATGTAACATGCAAACATTGAATTGAACTGAAATGGATTAATTTATTGTATATTCCTTTCTATTTATGCTAGTGAAGAAGAGGATTTTAAGCAACAGAGAAAGTATCACACTCAGTTACATACTAACAGAATTTGTGGGTTTGTGCTAGCATGCAAACCACTTGGCAAGTCAAGAAAGCTGAAATACCAGGGCACTCAGAGAAAGAAAGGAGCCTGCTTGCATCAGGTGAATCAAAACACCAATCGGGCCCTCTCCCACCTATGTCAGATCAGCTAATTAACATGAAACATGCAAAGTTCCTGGACTTCTAGCCCTGGTGTAGGAAAATTGGTAGGAGTTCTTAGAATTAAAAGCAAATTACTCTTCAGCCTAGAGAGGTCAATAACCTACCTAATGAAAAAAGAGCTGGTTTGGGTACTTGGTTGTTGTCCTTTCATCCTCAAAGAGGATCAAAATGACACTCTGCATAATATACCAGTAGAATAAACCAAGTAGCCTGGTTCTTTGTTAATGCTCTATCTGTGTGTTTGTGTGATTCAGTGGCATAAAACTTGGATTTAGGAGACCCAAGTTCTAGGTTCAGCCTTGCTACAAACTATCTGTGTAACTGAGAAGTTACTCTCTAAAATTCTCAGCCTCATCTTCCTTATCCATAAAATCAGTAGAGGTTCTGGGATTTCCCTTGAACTCTCCTTCCCACTTGATCTGGCATTTCTCTGAGGCCACTAGCCTTCTATTATCACTATTTTGGAATCTCTGCTACCCTTAACCTTGTCTAGTCCTCCATTGTCTATTACCTCAGATGGCCAGTGTCTGCTCCCCATACCGAGTCCATCAAAATCCCACTCTCTTGGTTCTGACCTCTAGTCATCCCAGTTCCATCAAGATCCTCCTCAGACTTCTCCTCAAGACTCTCAGTAAACCCCTCCTCCCATCACTCCAGTGGACTTGGCTGCCCTAGATTCCTCCCACAGTCTTTCTGTATATAAACTCCATCTTGCCTCCATGCAGGTACTCAGATTCAATCTAACTCAGATTCCATCTGGCCGGCTTATCAATTAGAGTGTCACAGATGGTGAGGCTTCTTAAGGGTCAACCCAATATGGCAGATCTTTAATAAACTTTGTTTTTTCTCTTTGGTTAAAAGAAGGCTTGAGTCAAATTCATTTGGGCAAGACCTAGGGTGTTTGTATTTTGGGGTTCCGAAGCATCTCTAACCTCAACATGAGAAGGTTTGATTAAATGGTCTCTAAAATCCCTTCTTGGGCGGTTGGATAGAGCACCAGGCCTGGAATCAGTAAGACCTAACAGTTGCTAGCTGTGTAACCCTGGGCAAGTCACTTAGCCCTGCTGGCCTCAGTTTCCTCATCTGTAAAAAGAACTGGACAAGGAAATGGCAAACCACTCCAGTATCTTTGCCAAGAAAACCTGAAAAGGGGTTTTCAATTAAGAGCTGAACATGACTGAAACAGCTTAATAGCAGTGGCAAAAATCCCTTCTAGTGCTGACATTCTATGATTAATCTTTCATCATCCATGAAAGAGAGGCCTATGCCTTCAATGAGTTCTTGATATATACTGAGAAGATAATACAATGGGGTCCCAGAACATCTAAAGCTCAACACAACCTCCCAACAGATTCCAAATAGTCACATTTGCTATCAACAGCTGTTACTCTGGGAAGCACTGCTGCTTTGGGTTAGTCTACAAGCATGTTGAAAATTAAACCTTCTATAAATCACAATTCAGGGGTTAAGTACAGCTTGTTAAGGTGTTGTTTTTCTGCCTGTATTTTCCAGTCAGTTTACAATGTGTTTGGATCTGAATAGTTAATTGTATATTTCCAGGGCTTGGCCCAAAGCTGGAGAAGAGTTTAAATAACAGCCTTAAATCTAAAAGGTAAACTGCAGGTGTGCAAAGAGAGTCAGCAGCACCAGTAAATAATTCACCCCTAAAACACTCCAGTAGAACAAAGGCTGTGATTTCACTCCCACTCCTTGTCTGCAAGTACTGACAAAAATCACTATAGAGATCTTAATCTAAAGCATGTAACCCACATCTCTCAGCCTACACCTAGATATCTTTCTCTTTGAGACTTAGGCTGGGTGTTGAACAATCAACCAAAACCCCATCAAGATGATAAATATCAGACAAACCTGAAAGGTAACTACAAATTGTTCCCCTTTATCCTTGAGAGTCGAGACAAGTAATTTACCAAAAGGTAGGAGATGGGAAAGGAACATCTGCTTCTGGCTGCCAAGTACAGGTAAAACTGAGATTATTATAGGTCAGGAAAGTTTAGAGCTAAATGATAGCCAGGAAATCTTTACTCAACCACCCACTCTTATCAAGTCCACTAGAGAGGCAAGGGACTCATTTGGTAGAAGCATCAGCAAGGAAAGGATCAAAGAGCATACTAATTGTTTGGCTGAGTTCTACAACCACCTGAAGCAGCCTGATGAATTAGGATCAATGAGATAGAAAGACCATAAAGAGCTTTTAAGATTTCTGAAACAAAGATTAGGGGGAGGGGGTGTGTGCGTGCGTGCGTGCGTGCGTGCGTGCGTGTGTGTGTGTGTGTGTGTGTGTGTGTGTGTGTGTGTGTGTTTACCCCACACTGGGGGAGGGGGAGTAAGGTTACATTGAATGAGATGTAGTTGGGGAGGCAGAGTGTTTAAGTATAGAGGTGTCACTTCTAGGTACATGAAAACCAAACGGAAAGTAGGGACATTTCTTCATTACGGGGAAATCTCCAGTTTCTCAGTACACACCCACTTTGGGAGTGGTGTTCCTTAAGCTTAAGGTCAGTTTCCCTCGGAGGCAAGGTATGAACAAAGGTTCTAGGATCTAAACCTCATAATACTTCAAAGCCAAGTTCAAGTGTCATGCTTCCATAAAATTTACTGAGGTCACTATATGACTGTGACCATCTTCTTTTCAGAACCCCATTAGCACTTGTAGGATGACCACAGCATTTGGTACTTCATTATAAACAGGTCTGCATGATTTTAAATTGTTTCTCATATGCCTCCCCAAAAAATAACTCAATAAACATTTTATTAGGTGCCTACATTAGGCAAAGACTGTAAGCTCCTCCAGGTCAGTGGTTTAACCAGGATCCCTTTTGTATCTGCAGAGCATCTGGATCAGGGGTGGGGAACCTGTGGTCTCGAAGCCACATGTGGCCCTCTAGGTCTTCAAGTGGGTCCCTTTGACTGAATCCAAAATTCGGGTTCAAAGAACCATATTTAAGGACCTAGAAGGCCACATGTGGCCTCAAAGCCAGCTGCAGGTTCCCCACCCCAACCTAGAATAAAGCTAGGGACACAGCAGGAACTAAATAAGGCACTTGGGAAGATTTGGGTTTGAATACCACCTTTGAAATCTATTAGCTGTATGACCATGGACAAGTCACTTAATGTCTCTCTCTGGTCATCAGTTTCCACATCTGCAAAATGTGCGTAATAGTACCTTTAATATTTGTTTTGCAAAGATGTGGCTTGAATGAAACAATTAGCATAATGTGATTTGTAAGCCTTAAAGCAGTTAAAGTTAAAGAACTATATAATATTAGTTATTTATTATTATTTTTACTATAATTAATATTCCCTGAAGACTGATAATTATGCAAAAGGCACACATGAAATCTAAATGATTAAATCTTTTGTGATCTATCAATTTGGCTCAGTAGAAAACATGGAAACATGATCAAGATGCTATAGGGCTTATATTTCATACTTCCCTTTGTATTTTGGCAAGGTAGCTACAAATGCTTAAAAGTATAATAGCATACTTTCTTCCTATTAACTAGGTAAGTCTGTAAGAAAATAAGCCTCACCTATCTTGGATGCTTTTCCTGAATTCTTTTGCTCTAAGCATCAAAAAAATGAATACTTCTCCTTATGATCAGATAGTAACTTCACTTTAAATAAAGTAAAATAAATAAACAGTAATAGAAAAAGAGGTTAAATGCAGAAGATAGACGGCAACATCTGTAGAATAAGGTCAATCTCATAAATAACACCTCAATCTCATATGTACTATTAAAAGGAAAAAATTGTTTTGTTTCAACTCTAAAATACCGTAATTTTCTATGATTCCTTTAAAGTATCAAAATCATTCCACATAGTGAAAAATATGGGTGAGAACTAAGAAAGAATGGAGAAGTTGTTCCCATGACATGATGAAAATAAAAAAGGAACCTTCCATTAAGTCAATGTGGTTATGAACAGGAAATTCAGAGAACTACACCATAACCTGAGGCAGTTACTCCCTAAGTTACCATTTAAGTTTATGACTTTGAGTTTACTTAATACCCACAAATTCAAGAAATCCACTACCAGATTCAACTGGTAATGCCTAATTATACATTTTTTTAAAAACAGACTTGTGGGTTTTCATGGAAGAGTGATTTCCCAACCAAGGTTCCTTAAAACAGAGTCCTTCTGAGGTTTCTACCAAACGGCTGATTTCTTAGCTTAGCTTGCCCAGTGGGGCTTAATCATTCCCTGCAAAGGCTGGATTATGCCTCCCCTATTTCTCTCCAAATGGCCAAGACACACAATCCTTTTCCTTCCAAAAGAGAAAAAAAATATAAAAAGGAACATTTATGCTCAAAGTTGTCAATATGTCTAAATGGTCTTCTTCTCCCCAAATGGAGCTCATTTATTCATCCAATCACCAATTAATTATTAAATATATATCTTCCCATGTATCTTCCCTATGAAATAAAGTTGTGACAATCCTCTGGTCTCACTGAAAATAACAGAACCACAGTAATTTAGAAGTGTGTATGAATATTCTGGAATTATCCAAAATCCATTTTCTCTGCCCCTAGGTTAAGCTTTCTTTTAAAGTGAGACAAGAAAGCATGTGTCTTAGGTTCTTGAAGAGCTCAGATAAAATGCAGACTAAAGATTCTGGTAACTTAATCTGATTGAAAAAAGTCCCATTACTCTATACTGTAACAAAGCAGTGTTGCAGATAGAGATGGATCTGATACCAGGATAAACTTCAAGTGGACATAGGACTTAGATATAAAAGATCACATCATAAGCTTCTTGGAGATCCAAAAATAATAGCTTTGCAGATCCATGTATAAAGGAAGAGTTTCCGACCAAAAAAGGAATAGAGAAGGACCAAAAAGATCAAATGGACATTTGTAATTACTTAAAATTATAAGGTTCTGCACAAACAAAATCAGTGAAGCTAAAATTAGAAGCAAAAAAAAACTGGGAAAAAATTTTTGCAACAAGTTTCTTTGATAAAGGTTTCAACTCCAACATATATCAGTAACTTCATCAAATTTGTAAGAATAAGAACCATTCCCCAACTGATAAATGGTTTTAAAAGTCATGAACAGGCAATTTGCAAAGGAACAAATCCAAACTATCAACAGTCATATAAAAAAAATAAATATGCATACAAATCACTAAAAGGGAAATAAAAATTAAAACCAATTCTAACTTTTCCCCTGACACTTCTCAGACTGACAAAAAGGGAAACGGGTAAATGTTGGAAGTACTGCAGGAAATGTCACACTGATATTCTATTGGTGAAATCTATGAATTAATCCAGTCATTTTGGAATACAATTTGGAACAATGTTCATGTTATTAAATTGTGCATAACTTTCACCCAGTGATAGCATTAAGCCTATTCTGCAAAAAAGAAAGAGGAAAAGTCTCTTAAGTACAAATCAACACACATACACACACACACATACACACAGTAGTAAAGAATACAAGTAATTAAGGAGTTGACTATCAACTAGAGAATGCCTGAACAAATTATGATATATGAACGTAATGGAATACTCTCAAAGAAACCTGGAAAGACATCATGAACTGAAGCAGAGTGATATGAGTGGATGCTGGTGTATAATTTATACAGTAGCAATGGCATGGTAAAGACAAACACCTCTGAAAGAGTTAAGAACTCTGAACAATACAATGGCCAATCCTGATTCCAGAGGCCTGATGATGAAGTATGCTATCTACTTCTTGAAAGGGATGAGAGGGGCTTAAAGTGCAAAATGAAATATATATTTTTGGACATGGGCAATATGCGAATTTGTTTTGCTTGACTATGCATTCTAAGAGTTTTATTTTTCCTTTTTCTCAGGGGGAGGAAGGCAAGACAGTATAGAAAGTGTAGCTTTATTAGTTGGCAAATAACAAAATTAAAAATTAGGAAAATAAAAAGCAAAAAAGGACTGTGTGAGTTCTTTCCAAAAGGCTTGACAAACCAGAAGAATGGATGATATGGAAGGGTCAACTAATGGAATTAACATAGAGGACCACAAATGCCTTTCCCTTTAAATTCTAGTGGACTGGTTCCCTCACCTTCATGGATATGGTAAGGTATGTGTGTGTGGGGAGGGGGGGTGGTGGTGAAGAACAAAGCATTTATTCTTTCTCCTAATCCTCATTATTCCTAAATGTCTGTAGTCATGTGTGTTTTTAATTTCTACTTAATATACTAAATCACAGGACTGGTAACCATATCAGTGCTTGGAACCAAGCATGCATAGATAATGTGCTCGTCTGCAATTTAATGAGTCCATCGTCCATTTTCCATTTTCATATTTTCCACTCAATGAGTAGTAACACTTATTATCAGATACACATTAATAAAACATGCAGGAAGAAACTGATGGCATGAGTGCTGTCTGAAACAAATTGTAATTAAAAGAAAGTGGACTCCCTTGCATATTTAAAGATGAGATCATTGATTCATTAACACTAGATTCTAAGCTTCTCAGTTGTTTTACCTGGACCAAAATGGAGATGGGATTGCCCATCTCTTCATAGAATCAGAAGAAACAGAATTTGAAAGTTGAAAAAGGCCTTAGTGACCATCTAGTTTAACTTCTAAAGGAAAGGACTTCCCACAGTTACATCTAACAGTCATTGTTCAGGCACTTCCTGAAGACGTGTATGGAGGAACTCACCACTTTAGGAGGCAGCCTATGTCACTTTTGGATAGCTCTAATTGTTAGCAATTTTTCCCTGACATTGAACTTAAATTGTCCACTTTCAAACTTCTACCTTGTGCCCTCTACCAAATAGAACAAGACTAATCCTCTCCATGAAATTCCTCCAAATACCTGAAGACAGTTATCACATCTCCCCTTATTCTTCTCCTCTCCAGGGAAACCACATTCAATCCTTTAAACCAAGCCTTATAAGAAACAAACAGAAGGAGATTCCACTCTGGCTGCTCACCTCTTGGAGATTCCCTCTTAAATCACAGTGACTAGAAAGCAGAATACAGTTCTTATCTGAAGTACCATGTCTCTCCTTATTCCTGGAAATGTTACGTCTTTTAATGAAACCTAAGATCTCACTTGTTTTTTGTTTAGTTGGAGTTTTGGGCTGCCACAGGAAACTGCTGAATCATCTTGAGCCTGCAGTCCACTGAACCCTCCAGAACTTTTTTCAGAAATACTTAATTCTAGCCATGCCTTTTCCATCTTAAACCTTCTAAGTTAAGGGATTTTTTTTTTTGGGTACTCAAATGCAAGACAGTATTAATCTCTACTGAATTTCTTCTTATTAGATTCACATAGTAGATAAAAGGGCTTGTCCTGGGAATGGGTTCAAGTCTCTACCTCTGAAACAAACCAAATGTTTTACAAGGGTCAAGTCATTTAACCACTCAGTGCTCTAGACCAGTGGTATTTTCAGACAGAAATGGTGGCCACCAAATCATACGTAAGGCTCACTACAGGCCACACGCTGATTTAGAAAACCACATATAATGATATTTATCTTATGGTATTTTTAGTCATTTTATTAGATACTTTCCAATTACATTTTAATCTGATTAGGGTTAAACTCAGTAGTGTTGTGGGGTTTGTGTTTAAACATCTATGTTCTAGATAATTCTAAATCTGTAAATTGGACAGAAGACACTGAGATATCACTTCAATAGAAGAGGGCTCATCATCAGTGACACCACAGGCACAGGCTTTATCCCTATCCTTAGATTAATTCCGAGGTTCTAATTCCTTGAGAACCCTTTGGATCCTAACTCTTTCCTTCTCAGCTTTGTGGTCATCTGCAAATTTGATGTACATATTCATGACTGTATCCAAATTATTGATAAAAAAATTTTCAATAATACATGGTCAAGCACAGATTCCTAGAGTTTTCCACTAGAGACCTCCCTCCACATTGACAACTATTCTTTGAGTACAGTCATTCAAATGGTGTTGAATTCATCCAACCATATTCTCATCAAGTCCATATCTCTCCATCCTTTCTCCCAAAATAGTGAGATATTTCATCAAAACCTTTGCTAAAATATACATTAGGGAGTCAAGCAGAAAGAAGTGCAGTCAAGCTCCTTAAGACAACTCCTCTACAAAGATTAGAGAATTCACAAGACTGAGTCCTTTTCAAGAAACCCAAAGGAGGAAAATGGGGGAAATCATATTTCTAGTACAGGTGAGGAAATGTGAAGAGAGAGAGAAAGGTTGCCAGATAATAGAGATGGAGTCTGACCAAAGGCAAAAAATGGAAAAAGAAAAGAAAGTCAAGACTGTGTACTAGGAGACAAAGGGATTCCAGATTCATACAGGGAAGCTGTGACCTTTTCCAAGATGCAGGAACAGGTGCCAATTGACAGCTCTGTTTCAGAACACTAATCCAGAGTAGACTGAGGAATGAACATGAGCTTAGGGAAGATACTCCAGGGTGAGGAGTGATTGCAAACCCTAGTCTGTGTCTTGAGTTAGGACAAAGTTCAGAAGCAAAAAGTAGCTCTATGGCTCTGAATACATGGATTCAGAGTAAAGACTGAGATGTGTGTATATATACACATGCATGCCTATATATGTATACACAAAAGAGCTGCTATATTTTTGTACATACAGACACTTTTTTCTTTCTTTGATTTCTTTGTGCTCTTGGATTGGTACTAATATAAAATGGCCAAAGAACTTATTTGCACAGTCTGGTAACTTTCTGGGCATAGTTCCAAATTGCTTTCCAGAATGGCTGAACCAAATGACACACAGTTCTAGCTCACATCAGAGCTCTAGCATACCTGCTTTCCCAAACACTCTCCAACATTTGTCATTTTCATCTTCTGTCATCTTTGCCAGCCAGGAGTTTTGAAACATCAAAATGCTTTAATTTTAGTGATTTAGAGTATACTTTCCAAATTATTGTTGATAGCTTCAATTTCTTCTTTCAGAACTATTAGTCATTTCCTTTGACCATTCATGAGTTAGGGACTGGCTCTTATTCTTGTAAATTTGAGTAAGTTTCACATAGGTGTGTGTGTGTGTGTGTGTGTGTGTGTGTGTGTGTGTGTGTATAATAAATATGTACATACACACCTAAATACTTAACAGAGCAGTTTGTTGTAATGATTTTCCCCATTACCTGTTTCCCTTCTAATTACATTAGATTTCTTTGTGCAAAAGCTTCTTAATTTCATATAATCAAAACTGTCCATTTCGTCTTGTGTGATCTTATGACTTATTTCCTGATCTATGAATCAGAAAGGTAATTTCTTCCGGGCTCCTCTAATTTGCTTATGATGTGAGGTATCCCTTTGGAGTTTATCTAACTTCCAAACCTTTCTTTTCACAAGTAAAGAAATTGAAGTCCAATGAACCCAACTGAACCTCCCAAGATCACACAGGGGATTATGTGGTAAAGCTAGGCTATAAATTCATTGTCTTTTCTACTACCCTATATTGTTTACTGCATCTGT
>CM053771.1:250621367-250645693 GCA_028658325.1 Potorous gilbertii | reverse complement strand
TTTTTGATAATAAATTGAGAAGTCAGCTGAATAAAATACTTTTTGCCTTACTTCTTTCATAAGGAATTCATATTTCCTTTCTTCTGTTCCATGATGGAAATCATAGGAGGAGTCTGCCCTTTAGCCTGGAGGCCAATATGACTGCTTATGTAGACTTTATAGCCCAGATTTCTGTCATTTTTGCCCATGAGGGTTGTTCTCACCCCAGCTATTGCCTCTTTTTTTTCATGGCCGATAATACAGTCAACTTTCACGTGATAATGTTCCTAGAAAAAAAAATGTTCCATGAAAGGAAAAAATGAGAATGTTGGTATAGTGAACCTATGGGAAGTAGAGGGTTAAGTTCTTGAGACCACCAAAAACTGTAATCTTTCACAAGAGATTGCTAAAAATGCATTTTTCTTCATATGCTCTTTATAACAAAACATTAGTTCTGATAATATGCACTTTTCCTGGTAACCAAGAAATAACCTATAAAATCCTGGGGGGAAGAGAGGCAAATAGGACTGGGAGGGGCAGGGGCATCAATGTCTAAAGAACCCTGAGGTTAAAAAAGGGCAAGGGACAACTTGCCATCTCTAAGTGACCCTTTCAGCTCAATGATTAAACTGTTGTTCCCCATAAAGTGGCTCAGGCTGAGTAACCCCTTTACCTCAGCTTGGAAATCTCTCTTCTTCCCCCACCCCTGGAGGTGGTAGCATGGGGAGGGAGGGGAAGGGAATATGCTGCTGCATGCTGAGCCTGTTGGGATACTTGAGTATCCTGTAGGAGCACCAGGAGAAGCAGAACAATGTTAAGAAGTGAGGAATGCTGGTATCCACCATTTCATTTATCCACAAGTTTCAATTTTTTCTCTACTGTTACTATATAGCCTCAAGTGTGCATGGTTAGCAATGTAAAAGTGAAAAAGAGGTTACCAATAAAATCAGCAAATGCTTGAAGTACTTAAAGTTAAATGGGTGAATGTTAAGGATTGACTGTATTGTTACTGATTTTTCCCTTTAACAAAGTTTCCCTTTAACATGGTCACTCATTAGCCAAGGACACTAGTAGTCACCTTGTCTCCAGAGCTAATGATCATTGAAATGTCTTTGGAAACTTCCAGCTTTGGCAGTCCGACTTTCCTGATTAACAGACTTTCATAAATGGATTCCTATAGTATTTCTTTTCAAATATGTTTGGCTTTGGTGTTCTAATATGTGTACCCTTCCATTTCCTTGGAGTGTGGAGATCTTGCTGTCACACTTTAGATATGCCTCTGGTCTCAGGAAAAGTCAATTATAAGCACCCTTTTCACCCTCAGGGAAAAGGTTCCTTATTCAATTGAATTTTCAAAAGTCTTCTCTTACCTTGTAGTTCCAGAATTTAGCCAGAATCCAATTCTACTGATTGACAAGCCTAGCTAATTTCATGCTCTTCTAAGGGTTTATATATTGCAATGTATTTCTCCTAAGGTAAGGGATCAGCACCTCCACTCAGCATTCCTGTCCAAGTCTAGAAGAAAGAGCTTCCTGATTTAAGATCCCCCCCTTACTCCACAAAAAAAAGTTTAGTTGTAAGACATATATATCTCCCTTATTGTGCTACAAATCATCTATATTTTTTCTACCTCTCTCCCTGTCCCCATAATACAAAGACACCAGATCAGAAACAGATACAGTTTTATCAGTGGAATTAACACAAAAAAGATGCATTGCTCTCTACCTTGTTCCTTCCTAAGGATCCATTTCCGAGAGCTCTTTCTTTCAGAAATCTCTCCCAACAGTGTCATGCTTCACTCATATTGGATTAGATGAAGATGTGACCTTCCTTGTTATGGCCAGTGCCTCTGTAGCCAGGTACATGAAGTCTTGATATGCCTGCCATTTACTCCAACAGATTGCCCCACTTCTCCACCCCACGTCTTCTCTTTAAAATGTCTCCCTGTATACTTCACTGATGCCTATAAATTCATCCTTGTCCCCTTCGGCCTTAAAAAAGGTCCTCATTTGATCCTGCCATTTCTGGTAGATATCACCCTATATCTCACCTTCCCTTTTTGACTGAATTTTTTGAGAAAGACTGTCTACACTACTTCTACAATGGATGCTTTCACCTTCTCTTCTAAACCTTTTGCAGTTTGGCTACCTGCTACATTATTCAACTGAAACTTTCTCCTGAATGATCATTGATCGTTAATTTCCACATCTACTGGCCTTTTCTTAGGCCTCATCCTGCTTAACTCATCTAAAGTGTTTCAGATTGTCAATCATTTTTGTCCTGTACACTCTCTCCTCCCAAGTTTTTCATGATACTTCTCTCCACTCGTTCTCCTCCTACCTCTGTGACCCCTTCTCAGTCTTCTCCTATGACTCTGTGGATGTTCCCAGTGGTTTCCTTTTCTCTTTTCTTTCTATATTATCTCGTGTGGTAATCTCATCAGCTCCCAGAGGTTCTGTTAGCATTTCCATGCAAATGATATTGACACATCCCTATAAATAGCCCTAATGTCCCTCCTGCGGTGTGATCTTGCATCACCGTTTGGATATCTCCGACTGAATGCCCTACAGGAATCTCCAGCTGTACGTGTTTAAAATCGTACTTACTATTTCCTCCTTCCCCACCTCTCCCCCTAATCTACCTTCTTCTGGACATCTCCATTTCTGCTAAGGACGCTACCACCATTCTCCTGGACACCCAGGCTGTGAACTTAGTTATCACTCTCAGGTCCTTATTCTCACCCATCCCATAAATCAGCATTTTGTTGACAGGTCTTGCAACATACTTTATTTATTTCTCCATTTCCACTCACCAAGTCACCACCCTTTTATCACCTCCCTGCTGGACTTCTGGTTTTTCTCTCTGCCTGACGTTCTCCCCACTTGAATCCTTCTTTGAATTGGAAATCAGCTGCCAAAGTAGTTTTCTTAATGTGAAGATCTGAGCATATTACATCCTCTCACTCCCCAATTAATAAACTCCACTGGTTCATTATTATCTCCAAGTTCAAATATTCCTCTAATTGGTCTTTAGAAAGGTTCTTCACAACCTGGTGCCTTCCTGCCTTTTTTGTGTTCTTATAGTCTTCTCTCATTCATATTCTCTGTTATCCAACTACACTTGCCTAGTCGATATCCCTCACACATTACTCTCCTTCTGTTTCTTTGCCTTTACACTGGCTGTCACCCATACCTGGAATGCGCTTGTTTCTCATATCTCTCTTTTAGTTTCTTTGACTTCCTTCAAGATTTAGTTCAAATCCCACCTTCTGCAGGACATTCCTGGTACCCTAGCTGCTAGTGTCTTCCTTCAGACCCTCCATCTACTCTCTATGTATCTTGTCTGTTGCTAGTTATTTACCTGTCTCCATCATTAGAAGGTGCGCTCCTTGGAGTCAAGAGCTGTTTTTGCCTTTTTTTGTGTTCCCAGTGTCTAAAAGCAGCACCTGACACATAGTATACTCTTAACAAATCCTTTTTTATGCAAACTTGATATTTGCATCTGAGAAGCTGTGCAAATTAAGTTCAGAAGCAGGGAAATGGTTGGGAGTAGATTTAATTCTATTCCATTTCTAAATTCATGTAATTCTTTAAGAATATTTCATCTCTTTTACTTTCTCCTCAAATCCAAAGGCTGACTAAGAGGGGAGAATCACAATGTAGTTTGGTAACTCTTCAGGATCTTTTGTTTTTGCCACCTCCAATCTAGTATGGTTATTGTGGTATGGGTAGGGTGGTAGTAGACATGGCAAGTCAACAAACATTTATTAAGTATCTACATGTAAGCACTGTGCTAATCTTGAGGGATAAAAGGAAAAGTAAAAATAGTCCCTGCACTCAAGGAGTTTACAATCTAACGGAAGACAGTATGCAGTTGAACATAAAAAACAAGATATACAATAGATTGATTGGAGAAAACACATTCTAACCCCAGAGAGAAGGCACAAGCATTGAGGGGGATTGTGAAAGCCTTCTTTCAGAAGTTGAGATTTTAACTCAGACTTGAAAAAAGCCAGGGATGAGAAGAGATAGAGATGATGGAGAGAATTCCAGGAATGGAGTTTAGCCAGTGAAAGTGTACAGAGAAGAGCAGAATAGAGAAAAGTCAGACAGAAGAAATGCAGTTGGGGTTTCTGAAATTGAAAAAATTCCTTTGCTTCTGCCCATCTTTTGTTAAACAGCCAGGGACCAGTGATACTCATTGTAACATATTCTATGGTGGGCAGAATTATTGTGTCAAGGCAATGTTCGTTGTCATTGAAGGAGAGCTGACTGCTCCAGACATTAAAAAAAGAAAGAATGCAAAACCACTGAAGTAGTGAAATGTTAGTGACTTAAGGAAGGTTAGACTAGCATGTGAGCAGCAACTTTCATATCAGATGATTTATTCCCATGTGAAAAACCATAAGAGTTCTAGTAGTGTTTTGACCTTTAGGGAAGATGCTGCTAGTTTACTATGATAGCTATCTTCAGAGTTATCCATGACCCTTCCCTCTCCCTGATCCCCCATTCAGTTATCAAGGTTTTTAAACCAGTCTCAACATCTCTGGAATACACCTCTTTCCCCTACTTCACCTGGCCACCCCTCCACTTCAGACTCTCTTTCCTGGATTGTTGTAATAATCTCCTGATTGGTCTCCAGCCTCTGTTCCATTGTCCAGTCAGTCAGTAAACATTTAATAAGCACTTTTGTGCCAGGCACTGTGCTAAATGCTGGGGATACAAAAAGAGACAAAAGACATTCCCTTCCTTGAAGGAACTAGAAATCTAATCACAGACCTTCCAGACTGGTCTTCCTAAAGCATGGGTCAGACATGTCACTCCCCTTTATCTCCCTCGAGATCTTTTTTGTATTATATCCCTTTATAAACACTACACAGCCACTAATTTTCCGAACTTCCCTGAACTCAGCATCACATCCCTGTGTCTTTCAAAGGTCTGTCTTCCATAACCCAGAATTCTCTCCCACCTCACCTCCACACCCCAATCTCCCCCTGCCTTCTACCCTCAGTTAGTGCTTTTCTTTCAGATTGTGTTGTGCTATCTGATCTCTTATACAGTGCATACTGTATACCTGCTGTACTGTTTCCCATCTACCCTTCCTCAGTAAAATACTCTCTATTTTAGGGTATGTATTGTCTGTTTCATCTTTGTCTTTGTCCTGCAGTGCCTAGCACAAGCTGCTCAACACTGAATAGTTTGGTGAATTGAATTGTTAATTCTGTGGGGGCAGAGGGGAAACTATAGGCTGGAGGGCCTAATTAGGAGTCTGTCAGTGTGCCAATATTACCCTTTCCAGGTATTGGATGCATCTCCTTGTCACTTAGGATGGCCTGACCTTGAAGTCTGCTCTGCCAGTGTCCCAGCCTTAGGAATTATAAATATCTCCTTCTTCTGCAGCTGAACTCCTGTATATATGTTGTCTCTTGCTTCTTGTGTAAGCTCCTTGTGAGCTGGAACTCTTATTTTTTTTTCTTTGTGTTCCAGAGAACAATTTTGTTGCATGATGAATGCTTAATAAGTGCTTTTTCTTTCATTCATTCTGAAATGTAGTTGCTAGTAGTGTAGACAGGTGAATCTTTTGTCTAAAACATCCATGCAATTTGAGCTTGAGACTATTATAGCCTTGAATTGGAGCCAAATCACTCAGGGGGCAACAGTGGAAAGAACACTGAATCTGGAGTTAGAGAATCTGGGTTCAAATTCCAGCTCCTACATTTAGTCTAGATGTTACCTACAATAGTTCATTTAAGCCAATCAAGTCAATAAGCATTTATGAAGCACCACTGTATTCTAGGCACTGTACTAAGGATTGAATATACAAAGAACAGGAAAAGATAGTCTTTATTCTCAAGGAGCTTACATTTCAACATATAACCCCACTGGTCCTCAGTTTCCTTATCTGCAAAATTAAGACACTGTAGCAGGTGACAAAATACCACAGGAAGTGCTGTGTGGTGGAATATGGAAAGTAGAGCCTCCCCAGTAGAAAGGGGGACTGGAGTTTTGTTTTGAAGAAAGGCATAGTTTAACAGAGAAGGGCTCATTAGCGGCAAGTGGACCATCCTCTTCTTTCTGGATCTTTCTCTCATCTACTCTGGTTTCTAACTAAAGAGGAGCAGGGAAGAAATTCCAGGAAAGGAAAATGGTATGAATAAATGTGGGAGGACTGAGACTTTCTGGGGGCAGGAGAGAGGATGATGTCATTCTCAAGGACAAATAAATAGACAAGTTTTACAGGGGTGGAAGGGTCAAATAGAAGATTTGTGCCATTAGAGAGGGTGGGGACTTTGTGCCATTAATTATTCTATATCTTTTTGTATTTTCAGTCTCTGTCTCTCCACTGAGTGGTCCCCTTCCATAGTGTGGAAATTTATATGTAAGTTATCACTAAGTTAGTCACAAAAGATTATTGTAGCTACTTCCTTCCTCTCTCTACAGGTATCTTAGATCGCCTTCCCATTCTAAAAAAAATCCTCTTGGCTCTGCTACCCCTTAGTTTATTCCTTTCCCCCCTACTTTTGTTCCAAACATCCTTCATTCCTTCCTTATACAGGAAGTTTCATCCCTTTAAACATCTTTGTCCTGTTGGACTCTCTACAGTTTCTCTACATTTTGTTTTAAGTTCTGTTACCCAACTTAGTTGCTGTAGTCTAATAAAGATTCATATAATGCATGAAGAATGACTTCCTGGCTCATTTACAACTTTCAAAAATACATTCTAGTAAAATGGCATGGTGATTAATGACAATGAAAGGGGGAAAAAACATAAACTCCAGCAATTTTTAAAGCCAAAAGATAGTTTTGTTCACTTTTGGTGGTTGTTGCTTATGTTGTGGGTTATATAAATACAGGTTTATATAAATACAGGCTATCTAAAAGATCTTAGTGCCAGTTTGAGTCATTTTGGAAACACCGTATAATGAAGCCCCTATTATTTTGTATGAAATTTTGTACCTATTTTCAATTTATAGAAAGATTTTAATTGAGGTTAGTTTTCTCTAATCATTCAATATTCAGATTCCTTGCCCATGCTATTGATTGGTGTGTATTCAGTGACTACTACCAATTTTGATTTTCACTCCAGAAAAAAAATGAAGACAGGTCATTTGGGGAGTTTGAAGGGAGGGAGGGGTTAAAGGAGTCAGGAAAATAAGTGAAATGTTACCTAAAGCCAAATAAAAATTATCTTGTGTTATCCAGTATTTTAACTATTGATGATCTTCCTTCCTTTTTTAATAATTTCATACAATAAAAGTGAATTTAAAACAATTATATTTCAACTTCTGGGAATGTGAAAAATCTATCAGTTTTAGTTGATTCATTTTTTTTCTAAACATGAAAAGTTTTATTAGGATTGCTGACTTTTGTAGTTATCTTGTCTTTTTACCTCCTAGAAACTTTGCATCTCTTTTATATCTGTTATATTATTTGTGAATTTTTTAAAGGGGAAGAGATACAGACAGATATACAGAGGGCATTTTTACAGTACACAAAGCATTACAAAATTAAATATAAATGTCTGTTGAATGACTGTATGAATATGCCTTTAAATACTAGCCCAGTTCCTTACACAATAATTGTCCATTAACAATTATATTATGTCCTTGTTCTAAGAGGCATTGTGATAATTGTTGGATTGGCAGTCAGGAGAGCCTAGGGTGTAAATTCCTTCTATTTCTTACTAGTTTTGTGACTTTGGGCTAGTTATTCATTTAATCCCTTTAAATCAGTTACCTCATTTGTAAAATTAGGATGAAGTTCAAGATTATTGTGAGGGTCAAATAACATGTTTGTAAAAGTGTTTTACAAACCTTGAAACCCTACAAAACTATTAGCTACTATTACTATTCTTTCCCTTTAAACCTTGTGCTTTCAAAATTTGTAAAAACAAAACAAAAAACAAGTCATCAAGTCTCTAATGTAAACACTAGTTGAACGTGCACTTCAGCATTCGCTCAGCATTGCATCCTGTTATTTTTCCCATGGGGCTTCCCTTCTTTTATTCCCTTGTAACCTCAGTAACCCTGGTTATTATTTTGAGTAATTCCAGGCTTGTGCTTATTTAGTTTCTGATATTTCCCATGATGAGCCAACTCCCATTGAAATATAGTTATGATCCCTCCATCCAGTAGGATAAGCCCATATCAGACTTTTTAATTCATTGCTTTTCTTTCTCTAGCCAAAGTCACCAATGGTTACTCTTAAAATATCTGTATGAAGTAAAAAAGAGTGAGGATAAATTATTCTTATTTTACAGATGAGAAGCCTGACATTTTTGGTTCTAAAGAGTGTATTTGTAGCCTTTTTAAATACGCTTTGAAATGGACCATAACATCATAGACTCTTCGGGTTCAAAGGGACCTCTGAGATTATGGAGTCCTGATGTGGTTGGGTTTGGAGAGTGCTGGTTTACCCTGAGGTCCCTTACAACTCTTAGAAAGAATCTATGAATCTGTGAACTTTTACCCCCAGTGTGAACCCCTTCTATCCTGTCTTATATAAATGATTGTCCAGTCTTCAAACAAAGCATCTTTGTTGTAAACTTAGAGTCATGCATTCAGATCAATAAATGTTTGAAATTACAATCACAATACCTGACTTCATACCTATAAAATAATTTTAATTTTCCTAATTTTTCTGCTAGTTCAGATTTACCATTGAGTTGGCACCTGACCAAAAAAAAAAAAAAAGGCTTGAAAACAACCTTCTCTAGAAAACTGAGTATTCAGATACTCCAAGTGGAAAGAATCAGTGACTGATTCATTAGGCAGTTTTACATTTCTGGAACACCGGGGAAATAATTTTTTCTATCTGTCTTGGTGAGTCATGTAACTACCCCCATTATGGAAATGGGGACCCATAAAATAATTATTAAGAGTGTCATTGTTTCAGGTATATTAAACTTAGCTCTCTGCAGAGCTCTTAGATTCTGCTTCCACTGCTGTGATCTTTCAGTGAGTTCAAAAGGAATTTCATAATTCACCTCTCTTGCAATGTATATAGATATTATCAGTGTATTTCCTAGCTACTTGCTCCTCTCCCCTTCCCTAGCTCCCAACTTTGTGTGACTCTTCTAGAAACCAGCCTTGAAACAGACAACATATATTTCTAAACTCCTTAACCTTTTATGTCCCTTTGCAGCGTTTAATTGTCTTGGAATTACAGTAGTTCTGAAAGAATGAATCTGCAGAGTGATTGATTGCTGGAATTATAATAGGTAAAAGCTGTTGATTCATACAACAGTGTGTGTGTGTGGGTGTGTGTATGTGTGTTTTGAGGATGGGGAATGACACTGTTTTATAAAGCAACAAAGAACCAATTTTGTGCCTTACTCATCAATCTGTTTCTTATATCTAGTGAACAACAGACATAAAGTTCTTTGCCTCTCTGAGTTCTCCCTTGGCAGTATGTAAAACTAATATTGGCTGAACATGCTATTAACCTTGAGTTTAAATTCAGCGTACTTAATCCCATGATTAATGCCAAGATTAATGCCCAACAGCAAAGGTTGAAAGCTTAAATGTTTGTGAATGCGAGCATGAAATGAAACCCTAATAACGAGTACAATGATTTGGATTTATGGGCTGTGTTGGCTGCTAAAGATAACTTGGAAATGGTGTTGCATGGAGTAATTTGTCAAAGTGGGCAGTGATGAAGAATTGACTGCTTATGATGCAGGGAAAAGATCTGGATGAAAAATACAGCTCTCTGGTTTTTGGTGTAACAACACCTCATGGTAGGACTTCTTTACATGAGAAGAATAACATAGTCTTTTAAGGATTTTAGTAGTTTAAAATTTGAATTCCTCTTTTAGTAAGATATAATGGGTTCCTCAGCAGAAAGGTGGGTATATAGATTTATAATAATACTTCCCTCACCCTGAGTCTTCTACTTCTCTATGTATATTTGTAGTTCTTAATATCTTAAATTCTAGGTACTTGTCCTCACATACGCACACATGTGCACACACATACTCAGAGATGATATTGTAATATTACTAAGAGATAGATACCTTTGGATAGTTAATTTTGTCTTGATCTTCTATTCCTTTAAACCTTTGGTTGCTTTTCTTAACCATATTTCTGGTTCATAAGTTTTATTTATTGAGATAACGCCTATCCCCAACCAGACATATTCTTGACTCTACTTCACCAAAATAAAAAAAAAAAGGGAAAAGGAAAAATTATCCTATATTGTACCAAAATCTTGGCAAATATTATTTATAATAAATAAAGGTACTATGACATAGTTTCCAATTTGTTTTTCTTTCTATGTTTAATATTTGATCTCTTAAAATAAGATTATTTCCCTCTAGGGTGTCAGAAAGTTTTCTGCTCAGGTTTCTCTTTCAATTATGCCTCATTTTATTTTATTTTCATTATTTTTACCAGCAACCACTACAGTATAGTACCTTTTGAAGATTCCATTAATATATTGTATATTTCTTTGCCCTTTTACTGGTTTGTGTTGCATTCTATGTCTTTTGCAGTACTAGGTAATTAATCAGATTGTGTTTAGTTGAATATAATAAACTCCTTAAAACCATGGACCATTTTTCTTTTTGTCTTTTTATCCTAAGCCCCAAGTCCAATACAATACCTTGCTTAAGAGATATTTATTAGATTGGATTTTATCCACTGGAGCAGTGTCCTTTTTGGAGATTGCCTAAATTTCCCCCAGAAGAACTGTAGTTAATTTATAAACAGAATGTATTAGTAATTTTTTAAAAAAGAAACATTTGAAACACAGAAAAAAGATGGCTTCACAGAGGCAAGTTTGTTTTTGTTAGGCTTTATAACTTCTCTATCCATAAATTAGTCAATTAACATTTAGTAATCCCTACTAAGTGCCTGGCACTTTGTTGAGTGCTGGGACTACAAAGAAAGGCAATGACAAAACACATCAATAACAAACCAGTCTCTGCTCTCTAGATATTGAAGGCTAATGAGAGAGACAAGAAGCAATCAATTAACTATAGACCAGATATGTACAGGATAAATTGAGACTAGTCTCAGAGGGAAAGCACTAAGATGTAGGAGAATTGGAAGTCTTCCTGCAGAATGTGAGCGTTTAAGGTGTGTGTGTTCATCCTTTGTTACTGAAGAAGACCATTCCATCAGAGAAATGGTGACATGACTTGCACTTGACTTTGTTTTGAGTGAAGGCTGTGCACGTCACCAGCCTCACTTCTCCTTCGGAGTCATCTGAATCTAGTGACCTGATGTTCATTAGGATGACTAGAAATGACCCAGGATGAAGCAGTTGGGGTTAAGTGACTTGCCCAAGCTCACACAGCTAGTGAGTGTCAAGTGTCTGAGGTGAGATTTGAGCTCATGTCCTCCTGGCTCCTGCACTGGTGCTCTATCTACTACACCACCTAGCTGCCCACAGAATGTAAGCCTTTAACAGAGGCATTAAGGAAACCAGAAGGCAGAGAGGAGGACCCTTCCATTCTTAATTACCATGGCAGTGCAAACTTAAGAAATAGTCAGACTTAACAAAGCATTCAAACTAGGGGGTGTATTGTCTAAGGAAATTCTGATTTCATGATGACGGAACATTTTACATTCAATCTTTATATTTTTCTGGCTAAAATGATCTGCTTAGGGAGATGATGAAGGAGTTAGAATGTTACATGGTAGACTTAAGTATGTTCAAAGGTACTATTTTACTCCCATTTTAATAGTTACTTTCTTTTAACAATATTTGCCTGAGTCTCTAGGCAAAAATGCACATTAAAAATGCATGAAATATCCACAAAGTTTGTAGCTATATATACCAAACCATAAAAATCTGGCTGTCTTTGAATATGGCCAATGATGGCAGCTAAAACTCCTTCATAGATTCCAGGAAAACACAGTTCATATAAATTTCTCTCTACTGATAATAACGCTGTAGTTAAGGGGAAAAAACCAACTTCCTTTTTAATATAGGAAGTTTTTGCACTTTACCTCACAAGCACAATTAATTTATTCATTTCACTACTGAGAAAAATATCTCTTTTGAGAGATCATTTTGTGTTTCCTCCCCAGGGAGAGTTACTCAAAGGAAATTTGAATCTTTATGACCATCTCTGTCTAAAGATTGTGTGATATAGTGCAGAAGGGTCAAACACTTGGCCAACAGCCATCAAACATTCCTGGGTGTGGGCTGAACTAGATAAAAATTTAATTGGGAAATATTTAACAAAGTAAATAAAAATGCAGTAGAACATAAATAATGTTCATATGTGAGCTTTCTTTTTAGGTAAGTATGCAACCACAAGGGTCCTTTAGTGGACCCTGTTTGTATTTATGTCTGACACCACTGATGGAATATATAGTTGAGTCTCAGTTTCCTTTTTTGTAAAATATAGATATACTTGTCTTACCTCCTAAACAAAGTTGCTGTGATTATCAGATGCAATAACGTAAGTATAATCTTTGGCAAGATTTAAAGTACAATATAAATGCAAGCTGTTCTAATTACTCATCATTTAAGGCTCACTTTAAATCCCATCTTCTCCATGGATCTTCTTTCCAATTTTCCAGCCCATATTATTTCTTTTCTCTAAACTTGTAGTTGAGTCATTAATATATCATTAGTCACTTTGATTTTCTCTTCTTATATTAGGCATGTTAGTTCCTCCCAGCTGATTCTAATAATTTCCTTGAGGACAGAAAACACTTAGGATGCTTCTTTACCCTTGAAGTCCACAGTTCTGGATGTAAAGTAGTTGCACAACAAATGCCTACTGACTGAGCTAGTCTCAGATGTGGATTTTGGTATCCTGATAATGAACCTGGGATCACAATGAAGAGTTTATATAGCAATACAGAGGTGTCCCTAAAGTCTTAATGAAGTTTTATGTTATTAAAATTTAAGTTACCAGAAAACTTTAGTCAGAGATCAAGGTTATATACAGGGTGTCCCAGAAGTCGTAATACAGTTTTAAGCTATTAAAGCTTAACCTATTAATGCAGATTTAAGCTACTAAAGCTTAAGATATTAAAGCTTAAAATTGCATTAAGACTTTTGACAATTGGCAACTTCAGCCAAAATGATAATCAATTGAATTATGACTATTCTCAATGTAGCGAAAACAGTTGTGTATATAGACGAAATACTGTCATCTTTTGAATTTATTTTCTGAAACATTGCAAATCAGAACACAATAAAAAAAATTCCAATCAAATGATTTCTCCTCTCCCCCTCTCCTCAAATAAAACTGAATACTCTGAATATGCACCAAATTCCTTTGAAAGTGATCTCTTGTAGTCTTGTTGGATACAAGTAAACTGAGATTTGTCCTTCACCAGGTTTCAAGTAAAAGATTGAGCTTGACTTAATTTAAATTGGAATGTGCTTCTTAACTGAAAAATATAACACAAGACCCTACAGAAACCTCAGGTCTAAATTGTTAGTGAAGACAGAGGAGTAGAACAGAACTGAATAATTAACTCATTCAGAATAATAAAGCCTAGAAAATGTTCACTTTTGAGAAATGCCAACAAGAAAATCTATCATGTTACATATCATTATATACATATAGTCATTGAATCTCCTGGTTTTTGACATGATTTTATTCTTTCCTTATCATCTCACTCTATATTCCAACTTGACTTATATATTTGTTTTATCTCTTTCCTTTTTAATTTAATGGAATATGTCCTTACAATACATAAAAATGTGACCTAATTTTGATTTTTTTTTGGAGACCTTGTGTCCTCCTCCTCAAGGGATAATCTCTTTGATATAGAACATTATTATTATAGTTACTCATAGAAATGTAATTTTATTTTCTTTTGAAATGGGATTTCAAACATCAGATATGTTTTATTTTGTGTGTTCTCTCTGAGAAAACTTGACTTGTGGAACATCTACATAAAATATATATTAGAATTCTGCTGTTCTAGCTACTTCATCTTACAGCCTGAAGCCAGTTCACTAAAAAGATTGTTTCTTGTTGAAAGAATTTTGCCCTCAAATTAAAGGTCATTTTAGGAATGATCTGTCTTACCTTTTTTAAATGGCCATATGCTTTATGGCCTAGTGATGATCACATGAATCTTAAGTTGGTTTTTAAGGAGAAAGTTACAGATTAAGGATGTTGAATTACTAGACCTTGGCAGTATTTTCCCAAAATGCCATTAATTGAAGCCATTATTTTGGAAAATGTTGCTCATTTAAGAGTTGTTTGTTTCAGCACTTGGAGTCATTGCCAATGTTGGCTTTCTTCCAGCTTGAGTAATCCTTTGAGACTTGAAAAAGATGAAAATGTTTTCCTTATGGAAGAATTGGTTTTCGTATAATTAATTAGTTTGTTATCTAGGAATTCTTTCTTCCCTTATCCCTCTCCCCTGCCAAAACCAACTCCTGTTCATTCAAATTCCCACAATCATAGGAGGTGAATTTTTACTTTTTCTTCTATGATGGATGTATTACATAGAAATCCCTAGCTAAAAGTTTTACAGCCATATTTACTCTTCCATATTTAAACACACAGAAACATTCAAAGTTTTGCCTGGTGTTTCAGGTTAAGATCAGCTAAGCAAAACAGCAAAATTTTTTGTCTTCTAATCTAAAGTCATCTTTTGGAACAAAGGCTCAATGCAACATTTCCACCAAAGTGAATCTAAGACTCTTATTTGAAGTAGGAGTAGAAGAAGGGAGAGGCTATCTTTAGTTATTAAAACCTATGCTCATTAACATTGTTTTTTACTTGTCTTAATTCCTTCTTTCCTTATGGACAGTTTCATGGTCCTAAATTAAGTAGGATTTTTTGTTTTATTTTCTTAGTGTCAAGTTTATTTAGACTCTCTGCTTTTCTTCTCAGTGATTTGTTGTATTGGGAAGCCTGAAGTCCATTGAAGCTTTCATTTTATAAACATGCTTTTTAGCAATGTTGGTGGGAGGCTCTCTCTTTCATTACTTTGATCTAAGCTCTTTGGTCCAACCAAAATATATGAAGCACAGATGTAGGCAGTGTTGTTGAGTCCAACAAGGTCTTCTCCATGTATATTGCTTATTTTTCTTTGTATTGCTTACTTTTCTCATTTGTAGTACTTAAGATCTTGCCATTCATGGTAATGTTGTTGTAAGACCAGTAATCAGAGCTTGGACATCCAAGGCAAGTTGCTTTTTTATGTATGGAGAGCTGTTCTAACATTCCCTTTGTTCGTTCTGGAGAGTCTTTTTGACATTTCGAAGTCATTTGTAAGTATGATTAAATATAAATTTGATCCAGAAAAGGGAAAAGATACATTTTGCTTCTCCTTTGATCCATACAAGGACAAAGATACATTTCACTTCTCTGATGAAAAACTCTGCTCCCACATTGGTGTTATACAGTTATTGTATTCAGTTCATTTACAGTTAAGTATTACTGATGGAAACTCTTATTTATTTCTACTAACTAGATTAAAAGAAAAATCACCACAGATTAAGAACCCTATTTCTGTCTTCTAGGTCAAAGTCACATTTTATTGACCTTCTAAGCTACTTTAAAATCAGAGTTAAGTGCTATAACTTTGGCTTTCCATTCATTAAAAAAAATACAACAACAACTTATGCACTAAATACCTTAAGAAGTTTCCAGTAGGAGATATCACTTGATTTTAGCCTTGAAGAGAGCCTGAGATTCTAAGATCCATAAGTGAGGAGGAAGTGCATTTCAGGTATAGAGGATAGCCTGGACAAAGAATGAGAGATGAGAGATGGGGTGTCAAACTATGAGACCAGCAAGTAAGCCAGTTAGGCTGGAATGTAGAATGTATGCAGGGGAATAATAAGCAATGTCTGGTAAGATAGATTGGATCCACAATATGAAGCGTTGAGGTAATTATATTTCATACTAAGGACAATAGGAAGTCTTTTTTGAACAAATTTAAATATAAGAGTGACATAGTGAGAACTGTATTTTAAGATTCTTTTGGTAGCTATGTGATGGATAAATTGGAAAAAGAGAAAGATTCAAACTGGGAGACCAGTTCAGAGGCCATTGTAATAGTCTGGACAAGAAATGATGAAAACTTGAATTAAGATAAAGCTTGGGCAAATGTGAAGAGAGATGTATGCAGTATATATTATGGAGGTCAAATCAACAAGATGTGGCTTGTTGATTGTATGTGTGCTGTATGCGAGAGAAAGATAAGCAATAACTCCAAGGGTGTGATCCTGGGTTACTGGAAGGGTGAGGGTGCTCAAAATAAGTAGAGAAGTTTGGTGTACAGGCAGGTTTGAGAGACAGAGATAATGATTTCAGTATTAGACGTCTTGATTTTGAGATGCCTGTGGTCTTTTAGGTAGGATAGCTAACAAGCAGAATTGTAGTGTAGGAGAGAGATGTCTTGAATTGGATCTGTTATCTTGGCAATCAGAGCATTCCTTCTAGTGACTCAACTGAAATCTGTTCATGTCTGTCCATCTTGTCTAACTCTTTGTGACTCCCATAAATTCATGACACTCAACATGATACAGGGCTTCCTTGCCTTCTCTCAATATCTCAGGATTACCAGTGGAACACCCTTAACTATCTACCTGTCATCCTTGGACATATCACCAGGCCATCTTCTCTTCCTATCATACATTTCCATGATTATGCCTTTACTTATTGTTCTTCAAAACTCTTATTTCATTATGTTACAGTCTCCTCATACCTAAAATGCACCTCTCTACTTCTCTGTGTGTAATATTCACTTTCAATGTTTTAAAAAATTAGTTTCATACCTAAAAGTCCTGTGTTACCTTCAGGAAAATACAAAACTCCTTTAATGTTCCCAAACTTCTCCTAGCAATAGAGGGCCATCTCATTAATACTAACAGGAGAAAGATTAGCCCTGCATATATAGATTTGGGAGTCACATAGAAAAAGATAATTGAACCAGGAGACCTGATAGGATCACCAAAAGAGGTGTAGAGAAGGAATAGAAAAGGATTCAGGAAAGAGCCTTTGGAGACCATCAGAAGATATTCTTGCCCTTTATCTAATCATTTCTTTAATCAATCACAGGGAAGATTCTTTCCTCAGCTGCTTAGGGTTCTTACTTTAGAAACTGGGTGTGCCTTTAATAAAGAATTGAGCTGTGAGATTTCAGTAAGAAAGATTGATGAGGGCTTTTTAAAAAAAATTCTGATTAGACAAAAGACTTCAGACTAAATTATTGGCCTAATATTCTCTTGTAATATTTTTCCAAAGAAGGAATCAGGGAGAGGTGCAGGAAAGAGGCCTTAATATATGAACCAACTTATCTATGGCTTTGCATTTTTGTGTTCCAGGTTGAAAATTGGTGTCCTCATTTACCTTGGAGAGCAAAAAATCCCTATGAAGAACCAGATCAGAATTCTATGGTGAGAAAGTTTAAAAACCTATTTATAATTCTTATGCCTTTGGAACAGATTCATTTTCACTGTAATTAACTCTTTCTAGAACTTTGGTGTCAAACTAAAATAGAAATGGGAGTCACTAAACTATATATACTGCATAATAATGTTACCCATATTGTACTTTTATAAATTTTGCTATTTCCTGATTATATTTGAATCTGGTTCTGGCCCACTTAGGACTGCATTCTTAACATCTCTGTTCTAGATGTTTCCTCCTATAACATAGAACACTATCAAAGGAACAACTTTTTTTTCCAATCCTATGGAAGTTAAGTATATCTATTCAGGGCTGATGGAAGGCTTGGACAAATTAACCAGTATTTATTGAATACCTGTTGTGTGTCCTGCATTATTGTAAGTAGTATGTACATGATGGGACATGAAATTAATAGAAACTGTAACTTGACCTCAGACAAGGAGTTTATAATCCTGTTGAAAACACAATATAAAACCATAGAATTCTTTGAACAACATCACACATCAGTCATATGTCAAGTGCTTGCTATGTGTGAGTTTCTGTGCAATGTATCGGAGAAACAGAGACTAAAACAAGAAACATTTCCTGCCTCTTGTAACATGAGGGTGTGTTCATCCTTTCTTGCCAAAGAAGACCATGCCATCAGAGAACTAATGACATGACTTGCACTTGACTTTGTTTTGAGTGAGGGAGGGCTGTGCAGGTCACCAGCCTCACTTCTTCTCCAGAGCCATCTGAATCCAGTGACTGGAGATGACCCAGGATGAGGCATTTGGGGTTAAGTGACTTGCCCAAGATCACACAGCTAGTGAGTGTCAGGTGTCTGAGGTGAGATTTGAACTCAGGTTCTCCTGACTCTTGCTCTATCCACTGCACCACCTAGTTGCCCCGACATGAGGGATTGGGGGAAGGAAATATCATGCACCAAATTCATGTAAGCAAAGACAAGACAATTTGAGGATGGAGAGAGAGCACAGTGATGAAAGGAATTTAGAAGTACTTCCTATAGATGATTATCTCATTCAACCTCTGAGCATAACCTTAAGAAAAACAAGGATTCAGGAAGGCAGGAGTGGGGCACTAGGATGGTTGGATTTCTAGCTAATTGAGAGAACAGGGTTATCACAATGAGATTTAGTTAATAGCTTAGGCCTAGAAATAAAATGTCTCCATTCTGTACTCATGATGCCTTCTGAATAACTCCCTAAAATGACCTAGAAAAATAAAAGTTGCTTGGAATAGCTCAGTTTAGTTTTACCAATTTTGGAATGAATAGTGACAAAAGAGTCATTTTAAGAGAAAATAAGGTATTGAGGGATTTATTGGGATTTGCCATGCTTTATTCATATCGTCCCATCAAAATCAGGAATTCTTTGCTTTTGTTAAGTTACACCTTAAATTTTGGCTTTCTGGTGAGGCCCATGGACCCCTTCACAGAATAGTGTTTTTTAATGTGCTAAAAAAGAAAACTTATAATTGCCAAGAAAAGCAGCTATATTGAAATGACACTGTTAAAATATTTTTATGAATAAATTCACATGACCCAGGTTAAGAACCCCCTTAAACTACTAAGTTTTGTCTGAAGTCTTGATTTCTGGACCTTTGGTGACTTAAGGTGCTTTCTTTGGGCCCCTTTCAAAGTTCACTATATTCATCGTAAAGTATGGAACCTCCTGTTAGTCCTATTATTCCAATTAGAATGTCAGATGTTGTGCAGCATAGTGGGTATAGTTAGGTTTAAAAAAAAAAATCTGAGTTAAAGGTTCAGCTCAGAAACAAGTTGTGTTACCCTGGGCAAGCCACTTAATTTTTCAATGCTTGTTATATATGAGGGCACTGGGGCTACAAAGATTAGAACATGAAACATTTCTTGCCCCCTCTGAGGTAGGAGGGCAGGGAGGAGGGACTATCATATACACCTATAAGCAAATATAAATTATTGGAAATAAGGTAATTCTCTAAAATTCTAAGCTATAAAATAGTTGTAGATGTTCACTAGGTGTAGATGTTCATTACTCACCAGGAATTCCCTACCTCATGAAGAGCTTATTCATTGCCATTACAGGTGCTTCATACATCTGCTGCACAATGCATTCTTGACTTTACTAATTCCCTGTCTCTTTCGGAAATTTATACCCTTCCCCACTCATGAAGTCATAGGTCCACTCCCCACCCCCACATCCCAAAAAATGACCATACCAACACCAAGTGTCTTGTATTTAGAACTTACTCCTTGTAGAGTTGTCCTGATTGGTCAGGGACAGAAGCAAAACCTTTTGCTCCCTCTCATAACCTTTCACTTTCTTGCAGGAGAAACAAAGCAGGGTAAACTGTGGAAATTTCCTCTGATTCTCAGGGGAATGAAGTAGCCCAAAGTAGATGCTGTATAGAGCCACTTGTTTGTTTCTCCTTATCATTAAAATATGATTCAGAGAAGTTCAAGATGTCTCAATTGTACTCTTGATTCATTTAGTTAAAATGAAGTTGAACAGAATTCACTTAATAAGAACCAACTGATAATGCTATACCTTTGAAGGTCACTTTCTCTCATTTCAATTGATAATCCTGGACCTTTAAAGTTAAGTTGTACCAAAGAGGAGATTTATTTTTAAAGTTCAATATTGATTCAGCCTCTCAAATTCAGGACAAAATGTCACCACATAAAAATCATCATGCTTCTAAAATGTTTGGGATTGTTCATCTAATCCTGTCCCATTTCCCGTTTTTCTGTTAAATATCTATTTGTAGGCTGAAATTCGTACAGATTTCAATCTACTCTATGGAATGATGAAACGGCACGAAGAATTCCGATGGATGATACTAAGGATCCGACGAATGGCTGGTGCATGGATTGAAGCAATTAAATCATTGGCAGAAAAGCAAAACCTTGAGAAGAGAAAAAGGAAAAAAGTGAGTTTCTTATTAATTTTGTTACAGTCACCAGTTTTCCTCTTACGTTTGATTCTGTTTTGAAATAGGACCAAGAAAGAAATGTGTGCTGTTAGGAATGACATTCCCTCGGGGTGAATTTGCTGTGTCTTTTATAGAGCTTGTTTTTGTGTTCATTTTCCCAAATTATGGTCCTCTCAAATGTCAGGAATAAACAACTTTCTGGAAATTTAGCTGTCTGCTTACTGATCATAGTGTCCTCAGTTCTTCCAGACTCCAAGTCCAGTATTCTGTCAATATGTCATTGATCATTGTTATTTCAAATCATTTAATTTTGAATGTTTCCATTTTGTGTTCTTTCCATTTTAAGTGTTTTAGTTATTTTATTATATTATCTATTATATTATTTTGCTGGTACTACTTCATTGTGCATCAGTTCACAAGTCTTCACATTCTTTTCTGCATTCAACGTATTTATTGTTTCTTACAACATACTAATATTCCATCATTTTCATGTGCCAAAATTTGTTTAGTTATTTCCTAGATTGGGCATTTGCTTTGTTTCTAATTCTTTGCTACTATAAAAATGCTGCTGTAAATGTTTATTGTATAATTGGACCTTGCTTTTTTATCATTGACCTCCTTATGTGAGATCTCTGGGTCAAAGGTCATTAATATTTTAGTCACTTAGAATAATTCTAAATTGGTTTCCATAATGGATGGTCCAGTTTATAGCTCCACCAACAATGTATTAGTATTTTACACCTATCCTTCCACAAACTTTACAGCACTGACTGTTGACATCTTTTGTCATTGTTGCCAACTTACTGGATGTGAAGTGGAAGCATAGACTTGTTTTGGCTTACACTTCCCTTTATTAAGCGTGATTTCTTTATGTCCTTTTAAAAAATTACTTGAGTCCCTTATGGCTCAGATAGGGAAGTTCTGATTTATATGCAAAGGGTAGTTCATCCATCTCACATCTTCTTCTCTTCCTTATCGATCTAAAAAATGATGCCTCTAAACTTGAACCGTATTTTTTGCCCCTTTATCAAGTACTGAGTTTTGTGTTGGAAGTGTCTTGAGTAATTTGGATGTTAATTCAACATGAGCCTATCTATGTGTCTTATTTTTCAGATTCTCGTTCACCTGGGACTCCTGACCAAGGAATCTGGCTTCAAGATTGCAGAGAATGCATTTAGTGGAGGCCCACTTGGTGAATTAGTTCAGTGGAGTGATTTAATTACATCTCTCTACTTACTGGGCCATGACATTAGGATTTCAGCTTCACTGGCTGAGCTCAAGGAGTAAGGAGATTACTTTTCAATTTTGAAGCTGGAATACAAAAAAAGAAATTGTAAACTCTTGAAGCCTCTATTAGTGTGTAATTTCTTGCAGAGAAAAATGAAAGTGATAATTCACTAAACAGGAGATAAGAAGATTATTTTCAGGAGCTAAATACATACACTGTGAAAAGGATGATATGTTTTCATTGTAGCTGCAGGCTCTGGAGGCTTCATAAATGAACGCAAGAAAATTCAAACTAAAGAGCTTATTCATTGCCATTACAGGTGCTTCATACATCTGCTGCACAATGCATTCTTGACTTTACTAATTCCCTGTCTCTTTCTGAAATTTATACCCTTCCCCACTCAGCATCAAGCTTTTTATATCTTAAAACAAGGCAAGTTCCTGTTTGTAATTTAATTTGGGAAGAGCAAATTTCCTGAAAGCCTAGACTTCTTTTTAAGTCAGCAGACTTTCAACTCCAAGTCTGTCAACTATTGTGTTTCTATTTAACTGACATTTATTTCTCCTTCTATCCCTCTCTGTTTTCCCTTCCCTTTCCTTTCCCTCCCTCTCAGTCTCTTAATTCCTTTTAGATTGACACAGCTGGCTAAGTTTTCTCACAGATACATCCATCAATTATTTCCACTCTCACACTGGATGAACTGCCCGTAGAGAGGCTGACCCAAGCTGCCAAGTGTTTACTGTATGGAATAAGGAAAAACTTCCCATTACATTTGAATTTAACTTATACATGAAATTGCAAGGAAAGGAACATTTTAGAGAGCAGCATTAAAAGTATCTTGTAACTTTTTATTAAGAACAGACAAGGAAGAGAAAAATGACATATGCTTAAGTTCCAGGTGACAGGACCAAATGTGTATAACTAGCACCTAGCATCATGCCAACCACAGCAATACTGTCAATGAATGTTTCTTGATAAATGCAATAATGGTAGTTACAATTTTAAGAAATTGTTTATATAAGACATTGGAGTTTACCGCACACTTCTACCAAAACTACAGGAGTAGGTATAGCAGGTGTTAGACCCATTTTATAGAAAGAACAAAGTTCTGAGGTTAAATTGATAGTCTAAGAATACCATTATTGAGACTCAAACCCAGATCTTCTAACTCCTAATCCTATTCAATTTTCTACTACATAACTAGCATCTAAGTGCCATGGTTGAGAAAGGAAGACAGAGAAACAGATGCTGGGAGATATCAGGGAAGGCTTCATGGAAGAAGTTATTTGAAATATTTGATTACAAAAGCTACCAGAGTACCCCTGTATATATAGCATAATGTAAATAGTCTATTGTGTGTGTTTTTCCTCTCTCCCTAGGATAATGAAGAGGGTTGTAGGTAATAGATCTGGCTGCCCAACTGTAGGCGATAGGATTGTGGAACTCATTTATATTGATATCGTGGGACTTGCTCAATTTAAGAAAACCCTTGGCCCTTCCTGGGTTCATTACCAGTAAGTGCTTTATTTTCACTTGAAACCTTAATGCCTATTTTTAACAATGACATTTAAGTAGCATTTGTTTTTGTATGGGGTGAGAAGATAAAAGAAGATCCTTTGATTTTGGGCTGATTAACCCTAATTGAAAGCCAAATTGTTTTACAGCTACTTTCCACCTTCAACACCCATTCATTATTTTCATCGATCTCCAAAGAAGAGGAAGCATGTTTCAAGCATTCTCTCTAACTCTTAATTTCACATCCCCTCTTTCTCCCTATACCTACTTCAGCTCTTAAATAAAGTAAAGGTTCAGTAAGACAGACTTTGGTAAGGAGATTGCATCCCTTGTTTCTTTCATGTATAATATGATCTTGCATTTCCTCTTTCTTAGATATCTGTCCTCAAACTAATAGGAAATACTTAGAATAAAGGCTGAGTTTTACGTTTTTAAAAATGCCTGGTATTTGGAAAACAAAAGAAAGACCATTTATTAAGCCCATATTATATGCCAGGCAGGTGAATAGAATGCAGAGTCTGGAGTCAGGAAGACTTTCAAATCTGGTCTCAGACACTTACTAGTTGTGTGACCAAGGACAAGTCATTTAACCTTGTTTTTCTCAATTTACTCATCTGTAAAATGAGCTGGAGGAGGAAGTGGCAAACCACTCCAATATCTTTGTCATGAAAACCCCAAATGGAGTCACAAAGTCAGACACGGCAGAAACGACTAAACAACATATGCCAGGCATTGTGCTAAGAGTTAGAGGTGCAAATATAAGTGATTAAGACACATGTTGTGTCCCCTTCCCCTCCTCCAGAGAATTATTATGTGCCTAGTGTGTGTCAGGCACTGGACTTAGAGCTTTATAAATATCTCATTTGATAGGACAGCACCTGTCCTCAAGGTGCTTACATTTTTTTCTTTTCTTTTTTTTTTTTTTTTAGGAGTCAGCAATCCCTTTAATCAAGCTTATATATCATTCACTTAGTTCAGGGGGAAAAGCACCCTGAAACTTCAGAGTTCAGAGAACTTCAGAGAAATCAGAATCAACAGACATACTTCTAACTGTCTGACATAAGCAAGATCTATATCACAGATCAACAGACAGGGCCAACTTCCGACCATTACATAGATACATTGTTACCAGAGAGGGAAGCACCAACATCTGGGTTTTCAAAGCCAGGGGGACTACTTAGAGAGTCTTCTCCTGGCACACAAAGCTTCTTCCAAAAACTAAACCTCCAGCTTACATTCTAATGGAAGAAGAAAAGGGAGGGAGAAATGGGAAAACAGTACCAAGTGCTATGGCATGTTTTGGAAACAGCTGAGAAGTGGTATGAAAGTCAATTGCTGTGATAAATGG
>CM053771.1:250602757-250620867 GCA_028658325.1 Potorous gilbertii | reverse complement strand
GTGTTTCTAGAGACAAGAAACAGTGAAAGATGCTCCAGAATTGTCTGGCTTTGATATATGAGTCCCTCATTGTAGAAGGCCACTTGCTCCTGGCATCTCAGGGCAGAATATCTTTTTTAATCATCAGTCTGCCCTGAGATGCCAGACACACAGCATCAGGGTGAAGACATAAATATTAATATCTTGAATATAATTCTAAAATATAGTAAGTGTAGAAGCTTTTAGAGAAAGGGACCCTTTCCTGTGAATCTCTTCTATTTCCTCTGTTGTCATCAGTCTGACAACTATTTTAAAAGATAGTCTCAGAAACAAAAAAAAAAGTCCCAAGCCTTGGAGCAGAATGACTCTCCGTATTTTGATGTCCCCAGTTTTTAGCAATTGCATGGGACATCAGCAGCATTTTTTTTTTAATGCTTAGTTACTCCTAGTTTGCTAATCACTGCATATAATGGTCATTACAAAATCTCTTATAAAATGGGGCTCAGGAAAGACCTCAAATACAGATGGGGCTTGAACTAAGCTTTCAAAGGAAGTAGGGATTCGAAGAGGTGGAGAGCAAGAAGGAGTGCATTCTAGGCATGAGGAAACAGCCTATGCAAGGGCATGGAGATGAGCAATGATGGGTTTGGGGAGCGTTGCAAGTGAGCCAGTTTGCCTTGAACACAGTGTATGTGAAAAAGCAGTAGTTTTAACACTGGAGTCAGATTTTGAAGGGCTTTAAAGGCCAAATAGAAAAATATAATTTACTCTAGATGTATTAAATTGCTGCTGAAGCATTTTCAGTCCAAGAATGACATAGGACATAGTGACATAGTTTGAACTACACTTTAGAAAAATCAGCTGTGGGGATAATGAACTGAGAAGGGGGAAGAGAAATGGAGACAGGGAGATCAATTATAATATCCCAGGTGAGAAAAGATAAGTTTTTTCTTTTCTTTTTTAGGGGAATAATACAGACTCAAAATATTCAAAATATTGATAGATCATTTAATACAGGGTTTCTTAACCTGGACTCCAAGAACTTGTTTTTAAATAGACATTTTTGATAACTGTATTTCAATGCAATCCATTTCCTTTTTAATCCTATGTATTTTGTTTTATGATTTTAAAAACATTATTTTTGGAAAGGGAGAGGCTCCATGACAGAAAAAGTAAAGATTCCCTGCTTTAAATCATCATCAAAAGGAGAAACCTGCTAGAAAGAGAGCCTTTCATAGTCCACACCTTATCTGTCTTTTCATTTACTGCATAGAACCTGCTATGCTGCCTATTACAAAGGAGGAACTCATTCCCTGTTTACATTGAACTGAGAAATGAGAATAGCCATTGTGGATGGTCATTAAAGAGCCCCATCCTATAAAATACCCACAGTAGCTTCCAGAATGCCCCCACAAGGGTACTGTTTTACAGTATTCAAAGAACATGGAAAATAAAAACATATGTTGGGACCTAATGTTCCCTATTTCCCTGTCTCCTAGACCTGTGGTTCCCATTTACCTCTACAGCATCCCCTGGATTCCCAATGGAGTGTTCTGAGGGATGCTGAGAAAATTGATGCTTTGAAAATGTTTTCAGTGAAAGCCAGCGGTGACATACAGAGAATAACAACCATTGATTTGGAGTGGTCCCTGTGGTTGACTTGTGTTCCAGTGTGGTCCTGGGTAGTTGGGGTTTTTTTTCCTCTCCTATATTTATTGCTTTAGGAAGACAGAATGTATTTTCTGATAGGGAATTCATCATATTAAAGTGACACTATGTCTTTTTCCTCTTCAAAAAATTCTCATCTATCCATTTGATTTTTTTTCTCTTGATTTTGTTTCCTGAAGTACAAAAGGTGTTTTAAATTTGACCTCCGGAATGGCAGGCAATCCATGTTTCTAGAAAAGGTGGAAAGTAACTGAGCTGGGCTCTTTCGAGTCATTCTCTTCATCAGGCCTTAAGATAGAAGACTTGGTCTTGATTTATATACTTTCAGGAATGCTTGCTCAGTGGGTTTCAGAATTTTTGATTTATTCATGAGTCCAGGAAAAGATACTATTTTCAAGGAGCAGGCATTGATGATGAAAATGAGATAAACTTAACATTAGCTTTGAAAAATAAACAGTTTTTTTTTTTGGTATTCACTCTTCCTTTTGGGGTAGCGAGGGTGAGAGGGGTTTGGGGTGTGTGTGTGTGTGTGTGTGTGTGTGTGTGTGTGTGATTGGACACTTTGCGTGCATTTTTCTCCCTGTTTTATGTTCTCGGGGTGCATGACATCACTTCATTCCCATAGAATACTTGAAAATCGTTACTTTGCATTTTAAGCAAAATTCAAAATCTTACCTAGATTCACATCCTAGAATCTCATTCGTGGCTTTTAAACTCTCCAGAATAAATAAGGTCATTTTGTGTCAAAGCAGAGGTAGGTTTGACCATTTTCGTGTCTCTGGCCCAACTGCACCACATGCGTGCATTCCTACCAACCTTCACACGCAAGGTTTGATTTATTATGTATTTATTGAAGAATTACCACCTAAAGAATGAGGCAAGTAAGCATTTGAAAGATAAGCTACAATTCTTGTGAGAAAGCGGAGGCAAACAGTGTTTATTATGTGCCTACATGGTAGATTAATATTGACATATGAATTTGATATGCAAAGGAGGCACCATGGGAGGAAGTAGAGAGACTTGAGATCTCATCTCAGTTGTACAATTCATTGTTAAATTTGAAACAAATATCTTAATTTTTCTGCACTTCAGTTTGTGCAACTGTAAAGAAGAGGTTTGGGCTACATAAGCTGTCATTTCTAGCCCTGAAATTGAATCCCTGAAAGCAACACAAGGGGACAACAGTCAATAGCTTTTAGATTTTTTTTTTTAGGCAAAAGCATTTAAATGTTTAAGGTACGACTATAAGGACAAATTCATCTTTTGCTTTTTTGGTTTTTCAGATAAAGATTTCAGCTCTGAGAAAACTTGGGTTTTCTTCTTTCAGGTGCATGCTCCGAGTACTGGATTCATTTGGTACTGAACCAGAATTTAATCATGCTAATTATGCCCAGTCCAAAGGTCATAAGACCCCATGGGGGAAATGGAACCTTAATCCTCAACAATTTTATACAATGTTCCGTAAGTATTCTTTCTCCTGCTTTCAAAAAGCCTTCCTAAAGAGCTGTGTTTCCCTTCCTCTTTTCTCATGAGCAGATCCAGATGAATGAAGGACTGTAGAAAGGTGGAATGATTTAGAGCTTGTCTTGAAAATTTATAAACGGATTTGGCCCAGGTGCTGAAGATACAACTTGCATGCCCCTCAGTGACCATGATAATATAACAAATAAGCAGTATAGTACAATGGGGAAAATGTTGGTTTGGGAACCAGAAGACCCTGGCTTCAAATCCTAGCTCTCTACCATCTGTTACCTCTTTGTCCTTGAACAGGTGACTTATTCTCTGAACCTCATTTTCCTTATCTGTAAAAGGAAAGTGGTAGAGTAAATTAGAGGTATCAAACACACTGTCCACAGGCCACTTGCAGCCCACATCAGATTAAAATGCAACTGAGAAATATTTAACAAAATCAACAAAAAAATCAGATAATTTTAATATATGGTTTTCTCAGTCATTAAGTTTTCCTATTGGTATCCTTATGTATGTTTTAGAGACTATCATTTCTATTTTGAATTTGACACCGATGGAATCAATAACCTCTAAGTTCCCTGTGAACCCAGCTCCTAACCCCTAGTTAGGCCAAAGTTCCAGAGTTTTCTTTCATTCTCTTTTTTTCTCCTCTTTTAACATCTTTTCTCCTCTCTTTTTGCTTCTTTTTTATTGTCATTCAACAGAAGTCAAAATGAGGAGATATATTTCTTTGTCTAGCACAGGAAATATGAAAATACTTTTATGGACTAGGTTCTCGGGGGAAAAAAATTTAGTTTGCCCAGTATCAGAATTCTCCTTTGGGTTCTGCAAAATTTTGTAGAGTAGCAAAATAGGAACATTCTTTAAAAGAGAAATTGACCACCTTCCTTCCTTTCTTTTTGATATATTCTCTTTGCTTCTCACTTGATTTTAAAATAAACCCTTTTTAAAAAATTCCTCCTTTGAAATTCTTTTGGCAGACATTTAATGGACACACATTTCTAAGCACCAAACACATGCGGGTAGTCTGGTAGGCACTGAGCATATAGGTATGAAGAATGAAACAGTGCAATGAGCTTACATTCTAATGGAGAAAAAAACCCTAAAAATATGTACAATATAAATATATACACACATACATATGCTATTATGTGTGTATATATTTTTTAATATTTCATATAGAAGATGGTATCTGAACTGCCTCTTATAGGAAGAGAGGGATTCTGAAATGGAGGTAAGGGAGCATTATAATACAGGCATGAAGAATGGCTAGCACAAAGCCCCAGAGACCAGAAATGAGTGACCATGAAAGAAGAAAAGAGAAAAGGTCATTGTGACTGCAGTATAGAGGGAGAGCAGTAGTAATGCCCCATGAACTAGGAAGGAAAGGTTGGATCCAGATTGTAAATGGGTTTAAAAGCTAAATTGAGTTTATATCGGATCATAAACGCAATAGGGAGCCATTGGAGTTGATTGAGTAGGGGAATGACATCAGATTTATACTTTAGTCAAACCACTTTGGTGACAATGTGCAGGATGAACTACAGTAGGGAGAAATTTGAGGAAGGGAGAACAGTTAGAAAGCCATTGGACTAGTTTAACAGCCAGGAGAGGACTGTTTGATTTGTGGCTGTCTGACAAGTAGAGACAAAGTGGAGAAGCCTTTATATTGAGGCTAATTTAGAAGCATTTATTTCATCCCTACTATGTGTCAGGCACATAGGTACTTTCCAGCTATAATCTCATTTGCAAGGTTAATGTTTTTCTCTTTTTTCAGTTGAGGAAACTGAAACTAATAAAAATTAAGTAACTTACTGAGAATCAAGCAGCTAGTAAGTGTCTGGAGCAAAATTTGAACTCAGGAATTTCTGAATCCAGATCTCTATCCACTATGCCCCCAGATTAGTGAGGAAGAAGCTGTTGTGGGAGATATATGGAGGTAGAAATGACAAAATTTAGCAATAGATTTGATGTGTGAGGTGAAGACGAATGAAGAATTCAGTCAACCTCAGTGCTGAGATTATGAACCTGTGAAGTTAGATGTTTAACAGTGCCTTTGACAAAAATATGGAATGTTGAAAGGGTTGTGGGTTTGAGTACAGAAGGAGATGAATTCTGTTTTAAAGATGTTTAGTTTATGATTTCTCTGGGACATCCAGTTTGAAAATGTCCCATGGGCTTTTAGTCATGAGGGGCTAAAGCAGCAGAGAAACTAAAACTAGTAAATATTTAGATCTGTGAGTCATCTGCATAGAGATGATAAGTAAGCTCTTGAAAACTGATGACGTCCCAAAGAGAAAGTGTAGAAAGAGAAAAACACAGAGCCTGGAACAGAGCCTTGGATAATGTTCCCAATCAAGGAGTGTGATATGGTTGATGAGGCAGCAAAGGGGACTGAGAAGCAGAACCAGAAGACAGCAGTCTCACAGAATCCCAACAAGGAAAGTGTATCCAGGAGGAGAAGGTGGTTGCCAGTGTAAAATGCAGTCTATCAAAATAATCCAAGAAAAGGCCGTCGGATCTGACAATTAATTTAGAAAGAGCCTTGTCAGTTAAGTTTTGAAGTTGGAATACAGAGGGAAGAAGAATGAGAAATAAAAGGGAAGGAAGTCAAACTCAGTGTACATGGATTTTTATAGTTTAGCTGAGAAAGGGAAGAAAGATGTAGGAAGACAATGAGAGAGAACAAAAACGTTTACGGTTTTAGTCTGTTGGAGAAGTTGGGTACATGTAAAGGGGTTGGTTTTGGCAAGGTCAAGGTTACCTCATTAGAGGCTTAGAGGAAAAGGGGAAAAAGAGTGAGAGATAAAATATCTGCTATTGACCCTCTAGTTTCACTATTAGTCATGTGAAATACTTGTGGGTTTACTTTAGAAGTCAAAACAAAAAAGTTTTGAGCTTAGAAATACTTGTCATAACTTTCTTCAGTATTATTTATAGCCCCAGTGAGATTATCTCCTTGAAGGCAAGAGGCTGACCCATGTAACTTTTTAAGGTTCTTGGGATATCTAAGTCTGTTGATGTAGAACTCTTCATGGGAAGAGCTACCCTGCAGCTGTAGGCAGACTAATTTAGACAAAGTAGAAAGCTACAACAAACGGCAGAGTAGTATAGAAAAAGTCACCGAGGCATTTGGAGAAACAGGGAGATGTCTCTGAAAATTATGCCTCCTTTGTTCCCTTGGACCCAGGGAGGAAAAGTTATAGAGCAAAGTATCCTACATTCTGAGTCTTGAGGGTAGGGGTCAGTGAATACCAATTTTCTCATTATAAAGTCAGAGATTAGAATTAATGACTCTGAGTTCCCTGTGTAGTTGCATACTATGTCAGGATTCAGATTGCTCACATGTTCAGTGTGAGATAACTTGTTATTTTTTTAAACTTTAAAATAATGTCTGATATGCAGAGACTAAAAAGAATGTGCAATGGTCACCATTTGTCATATTATTCTAAATTGTCCAAATTTTACTTTTGGGATTTAAAAAACATAACTTCATTTTGAAACCTATTTTCATGGTGGAATTAAAGGAGATTATTAAATTATAGATTACCCTTTAATTCCCTACTTTTTGTTTGATTGGATTTTTTATTCGCTGCATTTTATTTTGATTCAGTGGATACAACCCAGTAAACACTGTGCTCCGTTTTAGCCATTGGACTTCTAAAAGGGTTTTTTAAAAAATGGAGAGGATTCAGAGCAGAGGGTCATGGATAAAGCATTGGACTTGGAGTCAGGAAGGCCTGAGTTCAAAACCATCCTCAGATACTTACTAGCTGTGTGATCCTGGGCAAGTCATTTTACACTGGTGGCCTCAGTTTCCTCATCTGTAAACTAATCTGAAGAAGGAAATGGCAAACCCTTTTGTCTCTTTGCCAAGAAAACCCCAAATGGAGTCATAAAGTGTCAACTGAAAACAGTATTCCTGACTACGGACTTGGCATTCTATCTACTGCACCACCTACTGTGAAACATCACTATTGTTGAGGTGTGTTCATCCGGATTATGTAAAACATCCAAATGTTCTAGATGTCATGTGGCTTTTATTATAGTAATTCTTCTTTTATCATGCATCATCAGGTATTCCACATAAAGAAAGTTTCCAGATTGCAATCTCTTACCTTCCAAATGTAATTTTAATAGAATTCTTGAAAAACTGTATTGCATAGAAGATAAAACTTAGAAGGTATCAAATGTAATTTGATAGCTCACAGTTATTGTTGTGAATATCAGTTATTGCCCTCCACTGGCATCCCTATCTCATCATTGTTGATATTCTCTCCAGTGATGCACATGGCATTTCACCCATTCCTTCCATTCCATGGGACTTTAATACGGAATCTCTCATAAATCTTCCTACCCAAACTTCCAAAGTACTGGTCTCTCTCCTTTTGTTCTCATGACATTACAATAGAATGAATAAAATACATTATAATGGAGTGCCCAGTTCCTCTATCCTTAGCTCTTGTTTTATTTTTTTTTTAGGGGAAAGGCAAGGCAATTGGGGTTAAGTCACACTTAAGACACTTGCCCAGGTATCTGAGACTAAATTTGAACTCAGGTCCACCTGACTCCAGGGCTGGCATTCTATTCACTGTATTGTCTAGCCACTTTTTTACTGGCCCATCATATCTTCCTTGTCAAGCATTTCTTAGATAACCCCTTTATACTGCTCTTGCTACATGAATTCATCCTTCTTAATATATTGCTGTCTCATCATAACTATCCTATGGCTGTCCAATGCCCTTTGAGTGTCCCTCAATTGGAATTCTTTGGAGATTCTGCTATATAACAAGGTGATTTTTCTGGGCTTATTGCAAGATACAGAGCTAAATGGCCCTAGATCAGCAGCCCAGATAAGACTGTGGTCTCTAGCCTGCCCAGAAGGCTGCCATCTGTGATGTTCTCAGGGTGAAACAAGAATGAAACAAAGGAATGGAGGAAACTAAGTAAGTCTTGTACCTGATGATCAGCTGAAGGAAGGATATCTGATGTTTGGGGGTTAGAAAGAATTTGATTTCACTCTGAAGACATTTCCTAACTCCTTGCTTTGTGCACAGGACACCATCCTAGGCCTTAACAGTCTCATTCTAATGGGGGATTTTCATGTATCCAAGTAACTATAATATTGAGTAATGCATTAATTATAAATTCATGAGAAAGTTTCAAAGCAAAGTAGTTTGTGAGGTCCTGGAGAGGATACTGGAATAATAAAAGAATTCTTCTTGGAAGAGGAATGCATCAGTTTTTAGAAGATGGCTCGGAGTCAGGAGACTACCAGTGATAGAAACCACAAATAATCCACTAACTCAGCAGCTGACCACCCAAGAAACAAACCCAGAGGTGATAGCAGAGGCTACAAAATCGTCAAATAATCAGCTTGTCTTAGTTATCCTTCTATTCCCTCTTTCAGGGTCCTATACTTCCTTCTTCTCCTTCCTTTCCCTACTTCACCCCTCTCCCAATTCCTTCTAATACCTTCTAAAGTGTTAACTATTAATTAAGATATAGGATGATAAGGGCTAGTTATGATCCCTCCCAGGGGTATTGGTGCTATTGTTTTAATGAAAGTTACTGTAGAAGTAAGAGCACTGAATATAGAGTCTGGAAGGACATGAGTTCAAATTTGACTTCATAGCAGTTTTTAGCTTTGTGACCACAGGCAGGTCACTTAACTTTCATTTCCTCATATGTAACATGAGAAATAGTAGTGACAGCAACGTAAGTGCAGAAATGAGGTAATTAATGCATGTAGTGTGCTTTTGAACTTCAGAGCACTATGCAAATGTAAGTTGCTGTTACTGTTGGCCTCTTGAAGGCATTAAGGCTCCAGAAGTAACCTCTGTGTAGGCCTGAGAAGTCCTTCATAGTGCTGGGATGCTGTTCTCCCAACCACATCCTATCTCATCCCCATGCCCACCCCAACCTGTTACCAAGAGATGACTTGGTTTGATAATGTTCTAGCAGGGCCTTACCTTTATACATCACCACACCTCCAGCTAGACCTCTTGGTAAAGAACAAAGAAGGAAATGGGGTTGGATTTCCCCATGCTTGACCCTGCCCACTGTCTTGTCAAGGTGCTTTCATGAACTGTCTCCCATAACTGGAATTCTTTCCTTTATCTCCACCTCCTAACTCCTGTGAACTCCTTGAGAACAGGGACTTTTTTGTGTGTTGTTTGTTTGTGTTGTTTGTTTATTTTGGAATTTTGTTTTTGTTTGCCTTTCTTTGTTTCCCTAGAACTTAGCACATAGTGCCTAGTACACAGTAGAGCTTAATAGATACTTGGCGACTGACCAGTTAGCCTTGCTAACTGGGAGAGGTTGCCTCAGGAAGCCTGAATAGCTAGCCATCTTATCTATTACCCGTGGAGCAATGGAGAGCTGAGAGTAAACCCTGACTCTCTCTCCTTTTCAGAGGCTGCTAGGTAGTGCAGTAATGAGAACGTTGGATTTGGACTCAGGAAGACCTGGGTTCAAATCCTTATTAGCTATGTGACCCTAGGCAAGTGATTTAACCATTCTCAACCTCAGTTTTCTTTTCTGTAAACTGGGTATTATAACAATAGCACCTATGTCTTGAGGATCAAATAAGATAGTTTGTGGCTCAGTGGCTGGACTATGGGGTTGAGGGTAGAACCGGAGTGTAAATCTTGCCTCAGACAAATGCTAGCTGTTTAACCATGGATGAGTTACTTGATCTCTCTTAGTTTCCTTATCCTCAAAATGAGGATAACATTTACCTTCTATGGATATCGTGAGGATAAATGATTTATATAAATAGGACTTTGCAAATTTTAAAGCATTATATAAATGATAGCTATTGTTGTTCTTTTCATTACTGCGTTTATCATCATCAAAGGGGCTGTGATCAACTTTGTGCCTTCTAAGAGTACTTAATCATTTGTGTAAATGTAACGGGGACATTGCATTTGCCAGTCTTACTCCAATTCAGTGACATGGATTGACTTAGTTTACCGATGTTCTGGGCTGTGTGTGTGTATGATTCCTTTCCAAAATCACATCCTGACCAGAAATTCTTTTGAGGAAGAGCTGTCTACCACCAAAACATATAGCTTTAAAAAAAAATTTTTTTTTTTGGCCACACTAAGCAGTGTAGGGAGACAAGGCAGAGGGCCAGATAAGATCTGGAAGAGAAATGAAGACTTTGGGTGTTAAGGTAAACAAGGGAGGAGAAGTAGCTTGAATGCTCAGTGTTGGAATTTAGAGAACCTCCTTCAGCAGCCGTGTACATGGGAGCTTCTTAGTTCCCATGAGCTGCTGCATAATCAGTGTTCAAGATAGTGAGCATGGAATGTGACTTGGCTTTTTAATCATGAGAAATAGAGTGTGTGTGTGTGTGTGTGTGTGTGTGTGTGTGTGTGTGTGTGTGTGTGTGTAAGTAAACTCTCTCTACCTTTCCTAACTGACGGGACTATTCATGTCTGAAGGTTTATACCACTTCCGCTCTGAGCCAGTGACAGACTTCCTTTCAGTTGGTAGAAGTTGTGCAAATCACCCAGGCTGTCTTTAGTATGTGGCACAGGTGGCCTTTTCTGATGCTTTCGTGACTCATCCAAATTACCTGAAGATGTTTTACCTCTAGATAGAACAAATGGGTATTAGTTCATATTTGTATAACCATCTGTGATTTATAGAGTACCTTCTTCATAATGCCATGTGGTAAGTAGGAGTATTACTATTCCCTTTTGCAGATGAGAAACCTGAGGCTTAGGGGGAGGGACATTAAGTGAGTTATCCAATCCAGTAAGTATTAGAACTGGGACTTGATGCTAATGCCAATGTTGTTTCCATTATGTTTGGGTAAACTTGCAGTATTCTAGCAGTTTCTTGTTATTGTTGTCGTGGTGTTAGTCCTTTGTTCTTGAAGAGGACCATGACATCAAGATGATGACATGACTTGCAGTTGACTGTGATTTGAGTCAGGGAGGGATGTGCAAGGTCACCAACCTCACTTTCTTCTCCTGAGCCATCTGGGTCCAATGGCCTGATATTCATCAGGACGGATGCAGTATGAGACCACCCTGGCCCTTTCAAGCTAAAGTCTTACCAAATTCTCACTCTGAATGCGCTCTGCCCATTCAATGACTAGGTCTCTTTAAGTCAAGGTGAGCAACAATTTACTTCAATTACCCGCTCGACCTCTTCTCCTGGCTATCTTACTGTCACTCTAATTTTATAACATGTCCAGAACAGAACTCATTACCTTTTCACCTACACCTGCCCCTCCTCCTTTAAGCTCCTCTATTTATGTTAACAGCACCCGCAAATTCCCAGCCATCCTCAACTCCCAAATCTAGTCAGTTGCCAGGTCTCATCACTTCTATCTTTGATATTTATCTTTGATAAACAAATCTTTGTTGAATGCCATCTCATACCCATTCCCCTACTCTTCACTCACGTAGTCCCCATCACCCTAGTTAAATTTCTCATCACCAATGTCCAGTACATAGTAGGTTCTGAATATGTGGTTATTGAAGGAATAAATGAATTTATTTATCACTGACCTATTTATCACTCTCACCTATTGTGTTAACCTGCTAATTGGTCTGTCCCCTGTCTTCTAATTTCTTTCTTTTCCAATTCATCTTTTATACAGGTACAAAAATAATCTATGACATTGTCACTGTTCTGCTTATAAGTCTTTAGCAGCTCCCCACTGCCTGTAGAAAAATCACAAACTTCTCATCCTGATATGTAAGGAGGTCTTCCACAATTTGAGTCCTACTAAATTTTGTAGTTTCTCTAACAGCCAAGAATTGTTAGACAACACTGAAACTGTGTTGAAGTTATACATGATGTTTTTGTGCCCTTGTTTTGAAAAATAGTGAAAGGAATTGATTGGAGATTGAGAAATCTCCTTCATAACTAAGACCTTGATAATAGGCAAAGGAAGAAATTATTTTGAAGTGTTATATTCATAATGCTACACATATCACATCTCAATAAGTGAGACCTAAATTAATTAGATTCTCATTCAATTCAATAAACATTTAAATATCTCTATGCAAGGCTTCATACTAGTTGCTGGAGATATGAAAGAAAGATAAAATCAAAATACTACTTGCCCTCAAGGAACTTAAATCCTTCTCTGGGGATGAGAAAAGGAGGGTGATAGCATACAAATATGAACATAATGTAACTGAGTGGGTGTGAGATTCAGGGAATACTTTGTGGAAAATTTGGTACCTGAACTTGAAGGAAAGTAAGCATTTTGAGAGATGAGGATGGAGTTCATCGCAGACATGGGGAATGGTCTATGGGTAGAGGGATGCAGGATCAAGTATCAGATTGGGAGCATGGTCAATATTCCAGTCTGACTTGAAAAAGTTCATGAAAAGGGAACTATAACAGTTCCTAGAAAGAAATTGAGGCCTCTAAAGAACTACTTCTCCTTGCTATTAAAGACCATATTAGTCTTTGATTCCTCTTTACAATCATAATATCATAGCTTTAAAGCTGGAAAAGATGTTAGAACTTATCTTGTCTGACTTCAACCCTTTTCAGATGAAGAGACTAAGGGCCAGAACTGTCATAACTTATATATAGCCCTTCAGTGAAACTAACCAAACATTCAAACATGTTTAATAGTATAGACAATATCCATAGCCATAGGGTGGTCTATGCTGTATTTTCAGAAGATTTCACCAAGTCTTGACATACAATAAGAAGGGTTTTCCACTGTTACCGAAGAGGAGTCTTTGTTGCAAACTCATGATTGCATCTCTGACAAGGCTGTAGGTATTATTCAGAATAAGAAGCCCTATAATTTACTTTTTAGTTGTTTGGATTGGATAGCAAAGCAAGATTAGTCTTTATTCTGGTGTATAGGTCAATATAGGAAAGTCAAAGAGGTATTAAACCTAAATTTAGGGCTTCCCTCCCTTTACATGAATGACTACAAAGGAGAATGGGGCATAGGAACAAAATTAATTCCATCTTCCCCACCCCCTCAACCTATGTATAGTAGGATGATTTCAAAAAGAGTTTATAAAGAGGTGAGGAATGCTGGGAAATGAGAAATAGAGTAGGAAGGATGAGGAAAGGCTGGGAAAAGAACCTCATTTCCTGAGTAAGAAATAAATGGGAAAGCAATGAAAGCGGTGAAGGTGGTCCCATAGGTCAAGGCATCCAAAGTAACTGTGCCTGTATTTTTCTATCTCCAGATTATGTACCTATTGCCTGTTTATTTATTCACTTTGAACATGATACACTTCACGTTTGGGGCTATGAAGTAAGGGGAGAAAACTCAGTCCTTTCTGGCGTAGTTTAAGGAAGTCAGGTCAGATGATCAAAACTGGAATCAGAAACAGCTAGAAGCAAACAGACACAAAGTCAGGATTGTAGTAGATGAGCATCTAATTAAGAAACTGAAGTCAGAAACATACGAGTCAGAGGATCATGCATTTATAGTTGCACGGGATCTTAGAGGCCATTGGATGGATGAAGAAACACTTGGAGAAGTTAAGTGACTTGCCCCCAGTAGTAAGTTACAGAAGCCAGATCCAATTAACAATAACAATAGCATTTATCTAGCAGCTGTTATGTTCTGAATCATTATCTCTCCTACCCCTATAACCTGGGTATCCTTCAGGATTCTTTCCTGAGCCTTTTTGACATTTCTCTCTAGAGCAGGGAGTTCTCAACCTTGTGTGTTTATTTGTTGTGGACCCTTTTGGCAGTCTGGTGAAACCTATGGACCCTTTCTCAGAATAATGCTTTTAAATGCATAAAATTAAATACCAAAGAATGCCAAAGAAACCAATCGTATTGAAATACAGTTATCAAAAATAGTTTTTTTAAGTTCACAGGCACTCAGTTAAAAACCTTGCTCTAGACTCTCCCTTGGTTGTCTGACCTGTTCTGTTAGCTCTTAATTCAGCTCTAATGCCTCTTCTGAATTCTAGTTCTGTGTGGTCCAAATAAGCTCAGGGATGGAATGTACTCTTTTTCTTCTTGTCTTACTCTCCCTTCACCTAGTAAAGGGTCATTCACATTATAGGTACTTACTATATCGTTATTGATATATGGATATTTATATATATATATTTAATATAAGAAATAATAGGTTGCCAGTGGGCCATCTGCTCCAAAATACCTTGCATATATCTCAGAGCCGGTATGTCTGAAACCCATGATCTTCACAATTTCCTCCCTCCACCAGATTCTTTTATTTCTGTTGCAGACACTTATTCTGCTAGTCACTGAGGTTTCTAACCTTGAGGCTACACTTTACTCTTAGCATTCCCTTGTCCCTAACATTAACCAATTTCCCAGTCTTGTTGATTCTGTCTCCATGATATTTCTCAAATCTCTTTTCTCCATTCAGACCACCACCATTGTAGTGTAAACCCTCATCATCTCCCAGCTAGATTACTGTCATAACTCCCTGTAACAGTTGACATGTTTGTAGTCTCTTCTCTCTCCCATCTATTCTGCCAAAGGAATTTTCCTAAGGCATAGGTCTGACCATACTGTCCTCCTGATTAAAAATTTCACAGGCTCCTCACTGCCATAAGAGTAATATCGCAAATTCCTCAGCCTAGCTTTTAAGACCCTCCACAATCTACACTTCTTTGGGGATATATTCTATCTTGCTTCTCCCCTCAGCCCCCACTGGAATGTGACCTCCATGAAAGTGGTCATTGATTCATTTTGGGCTTTGTATCTTTGCATCCCTAGCACCTCTCACATAGTAGGCATTTAGTAAAGGTTTATTGAATTGAATTGAACTCCAGGTTTTAAAAAGTGTCCCTTGTTTTTCTCTCAAAGACCTTTCTTACACTCCACTCTGATCTAGGAGAAGGATATGCTTACTGCTGTACTGTTTTTCTCCCTGCTCTGTTATTTAATCACGCTAGTAAGTGTAGTGCAATAAAACCTTTCCCAAGAGAAGCCAATATAGGGCTTACAGGAATCTGATTTCTTGTTGAAATGATTGGGGGGAAAGCCTATTTCTTGTGGCCTTTCATGCCACAAAAGCCAGGTAATGTATTTTCTCTCTCTCTCTCTTTTTTTTGAATTGGCCCCTTCAATATCACTTTAAGTTATTACAATGAGTTGTATGATATATTCTGTTGCCTTGGCTGATGTGAGTTTACTTCCTTATTCCATGCTGAAGAATTCAAGCTAAGGAATCTGTTAGCAGAGATAAGAGGAGGAAGGACAATGAGACCCAGTGGGGGTGTGGAGTCATTTTTCTCCTCATTCACCAAATCTACACATTTTTGAATTAGAGTCCCTATAGGTTACCCATCCAACCTTCACTCAAGGCAAGGATTTCCTGTACACCATTCTTGATAGATAGTTATCTCCCTTCTGGGGTCTTTTAGGGATAAGTATCCAACTCTATAGGTTCCATCATTGGGCATGTTTTATTGTTAAAAAAAAAAAACAAGCTTTCATGGATTTCCTCGCTTCCGTGTAATTTCTAGGTTTTGACTGTAGGGCTTCTGGAGCTAAAAAGCAGGGACTTTGAATCTTCAACCTGTAGGTCATATGGGCTAGCCATGTTTTCACTGTGCCCTTATGTTAGAGGGGAAGATTTATTGTGCAGTGCTATGTTTGAACTCTATTTTAAGGTGACTGTTTCTTGTTGACATAAAGAGAAGCCCTTTAATTTTGTGACAGTTTTGTTATCCAGCCAGTGTAGGGAAGGTTAGCATTAATCCTCTCCATTATATGTTGGTTTGTGAGACTTTCTAGATTTAGGAATTTGTTTTTGCTTTTGTTGTTTTTATGAAAGAGGCCTGTCATCCTGTGTCTATTTACCTAGTAATTCTCTATATACAGTTTTTCTTTATCTATGAAAACTGTTAATATCCGCACAGTATTTCACTCATTTGAATGTATTTGGCCAAATACAAAGTTATGCTAATTGTGTTATGCTAGGGAAGTCACTTAGCCTCTGTTTATCTCAGTTTTTTCATCTGTAAAATGGAAATAATAATAGTACCTAATTCCTATGATTATTGTAAAGATCAAGGAAGAAAATACTTCTGATTCACTTGGCGCTGTGCCTGGAACATAGTAAGCGTGATGTAAATGTGCACCGTTTCTTACTGTTATACAAATTAAAAGGTACGTGTTCCTTAAAATCATGTCTTATACTTCTTTTGGTATCACTTAAGCATGTAACTGGGCATATTTAAATACTGAAAAATCAATGAGCATATCACTAATTTGAGGAAATAATTTTTCTTAGAATTAACATTTTAATTTTCATCAAATACTTTTCAGGCTTTGCTCTTTAGAATCACTGCTATTTGCATTAATGGATTGAATCGTTAACTTCTGTATATGTATTTGCTTTTTTAAAAAAATAAATCTGCCAGAGTAGCTCAGTCAGGCCAAGAATCTTAAGGGAAATCCCATTCCGTCCTGAAACAAATGGTTAACTGTTAGCATTTACTAAGCCTTTGAAGCTACAAACCAGTATGGTAGAACAGGCTCCATGTAGGATTTAAAGTACAGGAGACCTGAATTTAAATCCCACCTCCCACACTTACTAGCTACATGACCTTGGGCTAATCATTTTGCTTCCCTTGCCCCCAGTTTCCACATCTGCAAAATAAGGACAGCAATACTTATGGGACCTCTCTGAGAGCCTTGTTCCACAGCCTAAACAAGACAATGTGTGTACAAGCACAGTGAAAACCCCTCAAGAGCTATATAAATGTCGGTTATTATTTTTTATTATTTTTATTAAAAATCACAGTAGGATTCTAAAATACTTTCCCCAAGAGAAGGCTTGTTGGGAACAGTGGAGGGAAAGATCTATATAGGAATAAATGTGACAGGGAAACAAAAGGCATCAACAAAAGTTATTTCTAAAAGCAAAATATGAAAAATCACAAGTTGCAATACACGCTACTTCCTCTTTTGGTCCTCAACTAGAAATATCTTTAACTCTGGCCCTTGAGATGCTTTTCTCTATGTGAGTAATGGCCTTGGCCATGGTTACTCCTTTCCTCCTTGTTTGATATCTGATGAATTAGTTTCACTGTGCCTTGTATAGCTGTAAACAATAGTATGTTCAGTTTGAATCACAGTTCTCCCTCTGATGGAATGATAAAAAGAATAGCTCATGTTACATAGTCATTCAGTTTACCAAGTAGCTTCCTCACTGTCCTCCATATGATCTAGAGAGTACAAGTATTAGCCTACATTTTACAGAAGAAGAAACTGAGAAATATAAAGTAGGAATGACTTGCCCATGGAACTCCCAATTTCCTTCCGGTTCCAGTTTCTATGACACCTTTTCTCTCGCAGTAACCCCGCTTCTCTACTCCTATGGCCAAACTTGTGTCTTAGTATTTTCCTCTCCTATTTTTAGAATTACTTGAAAGCCATCTTTTATTTTTTGGCTTCTGTCTCTAGGATACATGCATAGGGCATTTTTGTAAAGTACTTTAGGAATGACCCCAGGGCTCTTGGCTAGCCTAATGTAGACAGTAATATATTAAAGTATAAAAGTAAGTCAATAATGCTTATGTCGGTAAGACAATTTGAAATATGAGGTGTATAAGAAATAACTGTATAATTCATTGAATTCATTCATTCAAGAAGCTTTTGTTAGCTACCTATTATGTGTAAGGCACTGACAGTTATTAAGGGTACAGAGACTAAGATAGAATTATCCCCATTTCATGGAGCTACCTTCCTTTAGAGGAAGCCATATGTATACACATAAGTTAATCCAAAATAGATTAAATCAAAACTAATTTTTGTGGAGGCAAGCCCTAACATCTGGAGGGATCAGGGAAGGCTTTGTGTAGGACTTGTCTCCTGATGTGAGCTTTGAAGGAAGCTGGGATTTCTAAGAATCAAAGGCGAGGGAGGACACGAGAGATCTGGGAGACAACCTGGGAAAAGGCGAGAGGATGGACATAGGCGGTAAGATCCGTATAGTGAACGTTGTACTTGATTTGACTGAAGGGTAGAGTTTATGAAGGGGAGTAGTGTGTAATAAACCT
>CM053771.1:250569221-250602257 GCA_028658325.1 Potorous gilbertii | reverse complement strand
AATGTCTTTCTTACCTGGAGCTGGAAGGAGGAGGAACCATCCCATATGAGGAATTCAGGGGCAGAAGGTCCCTCCGAGATTGATTTCCTGGCCTGAAGTGATCTTCCAGAATGAAGATGCTTGGGCATGATAGAGAAATCTGGCAAGTACAGCCTAGTTTGGAAAGCTAAAGGTCCACATTTTGGTCCTGCTAGTAGACAAGGCTGACCCCAAACAAAATGACAGTTTAGGAGTTCAGCTTTTATAAATTTTCTCTTCCCTTTAGTGCCTACCTCACCTCTGCTTCAGGGATCTAGGGCCCATCCCCCATCAACCTGTTCTCTGTGGGAAGCATTCATGTCTTTTCAGTTCTCGCACTAATTTGCCTGTCCCATATCCTTTCTTGCAGAACTCTGTCCATTCTTTGGTTTCTAAGGTAATAGATAATAATCTCATCAACTGAATTTGGTCTCAGAGTGAGTTTTTATGATACCTTTTCCCAGAAAAAGAAACGTAAGAACTATCTTTACTACAAATCCTCAGGCATGGTGTGCACACAGATGGGGCAGATGTTTTTGGTCAAAGAGACCATTTGGTATCTCTCAAATCATACCACTACTTCAGCCTCTTATAATGCTGAGTCTCATTATAAGTTCAGAGACTCTAGGCCCCTTTCCCTAAGCACATGAATTCCCTAAGCCATCTAAGACAGCTGATTAGATGTCTTGGAGCAACCTTGATCTCTTAATTAATTTTAGTTGATGTCCATCTTTCAAAATGATGGACTCAGAGACCAGTTATTATTCCTGTCCTTTCTTCTCTTTCCAGATGCCCACATGGATATAAAATATATTGAAGAACACATACAATAGAAAAAAAGCACCAATATATACAAAAAATATTTATAGTAGTTTTTTTAGTAGTAACAAAGAACTTGAAACTAAAGGAGTGACCATCCGTTGGGATTGGATGAACAAATAATGTCATTTGAATGTAATGCAAAGGTTTTTATTCATTCATTTGTTTATTTGTGGTTCTAGATCCCCTTGGCAATCTGGTGAAGACTGTGGACCCCTTAGAATAATGTTCTTTAAGTGAATAAAATAAAAATACATAGGGTTACAAAAGGTACTAATTGCATTGGAATATTAAAAGAAAACTTTCGCAAAGCCCACGTTTAATACAATATTATAAGGAATGATGAAAGATTAGGTTTCAGAGAAATCTGAGAAGACTTGTATGAACTGAGAGTGAAGTGAGCAAAACTAGGAGAATAAATTATACAATAACAACAACATTGTAAAGGCAGACAGTTTTGAAAGTTTTAATTCTGTTTGATCCAATAGCCAACCCTGACTGAAGAGGGCTAATGGACTCATATTACCCATCTCCTGAGAAAGAGGTGGTGGACTTGTTACACAAAGTGGAATCTTTGACTCATTTTGGACTTGGCCAATGTGGGGACTTTATTTTGCAGGACTGCATGTTTATTCCAAAGTTTTGTCTCTCTCTTTTTTTTCCAATGAAGGAGGAAAGGTTGGAGCAAGAGAAAATAGATTTTTATTCACTGAAAATTAAATTTAAAAACAAGAACAAAATCTGGAAAACAACAAGACAGTACCAGCCCTAAGCAAAATTGTAAAGTAGACAATGTTTTTCTTTGCCCCCTTTCTCTCTTTCACAATACCTTCTTTTCATCTGTATACCTGTTGCATTTCCTCTCATTCATAGACAGACAAGCCTTTTTTCTTCGACATTCTTGTCCCCATCTCTCACCTTTAGAACTCACGTAATGGCAGGTTAGGCCAAACTGGAGATAGCTAATGGAATGGGTAAGCATAGCTGCAGGCCTCAGCCACAAGCAATAGGAAGAAATTCGAACAGATGAACAGGCCATGTTAGGTAGGGTCAGCAGATATAGTAAATGGGTGTTACCTGGTATCAAAAAAGCATAATAGCAAGCAGTAGGAACCTAGACACAGGAACCCACATCGTGAGATGTAGGGATACAGAACCCCTGCAGTCTGGAAAATCATGTAAAAATTTTTGATCCTCACTTTGTACTAGAGAAGTCTGAATTTTTATGGTAATAAAAGAAAATATGTTGATATTATACATATATTTTATGCATTTCTGAGTTTCTAAACTTTCTCTGTGTCATCTGCTACCCTTTCCATGTCATCTTCTGCTTCTACAAAACTCCCCCCAAATTCCCATTTAATTTTTTATGCCAATCTGTGATATATCAAAACCCTGATGGGAAAAGTCACAACATGGAAGGTATATCTGTAGAGCTTAAAGGCAAGATACTCCTTCCTGGAAAGACTAATGGGAAACAAAACAGAATTCCAATCTTGGAGACTACTGGATATAAGCAGCAAAATAAAGCAGAGATTCAAGCACAAGGCAAGAGGAGAGGGAGCCAAGTTATTGGAAAAGTGGTACAAAGTGGTAGGTTGTTCCTAAGAACCTCGGCAAGTTGTTAGTTACAAAAATTTTAATATATGGTTTGAATGGGACTGGAAGTGAGGTTGACTTAATGCTAAGCTGCTGAACCTATGAATTCAAGCAGTGGCAATGGCACCTTGCCATAATGGTTACTGATTGCTCCCAAGGCTTTGGGTGAGCCTGAGCTAACAAGTGTTAGTAAAGTTGCTCCTATTTGGGGAACTTTGAGAAGGATTAGTTCACTAAGCAAAGGACCATTCTCTCAGAATTTGCTTTGGGGAGGAAACTGATGGAATGCACCCTGAGGTGAGACTAACCCATCATTTTCTTCATGCATTACCCCACTCAGGGGTCTTTGCATTTTATAGGAGCAAAATTATTTACCCAAGAATAAGTCTCTAATACTGCACTTTAATCATGTGGGATAGGCTTGTAGGGGTATTATTTTTTTAGAGAGAAGAGAGTTTTTCCCTGTTACTATACAAATAACATCTACCCTACTACATGCAACACTGTCCCAGTCAGACCATACAAAAACCAAGCTGCAATTGCTACAACTGTGAGAAGAAAGAATCCCTAAGTGTTGAGGGCAAGTTCTTCTTCTGGTGTAAACACTAAGGGCCCAAAGGAGTCTCTGGGGTTCAGCAGTAAAAAGGAATGTCTTCACAAAGCCCAGTCAGCCAGTGTACATTTTGAGGGTGGAGTGATGCTGGTAGGTTCCAAATGGCTGCCTGCTCGTGCAATTGTAATAGCGCTGGGATGAGTTCATTTGTAGCTCTTAGTAAACACAGCTGTTGTGGTTGTAATTTGTCTCCAGACTCTTTACTATGACTCCAAAACTAACAGTTTGGCAACAGAGATGAGAATGATGGTGGTTAGGGGTGGGAAAAGAAGTTTTCTGAGAGGAAGAGAGGAACAGCAGCTGTGAGTGAAACAAAGCCTTAGAGAGCAAGGAAGTGATGGAGAAGTTTTTTTTAAAAAAGGAGAGAAAGAAAGAAAGAGAAAGAGAGAGAGATAAAGGAAGGAAGGGAGGAAGGGCACAATGGATAGAGCATCAGCCCTGGAGTCAGGAGGACCTGAGTTCATATTTGGCTTCAGACACTAGACACTTACTAGTTATGTGACCCTGGGCAAGTCACTTAACCCAGGTTGCCAAGAAAGGAAAACAGTACTGGAGGAGGCAAAAACTGGCACATTTATATTGGGATGGTTGACCAAAGAGGTCTAATGATTTGCTGAAGTGTCCTGTGGTTCTAGAAGTCACAGAAATGATGTCTGATGCTCTCTGGAAGGCACTTTGTGAATGGGAGAAGAGATGTTAAGACCGTTTTTAAAGTTGGAGACAGCCTTAAATTTCTCTGAATTTGTAGCTGTTGAGGAGGCTTGTTTTCCAAATGCGATTAGACACTGAGAAGAACAGCTGAGATATCAGTTTGTTTATGAGATTTTTTTTTCTAAAGTGAACTGAGTAGAAAATTATTGGAAGTGCAGCCTATGGGGAAAATTTGTTTTGGATGAGAGTGCTGGGCACAGTCTGAGTTATTCTGAAAGCACTGTCCACAGCATGAAAAGACTTAATGGCTCTCAATGACTCCAGGCAACAAATGGGCACTTGAGAGGTGTTCTTAGTATCAAAATCTCATGTTTGTGGTGGAAGCTGTGTGTGCCCTCTGAGTATTCCCACACTAATTCCTGTAAACGACTATAGCATTGCTAAAAATGTCTTCTGCCTCATACTAGAAGAGACTGTGGAAGTCCTGAGGATGAAGAGATAGCTAACATTTTTGCAAGAGGGAGAAAGAGAGCAGTTATCTCCCCATTCTGTGAGTTCAAAGAAGTCTTGTTTCATGAAGGAGAGAGGACGTAACTATGCTATATTTTTAGTTTGGAAAAATGAAATCAAAACTAAAGATCCACAGTTTGATACTAGGAAAATACTATGCTGTTCTTGTCCTTACAAGATGGCAAGGTGGAGTATATTCACACCTACACTCGCTTAAGCATTAAGCCCTTCTGTTGTTGAGTCATTTCGATCGTGTCCAATTCTTCATGCCCCCATTTTTGGGGTTTCTTGGCAGACATACTAGAGTGGTTTACCATTTTCTTCTCCAGCTCATTTTACAGAAGAGGAAACTGAGACAAACAGGGTTAAATGACTTGCCCAGGATCATACAGCTAGTAAGTGTCTGAGACCAGATCTGATTTCACAAAGATGAGTCTCTCTGACTCGGAGCTGTTGGGTCCCCTAGGTGCCCTTGACTTAAACTACTACAGTGAAATAAGAGTAGCAATAGCAGTGGGAAAGGAAAACTTTACATGAAGATTTGTGGTCTCTCTTAAAGATAAGCAGGATTGTGGTGAAAAACCAGTCATGGGATTGAAAATTGTAAATCTGGGGGAGTTGTTGGTTTTTAGAATTTCATTAATTAATAATAAGAAGAAAATAATTAAATAATGAATTAATAATAAGTAACATACTCCCAATGAGGAACTTTCTCTACTAAAGCAGATAGAGTCTTAGGCAGTTGCTTGGGGGTACTTAGAGGCAGGCATAGGAGTCTCAAACTCCTGACTTAGACACCAGCTCTTTTTCTAGTACACTGAGCTGCCTTTCATAGATGCTTAATAAATCACATAAATCTACTGGGTAGCTAGGTGGCACAATAGATAGAATGGTAGACCTAGGGTCAAGAAGACCTGAGTTCAAATCCAACTTCAGACACTTACTAGGTATGTGACCCTGGGAGAATCATGTTGCCTCAGTATAGCACCTACCTCACAGAGTTGTTTCTGAGGATCAAGGGAGAGAATATGTGTAAAACACTTAACACATTGCCTGGCCCTTAGTAAGCATTACATAAATGCTTATTCCCTTATCTCTCGCCTTTCTTTGTTAATGGGAACAAAATAAGCAAAAATGAGAGAATAGACACTTGAATATATACCGTACACCAAAAGCATACATATAGATATGTACATAATATAGATAATAGATATATAATGGTTTAGACTTTTCTTGACAGATACTAGAGGAATTTGCTATTTCTTTCTCCAGCTCATTTTACAGAACAAGAAACTGAGGCAAATAGATTTAAGTGACTTGCCCAGGGTCTGAGGTCAGATCTAACCTAACGAAGATGAGTCTTTCCGATTCTGAGTCCTTTGGACCACGTAGGTGCTCGGGCATATATAGTTCAAAGACAGAAACCAAACATTCCTCTTCCTTAAGGTGCTGGGGATAGGAAGGGGCTGCTGGAAGGGATGTAATCCATACACAAGTAAATAGAAATATATGCAAAGCATTTCTTTTCAGTGCTTACCATAGTGCTTTGTACATTTGATTTCTTCCCATGACTAATAACAGCTAAAACATTTGGGAACTAAATGAATTATTTTTTCCATAAGTCTGGAAAACACATGCCCTCATTGGAACCCAATTTATCAGTGGGCAGCGAGCTTGACGTAGGAGCCACAAGGCAAAACTAAGTGATGGTTTTAGGTAAAGAATACTGACTCTAAGCATAGCCTGCTTATGCTGAGTTTTGAGGGGAGCCAGAATGTAAATTTTTCACATTTTTACTCTGAGAAGAATAGTTTTGACATCTGAAAACTTGTCAAAAACAGAGTTAGAAAATATTAGATCTAGCCTAGTAATGTGCTTCTGAAATAGTATTTAGCATTTATAGAACCTTTTATTCTTAAAAGGTTCTTTAAATGCTATGTACACATATGCATCATCCTTTCATGATGACATTTCAAGTCCTTCAAAATCTGGTTCTCACCTACCTTTCCATTCCCTTTTCTTATTATTCCACAGTTTCCATTTTACTCAGACTTGCCATTTTGCCTTCCATGCCTTAGTACAAGGGGCTCCCCATTTTTGTGAATGTATACCCCCATTTCTAGCTCTTAGACTCTCTAACATCCTTCCAAGCACAAGTCCTGTTGCACAAAAGTCTTTCTTGACTCTCTACCCCTCCCCTCTCCCATTAGCACCCCTTCACCCTTGAATCAGGAAGATGTTTATTAGATGCTTACTAGTTATGTGACCCTAGCTAAGTCACATAACTTCTCTTTCAACCTCAGTTTCCTCACCTGTAAAATAAAAACTGCCGTAAAGGTGTGATGCTCAAATAATAGCATATATTAGCATATATATATAGCCAATATATATTATCAATATATATGCTTAGATATAATATAAGCAATTATACCTTAGAAGAGCATGTAGAGTTCTGCAAACTTTAAAGTGCTATATAAATATTTGCTATTATTACTGCTTCCCTAATATGAGGAAATCCTAGTGAAGAAACTCCAGCTATAAAATCAGATCTGGACCTTCTCTGAGACTTCTCGGAGAGAATTCCCTAAGAGAATCAGAAGTTTAAGTATCTTGTCTAAGATCACACAGTCAGAAGCTGGATATCAACGCAAGTCTTCCCAACTCAGAAGCTGAATGTGTGCCGGTTATGTTAAGCTATTGATTTGCACAAAGTGTGCACTTAATATACGTTTGTTGAATTTATTTTAATAAACTCTGGAACGTACCACCCTGAGAACAGAATTGATTTATGTTTGGGGAAAATAATGACTTGATCTTTCTCTGTGAATGTTGTGATCTCACTTTGAAGGAGGCCAAGACTTGAGGAAAGTTCAGTGATCCTATAAAGTTTGCCATCTTAAAGTTGACTATCTCTCATATTTCTCTGATATCTGAGATTCTTTCTAGTTGTGTGTCATTCTTTCCTACCTGCAAAAAGAAAAAGGGCCTTCCTTATCCCTAGAGCAGATTACCTCCACAGCCTCCTACTCTAAAGTTAAAAACCAGAGCACAAGCCTCTATTGATGAATGTCTTCATCACCTTTTATCACATGAGAGGAACCTAGATGAGAAGCAGCCCAACTTTAATGTCTCCAAACTTAAGTGAAATAAAACTCTAATGACTAAATAATTTTGACCTTGTCATTATCCAGAACCAAATAATTTATTAAGGCCCTAAATGGCATTTGACTTTGTCCTACATGTTGTACAAAGAGAACTGTACAGACATCTGCATTCAGTTAGTTTTTAATCAAAGACAGATATTACTACCTTGTGAAGACTATATGAACAAAATAAAACTGGAAACTAACACAAAAACACAGACAGGAGACTTTTTATTATTGCATACACCTGTGTATTTTTTCAGACCTGTGTGTTTTTGGTAGGTTGAAAAGATGGCAGAACACCAGCTGTGACTCTCAGGTAATGAGATGCATATTCACTTGTGGCTTATCTCCTAGCTTTATTCTCTGTCACACCTCATAGATCCACAAATGAAGTGGAGAACTGGGAGGCTGACCATTGGAATGAGTATAGCAGGACAAGGGAAACCCTGGGGGAAGGGTGCACAGGGTAGGAACAGGCTGACCTCATTCAAGCTTGAGAAAAAGCTTATGTTGTAGCCTTCTGTAGCAGGCAGGTGAGTGATGGACATCAGTCTTCACTCTGCTGAGATTTAACTAGACTTCCCTTTAGTGCCTCCTGACCTGAATTAACACAAAGCATATAGACTTCTTTTCCTATCCCCCTTGAACTCCTTTGGGTTCCAATTGCCTCCAAGATCAAAAAAAGAAAAAATGCTACTGTGTTTGCCTTTCATTGTCCTTTGTAACCAACCTTCCTCCTACTTTTCCAGTCTTCTTATACCTTACTCCCCAACACGTACTCTTTGATCCAGTGATCCACTGACCTCCTCGCTATTCAATGAACAAGAGAGTCCATCTCTCAGCTCTGGGCATTTCCTCTGGCTGTCCCCAATGATTGGAATGTTTTCTGTAGTCTCTGACTACTGACCTTCCCGGCTTCCTTTAAGTCTCATCTAAAATTTTATCTTTTAGAGGGAGCCTTCTCCAACCCCTCTTAATTCCAGTGCCTTTCCTCTCTTCATTATTTCCTATTTATCTTGTATGTAGCTTGCATTTTATGTATTTGTTTTCATGTTGTCTTCCCCCATTAGATCTGTGAGCTCTTTGAGGACAGGGATTGTCTTTTGCCTTGTTTTGTATCGCCAGCCCTTAGCACAGTGCCTGGTGTGCAGTAAGCACTTAATAAATATCTGTATTTTATAAACAGTGTTTTAGTTCCATCCATTTTAGTGGCCAGGAGGGTTGCACCTGGTTCACCATGTTTTGCAAATTAGAGCTTTCAGCACTTTAGTTTTGAAACTGAAAATCCTGAATTCCCCAAAGAGCTTATCCTCAAATAGAGATATGTATTTTTTTTCTTTGTTATTTGTTTTTAGTGATAATATTAACATGAAATGAATTGTAAATGAGATAATTGAAACCACTGGCAGTTTGTATAACAGCTCAAAAATGTGAAGCAGCAACATGGTAGCTTCACTGGGGAATATCCTTACCATTTGAAGAAAATACTCATTTTCTATGAATTGTTTTGCCATATTTTTAATAGACTGAAAGGATCTTTTTGGGAGAGGAAGAATAACAAGGAAAAATCCATTTTCAGACCATACATAGGGGTTACCTAATCAAACTGACATTACCTACATTTCCTGTTCTTCAGCATTAAGTGGGGATGAGTGGGCCATTCTTGATTTATTTATGCATTGTGTTCAAGAATAATAAGAGTTGGAACTTTTCCGTTTACAGTGCACTTTATCCACCATAACCTTATGAGAAGGTAGTAAAAGTGTTGTGATCCCCATTTATATAGATGAAGAAACTCAAGTTCAGTGATTTTCTAAAGATCATGTGACTAGTAGGCAGCTGAGCTTGTTATGTTAATGCATTTCTTACAGTTAAGGTAACAATTTGTGAAATATTCTGATCTTTTCCCCATGCTCATACTCTTTCTCACTCTTTTCTCCTCTCTTTCCTTTCTTCCTCTACCTGCTCTTCTTTCTCCTTATTTTTTCTTCTATTTTCTTAGGACTATGAGGGATAAGCAGTGATGAACAAAACAGTTTTGTTTGGTTGGTAAAAAAAAAAAATTAGTGTGCTTTTTGTTTAGCTTAATTAAAAAAAGCTAAATTTTCAAGTGTAATATCTGTCTGTGTATTTTATATTGTTTTAATAGTTGCTTGCATCACTTGACTCCAGGGTCAAATATTTCAGCTTTGTTCCTTCAGACCTAAAAAAGAAAGTTATTTTACTGAGTAGATAGAACATTTTAGGAATGCTCACAAAGGAATTAGTGTAAGCAATTTCTCATCCTCAGGAGGAGGATGTAGCTAACTTTCTAGTACCTCACTTTGCCAGTTGGATGAGAACTTGACAGTGTTCATTTTCCACTGGGCCTATCTTGAGATAAAAGCAGTCTTCTGGTACCTGAAGACAGAGAGAAAGTTGTATGAAGAAAGCTATATTTGCTAATGTCAATGTCAGTAGGCATTCTCCAACTGAACATCTGGATGGAGTTGGGTCAGGGAGATATGTATTTTAAACACCTCCCAGTGAAAAAATAATCTGGTCATTTTCATGCCAGCATATACCTAAATGAAAGTCCAGGAATTGATTTGTATTCCATATGGCATACTTTCCTTCATTGGTCTCATTTTATTGTCCTCTTGGAACCTACATCTCCCTCAATAAAGTACTTTAGATTTAGAGTTTAGAACTAGAAGGCATTTCAGACACCTAGTTCAGTTTTGCTCGGGTGAGGTACTTACTGTTTAAAATATGGAAGAGTGGATTGCCTAAAGTCATACCGATAGTTCATAGCAGACCCAACAGTAGAACCCAGGTCTGTTGACTCTTAGTAAAATGCTCTTTATATTACATATAGTGGGCATAATTGCCACATATCATAGTATTTCTAATGTCCTCTAATGTACAAAAGAAATTCCGCCAAATTAGGATCTACCTATGTATTTTGGTGGAATTACTGGATTGTGTGCTGGACTTAGAGTTAGAAGACTTGAGTTCAAATCCTGCTTCTCATACTACCACTATGACCCAGAGCAAGTTAACTAACTTTAATTCTATGTACACATATGGGTATGTATAAAATATATGCAAAATGTAGAAGAAAAAAAAAAGATTAGCTAACGAGCAAAGGAGGTGCTGGGACAGATGTTGGCAACATTTAAGCTTCTGGATTTTTAAGAATTGTGTTATTTATTGTGCTTAATGTTAATGTGCATGGAGATGACTGGCAATCACTCTTTGCCTTCCTAAGCAATGCTTATTCTTTTCAGTAACTTTGCTCTTAACCCCAAAAGACAACTGGACCTGTCTATCTAACTTAGAGCTGAAATGTTCTAGAGATGTTGTGTCTCCCTTTAGAGTGTGAGTTTTTTGAGAGTAGGGGTGGTTTTAGGTTGTTTTTAGCACAATGCTCTGCACATAGTGAGCACTTCATAAATGCTTCATTCATTCAATGCCATTAGACATTAGTAAGCACTGAGTACAGGAATATGAGGACATGTGTGAAGTTAAACACATTAGCTTTTCCACATTGTTTCTTTGAATTTTTCCCTCCAAGACTGAATCAGAACAGATCAGAACTTTACTGAAAACAATAAAGTAATTTTCAGACTTCCTAGGCTATGATGTTGTACATGATCCTAGTTCTAGTTAAGCGACCTTGTAACATTTGTTTTTTTGCTGTCATGTAGAATATTTCTTTTCAAAGTTCTTGCAAATCCTGGTGACCTTTGCAGAAGATGATAGTGAAATACATGTTGTTCTTTACTGCTTTTTGTATCATACTCAGACTTCTGTCTTTAAGAACTTCAAAGTTTATTTTTCAAAATTTATTTTCTTATGGATTTCTGAAGACCTTTGCACTATGTATGTAAAACAACAAACTGGAGCTTTTAAGAGGTTACTTGAACTTGGAGATTTCTCTTGAACGTTATTAGATTTCAAGTCCTAATTAATATTTAAAAGCTATTGATTCATTTCTGTCATCGACTGAATGTGGTTTGTTCACTTTGATTGGACCCTAGTGTACATAATATAATAAGAAAACATCAGAGGAAAAAATCAAAGGAAAGACTTTTCCAATACTAAAAAGAATATGAAGTTGCAAAATAGGTCTTAACCTATACAGTCTTTTCAGTTACTCCAAAGTACAATGCTTTTCCCACTAGGTGATTGGTGGTGCTTGATTATATTAGTATCAGCCCAATAATTTCATTTACTTGAATAATTGTAATTCCGTATACTTGCCAGTATTTTAAATAGAGATTTGTGATGTTTATAATACTACTTTAAATATCACTTTCCTCATTTTTTCATAGTTGAAGAAACAGCATGACGGAGTAAATAGTGAATCTATCTTAAAACCAGAAACATCTAAAGTAACATACCACCTCTTGATATGTATAGGTTCTGTGACCCAGGGCACATCATCTAAACTTTCGGTTCTCCATTCAACTTTATAAGATCATAAGTTTCAAAGAAGGTACAACCTGAATTGGGAGTTTCCTGTAGCAGTGAAATTGCAGATCCAGTCTCTATCCCTAGCCAAAAAATTTTTTACTATACTTATTTAACGCTCACAACAACCATGTATGAGAAATGAATGACGATATTATTATTGTTAACATTCTCATTTTTTACATAAATCAGTTAAATCGGCTTAAACTATAACTCTCTGGGCCTCAGTTTTCTCTTCTGCAAAAATGAAAGAATTGAACTGGATGACTCTAAATCTATGATCCTCTGGCCGTTGGATATTGCCAGATACGAATAAATAATATGTATGTGAGAATTTTTTAACGTATACTTACGTACTGTGAATCTAACTTACTTATGAAGCTGAGTTTCTTAGATTTATCAGTCTTTGTCTTCCCCATCGATGAACTTAGGACATTTTCACAACTTTTGATTCTGTGTAGTTCAGTTTGCATTTGGCCCCTATTTAGAAAGCATTAATTACCTCTTTGCCACAGCTTTGCTACTCAGTGTGCACTAAGTATCCCTCAGCAGCAAGTAATTTTCCTTTTAAGTTGATTCACCTAGCTATTGAAGCACCAAACCTTCTGCAGTTCCTTAATAACTAACGTTTAAATAGTGCGTTACATCTTGTAAAGGCTTTGCATACATCCCCATTTTCAGAGGAGGATCTGGAGCCCTGAGGAGGTTAAATGATTTGCTCAGAATCACACATCTAGTAGGTGTCTGAGACTGGATTTAAATTCACATAGTCTGACTCTGAGTCCAGCACAATATCCATTCTGCCACCAAAGTGCCTATTGCCTTGTTTCTTGTCTCTTTCTTCAGTAGACTAGAAAGTCATTTTAAGGAGAGCACTGTGTTTGATCCGAGATATCCCTAATTTATTTAGAGTGCTCAAGACTTCTCTTTCCAGGTAAAAGGGGATAATAACTAGAATAAATTATTTAAATATATAGTGTTTACTATGTGTTAGACACTGTGCTAAGCACTTTATAATTATTATTTCATTTGATTCTCACAACAGTATTGGAAGGTAGATACTATTATTATTCTAACTTTACAAATATGAATCAAACAGAAGTTAAGTGACTTGCCCAAGGTCACACAGTCTGAGGCTGAATTTGAAGTTGGGTTTTCCTGACTCCAGGTTCAGCACCCTATACACTGTGTCATCTAGCGCAGAACCCATCTTCTTTTTGCTTGTTTTGGTGGTGTTGTTTTTTAAAAACAGCTTTTAATGTTCTTTGTTTTCTGTTTTTTTTGGGGGGCGGGCAGGAGTTAGAAAACAGGTTTTGTTTTTTCAAATTATTTGTAAAGATAGTTTTTAACATTTATTTTTAATAAAATTTTAGAGTTCCAAATTTTTCTTCCTTTCTCCCTTCCATTGCCCCCTCCCTAAGACAGCAAGCAATCTGATATAGATTATACATGTGCCATCGTGTTCAGCGTAATCCCACATTAGTCATGTTGTGAAAGAAGAAACTGAACAAAAAGGAAAAACCACGAGAAAGAAAAACAAAAAGAAAGGTGAAAATAGTATACTTCGCCCTGCATTCAGACTCCTTTGCTCTTTTTCTGGATGTGGATAGTATTTTCTATCATGAGTCTTTTGGAATTGTCTTGGATTACTGTATTGCTGAGAAGAGCTAAGTCAACCATGATTGATCATCACACAATGTTCCCTTGTTTCTGGTAACTTCATTAAGCATCAGTTCATGTAAATCTTTCCAGGTTTTTCTGAATTCCTCCTGCCCATCATTTCTTATAGCACAGTAATATTCCGTAACAATCAGATATCACAACTTGTTCAGTCATTCCCCAGTTGGTTGATATGCCCTTGATTTTGAATTCTTTGTCCCCACAAAAAAGAACTGCTATCAATATTTTTATACATGCAGGTCCTTTCCCCTTTTTTTGGTAAGCCTTTGGGATGTAGTTCCAAATTGCTGTCCAGAATGTTTGGGCCACTTTACGACCTCACTTGTAATGTATTAGTGTTCCAGTTTTCCTAAACCTTCTCCAACATGTTTCATTCTCCTTTTCTGTCTTTTTATCCAATCTGATGGGTGTAAGGCAGTATCTTGGAGTTGTTTTAATTTACATTTCTCTTATCGATAATGATTTAGAGTATTTTTAAATATGACTCTCAGTAGCTTTAATTTCTTCATGAAAATTGCCTATTCATATCCTTTGACCATTTATCAGGTGGGAAGTGACTTGTATTTGTATAAATTTGACTCCATTCACTATATATTTGAGAAATGAGGCCTTTATCAGAAATACTTGCTGTAAAAATTGTTTCCTAGTTTTCTGGTTTCCTTCTAATCTTGGTTGCTTTGGTTTTGTTTCTGCAAAACCCTTTTGATGAAATGTAATCAAAATTATCCATTTTGCATTTCTTAATGTTCTCTCTCTCTTGTTTGGTAATAAATTGTTCCCTTTCCTATAGATCTGTTCTCCTAATTTCTTTGTGCTATCACCCTTTAGGTCTAAATCATTTACCCATTTTGGCCTTAACTTAATATGCAATGTAAGATATACAACCCATCTTCTTAACAGACCAGTCCCTTATCACTTTTGTACATGTTAATATCATTTAGCATTTTAAAATTAGGGTTAAATGAAAACAAACAGCTGTATTCTCACTTGGGGAAGAATTTAAGTACATTTTATTTCTTAATTTCTGTGATTAGCATTTGGTTATTCTTTACATTTGCTTAATTTTGTTCTATCTCATTCCAATTTTGTCAAACTCTTTAGTAATTGTATGGGGACAATGACTGAAGGACTAATTAAGATGTGATTTATTAGGGAAAGATTATCTAGGAATATGGAAGCTGGGCCTTGGAATTCCAGGTTCTAAGGATGCCTAAAAAATCTGTCATGGAGCAGAACAAAATGTTTGTGTGTGGGGGGGTGTGTGAAAAGGATACAAATATGTATGCACATACATGTATATGTGTTTGTGTGTATGTATTTATGGTATATGTGTGTGTGTGCATGTATAAAAGAAAAACAGAAGTATGAGAGGTTTTCATTGCCTAAATGAAGGAAGGCTCGTATTTGGAGTGGATCAAGGCAGGAGTGACCTTGTCTAAGAATCTTGGAATTTGTAGAAAAAGCAAGTACCTTCAACAGAAAGAAGAAATAGAAAATGAGACCTTGATAAATGCTTCAAAGAAGAATAAATCAAAGTATTCCTTTCCTCAGGGAACAGAAATACATTAGAAAATATTGGATTTCAGAAACGTAGAAAAGATGAAAATAACTAAGGTGGGAGTTGTGACAGTCATTGGACAGTATAATAACTTGGAAGCCAACAAAAATCCTTACTAGTTTTTTATAGTCAGCCAGTAAACCATATCAGAAGAAGGCCGTAGAACAGTAAACTACCAGTACAGCAAAAGAAATCCTCAAATGCACAATGGGACAAAAGTTTTGACTGGGTAGCTTAATAATGGAAGTTTCTTTTAAGCATGGAACTGGAGGAGAAGTTCTCAGGATGAGTAGCTGTCAAAGAGGGAAGACCATTAGTTGGTCAGAGGCTTTGGTAAAGGTTCAGAGGAGATGAAATGAGCATATATATATATAGCATGAAGGTTTTGAAGCCATGAATAAGTGAATATTCAAGGAAGAATGTATATACAAGACCAAGAACATAGTAAAATAAGCGTATATAGTCCACTTCTAAAAAGAAACAAAACAAAATGGGGGCAGAATAAAAGCAGGAACTTTGTAGAGCTCTCCCCTCAAACCCAGCCGAATACCTGTAAAAAATGACTAAACATACTGTGGAGCTGCAGAAGCCACAGAATGACAGAGTGAAGCTAATGTCCAACCCAAGACAGCCTGGAAGGTCGAAGGAAGGCATCATCGCACTGGGCTGGAAGCAGAGCGCAGTTAAATGTGGGCCATATTGGGACGGACAGGACCTAAGCAGGCCCCAGCAGGCCTCAGGGACTTCACAACCCCAAAACACCAAAGGCAAATTGGAGGGTCAGTGGAAAAAACCTGTCGGACCTATGTAAAAAAGGAGAGTGGTTTGGCTCCATCCCCAGGGTGGCAGAGGAGGTAGAGGAACCCGTAGCCCTGGCTGTTTCTGGAGCTCTAGGCCCTGAGATTGTGGGGGGATTGAGCAGCTGACAGTATGCCTCCCACCCCCACTGGAAGCGGAGAACTACCTTGACAAAGAGCTCAAAAGTCAAGTAAATGGCTGGGGAAATAAGCAAAAACCAGAAAAAGTATCAGATTATCGAATCTTACTTTGGTGACAAGGAAGACCAAACTCTATAAACAGAAGGAGACAACAAAGTCAGAGCTACCACATGCAAAGCCTCCAAGAAAATATGAATTTGTCTCAGGCCATGGAAGAGCTCAAAAAGGATTTTGAAAATCAAGTAGGAGAAGTACAGGAAAAATTGGGAAGAGAAATGAGAATGATGCAAGAAAATCATAAAGACCAAGTCAACAGCTTGCTAAAGGGGACCCAAAAATTGCTGAAGAAAACAACACCTTAAAAAACAGAATAGTCCAAATGGCAAAAAAGATCCAAAAAGCCAATGAGGAGAAGAATGCCTTAAAAAACAGAATTGACCAGATAGAAAAGGAGTTCCAAAAGCTCACTGAGAAAAATAATTCCTTAAAGATTGGTATGGAGCCAATGGAAGCTAATGACTTTATGAAAAATCAAATTATAAAACAAAACCAAAGGAATGAAAAAACAGCAGATAATATAAAATATCTCATTGGAAAAACAGCTGATCTGGAAAATAGATTCAAGAGAGATAATTTTTAAATGTTTGGACTACCTGAAAGCCATTATCAAAAAAGAACCTAGACATCATCTTTTAAGAAATTATAAAAGAAAACTGCCCTTATATTGTAGAACCAGAGGGTAAAATAGAACTAGATTGCCTCCTGAAAGAGAGTCCAAAAGGAAAACTCCTAAGAATATTATTGCCCAATTCCAGAGTTCCCAGGTCAAAGAGAAAATATTGCAAGCAGCTAGAAAGAAATAATTCAAGTATTGTGGAAACACAATCAGGATAATACAAGATCTAGAAGTTTCTACATTAAGTGATCAGAGGGCTTGGAATATGTTATTTCAGAGGTCAATAGGATTAAAACCAAGGATCACCTACCCAGAAAAATTGATTATAAAACTTCAGGGAGAAAAAAAATTGTCATTCTGTGAAATAGAGGACTTTCAAGCATTCTGGATGAAAAGATGAGAGTTGAATAGAAATTTTGACTTTCAAACACAAGAATCAAGAGAGTCATGAAAAGGTAAACAGGAAAGAGAAATCATAAGGGACTTACTAAAGTTGAACTGTTTACATTCCTACATGGAAAGATAATATTTGTAACTCTTGAGACTTTTCTCAGTATTAGGGTGGTTGGAGGGATTATATACATATAGACAAAGAGCACAGGGTGAATTGAATATGAAAGGATGATATCTAAAAAAGTAAAATTAAGATGTGTGAGAGAGGAATATATTGGGAGGAGAAAGATAGGAATAGAATGGATAAATTATCTCTCCGATGAAAGAGGCAAGAAAAAACTGTTTCAATGAAGGGGAAGAGGGGGAAGGTAAAAGGGAAAGAGTGAACCTTACTCTCATTGCATTTGAATTAAGGAGGCAATAACATGTACACTCAATTTGGTGTGAAAATCTATCTTACACTACAGGAAAGTAGGCGGGAAGGGGAGGATGTTAGAAGCGAAGGCAAATGGGAGGAGGGGATAAGTAGAAGTAAACATTTTTGAGGAGGGACAGGGTCAGAAGAGAGACTAGAATAAATGGAGCCAGGATAGGATGGAGGGAAATATATTTAGTCTTTCACAACATGACTGTTATTTAAGTGTTTTGCATGACTATATATGTATAACCGATATTGAATTGTTTGCCTTCTCAGTGGGGATGGGTGGGGAGGGAGGAAGGGAAAGAAGTTGGAATTCAAAGTTTTAAAAACAAATGTTAACAATTGTTTTTACATGCAACTGGGAAATAAGGCAATCGGGTATAGAAATCTATCTTGCCCCACAAGAAAATAGAAGGGATGGGGATAAGAGAAGAAAGGGGAGAGAAAGAAGGAAGGGCAGTTGGGGAGAAGGGGTAATCAGAATGCATACTGTCTTGGAGTTGGGGGAGGGGAGAGATGAGAAAATTTGGAACTCAGAATCTTGTGGAAGTAAATGTTGAAAACTAAAAATTAATGAATGAATGAATTGATTGATTAATTAGAAAATAGAGGAAAAGAGACTTGGAAAAGCACAACACATTTTTACCGGGTTGTGTGCTGTCAAAAATTTCACCAGGGCCAAATGCTGCTATCAATTAAAACAAAATATTTGGTTGACCTTCAAAAACAATAAAATAAGCAAATAAATAAATGCTTAAAAAAAATAGAAAAGCAAAACAAAACCGTGGGATGTAAGGGCATCTGATTAATAGTAGTCTCCAGAAGTGATTAGTAGGATATTCAGACAGTTTTTAGAAGTGACAGAGACTCTTTACTAACATAGAATTTAAGTGAGTGTTTGAATACCAGGAAATAAGAATCATACATACAGTCTATACTTCCATTTGGCATCTAATGATGTACTGTCTGATTCAACAGCTCTTCTGTTGTGTTGAATCCTTGTTGAAATTTTGGTTGTGTATAATTTTTCTTGTGTCTTCCCAACTGTGACTGAAAAAAAGTATTCTTTTGATTGCTGTGGTCAAAGAGTTTGCTATCTAGTGGCTACCTTCTTGATGACATCTTCTTCAGATAGATTGATCCTCAAACATCAGACAAATTATATCTAGGATTATGGTAGAATAACAGGAAGGGACAGAATAAGAGTTGCTAATCTGGTTACTGTGAACCTCCAGGTATCTATAGATAGATTTCAGGGGGATCTATGAACTCAGATGGGAAAAAACTTATGTCTGTATTTCCATATAACTAGTTTTCTTTGTAATCCTCTATTTCAAAAAATACATTTTTTTCTGCATTTGAAAATATTGTTTTGAAAGGGAAGGGGAGGATGAGAAACCCATAGATTTTCAGAATGACCAAAGGAGGCCATGACACCCAAAAAAGCTTGAGAACCCTTGGAACACAGGCTGCTCCAAATTGACAAAGTTTCTGGATTACAGGTGAACTTTTTGGCACTCTCAATCTTTATCCAGTATCCAGTGAATTTACTACCATATGAACTGAAGCACATTAATTTTGAGATTCTCCCTAAAATGGAATCAGATGACATGAAAGTTACCGCTAATTTTAAGGATGATTAAATTTTTCCTTGAGGAGGCAAATAAATGGGTTGTCAGAGTTAGTTCATTGTGCAACCAAAGAAATAATGAAGGAGTAGAAAATTTTCACAAAAAACCTAATAAAGTTCTCTGAAGCAAGCCACTGTGTGCCTTGATATTTAGTAATTTTAATGAAAAGTCAGGAAAAAAGGAAGAAAATGTTGGACCTTGGAATTGGGGGATGGATATGTTGGGAAAATAGTTTGAAGATTAAGAAATAAAAAAACTTCAAGTTTTATGGATTATTCAGAAGTCTTACATTTATATATCATCAAATCTTGTTTCATAAAAGATTCAGAAAGTTTTGGACTTTGTAAACACTGAAAGACAGCTTTTGGAAATTAAATTGAATGGATCTTAAGGAGTTTGGGGCAGCTAGTTGGTCTGGTGGGTAGAGTGCTAGGCCTGGAGTCAGGAAGACTCATTTCCCTAAGTTCAGATCTGACCTCAGATACTTACTATTTGTGATACCCTGGGCAAGTCGCTAAACTACTTGTCTCAGTTTCTTCATCTGTAAAATGATCTAGAGAAGGAAATGGCAAACTATTCTAGTGTCTTTGCCAGGCAAATCCCAGAATTGAATCACACAGAGTCAGACACAACTGAACAATGAACAACTAGTTACTGATTCAGAATCATTTAGAATCAGGGGATGATAAAGGATAAAGAGAACAGTTCGTACAGTTATAACCACTCCAACCAGAGTTAATCAAACAAATTATTGAATTCTGAAAATGAGGAAATAAGTAGAAATACTGACCCAGTTCATCACCATTTCTTGCAGAAGTCCAGTCAGTATAAGATAATTTCTACTGAAAAGAGTAGAAGAGCCTAGAAGCTGTTTCTGCCAGCAAACATTTTATCTCCTGAACAAATAAGGAGACATGACTGCAAGAGGATAATGCGGTTTAAAGTATAAGCTCATTTGCAAATTATTATAGAAGATTAAAGGTTATAAACAGTGTTGTCATATTTAAAAAGATACAACTGTAGAAAAAGCCCTATTCAACAACCATGTGTAAAAAAATAATTTGATGAAGCATAAAAAAAGGAGATAAAGGTGTAAATTCACCATGGGTATTCACTATTGTAATGGAGGAGATCCAGTCACTAGTGTTAATTGAAGATTTCTTGTGAATGGAGAGGTCCTCCAAGTTCTCCTGTTCATAGATAATGTCATGCTGATTCTCTCAAGTGCCGGAAACATTGCATGTCCTCCTTGAAGAGATCTGTAACTACTCAAAAAAATTTGACTTGACCATCCATATATAAAAAATGAAGTGACTGATGAGTGTTTATTGCCCAGTTTATGACATGCATTTAGATGAGCATCCTACTAAGTTTGCTCATCAGTATGTTTATCTGGAACAGATAACACAGATGGATGCAGTTGGGCCCAGAGTTGAACAGAAAGAAGATAATGAGCTAGATAGCCTTCAAAAATGTTCAGAGCTCCTTTTATGACTCTAAGCTTCCCAGAGAAACAAAGGCCCATCTTTTTAATACCATCACTCTCCAGTTGTTATATGACACTAAGGCATTGTAAACAACATTCTCTGAATAATTAAAAATGAATGGGTGGGGTAGGTGTAAGAAGGCAGCAACATAAGTCAATTGAGGAAATTTAAGGAACAACAGTAGTAAAATATGTTGTCAGGGAAATATGAGATGGGAAAAGAGGATAGGCTGTTCATGGGGCAAAGGCAGGGGATGACAGGTGGTCAGTCAAAATGCTGTCATCTCAGAAAAGTGAAACACAGCAGAGGAGAAAAGCCTATAGAAAGCTTAGCATGGGCCCCAACTAAGCTGCTAAGCCAGATCATCCCAAGAGAATTTATAAATAAAACTGGAAAGACAATAAATAAGCATAAAATGGAAGAAACTTAGCAGTATTCCTATAGTAATCTATTCATATCACCAGTACCAGTGGAGCAACTACATTTGGACTCTTACCTCTGTGCTATGTAAAGAAGTAGAAGTGGCTCATAAAATGAAGTTAGAAGGAGTTAACAAAACCAAACAAAGAGACAAAAAATATAAAAGGCAGTGGGTTACATTGGGAAAAGCACTGAATTTGGTATCAGAAGATCTGGATTCGAATCTTGTTTCTAGCACTTACTTCCTGAGGATGATCTAAATGTATTAAGTGTATCCTTGATGAAAATGGCTGGTGGGAATGGGCAAGCTGTTAAGGATGATTTTCTGCTCTAGACTGTATGTTCTGTGGTATATAATTGACTGAGGTGTACAGACATGTAACATCCTGTTGGGTTTGTTTGAGGATTTCAAGAAACTCTGCTTCTGACCTTCTGGACTTTTAAACCATGTCTCTACTGCTTTCTCTTCTTGTAAATTCTCATAGTGCCTGGGATTTCTTTGAACTGGCATCCTACCACCCTGGGACCTGCTCACCCTGGGATCCCTCTGTAAGACCTACTCCCTTTCTTGTCTTGGTTCATTCCTTCTGAAAGCTTCATTTCACAGAGAAGAGCAGACCAGCCTTTCTTAATTCTTTCCCCAGCCTGTTCCTGATTTTCTGAACTTCAAAATCATGCCCCGGGTACTTTTACTCACCCACCTCCCACTCCACTTTTTAGCTCCCTTTTGTGTAATATCTTCCTCCATTAGAATGTAAGCTTCTTGAGGATAGGCTATAAACACACACATACATACATACACACACACACATATAATCATGTGCACATATAGACATACATATATATGTGTATTTAAGTGTATATTATATATATATATGTATATATACATATATATATATATATATATAAAATACACACAGTGCTCAGTTTACTACTTGGCACAGAGTAATATGTACTTATAATAAATACTTGATGTATACTTGTTTTGTTTCCTTCCTTCATTGCAATAGAATTTATTAAATAAGGAAGGGTACAATTAGTCCTACATTTCAAGATTTCAGGACAATAACTGGTAGCCATATAGAAGATGGTTTGGAGAGGGGAAAGATACTACACTACAGGGACACAAGTTAGGATGTTTTGCAGTAGTCTAGGTGAGAGGTGATAAGGGCCTCTCAGTCGGTCAGTGGGCATTTATCAAGTACCTGTGTGCCAGGCAATGAACATGAACTTGGACAGACTTAGGGAGATAGTAGAGGATAGAAGGGATTGGTGTGCCGTATGGTCTGTGGGGTTACAAAGAAGTCAGACACAACTGAAAGACAAAATACGTGCCAGGCATCGTACTAATTGCTGGGGATACCAAGAAAGGCAAAAACATTGTCTCTAAGCTCCAAAAACTCACATTCTAATGAAGAAGATAACATGTAAACTACTATGTACGTAAAAGATAAATACCGTGTAAATGGGCGGTAATCTGTGAGGGCAGTGAAGTGGCTCAGTGGATAGAGCTCCAGTCCTGGAGTTAGGAAGACCTGCTTTCATATTCCGTCCCAGCATTTACTAGCTCTGAAACCCTGGGTAAATCACTTTACCCTATTTGCCTCAGTTTCCTGATCTGGAGAAGGAAATGGCCAGCCACTCCAGTATCTGCCCAGAAAACCCCAAATGGGGTCATAGAGAGTTTTGGACATGACTAAAACAACTCAGCAACAAATCTCTGAGGGAAGGCAATAGGGAATAGTGGGAAAACAGGGTAGAGAGGATAAGATAGAGGGAAAGCCTCTTATAGAAGACAGGATTTGAAATGAGTCTTGAAGGAGTTCAGGAAAGTATAGGAGTGAAGCAGAAGGACATTTTTTGGCAAGAGAGACAGCCAGTGAAAAGCCATATAATTAGGAGATGGAGTGTTTTTTGTAAGGAACAAGGCAGGAAGACCAGTGTCCCTGAAATGCAAAAGAGCAAAATGCAGGAGGGAAGTAAAGTAGAAGCAGACTGGAAAGGTGGGAAGGGACAAGGTTGTATGAGGTTTTAAAAGCCAAAAAGAGGATTTTAAATTTGGCCTCAGCTAGCATGACAGCTGTATGAGAAAAGAGAATGGGACAGATGGGAGACATATTGTAGAGTTAGAAATGACAAGATCTAGCAATTGACTGGATATTTATATTGAGGGCAAGTGAACTCAGTGGTGATAAGGTTGCAGACCTGGATGACTGAAAGACATTGGTTATCTTAACAAAAATTAGGGAAGTCGAGAAGAATCATGGATTTGAAAGGAGAAAAGTACTATTTCAACAATCATTTTCTCAATGACACTGTCGAATTTCTTATACATTTTTCAGAGAACTGGTTGTTACACCTTTTCTAGCATTGATCACAAAGAGAAAATGAAAAAAATACATGATGAATGATTATAAATGAGATTTTTTACTGGTGTGGGTAGTGGTCTAAAAGACATCATTAGGAATATATGTAATTTTTTTTAAAAAGAGGCTCAGTTGTATAGTTATTATTATTTAGTTGATTACTCATTTCCAGTGCTTTGTGAGGGCATATGAGGTTTTCTTGGCAAAGATACTGGAGTGGTCTGCCATTATCTTCTTAGTTTTTTAACTCCCTTTTGTGTAATATCTTTCTCCATTACAATGTAAGCTTCTTGAGGATAAGCTATATAAACACACATACATACCCACATATAATCATATGAACACATAGACATACATATACATGTATATGCAAGTGTATATCATATATATATATATATATATATATATATATATATATATAACACACACACACACACACAGTGCTCAGTTTACTACTTGGCACAGAGTAACTCATTTTAGAGAATAGGAAACTGAGGCAAACAGGGTTATGTGAGTCACTCAGGGTTACATGGCTAGCAGGTGTTTGGGGCCACATTTGAACTCAGGTCCTGCCAACTCCAGAGCTAGTACTCTGCCCTACCTAGCTGCCCTCAGTTGTATAACGAGAGATCACAAGTCTATGTGATCTCCTGTTATACAACTGAGATATATAATGAGAGATCATAAGTCTGTAAAGTTTAGTACTTATGCCTCTTGAGGCATTTCTGACTCCAGCCAATCTGAAATCAGATCTAAGGCTTGTGAGTTAAATTCTCACACTTTCTCTTCCTATCTATCCCAAGGTCCAATAATGACTCTTGCTCATAACATAATTTTTTAATAATTCTGAAATGTAATTGTTACCTAAATGAAGGATATCATTCTAAAGAAACTTGGCTGTAAAGTGTAGTTTTAAAGAACTCTACCCTTAGAATGTTCTTTTGCTCTGCCTTGTGAGAGCCGGGGTCCTAGATGGAGGGCTCTGTGATGCGAAGGATCGAGGAACCTTGGCCATTAGCCATTGGATAAAGCATTCATGCTAAGTCATTCATGCTTCCTCCCTTGCCCCTGTCATTTAATTTGACCTGAGCACCCTTTTCAGTACTTGGCATATAGACTTATGGCATTAAATTATTTTTTTCTCTAAACTTCTATATTATTTTCTTAAAACGAATGCCTAGAAGACACTGGTGCTAGTCTGGGAATTTAACCATTCAAGTCTTAGGATTTGCAACATCCCTAAAGCTACCTCAATGAGTCTCCCCATAACTAGCAGCAACTTTTTCCTGAGAATGATTGTTTTTATAAGGTTCTTAAAGACATTTACATTTTAATTTTATTAAAGAAAAACTTTGGCCTATGTGTTACCATCCATATGCTTTACCAGCTGAACTACCAGAATAACCAACTAGATAATGTCTCTGGTGATTAATTTCTTTCCTGGAAACAAACTGGCCCACAGTCATGCACATATGTTATCTAATGACTTTGTGGCTAACTGAATTAATGGTGTGTGAAGATGACCTGAATAAATTTTAAATCAGAAGTACTACAGATTATCATGGGCTGTTCCTGTGATAAATTTGGATCACACATGTTTTTTTTTGTCTGGGCAGATACCTTGATATTTTGGTAGGGAGAAACTAAACTCAGAAGTCAAGGTCCAGAAATCCAGTCAAGGACAAAGCAGCATTTTCTCTTGAAAGTGCTGCGGGTTCTTTTTGTTTGTGTCTTAGGTCCTTTTTTTTACGTGCAGTGCAGGGATGTAGGGTGTGTCTTCACTTCCCTTTCATAGCATGATGGTTTCTAAAAGGGGAACTTCATGTGAACAGCACAGATGTGGTCTTAATATAATCTTTCCAGTAAGGACAGTAAATTCACCCCTCTGCTGCCTTACTCATCCATGGAGATGAAAGAAATGAAATCACTTTCCTGTTTGCCATGGACAGCACTGTCATTCAAGAGCAAGTGCTCCATTTGTAATGTTCTGTTAGTATCTTGGCATTAAGATGGAGTTGTGCTTAAATTCTGTCTTCTACATGTAATGGTATGACTCTCTTTTAACCTGAGCCTTATTTCCTCATCTCTAAAGTGAGGATGTTAATATTTACACCACCTCCTTATAGGGTTATTACAAAGAAAGGGATTAGTTTGTAAAACTAAAAGCATTAGAAAAACACAAATTGTCAAGATGGTCAGGAAGACTGAGCTAGAACTACAGAGTATGGGCTCTGCTCTAAGAAACAGATTGCTATCTGTGAAAATTCACTTAAAAACAAGAATTTTGAAGAGTGGTCATTCGTTAAATTGGAAGATTCTTCACAGGATCCCTTCAGGTAAGTTGTGTTACTTATGTGTAAACCCTTAGTGAGGGAGATTAGTGAGCAACTTCTGTCCCTGGAGATAGGATCTGGTTTATTTCACGTTTTCCAAGATATATGAATGTTTGAACTCCTCATTGGCTTTTAGCTATATTTAGAGGTTTTCACTTCTTCAGCCTATGTTTTTAATATGCTGAAGTAAGGTGAGTCTGTTATTATTCAGCAAGTATTTATTAAACATCTACTATATTCTGTATAACTGTATGGGTTATACAAAGTCTAGAGGGCTGTAATCTATCAGAACTTAGAATCTGGCTGTTGAGACAAGCCAAATGTATGTGTGAATAGTTACATAATACTAGAAGACAGCATATGATAAAATGACAATTTAGTCCAGACTGTAATTGCTGCAGAGATTGAAAGGGAAAAGATATCCCTCTGGGCAGATATGGTTGAAAAAGACTTCATGGAAGAAATGGAATTGGAAGATAAATCCAGTTTGGAACCAAGAGTAGGGACAAAATCATAACCAAAAAGCATTAGACACAAGAGTACAGAAATAGATAAAGAATTTGTAATCAGTCAGTGAACATTGATGTTCTTATTATGTGCCAGTGTGTTGATAATGCCTTTTTGCTTATTGTTTGCTCCTTAATGGGAAGATCTTCCCCAACCATTAATGGGCTAGCCCCTTAAGGGGAATTTGATTGGGGGAGATTTGGAGGAAGGCCCATACTTTTTGTTAATGAAGCACTGGTTCTCAAGGCTTGTGATGCCCTCCAACTCTGAAAAGTGTATAAATACACTGAGATGAAGTTTTACTTTGAGGCTTATCATTGGTTCTGGGCAATCGCTAAGCAGCCCCCTACCCCTTGGAAAGCCCAGTTCGTGCTTCTCTCCCTGGTAATTATGTATCTAGGGTCAGACAGTTATCTGTCTGTTGTTCAGTGATTATGTATGGCTTATGTCAGGCTGCTGGAAGCACTGCTTGTTGATCTTTATTTCTTTGTATTTTCTTTAAGTTCAGGGTACTGACTTCTTCCCCTGAACTAAGTGAGTGATATATGTACTTGATTAAAGTGACTGTTAACCCACCCCCAAAAGTTGCTTTCCTTTTAGAAAAGTAGATCTAAGAACCTGTGATAGCAGGTCCCCTTGTGTATGTCAGGGTGCTTGCTTTTACAGTCAGGTACTGTGCTACATGTTTGGAATTTAAATACAAACAAAAAAATTAATAATTCTTACTTTCTAAGTACTTAAATTCTAATGGGGTAAGGTAGCACATGAAAGGAAGTTGGAAAAGGCAAAGGTGGCTGTAAAGTAGAAAAGTTAGGAGCAAAACCAGGAAACAAATGAGTTTGGAAGTCCAAGGAATGTATATGGGTATGTATGTCTGTATCTGTCTGTGTCTGTGTCTGTGTCTCTGTGTGTATATGTGTAGAATGTAGAGAAATTAGGTTGACTGGGAAAAAAAATAGTACATTTTAAAGTACTAAGAAATTAAATGTCAAAAAGGCAAGTAGAGGAATTTGTACTTTGCACATTCAGCTACTGGGGACACTAAAGGAAAGTGTGTGAGCAAGGCTGAATTCTGGATGTTACCCGAATGGAGGGCGCTATTTAGCATATCTGGAAGGAATCTATCTAGAGATTCTTTGATGGTGGTCTTTAGTCTGATAGTAGAGTTCTTGAGATCTTAAAATGTAAGTTTTCCTATCTTGGCAGAAAGTCTGTGTTGGTTAGAAATTGCTGCTTGAGGGAAGATATGAAGAGTATTGCTGAAAAGAATGGATAGCCCTGGGAATTTAGCTACAATTTTATCATAGGTTTAAGTTTTTCTTGTTTTCTAATTGCCACTTCTAAATTAGGCATTTCAGCTACTTTTTGTTTAGCAAATAAATTTACTCATGGCATTTTAAAGTTCTGAATATGCTCTAATTAGACCAAGTGCCCTAATTTTTACTGTCTGCATGTTTCCAAAAGGCAATAAGGTAGTATGAAAAAATTTCAAGAGGACTTGTGATTTCTGGAGGAGGGGGAAGCTCTTTTAAAACTAGCCCTTCACTCTATGACTAAGGGTTTAACTGTAACTCACTTAAATTTTCAGTCAAAAATCAGATTCCCAGTCAAAATATTTGAGCTTGCTTGTTCTGTGTATAAGATTACTGAAAGCTTGTGAATGGGGCTTAGCATTTATGTTTTATTTAACGCAGAATATAGGCAAAGATGAAGGGTCCTGGTTTTTTCTTGTAGTTGTCCTTGTTTTAATGTACTGGTTTATCCATTGTTCTTTCCTCCGAGTGTGGTCCACAACATTACAAAAACGATATGTTGACATTTGTTATTCTAAGGGGAGATATTATACACATTAGTACAAAATGAACACATCCATCATCATCACGTCATATTTATTAGTGTGTATGGCACTGGGCTGTGTGCCTTGGAAAGTAAATGAAACAGATGTATTCTTTGCACTTGAGAGGCTTAAAATGTGAAGTAGACAGTAACAGCTTGAGGAAGCAAGCACCAAGAGGTGCAGAACCACAAACAGCTCCTACTACCCATTGAAAAGTAAACCAAATCACCAATGAAAACATCCACTAATCAATTATTTACATGACTTGGAGTCAGGGGGTGTGGGTTCTAGCCCTAGTTCTGCACCCTTTAACTAGCCATATGACCTTGTACAAATTCTCCCATGTTATTGGGTTCCAGTTTCCTCTTCCATTAGAGGAGTTGGTCCAGATGACCTCTCATTTTGGGTGTTGTTGATTTATCAGTGTGCTATATTCCTGCTATATTGGAGAAAATTCAGATCCATGTTAATTTCTCTTGAATTTAAGTCTGTCAGTTGATAATCACTTTCATTTGGAAATTATACTAATGAAGACTTCCATTTTCTCTTTTGATCTCCATAATGATGCTGAGATAGTGGAAATATTTTACTTCTCATTTGGCAGTCTTAGAAAACAGACTCAGGCTTAAGCAACTTTCCCAGTGACATACTTGCATTACCATTGGATCAAAATGACAGATCCTTGAATTATTTAATTAAAATGAGATGAATTGCAACATTGGTAAATAAAGAGTAAACATTTTATAGAGCTCCAAGTCCTTGTATGTGATTGCTAGCATTGAAGATTTGCAACATGCTTCACAAATATCTCCTTTTATCTTCATAGTAACCCTTGGAGGTTGAAGTGCCATTATCATCCCCATTTTAGAGATTAGGAAAATGAGGTTGAAAGAGGTTAAGTTATTTGCCTAGGGTCACATGAGTAACAAGTATCTAAGGCAGGATTTGAACTCCAGGTCCAGCATTTTGTGCCTCCTACTATATGAAACTCGATTTGGCTGCTGTTCTATCAAAAATTAAGCTTCCTTTGTGATTTTAAAGAAATAACAAAATGTGAAGCAATGTAATGAAGATAATTTTCTCCCATGTTCCTGGGTAATACATTTACATACTCTATGGCAAAACATTAGATATGTTCTTATAAGATGTAAACAAATGTATTAGGATTCATAATATATTTTCAAATTTTTCTGTATAATATTTAAAAATATTGGTTTAAAATTTGCAGATCTACCAATAAAAATGGGTCATGTTTTTTTCACAGAAAAAAACTGAGGACTACATAGGCACAGGATCTTATGAGTAATCTTTTTGTGGACAACACTTTCTTTCCCATAGAATTTTATCTACTATAGTCATTCCATTCAGTTTTACAAAGTGGTATTTTCTCTTACAGTCAATATAAATGAAAGAATACAATATGAAAGAGAATTCTAGAAGTACCTTTAATTCAGCAACTAAACATTCAAAAACACTGGGAGGTTTCTAAAACAATTAATTATAAAATTATAAGCAAATTTTTGTTCCATTAAATCCTAATGAAAATTTGTATAGCAGAATTTTTCAAAGGAGAAATTAAATCCTTGAAAATAACACAATGGAAAAAAATATTGTCTTCCAAATGCATCCCTTTAATTTGAATTTTCTATTGATTTTAAAAATAAGCAATTAAAATATTTATTTAAAAAATAAGTTATATAATATGATCAGAGCCACTACTAAGACCCAGATCTCTTAATTCTCCTAATTTAGTGTTCTTTCCACACCACCACACTGTCTACCAGTCTGAACCACTTCAAGTAAGTCAGATATTTCTTTAGCAACTTGGGCATCTTTAATGACTCAACAATCACTGATTTTGGTAATGTGGGTTTTCCCTCATACATAGTCCACTGTTCCTTCTGTTGACAGACATTGTGATGTAGAAACTAGAGCACTGGATTTGAAGTCAAGAAGACCTGGCTTCTAATGCTGCTTCATCCATTTGTTAGCTGTGTGACCCTGAACCAAGTATTAAATCTGAATCTCAATTTCTTTATCTGAAAAATGGAGGTGTTAATATCTATTTTGCCTATCTCTTCCATTTGTTGTGATGTTTAGGTGAGATTATTTATGTAGAGTACATTTAATACTTTAAAAGGCTGCATAAATATGCAGCAATTATTTTCTGAAAATATATACATAAATATACAGGATTTTGATGTCCAAATCTGAGTTGAAAATTTTTGTAGATGTTATCATAAATTTAGAGCTGAAAGACATTTTTGAGGTCATTGAGTCCAGCCCTCCCATTTTACAGATGAAGAAACTGAGAGCTAGAAAAACTGATTGTCACAAATGGGGCTCACTTTTCTGAGGCAGGCATTAAAACCAAGTGTACCTGACTCCAAGTCCAAGACTCTGTCTCCTGTGAATACTACTCTTTCTGATACTTTGTTTTTCCATCACCTTCACTTCAGCCATTCCTTGTTAGAAAAAAGGGAGGAGAATCAGTTCAGCAGAAGTAAGCCATAACATCCACTAAGTATGACAGTGTATGCAGTGTTCCACATCCATGGTCTTCCACTTTCTGCACGGAAGGGAAGGCACTCACTCCCTTTTCTCATTTTTTTATCTGAGGCCAAGTTTGGTCTCTAAAATTACATGGCATTCGGACTTGTTTTGATTTTTCTGCTTTCCATTTATATTTTTCTTATCACTAAGTGTATTATTTTCCTGGCTCCTCTTACTTAATTCTTCATAAATTTAAGTGGCTCAGTATATAGAGTGTACTTCACCTGTGAGTCAGGAAGTCCTGAGTTCAAATGTGACCTCAGAACGTGTATTAACTGTATGGCCCTAGACAAGTCATTTAACATCTCACTGCCTCAGTTTCTTCTGCTGTAAAATGAGGATAATGATGACATCTACCTCCCAAGGTTACAGTGAGGACCAAATGAGATGATATTTTACAGCACTTTGAAGCCTTAGAGTACTATATTGCTCTTACTGTACATCACTTCATTTAAGTCTTCCCATGCTGTTCTGGATTTTATTCATTGATTCTTATGGCACAATAATATTCTATTACATTGTTCAGTTTGTTGAGTCATTTTGCATATTAAATCCAATTTGGGAACCCATTGTGTTTAGTCATTTCCCAAATTGAAACAATCGATCTCATTTTATAGCTGAGAAAAGCGAGCCCAGGACAAAGTCATCCAGCCATTTAGCTACAGAATGGGGATTTGTACCAAGGACTTCTTTCTCCCAGTCAGCCCTTGTTTTTCTGCTATACCACGATTCTTGTCTTGAAATCAGTCAGTGATATATTTTAATTCTAAGCCTCCAACCATAGGTTTCAGAAAGGACCTTCCTTTACCAGACTTTTTGTGGAACTGCCAATTATACAGATCTCTAGAAGAAAGGTTCCATTCTCTGTAGATGATACTTAAAGTCTCTGCTTACAAGCCTGTGTTTAGGCAGCTATTTCTTGTACTGGTAGAAACTGCTTTAATCATGATGTATCTTATTTGTCATTTGACTCTTCCCCCTCTAGGCTATTCCCTTCTCTATCTCTCCAGATAAAATCAGGTGTTTGATAAATACTTTTTTTTTCATTAAGTGTTAAGTGTAGGAGGAGAGGACTTTATGGGATTTTGTCAGAATTGCCCGAGAAGATTCACTCAGGTCAGGAAGACTGTAGCTAGCAGCTGGCTTCTGTTTTGTTTTTTACCTTTTGACTAGTAGACTGCTCTTTTAGTCTAGGCCTGTATGCCAGGCGCCGGGAGAATGGCTGTTTGCAGGCAGAGACAAATTTGCTTGTCCCCTATCTCCCTGCATAATAAAACATATGCTGGCAACATGTTTTCCATCTCCTTCATCCATTCTGGGAGACAGAACAGCTATTGCTGGATGTTGGAAAGAGGCACCTAATGTAAAGATATTCAGAAACTCTTCAGTCATTTTGAAGCATTGCTGTTTACCACACACATAATCATGATTATAATGGAAATTTCCTGGCATATTCCATTATGTATCATACTGCAAATCTGTAATCCTCTTACGGGGAATTTTCAGTAATGGCCTGGGGCACCATTGGAAGCTGTGTTGTATGACCTTCCCATATTTTGTTGATTGCCCTATGGTTCTTAAAGAGATAGGTTTTATTTAAATTCCAAAGAAAATAACCATAAATATTATATTTCAAAAAATGGGTTTTATAAATTTTGTACAATTAATGAAGTTCCATGATTGGGATAATTTTTATAATGTCAGGCTGATAGTAGTAGCTGTTTTCTTGATAGCAGTGTGGTACACTAGATTATGGTTCCCCAGCACCGCGCCTACTCCCCCCCCCCCTTTTTTACCTGTTTTTTTTAAATTTAAATTTATTTATTTAAGTTTTCAACATTCATTTCCACAAAATTTTGGGTTCCAGATTCTCTCCCCATTTGTCCCCTCCCCCCACCCCAAAACACCAAGTATTCTAATTGCCCCTATCACCAATCTGCCCTCCCTTCTAACATCCCTCTCTTCCCTTATTCCCATTTTCTCTTTTGTCCTGTAGGGCAAGATAACTTTCTATTCCCCATTACCTGTATTTCTTATTTCCTAGTTGCAAGAACAATACTCAACAGCTGTTCCTAACACTTTTTGAGTTCCAACTTCTCTTTATCCCTCCCTTCCCACCCATTCCCTTTGGGAAGGCAAACAATTCAGTATAGGCCACATCTGTGTAGTTTTGCAAATGACTTCCATAATAGTCATGTTGTGTAAGACTAACTATATTTCCCTCCATCCTATCCTGCCCACCATTGCTTCTGTTCTCTCTTTGGATCCTGTCCCTCCCCAAGAGTGTTGACTTCTAATTGCTCCCTCCTCCCACTGCCCTCCCTTCCATCATCCCCCCCAACCAGCTTATCCCCTTCTCCCCCACTTTCCTGTATTGTAAGGTAGGTTTTCATACCAAAATGAGTATTCGTTTTATTCCTTCTGT
>CM053771.1:250536385-250568721 GCA_028658325.1 Potorous gilbertii | reverse complement strand
ATATAACTACTATATGGTTCTTTTGCCACTCAGTACCCAAGCCAGAATTTTTAAAAGAAAAGATAAAACTCAGGACTTGGATTTGTAAATGTCTTTGCAAATCTTAAAATTCTGTATGAATCTTAGATTTTATTATTTTCATCATTTCTAAATTACCATAAAATTATAAGCAGTGAGTTCCACAGTCTCTGGCTCTTCTAAGATAAGGGTTTTTTTCCTTTGTAGTAAATTATGACCCATATTAATAGAGTGCAAAACTCAAGTAACATATGTGCATTTGTGTTCTCTAGAATAAGAAGGAGTACTTGGACATCATTCACACATACATGGAAGTACATGCAACTGTCTATGGATCTAGCACTAACCACATGCCCAGCTATGTGAAGAACCATGGAATCCTCAGTGGACGAGATTTACAATTTCTTCTCAGAGAAACCAAGGTAAGTCAATCTTTTGTTAAGAGCTCATCCAGTGGCCGTATTTATGAATGTGTTTTTAGTTATTATCGGAGTTACTGTCAAGCCTTTCTTCTTCCTGTGTGCTGTGAAAAGTCTCTAGAACGTTATTTCCAGGGAGTGACTTTCTAAAGTAAGAGTTCACAAGGATTTTAGATGACAATTGCATCCATCATGATGAAGTCTTTAGTTGTAAGGAAGAGGTCACTGAACTATCTATTCCCTTGCCACTCAAGACTATTTCTCCTTATGCCTCCTAATGATAATTTAGTAAGTGTTTATTGGATGTTACAAATATTACAGAAGTTCAGAAGTGGGGAAAGATCAACGTGGACTGGAACAGTCAGGAAGGTCTTCCTGGGGAAGTCTTGAGCTGGGCCATAAAGGGTATATAGTACATCAGTATTGAAGAAGGGAGAGCAGAGGGCATTTTAGGTGGGAGAACAATGTGCATATGTTATGAAATCACCCATTTTGAGAATTGGAAAGGATCTCAGCTGTCCTTTAGTTTAACCTAAACACTAAATGAACACCCCTTATAATTAATATGCCTGGTAATTGGTTGTACAGCTGCTTCTTAAAGATCTCCAAGGAGGGGAAACAGTTCTCAGAACTAGAAAGTTCTTCCTGACATCAAGCCTATTTATTTGTCCCTTCACAGCTTTCAACTGTTTCTCCTGGTTCTGTCCTCCAAGGTCACATCTAATGGCTCCTCCATGACAGCCTTTCAGATCCTTGCATACAGCCATCTTGTCCCCTTCATTCATCCTTCTTTGCTCCAGGCTAAATATACCCATTTCTTTCAACCAGTCCTCCTCTCTTATGAACTCAATGCCTTTACCATTCTGGTCGCTCTTCTCCAAACACACCAGTTTCTTAATGTCCTTCTGAAACAACAGATCTCAGAACTTGAAATGGAAATGACCTTTTTGAAGGGGAAGGTGGCATGGAGGAAAGGGAAAAATGACTATTGAAATGGGGAGAAAATTTGAAATTCAAAATCTTAATGTTGAAAATTAAAAACAAATTAATCAATAATAGAATAATCAATAATAATAAAAATGACCATTGAAAAAGCAAACCACTTACCTAAGGTGGACACTTAGTGTTGGAAAGTGATAAGATATATAGGGGAAGCCAAATCACAATTGAATGCCAAGCAGAGGTGTTTGAAGTTTATCCATTAGGCAACAGGAAACCATGAGGAGTTTTTGAGCAGGGAAGTAACAGCAGGAAGTAATAGTTTTTTGGTAAATTTGTGAGATTCTCGCTGTCAATTTAAGTGTTTCACTTTCTTCCCTTCTCCTTGTTTAAAGATAAACACAAAATGAGTTTAGGTGATTTCTAGGAAGCTGTTAGTTTAGCGTTGACTGACAAGTAGTTTTTAGATTAGTATTGGCTCACCATTTGCCAAGTCCTTAGAATACTGAAAAATGGCCAGCCAATTGTCATTCGTAAGTAGGGGGTGCAAGGGGATTTGAGAAAAATAATTAGTTACCTTTTGCACCTCGTGTTCTGTGTATTTTATAAGACATGAAAAAGTATTTCCTAAGTCTATTCTCAGATCACCGTATTTAACTGCAAAGGGAACAAATATGTTAAGGCATTATGGTTTGAGAGAAAAAATACACACCTTGGAGGCGCTCAGAGCTGACTGTGTCATGCATTATTTGTGTGACTTTAGGGACACAGGGAGAGTAAATCTTTAAAACAGATGGGATTTTACTTTGGCCTCTGAGGCACCTTTCAGTTTTAGTTCTGTCTTCCTGTGATGCTGTGGCCCAAAGCCAGTTGAGCATTGTCATTTACCTTCTTAACAAGGTGTTGATATACATGTCCGTGGTCTAGAGGGAAGAGATCCTCAAACTGAGGAGAGAGGGTGAATTGCCCCACATTGCTCCCCTTTTCATATACATAAGGGGAGACTGAGGCTCAGAACAGTGATTCACCTAATTCATATGATAATTGGTAGAGTCAGAACTTGAACTCAACGATTTTGACTCTGCGCCCATATTGTTGTTATGTTTTCCTACCCAAGCTTCAGTTTTTCCATTTGTGAAAGGAAGATAATTTCCCCTTTTAGTGATGAGTTTTTTAGATCCTTGGGCAACGACACATTATATTCTCAAAATTGTTCTCATTAACACTTTGTTACCCTAAGAAATAATTTTTCAGGGTGGCAAATATTCAAATAGTCTGCAAAGTTCAGAGAAATCCTGTGATTTTATTTTTGCCACATACTTTCATCAGGTACCCCAGAGCAGAGAAAGGTACAGTCTCTCTCGAGCTGAAATCTTTTAGATGAACGTCCCTGCCCTTTTGTGGCAGTGCTATTTTTACCATTTGTTTTGCTTTTCTACTTTTTTTTTCCATACATGGCATGTTAGAAAAAGCTCATCCCCCTTTAAAATAACATTTGGCAGTGTCATTGTTCAGTAGTGTGTCATTACTGTCTTTCACACCTCTATTAACTTCATGAATGTCTTATTCTGCCTCACACATTTAAAAAGAATGCTCACCCACCACCACTGGCATCTATTTTCAGTCACTTGGTGGGGAATGGGCCAAAATAGAAACTAGCCAAAGCCCAGGAGAGGACAATAGAGGGACCAGGAGAGGTAGAAGTATTGTTGCCAGGACACCCTTGACACACAGGTGTGGCCAACAGAGCTGGACCATGAGAAGCAGGTAGTATTTGTCCTTGGAAATCAAGTGCCTTTGTTTTATAGGACTGGTTCAGTTGTGTATTGTTTCTTGATTTTACTAGAGTAGATCCAAATACTCTGAGTGGAATTATGGCTGAATCACTTAGTCACTCTGAAAGAAGTCAGCCAGTGTATAACTGAGATGATTTTTTGCACATGATGCCAGCAATAGCTAAAATGAATGAATCTTGAGTTTTGAAATAATGACACTAAAGACCAGTGGAGCTTTGCATCTACAACCCATTCTGCCCATAACTCCTTCCTCTGCGTCTCCAGGCAATTTAAAAGCAATTTATTCTGATCCACGTTAGAGGTGGGGAACTGGAGGTGCAGGGAAGCAAATACTGCTGGAATGAATGGAATCCCTTACTCGCTTCAGCTCCTCATTATTTCAAAAGGAAGTGAAATCTACTACTCCTCAAGAGGTTTAGAGCCATATAGAAATGACTGATGCTTAATCAGCTTCTGATTCATTATTTTTCATGATGAACCATCTTCCTGCATTTCTGAACTGAGTGCAGGAAACCCTCTGTTCAGCAGAAATCTGTACCCTGAATGCCATTAGCCAAAGGGTGCATCATTAGCACTCTCGGGCTGCAAGAAGCAAGTGAAGACAAAATGTCTTTAGTGATATATTAAGTCTGAACCAAAAGAGCTGGGATATTTAGTAATTCTGAAGGACAGTCTTGACAGAGGAAGGAATTTTGATGATTTAATTGCTTTTAAGAAATCTACAGAAGGATAATTCTTAACACTAAAGTCCAATAGTACAATTCAAGCTAGGAATTCAAAATTTTCTAGGATGGCCTTTGAAAGCTTTTCCCCTGGTTCTTCCTGTTTTCCAATACAAACATATCTTTTTGTTATGTATCTAGCCATATTCCCTTCCTCTCCATTTCTCTGCTCTCCAGTCTTGGTTTCACCTTGATATAATCACCAACCCTTCTTAGAAATTAACTAGGGGAAGTGATATCCCACACTGGAATCCAGCAAACCAAGGAAGAATACTGGAAGATGCAGAAATAAAAATGACTCTAGAAAAATGGAAGGAAAAGGAAACAAGCATTTATTAAGAGCTTATTATGTGCCAGACACTGAACTAAGCACTTTACAGATATCTTATTTATGAAAAGCTAGTCTCTATATCCTCAAATTTTAAGTTGTAGAGAAGTTACAGACCATGTTCTACAATTACTGTCTGTCTGGAGAAGGTATCTTCCTGGGGATTTCCCTCTTCTTTCTGCATCACACTTAATTGATTGTTTTCCACATGGAAACAGCTCCCTCTATGACTAGAGCAGGTCAGAGAGATGCAGTTTGATAATCAGTTGCAGCTTAGTGCAGGACCCATGAGACATCTGTAAGCTTAGAAGACAAGATCTCTGCCCCTAGTTCAGCAGTTTTAACCTTTTTTTTTCTTGTCATGGACCCTTTTGCCAGTCTGGTGAAACCTATGGAGCCCTTCTCAGAATGTCTTTAAAAGCATAAATTAAAGTACATGGGCTTACAAAGGAAACTAATTATATAGACAGTTTTTTGTGTGTGTATAGGTGTGTATGTATGTGTGTATATATGTGCACATATATGTGTGTTATGTATACATACATGAATGTGCATATACATATATACACACACACATGAGTATGCACACATATACACCCAAGGTCAAGAGCCCCAGGGTAAGAAATCTTGCCCTTAGTGCTTTCAGCAACTGTTCCTCACCAAACTAGATCCATGGGACAGGATAGTCATAGTGGCATGAATCCAAAAGCTATTTAATTAGTATCTGCTTTGTGCAAGGCACTCTGATTTGCCCTGAGGGAAAAATAAACATGATTAAGACTTGGTCCCTTACATTATGGAACTTATTCTATATTAGTCTATATTTATTCTGTATCTACTTATTTATGTACTTTTCTTTCCCCCTAAAATGACAGTTCTTTGTGAGTAAGGATTGTTTCATTTATTGAATTTCTATCCCCGACACCTAGCATGGTGCCTGGTACAAAGTAGACACTTGGTGTTTCTTCATTGAATGATTGATCTAACTGGGGCACTCTGTCATACTCACAAATATACAATATCATGTAATAACTGCAGTTCTGTAGTATGTGTTCAATAACAGCACTGTAGTTCTAATGCAGAAGAGAATGTGGTAGGGGTACAAGGGAGTGATAGGCACATATTAGGCCTGTGGAAAGAAAGATTTTTATGCTAAGGGAACAAGGAAGACTTTATGAAGAAGCAGCATTTGATCTGGGTCTTAGAAGGTAAGTTCTAATTCCAAAAGTAGAGATGCAGTAGGAAAGGGAAGGAATATACTGGATCAAAGAAGAAGTGTGAGCATGGAGGCAAGCAAACATGTCAGCCAGGAAGAGGTTCTTCACTCACTTGGCCAAGATAAGCTTTCACTGGATGAGTGTGTTGTGATTCAGTGTTGTCTGTTTCTGACCAGAAATTTAGGCTATGTGAGCATTCAGTCTCAAGGACAATTTTATCCAGTTCCTTTCAGCTCTCTGGTTTTTTTTTTAGATTGGGCCCTTTCCTATTCAGATAACTATATTTAGTAGATTTCCTCTTAATGAATGATTAGCATTGCAACAGTTGATATTTCTAGGCTAGGCCCTTAGTATAAGGCACTTTAAGAAGGACAACTGCTTTTTCAGGCCATGAGATTTCTAGTTGGTGAAGGGTCTCCTGAATCAATATCCCCCTTTTTACCTGGCTCGTTGAGAAGTCCCCTCACTCAATAGGATAAGATCCTTTAGTGATTAACAGTACTTCCTGAACACTTGGAAAGAAATGTAGGAAAGAAAAGAGTGTTTTATCGTAGTCTCTGGATTTTGTTTTCCATGATTTTAATTTGGCCACTTTGCTCTCTTCCTTGTCCCAATTCTGAAATTAATGAATCCACCATGCAAGGTTTGCTGCTTTGTTTTCATCCTGGGGATTTCAAGTGACTGAAGTCTGGAGTTGGTTTTTCAAAGAGAATCCTAGACAGCTGAGTACAACAAGCTTGGCCTATCCCCGGTGGACTGATCTCTAGTAAAGGATCTGTGGTTTGGCGGAGACTTTAGCAGGCTTCAAACATTAATGATGCAAAATAATGCCTTTTGTCTTCCTAGCATATTTGAGGCCTTCTTGCTCTTCTGTGACATTACATTCTAAAAGGTTTTTGGAGATGAAATAGCCCAGCTGTCTTGCAGGACTTTCAGTTATTGTCACCTCTCTTTTCAGTGTTGGGTTCCAAAGGATAGGAGCATCGGGAGTCAGGGAGAATCTCACTGCCCCACTGTGCAACCTTGGGGCCTCATCACTTTCCTCCTTTGTAAAATGAGTCTAGTGGCTAGATTGGCTGATCTTGGAAGTCTCCTGAATGTAACATCCTATGACTCAGATCATGTGCACCATAGACAGTGCATTAGTTTTATATGCATACTTAAGTTGGTTAGTTCCTGGCACTACCTTAGGAGCATGCCCTATTATCCATTTACACAACAGTTTTTATAGATACCTCTTGTAGGTAAAAGTGAGTAACAACTCACATTTATGTGGTGCTTTGCAGTTTGTAGAGTGCTGTTCTTACTATGAAACTAGAGTGTCAGCATGTTAAAACAGAGGAAGCAAAGACCACCAGCAACCTATGACTTCTGTGTAGCATCTGAGAAATGGACTTCAGACTTGAAGTTAAAAGCCTCTCTGTTCACATATTCTCTGCACCCTATGTCAGGTAGTCTTTCAGTGACACATCTTCCTCCAGGAACTTTGAAGTATGGGGCAGTTCATGCTATAAGTCATGAAAGAAATCACAAACATATATTGTGAAGAACACTTAAGAAAAATATTCTCCTTGCTCCATACTCTCCCCACCTCCCTTGTATGTATAGCAAAGGTTGGATTTAGCATTTCATATAAAGCCCTGAGAAATTGTATGTAATCACATGAAGAGGAATCTGGACTTAGACTGTCATTAGTGTACCGACTGTATAATCCCTCACCAATTCAAGCTTTCATGGCCTGAAAAAGCTGATGTCCTCCCTAAAATTCCTTATACTAAGGGCCTTAACTCACATGGCAGTCTCATTCATTACAGTGAAACGTTGTTAAGATAGTAATCTGAGGGAGAGTAGGCCCAATCCAAAAAACAAACAGACCAAGGAGTTGGTTAAAGGAATTGGTTAAAACTCCTCTTGAAATCACATACCCATAATATTCTAAATATCCAGTTAGAAATGAACAGTTAGTGAGTCAGGATGCACCCCTCGAGGAGTGCATGCCAGTCATGTTCTCTTGCCTCCACACTTTTTTTTATTTCCTATGCTTAGAATGTCTCTTCTTGCCAGGGCTACCTCTCGTCTTTGCTTAGTAGCTGTGTACTTAGAAAGATGAAACTAATTATAATACTAGACTAAGCAGGTCAGAATTAGGAAAGTAAACATTTTTCAGACAACTCATGCAGTATTTACCAAAGCAAATGACAACTATTTGGGGGATTTTCTTCTGGTTTGGCTTATTCAGGCCAGTCCCCTTCCCTTTTCCTCTCCCACAACATGAATGATTTCATAACTGAGTTCACAGGCTCTTTAAAAATCATCTTGACTTCTACTTAAGAGTCCAGATATTGTCTATGCCATTAAAAAAAACACACCCAAACCTAAACTCTTGTCAGTTCCATTTCCCTCATCACTTAGAAAGAGTCCAAATCTGAGTACTTTTTCTAAAATGTTTGTTATTGTGCAGCCGGGTCCCAATAACATGCTATGAACACAACGGATGGTACTTCATCTGTTTTCTATTGCTTAGGATTGGTTGGAAGATTGAATTTTATAGCATGTAAGGTCTCTGTTTAGAAATGCATATTGAAGGAGTTTGGGGCAAGCAACCATAAAGATGTTCCTTCATCTGGAATATACTCATTAGATCCCAGACCTCTGAAGGGTGGAGATAACATAAATAAAATATGCTCAGTTTTTAGCTGAATAGGGAAGCTCAGCGGCCCCTGCACCTTAATGCATACTTGCATTTTTGTAACTTGGCTATATGCTAAGGATGCTGAGGAAATATGCACGGAGACAGGCAGTTAGGGGATTTCAGTTGCACATGGTCAGATTGCAAGCATGTGCCAAAAGCCAAATGCATATGAAGGCTTATGAAATACCCTTTTGGATTCACAAGTTGTGCAACCCAGGTGCCACTCAATATTTTGAAATTAACTAGCTATGTGACTTATGCTTCCCTGGATTTTGCTTCTCAAAAATTTAAAATTCAGGGATTGGATTAGAGAGACTCTAAATAAAAAGTATTTTTTGACGTTTTTTGACTAGCTTTTCTGATTTTCTATGTTAACAAGCCTGCAGTGACTTAAGAAAGATACTGGGCTGGAAATCAGGAGGCCTGGGGTTCTAGTCTACATTCTTTCATTAACTAGCTGGTGTGACTATATTAACCATAACCTCTCAGAGCCTCTCTTTCTTCATCTGTAAAATGGGAACAAGGGTGGATTAAGTAATTGTTAAATCCCCCTTCCCACTCTACCATTCTGTGATTGAGTGGTAATCACATGTGTTGTTTGACATCAATGGACCCGATTATTCCATTATTAATGTCACAAATAATAGGGCATATTCAGGAAGCAGGAAAAATAGTGACCTGCTGGGAGGAATAACTTAAAACTCTTGTTTTGATGTTTCCAAGTAGTTTATTTCCTGTAACCTTAATTAGCACCATGAGAAAAATTGTTGAAGAGAAGTCGTGTGCTGTTGTTTAAGCTTTGCTTTAAATTGCCATGGTTTCTATGAGTCAGTGAAAATATGTATTTTGTGGGGACTTCGTGACCAACACTCAGCAAAGAAGATGGTACCAATTCAGATGTATTCAGATATAATTAAACCTAGGTCACATTCAAGTCCATTAAGCAACAGCCCCAAATACTTTTAATTAATGGGTTCAAATTGGTTGGTCATGGGAGCTTATTTTAAAAAAAATCATTCTATTTAATAGTCAAGCACTGGATGTCTTATCTGTTTTTCTCCAGGATTCTTATTTGCAATTCAGTGCAATGCAATTTGCGATGAAGGTTTCAACACATGCCCTTATTTACAGAGGTTATGAAGCAATAAGAACCTATATCTCTGACTCAAACCTTTGAGGACACAGTCTGAATCCTCTATCAGTCTCTGTTACCAAGAATGTCACAGATCTAAATGACAATAACAATAAACATTTTTTAAAGCACATGTTTTGTGAGAGGCATTGTAGTAGATGTTGAGGATTCAGAAACAGGGGAGAGGATCATATATCCCTTGCCTTCAAGGAGGCAATGGGGAGATTACGACATGCACACAAATACATGTTATATGAGGTAGAAAGTGAATGGGGCAAATGGGAAATTCTCTTAAGGTGTTCTCTAAAGTTTTTTGGAAAGAGATACTATTTTCTTTCTTTTTTTTTTAAGTATTTATTTTTAGTTTTCAACATTCACTTCCATAAGTTTTAAATTTTCCCCCCCTCCCTCCCCAAGACAACTTGAAATCTGATAGTGGGCCCTACACATACATTCCTATTAATCACATCTTTGCATTAGTCTTGTTGCATAAGAAGATATCATTTTCAAGTGAGACAGAGGTTGGGGCCATGAATCAAGGACTGTTTTATGGAGGAAGTGTCTTCTGAGCTAGACAGTAAAGGAAGAGAAGAACTTTGACGGATGGATTTGTGGAAGTGATAATGAGGGGAGGTGCTTTCTGGTCATGGGGGATGGTCTACATAAAAACATGGAGGAGGAAGATTACTCTTTCCATGGACAATCAGGGAAGAAGAAGCTATTGGATGAGACTGGGGAGCCAGAGGCAGAAAAGTAGAAGATGAGATCAGGAAACAATTTGTTTCAGGGGTCTTATGCATAAAGGGAGTAACAAGGCTTGATGGATAATGAGAAGGCATCGTATAGGGCCTTGGAAGCCAGGCTACAGGTTCTGTATTCAAACTAAAGTTTTTGAACAGAAGACTGACATACTGTCATTAATATAATTTTTGTAACTGTTTGACATGGGTTGGGGAGGGAAGAGACAGGAAGCAAGAAAACCAGTTAGAGAGCTATTACAATCATTCAAGTAGAGTATGACCCAGTGGTAGGCTCATAAATGTTTAATAACCATATCTCCAAAAAAAACCCAAGATGAAGGAATGGCAAATTTTTAATTTTAATGTTCGTTATTAACATTTTCTCCATCACTTAAGTCTACACAATCAAAACAATAAATCAAGACTTGATTTGTAGCACTTACTGATTTCTGCAGTGTGAATACTCACCTTGATAATTTAAAAATTGGCTCTCAAGAGCCCATATCAGCTGTCTCCAGTGCACCCCTAAATGTGACTTGTAGATGGTTGGGAGCAGTGTGATCAGAGAGGAGAAAAATGGATCTAAGCAGTCATGGAGGCAGAATTAATAGATGTTGGTTATCTATAAGGGAAGGTCCAAGAAAGAGTTTTTGGCCCTAGGTAAATGTAGATTTATGATACACACACAATGTTTGGAAGATAAGAAGGTTTTAGAGGTTAGTTGGTGAGTGAAATTTTAGATATATTGACTCAGAGGTGCTGGTGAGACAGAGATAGAATTGCCAGTAAGAAATACAGAACTCTGGAGGTCAGGGAAAGGATTGGGTGTGTACAGATTTGGAAGTTGTATAATGATAATTCAATTTCAATCTTCAAGGGACACAAAATACTAAGAGAAGACTAGGGATTAAAATAGATCCTTGGGTGGGAATCCACATGCCGTGATGGAGAGGTCAAGAGAAAACATGTAGGAACAATAGGAGAAAAACCAGAAGAGAATACAGAATTAAGGAGCAATAAAATATCAAAAAAGAGGAGGCAGGAAGAGGACTGGAAATAGGTCATTGGATTTGATATGTAAGGCCCTTCCTAACTCTATCATGCTATGTTTCCTGTCACTTAACAAGTCAGACTTTGTACTATCAAAATCTGTCAGAAAAGTGGAAATTCTCCCCAGAATATAGAAGCAAGTAACAGATACCCAAAACTATCAAGAGTAAGAACCTTGGCTAGCTCTAGGGCCTTAAGTTGGTCAAAGAGAGAATCATTCTCCCTTCTCTTTATCAATACCTGGTATTTCCTTGATTTTTTTTTTTTAGATACATCATTTTCTTATGAATATACCCCCACTCCTAATGGAAGAAAGTATAAAGTTGCTAAAATGTGGCTAACCTATAGAGGGAGAATCCATTGTTAGATCTTAAAGCCAAATCTGCTGTAACCTTTACTAAGTACTTGTGATATGCAAAGCACTGTGCTAGACCCTAGGGATAGAAAGATACCACACCAGCTCTTCTCCAAAGGGAGTGTGACAAGTTCACAAGGGAGAATGAGATAAATGCTATTAGAAATTTGAGGACGCTGAAATCATATTCACCAGAAGCAGTCAAGGTAGACTTGTTAAGAATGTAGTGCCTGAGTTGGACCTTGAAAGAAGAGAGCAGGGAAATTGGAAGGGATAGGATGTTATTCCAGCTGTGGGGCAATGCTGAAAGTAAAGAAGCAATAACCACAGAGGTAAGGAGAAGGATTGGTGGTAGAGTAGTGATGATATTATAGATTTCTGAGCCAGAACGAATTTTGGAAGGCAGCAAGTGAAAACCCCTTATCTTTCAAAGGGAAGTAAAGATTCAAAAAAGGTTGTAACTTTTCCAGGGTCATATAGTAGGTGGCAAAAGTAGATTTGAACTCAGTCTCTCTGACTATAAATCTAGTTTTTTTCTTTCTTCCTTCCTTTCTTTACTCCCTCCTTCCTTTTCTTCCCCTTCTTCCTTCACTCTGTCTTTCCTTTCTTCACTCTCTCCTTCCTTCACTTCCCCCTTTCCTTCCTTTTTTTCATTCATTCCTGCCATATTTACTGAGAAGTTATATCAAGGACACTCTCCCATGCACCATCTTGTTCCCTTGAGAGTTCTTTCTATCATAACATATTGCCTCCCTAGTCCAATAGTACTGAATAGGGAGATTCATGAAAGGTTTAGATTAAATGAGAGAGGTTGAGATCAGGTGAAGCTGGAAAGGACAACAGGTGCTGGATATAACAAGGAGCTTGAATGTCAAGATCAGGAGTTCATATTGTGTTTGGTAGGCAATGAGTTACCACTAAAGAATTTTGAGTAGAAGAATGACATGATTATTACAGAGTATTAGCAAGATCACCTCAGGAATATCTCAAAGTATGACTTTGAGAGCAGATAAACAGGAATTAGACACAGCAGTTAGGAGGCTATTAGTAGTGTGGACAAAAAGGGCTGAAAGTGCAAGCTAATGTGAGTGCAGTGGAAGTGAAGAGGGGCTGGATGAGAGATAGAAAGATAGAAATGACATAATTAGCTGGGTTGGACCCCTAAGGTGAGAGCCTCCTCTCCCTGCTCAGAGACTGTGTTTACATTTTTATACTCTTAGTATCTCCAGGGAAGGTCACCACTTACTTTCTCCTATCTTGGTGATTTCAGGATCTTTGGGGAAAGGTGTAGTATGTCCCTACAATTGCAGTGTTAGGTATCCCCTTCCTTCAGGGAAAAAAAAAGAATATTACATTTATGGTTATAGACCAGCCACCACTTCTTAAACCTTGTAAAAGAACTTGAAATTTTGCTTCTTTGCTCAGCAAAATCCTAGGCTACTCCCTTTATTCAAATGGAGCCAAATCACCTTTATGTCCACTTCTGGATTTGACTGAGGATTGAAGGGATTCCAGATCCCTTGGTACTGTGGTGGGGTGAGGAGGTAGGAAGAGAACAATTACTTCTTAGAGGTTTTTTAATTAATGCATTCTAAATTACTTCCCCGTTAAACCAGCTGTAGAGGCAGAAACGATATGGGAAGAAGGAAGTCAGTGCATAAACACAGTTCTAATTCAGCATCTGTGACTCTTAAGAGCCAGGAAAGTGAGAGGTTAGGTTCTTGGCATTCTCCATAGTTACTGCAAAAGCAAATGATCCCCCATGGAATGTGAGCTATCTTAAGTTGATTTGCCTATGGGGACAACACAATGGATTTGCTGATACCATACTTAATATTTATTGTTTGAGTATACTCCACACTGTACTTAGCACAGTACCAAACTCTCCAGAGGGTAAGCCCTCACCATCTGGGAACTTAAATTCCTAAGGAGACAGTTAGACAGTAGAATTGGCTAGTGCCAATTAAATCCTATTTCATTTTGGACTAGGAAAAACAATGCCAAGTTGAAACATTATGTGACCCCCCCCGTTGTCTCTCTGTCTTAGCTCTGCTGAGGGCTGCAGACTGTCGTTCTGCTGCCATCTACCGTCTGCAGTAGGAAAAGCCCAACATTTTGCTTCAGCTGTGGGTACTGGCAGCTTTACTAATTTTACAAAGAATAATGCCTTCCCTTTTCTACCAACCCTCCTAAAAAAAAATAGAGTTCTGATGGTGTCCAGTGATGTAACCATTCTAAAAACCTGTGTCTTCCAGTCTGCCATCATGTGTTAGAATACTGTCATTTGAAATGTAATCAAGCTACCAAGTGACCTTCTGTGGCATCCCCCAACCCCCAGCATCACTGAAAGGCTCTGTTGTTTCATCCATTCAATGAAGAAACCTCCTGCTTAATTTGCCAAGAGTTTTCTTAGTCATGTTCTCTGGCCCATTACAGAAAGATTATTGTTGGACATTAGGACCTCCTCCTTCCCGCCAAGCTTATTCCTTCCCTTTTTTTCATGGAAGAAGAATATAGCACATATTAATTGCATTTCTAGAAAGCTTTACAGTTGTATTGTTGCAGAGGTCAGTGGGAGCAGACACTTTTCCCCTACCTCTCACCTAAGATGTCTGTAGATGTCTTTCAGAACTACCACAAGCTCCATGTTGAGAAATTTAAAGTAGAGATGACTCGTTTTAATTGAAGGACAACAATTCTGAATTATGTGACTTTTTTTGTTGTTTTTTTGCAGTTGTTTGTCGGACTGGGATTCCCATATGAGGGTCCAGCTCCCCTTGAGGCTATCGCTAATGGATGTGCATTCCTGAATGTCAAATTTAACCCACCAAAAAGCAGCAAAAACACGGACTTTTTTATAGGCAAACCAACCCTGAGAGAGGTAAGCATCTATCAAAACTTTAACCAAAAGACTGTAATCTAGCTTAGTACTTCACCAAACATTATCCTTAGCCTTCTGATTATAGCAGGCTTCTCTAAGCAGGGGATGAGAAGCAAATGAAACTGATTAGCCAACATTTCTTGACCAGTTGCTATGTGCGAGGCATCAAGTTAGGCATGTTAAGCTGTACAAAGAAAAATGAAGCACATTTCTTGCCTTGCATCAAGTTAGTCATGTTAAGCTGTACAGAGAAAAATGAAGCACATTTCTTGCCTTCAAGAAGAAGCAATGTAGCAAGGGGATGACATATTTGAGCAATGACTACAAAGTGATGTGATTGATATTTTTTAACAAGTCAATTATAAATGAATGTTCTCCCTTCAAAACAGTAATGTTGGGAGACTGTATTCAGTGATTCTACCAGTGCTCAAAAACATTTTTAGAGCTATTCTTTTGAGAAGAGAAAGGTCCTATTAGTCAGAGGGCTTTATGGTATGTGGCAACCGAGCTAGGCCTTCCTAGATAGAAGTAAAGTCTTATGGATGGTTTTTGATTTGACATCACAGTCCTATCCGGATATATCTATGTATTTATCTATCTACTCCCCTCTGTGAACTTTTTCATGATAATAAATTATTAAAAAATCAGTTCAAAACAAAACTAACGAATTGATTGCATCTGAGAGTATATAAAACATTCTACACCTAGAATTCTCTGCATCTCTACTGAAAGAGTCTACAAGTGGTCATTCCAGTTAGTGTTCAGTTTCTTTAGTTCATTTATTGCTTTTATGTTCTCACTATATATATTGTTTTCCTTTTTTCTGCTTACTTCTCTCTGTATTTGTTGATACAAGTCTTCTGTGTTTCTCTGAATTTCTTATATTCATGATTATAGCACAACCGTAATTCCATTGTATTCAGGTACCATGATATACCATGAATATGAGAATGCATTTTCTTTCCAGCACTTTACTACCACAAAAAAAGTACACATATCTTTTTTGGTATCCTTAATGGTGTATCACAGTCAAGCAGGACAACTTTGAAAGTTCCATGTTGAATTATTATATACTTAAAAAGAAAATCAGTAGATCCCTAACCTCTCATCGGAGGTCTAGGTCTAGTCTTGTATCTCCAACTGCCTATTGAACATCTTAAACTAAACTCAGCCTACCAAGTACCCTTCACAGAAGAGATATTCATGGTTTTATGTACAATTCTCTCCTTTTCACCAGTGCATATTTGGAAATGCCTATTTTACATGGGAAGAAACAAATATTTATTAAATGCCTACTATGTTCCACGTACTGTACTAAGCATTTTACAAATATGTCTCATTTGAGCCTCATAACAACCCTGGTAGATAGGTGCTGTTATTTCCCCCTTATAGTTGAGGAAATTGAGGCAGACAGTTAAGTGACTTGCCTCGGGTCATATAGCTAAGACACACGAAGTGTCTTAATTAGCTGGGATGGAACTTGGGTCTTCCTGACATCTATATACAATACCACACAGCTAACCTGTTTGCTAAGTTCAGAATTTTAAAAATAAAAAATATATATCTTTCATGGTAGCACATTCATCATTGACAATGGATTTTTGGAAGTGGCTAAATTGGCTTTTGGAGCCAAGCCTGGTGAATTAAACATGTGATCAAACCTGGTTAGTGTGATTTAAGTAAGAAATAAGGGTGATCTCCTGGTGTGGCTCATCAGCTGTCCCTGAAATAAGTCTAAGAAAGAAATTCCTGATTGAAGCAAGTGCTGCCTATACCATACATACTGGTTTAAAAATAAGTCTCAGCCCTTAATGGTCATAACTCATACACAGAAAAAATTGGGCTTTGAAAATAACTCATTAGCTCACATTTGTGTAGTGTGTTAACATTTAAAAAGCCCTTTTTTCTTAAGAATCCTATAAAGCATGTATGTGGTACAAGGATTACTATTCATTATCTTTTTGAAGATGAGGAACTGATTTTCAAACATTATAAATAACTCAGAAATAATGAACAACTTCCTAAGGTCACATGGTTAGTAAATGGTGGAGACATAACTCTGGTCATCTGACCCAAAGTGGTCTATTCATTATATTCCACCCTGCTTCTGTAGATCTAGAAAAATAGCAGAGGAGAATCAATTCTGAGAATGCTGGAAAAGTATGAAGGGACCAGGCTGTGAAGGGACTTTGACTTTTAAAGTCAAAGAGAATGTTATATTGGATGCTGGAGGTAATACAGAGTCACTGGTGTTTATCAAGTTAGGGATTAACATGGTTACTGCTGTCCAGTAGGAAGATTATTTTGGCATATGAGTAGAGGATGAACTGGAATGCAGAGAGAATTGAGGAAAGGACACTAACCTGCAGGTCATTGCAATAGGCTGGTTGAGAGGTGATAAGGGGTGATGATTTTGTCAGGGGGGAGGGGAAGAGGGGACATATATGAGAGATGGTACAAAGGTAGAACAAGACTTGGGAGTGCATTGGATTAGTAATCTGTAGGATGACACTGAGGTTGGAAACCTAGATGAGGGGTTCAATGGTACAGCCCTTGATAGTAATAGGGAAATTCAGAAGAAGTGAAAATGTTTGGAGGGTAGGGGAGATGATGAATTCTGATTTGGTCCGTTTAAGTTTGAGCTACCTAAGAGCCAGCAGTTCAAGATTTCAGGAGAGAAGTTACAGCTGAATATATAGATCCTGGAATAATCTACATAGAGAAGATAATAAACCTGCAAGAGTGGAGGACATCACTAAATGAGATAATATAGGAGGAGAAGGGAAGAGAACCTAAGACATGGTGTGGGGGAAACTCCCATGGTTACTGTCCATGCTAGTAGGTCTTAATAAATGCTTGTTCTCTTTCCTGTTCTTATTCTTTTAAGTAAAGTTAGGCTAATAGCCTGGAAATTTTTCATACTTCTCTCCTCTTCTGTGGGTTTCTGACCTGCAGAGAATGATACAGATTAATTATGGGTTGAAATGAGACTCTTGCATTTATTTTTTAGACAAACACTTTTTGAGTTTCTTAGTCTTTGATCATGGAGAACTGGGGATATATGAAGTATTGAAGGACAAATATACTAGTTTTCAAGAAAAGAGAAATTTGCACATTATCTGATAATGAGCTTAATTTTGATTCTTAGACAAAAATGGTGAGATAGGGTTATGTGATAGGACAGTCAGGTTGATTTGAAAGTGGTTGAATATTTGGACCAAAAAGTGATTAAGAATGTTCTCCATGAAGTGTATTTGATCCTATGTAGTTTTGGTTTTTTTCATTGAGTTTGATAAAGGCATGAATAACATGCTTATAATTTTGGTGGGAAAGGATAGCTAATAAAATGGATTTGAGAAGACAGTATCCAAATAGATCTAGAATGACTAGAATGTTGGACTAATTCTAGTAAGATGAAATTGAATAAGGATAAAAGGAGAAGTCAAGAGAATAAACATTTATTAAGCACTTGCTAAATGCCAAGCACTAGGCTAAGAGCTTTTTAAACATTATCTCATTTGATTCTTGCAATAACCCTGGAAGGTAGGTATTTTACATTTTACAGATGAGGAAATTCAGACAGAGATTAAGTGACTTGCCTAGGGTTCCATACCTAGAAAAGTATCTCTTGCTGGATTTGAACTTGAGTCTTCCTGAATAATATCTAGCATTTTCATATGGTGCTTACCCTGTGCCAGGTGCTGTGCTAAGTGCTTTACAAATATCTCATTTGATCTTTATAACAATCCTGGGAAGTAAGTACTATTAGTATCTTCATTTTACAGATGAGGAAACTAAGATAGACCAGGGTTAAGTGACTTACACAGCTAGTAAATGTCTGAGGCCAGATTTGAATTTAGGTCATCCTGGTGGGAGGGCACAAATATACTTCATAAGTTCAAATTGAGGCAGGCCTTGTTCACCAGCAGTTCATATGCAAAATTGTGGGGTTTCAGGTTGATATAAAGCTGAAGAAGACTCAGTAATCTGATATGACAGCCAAGAAAGAAAATTATCTCCTAGGCTACCTTGAGAGGCATCATGTCTATGACTAGGGAGGTTGTAATGCCACTGTAGTCTGCCTTGATCAGACCCCATGTGGAATGTTATTTTCAGTCTGGATGCCACATTTTAGGAAAGATTCTCATAAGCTAAGGAACATCAAGGGAAGGGCAGCTAGAATGGTAAAGGGCCTCAAATTTACGTTGTATAAAGATCACCTGAAGGAATTGGGGATATTTATGCCAAGGAAGGAACTATGATCTACCTTCAAGCCTATGAAGTGCTAGCATCTGGAAAAGAGGTTAGATTGGTTCTAATTGGCTCCAAAAGGCAGGAAAATCATCATCATCAAAATAAAGCTTCATAAAAGGAGAATTGGCTGCCTGTGGAAGTAATAGGTCAAGGCTAGATGACTTCTCAGAAGGGTTTTATGTTCAGGTGGAGGTTGGACAAAATCAGTCATAAACATAAGGTACCTATCACGTGCCAGGCATTATGCTGCCCTCTGAGACCCTTCCCAACTCTGAAGGTCTGTGATTCTGTGAGTTTTATGTTCTGGGTCCTTGAGGATACAAATAATGATAAGATATGGTCCCAGTCATCATGGAATTCACAGCCTGGTAAGATACGTAAGGCTTGTATGTTGATAAGTATCATAGGGGATTGGAATAGTACTTATGATTTCTATTGTATAGGAACTTCCAGATGAGAAAACACCCTCTACCTCTGCAACTAAGTGACTTGCCTGAGGTCCCCCAGCTAGTTGGTATCAGAAGCAGTTAGAAAGATAAGTACAAAGGAAGTGTTATGCCATTTGAGAAGATACATATAAAGGACCATGGGGACTCAGGAGGAAAAGATCACTCAGCCTTGAGAGATCAAAAGTTTTCTCCTCTTCTTTGTGATTTCAAACACTTAAGTGCTTATTGGCATAGTGTAGAGCATTGTACTGGGCATTGAGAGAGACAAATTAAATAATTCATGAGATTTTTTGCCCTTCATGGAGCTTTCTTTCAGTCTAGTTAGAGGACTTTGAAAGTGGCCAGATGTATATCTTCTGCACTGTTCATAGGATAGGAACAAAATAAGCATTCCTGGAAGACACAAGAATATTCTGTTATTACTGGAGTGACTGGGAACTGGATGGATTGAGTCAGCGAAGACTTCTTGGAGAAGGTGAATCCTGAGCAGATTTTGGAAAGAGGAGAGGGACATGTTAGGACTGTGGCAGGAGGCTAGTATTAATAAAGTCTTGGCACCAGGGGCCAGTCTCTTATACTTGTTCCCTTGACTTGAATAAGGTTGGTGCAAGCCTTTGATATAGTGGGAAATGTAGAGTAGAAGACATGGGAGAGATAGGAGATTACAGTGAATTCTTTCAATCGATATTTATGTATGATTTTTTTTTAAATACTGTGCAGACCAAATAGGTTTTGCCTAAAAGATTAGGAAACCTAAATGTAAAGAAAGACAAGCCAGCTAGACAAATATACCAATTGTAAAGTATCTTTGTAGGCCAAAAAAAGGGTTCATAGTGAGAAATAGTCTAACTTAGTCTCCTGGGCCAAATTAAGTTGTTAATACCTAGAGGATACCACAACTGTATATTCCCTGGGTCCCTTACAGAACCGTCACGTTGTCAGCACTCATTCACTAGAAAAGCATCATATCAGCATAATTCTTATTCTCCAAATCAGTCTAAAAACTTGTGAGACATCTTTCTGGTCTTATTTTTTATTTTTTCTCTGCTTTTTAGCATTATTCATATTTTTATAACATTCAAACCTTGATTTTTATCACAAGCCTCCCTTCTGTGCCTACTTGACAGTCTAAGCTGCTGTTTAATAGATACTGGCTGATATAGGTGGTGCTCAGTGACGGATGGTGTGTGGCAAGCTATTTTATTTTTACCTTTTGGGGGGTCCTGTTATATCTTCCCATCTCACTCTGGAAGTGACATACCATTTCCTATCTCCAAATGGGATTCATAATTTGTTCTTAGCCCTGAAGTCATCCCTATTTAATTGTTATGTTGGTGTAACCAGTTGTGTCGCAGGTGGGAAGGGGAAAAGACAGTGGGATGTGAATGGAGGTTCCTTTATTTTCTCATTTGTTTTTAATACTCAGAGAGTAGTCTATCATTTGCACCAGTACAACTCAGTATCATAAAAGGCACAAAAACCACTGTCTGGCACAGAAAAGGAAATATCAGTTGCATGATGATAATGTAATTTATTTTGTTTCTTTTTCAGCTAACTTCTCAGCATCCTTATGCTGAAGTTTTCATTGGGCGACCGCATGTCTGGACCGTGAATCCAACTGATCACCGTGAAGTAGAAAATGCAGTGAAAGCAATTTTAAATCAAAAGGTTAAAAAAAAAACTACATTCATTTTCTCCATGTGTAGCATGAACTAGAAAAATGTGGGTGCTGATTTGGCAGTCATCCTAAATGCTTTGTTTTCCTAAGTCAAACTTGAGCATTGCGCCTTACCACTAAAGACAGACAAATCGGTCTAACCTATAGGATTTGACGAGGGAGTTTCCCACATTATTTATGAAATGAAAAAGAGTAGGCCATAATTTCACTTGGTTCTTATTCCATTAGAAAGCTCTGAAGGCAAAAGATAGGAGAAGACAGGCCTGGAACCATGGCATGTGCCCATGATAAAGAAATAAGAAAATGTAATCAAGGAAATGCTTGAAAATGTTTTTTTTTTTTTAATAGCTATTCATTCTTACCTTAGTGCTGTTCAAATTATAAATTGTATAGTACTATATAAAGTAACTATTAGTTACCATGCTAAATTAATATGTATAAGATAAGGTTTCCCTGTTAGACCTAATTAGAAGATTGGAATTCCAATTAAGTGGCAATAATTTTTTTCCTTATTTAGGAAATTACATTACGTTTGTCCTTTGGCTTTTTCCAAACTGTGTAATGCCAGTTAAGAGAATCTCTGTAAGGGTCATGTACCTGAAGTATTTTACTCTAGAGTTAATCTTTTGTCTTCTGTTTCAATGCTCAGGGCATCAAATTAGTTTAGGTGGTGTAGTGGATAGATAGAATGCTGGACCTGAAGTCAGAAGACTTATCTTCCTGGGTTCAGATCCAGCCTCAGACTTACTAGCGTGTGACCCTGGGCAGATGACTTAGTCTTGTTTGCCTCAGTTTCCTCATCTGTAAAATGAGCTAGAGAAGGAAATGGCAAAGTACTTCAGTATCTTTGCCAAGAATACTCCAAATTCGGTCTCAAAGAGTCAGACATGATTGAAACAAATCAACAATAACCACAAGGCATCCCACAGGTAGAACTACATTAATAGCTGAGCACAAAGTACAATTGCCCTTGCCCACTATTGCCAGGCACTCTACAGTAGGTGGAATTGGAGCCAAAGTAGCATTTCAGACCTTCTTCTCTCAAAATATTTTCCCTCTATTTCTCATCATATTTCTCCATTTAAAAATTGTTTCCATTGATTATGGAACTCTTTTTGGTGTTAAAGGGCCCCCATATTAAATGTGATTACACTTGCCTGGGAGTTGATAATGTAATGAGTTATCAGATCTAGGCTGATTCCTCATCATGGAGTGCAGATAACCAGAGTTTTAGAAGGCTGTAAGTTTGAGAAAGCCTCAAAATTCTGGAAAGGATTCAAGTGAGTCCCAGAAATAGACTTTGTTTACTCCCTAAGGATCAGCCTCCTCATTTCAGCTCAGCACAGCTCAGGTTCATTCCTAGATTAGTCAGAGAATAACTTTTTTCAGTTACATCAATTCTTAGAGATCATGTACAAAATTATACAGGGATTAAAATCTACTTTAATAGAGGAATTGCCCACACTGATGCAACCACACCACATTGAGATATGGACGAAGTTATCAGCTAATGAACCAGTGGGCATGATATGGTGGGTAAAGAACTGGGCTTGAAACCAGCATGATCTGCGTTCAAGTATCATCTCTGACACATCCAGAGTACATGACTTTGGGCAAAGTACTTGATCTCTCTAACTTTCTGACCAGAAGTTGCCAAGAACATGGTGACCTGCAGAGATGGAGGGGATTTCCTCACCTAGAGTGAAATCAGGAGGCTAGTTCTTAGCATTATCAACTAATGCCATTGGGGAATAACTGTCACTTATTGGAAAGAAAGACTTTGTAGGTCCAAAGAGGTTCCTATGGCGGAGAGCAGTGGATAGAGGTGCTGGTAACAATTCGGTGAGATTGAGTAGATCCCTGAAAAATACTGTGTCAACCTGAGAGGAATGTTGACAAATGGGAGAAAAGTCTCTTGCATTTGCCTGATGCTTGTGCTAACCAGTTGTGGCCAGCAGCTTGGAAGGCTTGGTTCCTGGAGAATGACTTCTTTAGGCTACAGTTGAGCTAACTGCATAGCCTTTTGGTCTTTTGCAGGTGATATCATTATATTTCTGTTTCTCCAGAAAGATGGATCTCCTTTAGAGCATCATCTTTGGCATACCTAAATCCCTCTCCAAAGGAATGTACTTCATGTGTTCAACAATTTCAGGAATAAATGACCCTTTTGTTTTTGTTTTTGCTTGATGGAAAAATTGCTACAATTAATATCATTTAATACACCATACTGGCAGTTCATGCACTCTCATCGTGTTTGCTAGGCTAGGGCTTCATTTGAGTAGAGAACAGTAAAAATATTTCTCAGATTTAGTTTGTCAAAATCAGCCTTTTGAGTTAATAAACTCCTATTTCACTTCCGTGTGCCTTTTGGGATACAATGGAGAAAAGACTTCGGTTTTTTAGAGCTTGTTTTAGGCCCATAACCAGATTTGCTGGCCACATGGAAGGTGGTTTTTATCAATTTGTCTAGCTGTAGAAAAAAATATTGCCCATAGCAAAATGTGCTAAAACCTGTGAGTTAGTGAATGAGTCCTCTATTACAGAGACTTTTTTTTCAGTCCTTTGTATGAACCTCTTGGTTCCATCTGTTGGAATGTGAAAAAGTATAAGTGGCTGACAGTGAAATGTAAATACAAATTCTTTAAAAGAACATAAAATGTAATAGTTAATTGAAAGACCATCTCTGTGTAGAGGACATTTTAAAAGACTTGAAGAAATAATAGAATATCTTCAAAGTACTTTGAACTCTTCAGAGATAACATACTCTAGAAATAGGAGTTTTGCTATGAAAATCCTTGGTTTGATTCCACAGTACTTAGATACAGTTCCTGTATTCACACTACTTCCTCAAACCACTGCCATGTCATATAGATTGGTGTTACTGATAAATATTACATGCTGCATATAGGGAAAAAATGTTGTATTTGGTCATGATTCATCCTTCCAACAAACACTGTACTATGAATTATGGTTATAAGTTAAGGACATTTCATGGGTAGCATAATGTACTAATACAAGACCATGAAAAGTAAGGAAACTCAAGTTTGACCCAGTTTTATTACAGCATTGTTAATAGTCCAAGAATTACCAATATAGGGTTGGTCCAATTTTCTGTCCTACAAATTGGCCATCAAGATGTGATGTAAAAGCTACAAGGTCTTGGGTGGAGGCACGAGAATTTGTCCTTCTGTCCTGGATATGTAAGACTTATTAGGGCATCTGGAATGGGAACAGCAGAGTTGAATTCCCTGGTTGTTCAGTTTGGAACTTAGATTTTATTAAGGTTCTGGAATGGACAAAAATCATAAATCTTCTTTAGAACATCATGACTGTCATGTCAGAAGCAGCAACTGACAGACATAATTTAACCCAAGCTTACTGCTCATTTAACAGAAAAATCAGTGAGCAGTGTCCTCCTTCTCCATAGAAATAATGTGTCCTGTTTCAACAGATTGAACCTTATATGCCATATGAGTTCACATGTGAAGGGATGCTGCAAAGGATGAATGCATTTATTGAAAAACAGGTAAGTCTCTTAAGAAATATCTCTTTCCTGTTAGTTGTACTGTTTCGTATAACCTCAGGTACAGGGTTTTCAAGAAGAACAAAGAAAACATGTTAGTAATTCTCTTGCTGCTCTAAAGCCAGAGAAAATGAATGGATGGTTTATTGAAGCTAAAAGTGAGTTTTTTGGTAATTATCCAAACAGGTGACTTTGTGAGGGTTGTTGGTTTTTTTGTTTGTTTGTTTGTTTTTTAAATGACATCTATTGAAGATTACTCCTAGGGATAGGGATAGGGATAGGGACTAGAGCTTTACCTGTATCTTTCATTTCACTAGAAGAGAGAAATCCTGCTTGAGGAAATTCTCACAACCAATGGATGTCAGTGCCTTCTCTGCTAAGACTCCTAGTCTGAGAACTGGGATTCTTATTTTTGGGGGTGTGGACCCCTTTGGCAGTTCGGTAAAGTTTCTAGATCCCCCCTTCTCAGAATCATATTTTTAATTGAATAAAACAAAAACCATAAAATTACAAAAAGAAACCAATTATAGTGAAATACAATTATCAAAATACTTGTTTTATAAAATGAGTTAACAGATCCCAGATCTCCTATCTTAAAATGTTGCCTGTCTTGAAGAGGGAAAATCAGAATGGGAACAATTAAGAAAATGATAAACTTGTTTTGTCGTTTATAAAAGTAGCTAGATGATACAGTGGATATAGCACTTAGATTTGGAGAGAAGAAAATCTGAGTTCAAATTTTGTCTCAAATACTTACTAGTTATGTTTCCCTGGGCAAGACATTTAATGTTTCCTTATCTGTAAAATGAGGGGAGTTTTAATAACACCTACTGCCCAGGGTTGTTTTGAGGATAAAATAAGATAATATTTGTAAAATGCTTTTTAGATCTTTAAGTGTTTAAGTGTTAAATCTTTAATATTATCATCATTATGTAAGGACACTAGAATGAACTACTGAAGGACAATATGTAGCTTGACATGGGTCCTGGATAGCTGAGTAATTTTCCAGACTAAAGGACAGGAATGTGATTCAGATTTTCTTTCAAGAGAACTCTCAAATTTAATGTACCCTATGATTTTGTTAAAGACTAAGAAGGTTAGAACCCCTCAGTCAGCCAATAAGTTATCATTAAGCACTTACAGAAAGATAAGGGTTGAGGCAAGACAGCAATGCATTCTAAGGGTTCTGCCTAATATAAATGGGGTCAAGTGAATATGGATTTATTTATCAAATTGCAGAATTATGGCACTATTGTGTTGTCGATGAAACTTAGCTGAGAATTTTTTAAAAAACAAATAAAAGGAAGTTCTAGCTTACATAACAGATAGTAAACTTGAGGAATTATTACCTGAAGATATGATGCAAGTAGAACATGGAATTTCCATACAAAAAAAAGATTTAGATAATGTTTGGAATGGGTTCTAAAATGAATTTATATCTAGCTCTAGAACAGGTTACTAAAGAAAAGTGAGGGTATCCTGGGACATATCCTTAACTTTGTGATTTTTTATATAAAAGGGGACAGCCACACCCTCATATCAGCCATTGGCAGAGGCTGAATAATCATAACTCATTTATACAGAACTTTAAGACAATGTAAGTATGATTATTCCCATTTTTAAAATGAGAATACTGAGACATTACATGACTTGCCCATGAGCTCATAGCTAGTAAATACCTGAGACAAGATTGGAACCAAGGCATCCAATGATGTTTCCACCATCCCATGCTACCTTCCCAAACCGTGTCCATTTGTAGTTGTATGGAGACTTAGACTATCTTGGGATGATATTTCCAACATTCTTATTTTTCTTGCATTAGTAACAGTGCTAAAACCAGAGGAAACCTTGAGAGATACCATTCAAGTAGTTATTGACTCTTGATTCCTGTAGCCTAGGGACTAGAAGGAAACCACTCTCCCAACTCTGCCCCAAGTAGCCTCCTGGTAGAGATGTTAATGAACCATAATGTCCCAAGTAAAGCAGCAGGAGGGGAAAGAAGAGCAAAAACTCTAGTTTACAATGGGATAATCAGCCCTCAAATAATCAAAAGTAGACTAGAGTATATTTGAGCTTCAACTGAAGTTGTCCTGTTGTGAGGGGAAAAAAGTCATAATTCCTCTAAACTGTAAAGAGGGATGAAGATGGAGAGAGACAGAAACATTCAGACTCCTGAACCCCTAGGAAAACTCAGTACCCTGAGGAGGTGAATGGAAGATTAAAGGACTCATGTTACCTTGAGCTGTAAAATCCCAGTGCAGTTTTAATTAAATTGAGCTACAGTGTTGGAAGCTGTGTGCTGCATGGCATATGTTTTACTATTAGTTCTACTTTGCTCCAAGACATATTTCAAGGCTGCCTATCATTGCTCACCCTGGCCCCAGAGCAAATCATAATTAACAGCACTGATCAGGCATGAGAATGCAGCTGGGCAGGATAGGCCAAATGCCACCCAATCCTAATAGACCCAGGTGAATGACCAGTGGGAAAGTTCTGTCCCTAGAAACATCATGAAGCTTTGCCTTTTATTCTCCCTTACTGTATTTGATTTAAATTGAATCCTGTTTTAAAATTAGTTCTCTGTTCTCTTTATCGAGAACTAAGGGAGTTAGTGCCATGGTGAAAATGCCTCTCATCCAAGATCAAGAGTTCTGTTACTTTCTAAACTGAATTATTGTACTTCGAATCATTGATTTAATATTTCCTCTATTAAGAAAAAAATCAGGCATTTCCTTAAAGTCAAACAGTGTGGCAGGCCTTTGTAATGGAATAATTAGTAATTAAGATTTATTTATTAAATTAATGTATTTATGGTTCTTTGTCATCCTCAATTCATAGTGAATATCTTTAAAGTGGTTTTTATCGTCATTACCAGCATTAATTAGCAGTGAATCAACTGATTAAATATTCAAGTGAAATGTCATGTCATTTGAAATACTATTTAATGGCATCTTAGTGACTTGAAAGAGTTAACAGTGACCAAAGTTGCCAACCTTACAATCTGCCTAAATCAGAAAAGGTTTTCATGATATGAGTAATATACTAGTGTGGGAATAATAACAAGCCTTTTAAATGACTATGGTCTTTTTCTCATTGTCTGGTGGGTGGAGGAGAGAGAAAGGTTGGGGTAATATTGAGGATTTAACAGATCATTGGACTTTATCAACCTAATGGTTTAAGACTTGTAAGAGTAACATTGATGATGATGATACACATTTATATAGCTTTTTAACAATTAGAAATCACTATCCACAAAATAATCTCATGAAGTAGGTAATATGAGTATTAACCCTGTTTCAGCAAAGAATAAGCTAAGGGTCTGAGGGTAAAGTGACATGCCTCTTGATTACCTACCTAGCACATGTAAGATGAAATGACTTCTAAGTGTATACTTTGGCTCATTTGGTTACAGTGTGGTGCTGATACAAAGCTATAGGCTTGATCCCAACAGCGATCTTTTGTCAGCACTAATCCTAAAACACTAATGGTATCCAAACCCTGACTTGTCATCTCATCACACCTCTAATGACAAGAGAACATAGATGAAACAATACAGACCCTTCCCACTGCTGGCAAGGAATTGAGAGAGCTTTGACTTACTGACGGTTGTCAGCAATGTTACAGCATACTGTGAATTGTGTATAAACAGCTAACTCAAATTTATCTTATAACCCTTGCGACTGTGGAATTTGCGTTATTGTTAGGTCTGACTAGCATCTGGTCAGTTGCTCTAAAATGTTGTTTCTCCTGTCATCTATAATTATTCAATAGTACATTGATTAATAAATACCTTTCATCAAAATCACTGAGTAGAACTCAAGAGATGAGAAAGTTCACTCGTGGTATAAATTGAGTAACTAGCTGAAATAGCTAGCATTGGGTAGGAACTTAGAATCACTTGTTACAAATGAACTTTTTAGCTCTATTGCATAGGTTCATAGACCATTAGTATTGGTAAAGAGCTTAGAGATGACCTCCTCTAGGTTCCTTATCTAGAAAATGCATTTATTAGCTCTGTGACCCTGGGCAAGTCATTTAACCCTGTTTGCTTCAATTTCCTCATCTGTACAATAAGCTGGAAAAGGAAATGTCAAACCACTCTGGTATCTTTGCAAAGAAAACCCCAAATGGGGTCACAAAGAGTCGACTGAGCAACATTCAGAGTTGTTTCATTATCCAGATCACCTTTAGTAGAACAATTTGCCCTTTTTAGATCACAATTGTCTTGAAGAGATCATCTCATCTACATGTTTTGTGTTTCTTTTAGTACAAAAGACATTTAATAAATGCCTATTGATTGATTGATTTCTTCTTTCCCTCAGCTAATATTTATTAAACTCTAACTGTAAGTCACTATCCTAGGTGCTGAGAGAGCTACAAAGGTAAATACTGCTTCGAAATAGCTTTCATTCTAATAGGGGAGATGACATATGTGCTTATAAATAAAATATTCTATATTTTTTGGAAACAACATTCTAACTGTTAAATGCAGAAGATAAGTACAGAAAGTTCTAAGTAGGAAAAGATAGTTTTCTGACTATCCCAGAAAATGTGACATTTGAGCTGAGCCTTATTAACTCATTGCTTAATTGTTGTTATAGGATTTCTGTCATGGGCAAGTTATGTGGCCACCACTTAGTGCTCTGCAGGTGCAGCTCTCTGAACCTGGGAAATCATGCAAACAAGTCTGCCAAGAAAACCAACTCATCTGTGAGCCATCTTTCTTCCAACACCTCAACAAGGACAAGGATGTGCTCAAGTAAGTGCCAAGCAGAGGAGCTAGGCTCTGCCTGTTGATGGGAATGATGTGCAAACTGCCTGTGTAGCCAGGTTCACCAGTTTGGTTACTTATCCTTTGAACAAATATTTCCTTTTATGTCCAGGTTCAGAGCAGTGAGTACTTTCTGATTCCTAGTTCTGTACCACTGAGCAAATGAGGAGAGTGGGAGGAGGTAACTGTGATTTCTACCACTACCCCAAAAATAGCTACTTTTTATTGTTTTCTGTGATGAAGTCATTTACCATTCTTAGAGAGCTTAGTGACAGGCTCTACTTTGTGATATTTTATTTGCCTTGATAGAGGTCAGGATCATGGGCATTGTTTTCAATTCATTAATGTTTTTGAACTATGGGAGCCAATATAGATGAGGATTCATGCATGCAAAATGGGAGAGGAGGCTTTTGCCATTAGGCAGTTTCCAAATAACCATGAGATGAGAATAGAGCAAATGACATGGAGAAGTTACCCAACGAAAAGTTTAGGGATCTCAAACTTTAAGGAGGAGAAAAGAGGAGTCCAGAAGATATCCCATATCCATCTCTGGCTTTTGTCTACATGCCTGCCTCCCTTGCATATATCTTCATTCCATTGTTGTGGTTTTTACTGAATTGATGTGTTTTTAGGTATTAGCTAAGGATTGTGTTTCCCCTAGCTCAAGGGCATATAGTACTCTGTATTCAGTAGGCACTTAATAAATATTTGCTGAATGAATGAATGTCACATTTGGAACCTCTAGTGGGATTGCTTCTACTCTGCGATTCATTCTTCCCCCAATATCAAAATTCTATCTCTAGGGTCTAACTTGTTGTTCCCTGGATAGAAGGATTGCTTAGTCAGGAACACTTTTTACCCTTATTATCATTAATAAAACTTCCTCTCTGCTAGAAAAATTGCCTATAAATAATAAAATATTGTGATTAAAATTACAGATCCTCCAGTCCACATTGTCTGTCATCCCACAGCACTTAAGAGGAAATTTAAATAATCAAGTAAAGTTAAGACTCACATTATCTGTTTTTCATTTCCTGTCATAAAACACTTCTCTTTTTGTCATTTATCCTGCAAATCTCATAATACTCTGGTGTTAGAACACTTTTTTCTTGTTTTGTTTTTTAAAGAAAGAACATGAAGCAATATCACCTCTAGGAAAGTTCTTTTGAGCAGAGATTTGGCTGATGCTTTTTTCCTTTCTTTGCATAATGGAGCCAAGACTAGAAAGCTATTTTCTGTTTTGACCAAAAGAAAAAAAACCCCACAAATCAGAAGAAATCATTTCAATCCCATACTGGCTCTTTGGAGAAAGATTGATGAATAATGTATGTTGAGAGTTTGTTTGATATTCCCTGGGGCCCCTGCTGGGGGTTAGGGCACTTTAGGCTATGATAATGTAATAATGAGGATGTCAGGCACCACTTCCATCATTATAAAGTCTCTGAAATGACCAACCTTTGACTCCTTTGCAGTATGTCTCTTGAGTCAAGTTAGATCATCCAAGCATATTTATTGAATATTTGATTGTGTGCTAGGCACTATACTAAGAATGATAGAAGGCAGGCATATATTGCACAAACATCAAACTAAAGGCATTCAACAAAAATATGTATAAATCATGAATTTTCTCCTTTACCTAGAGTTAGTTAAATTCCCAAATATTTGTTAAGTACCTACTATGTACAGAACACTGCATCCAGTGCTCAAGGAAACATAAAGATAAATGAAAAGCTCCTGCACTCAAGGAGCTGATAAGGAACTCAAACATGTAAATAGCTATAATACAAATGTACAAAGAAATGTATCCAATTGTTGGTAATCCAGAGAAGAGGGGAAGATTCATGGAAGAGTCGAGGCCCTGAAGCACATAATTTCAGTAAGGAGAGGCGCACAGAGAGGGAACAGACATAAGGAACTGCATCAGCAAAAAGCCTAGGCAGAAGTGGTGACACTTGAGATGTCTAAAGGAGGAGTGTCTCTTCCATTTTGGCCAGAATATAGGATGTATACAAGGGAAAAGTGTGGGATTGTTAGATTGTAAGTTCCTCCATTAGACTAAAAGCATCTTGAGGACAGGGACTCTTTCTTTTTTTTATTTTTGTATCTCTAGAGCTTAACACAGTGCCTGGAACATTGTAGGCACATATTAAATGTTTACTGATTGATAGATATCAAATGAGAGAGGTAGTTTGGGGCTAGATGGCAAAGAGGCTTAAGAGTTTGGAATTTATCTAGCATGCAGATGAAAAAACTGAATGTTTTTAAACAAAGTGTCATGATCCACAACTATGTACCAGGAAGATCAGTTTGGCAGAAATCAGTCAACAAGCATGTATTACATGTATGTTACATATATGTCAGGCATTTGTACCTAGTGCTGTATACAAGTTACAAAGAATAAAATGATTCCTGCCTGCAGTGAACTTACATTATCATGGAAAGACCACAAGAATATATAAAGAGTACAAATATAAAGTTAATAAATATGAATACATACAAATCAGGTAAATACTTTAGGAGAGAATACGTGTAGGATGAATAGGTGAGGTGAGTGAGTGGTCCCTCCTAGTTGGAAATACAGTGCTTTAGTTCAGGTGAGAAATAATGAAGTTCTCAATTTAGTTGGTTGGTTATAGTGGGAGTGGAGGGCTGTAAAAGAAGAGGATAAGTTAAAAAATAACAGGACTTGACAGTTTATTGAAATGTCACAGATAAAAAAAGAAGCAGGAGTCCCAAATTGCTTCTATGTTTCAAACATAAATTCATGATAGGACTTTAAAATCTAGGTCTCCTGGCTCCTAATGTAATGATGTTTCTACTGTGCCATGTTACCTTCTTTCCTTGGTCTACTTCTATGTAACACATGGAAAACATGTATTACAGGCTACCAGCTATGATGTGGGTGGGTGGCAATTTTCAGTTGGTTTATATGCTAGTGAAACTGGAAGAGAATATCCTTCTCCCTCTCATTCTCTTCCACCTTCCCTCTGTGTCTCCCCCTCCCTTCCTCCTTCCACCCTCTGTTCTTCTCTCTCTCTCTCTCTCTCTCTCTCTCTCTCTCTCTCTCTCCCTCCCTCCCTCCCTCCCTCCCTCCCTCTCTCTCTCTCTCTCTCTTCTCTCTTTCTCTCTCTCTCCTCTCTCCCTTCCCTTTGTCACCTTCCCTTCCTTCATCTTCCCCCCTCTCTCCCTCCTTCCACCCTCTATCTTTCCCACTCTCTCTCTCTCCCCCTCTCCCTCTTCTCTCTCTCTCTCTTCTCTCTTTCTCTCTCTCTCCTCTCTCCCTTCCCTTTGTCTCCTTCCCTTCCTTCATCTTCCCCCTCTCTCCCTCCTTCCACCCTCTATCTTTCCCACTCTCTCTCTCTCCCCCTCTCC
>CM053771.1:250481916-250535885 GCA_028658325.1 Potorous gilbertii | reverse complement strand
CTCTCTCCCTCCTTCCACCCTCTATCTTTCCCACTCTCTCTCTCTCCCCCTCTCCCTCTTCTCTCTCTCTCTCTTCTCTCTTTCTCTCTCTCTCCTCTCTCCCTTCCCTTTGTCTCCTTCCCTTCCTTCATCTTCCCCCTCTCTCCCTCCTTCCACCCTCTATCTTTCCCACTCTCTCTCTCTCCCCCTCTCCCTCTCCTCTCTCTCCCCTCTCTTTCTCTCTCTCTCTCATCTCTTTCCCTTCCCTTTGTCTCCTTCCCTTCCTTCATCTTCCCCCCTCTCTCCCTCCTTCCACTCTCTATCTTTCCCACTCTCTTTCTCTCTCCTCACTCCCTCTTTCTCACTAAGTCCCGGTCCTGTCTCCCTTCCTCCAAGCTTTGTAACTCCATTCTATTCTGTTTCTTCTCATGATATAGACTGTAGGGACATCTGCCCTTTGATGCCTCCAGCCCCCAAGGGTTGTCTGTACCCCTTTTTCTGGCTCTTCTTGCCTTTTCACCTAATGCACAAGTATGTCTACCTGAAGATAGCAACCTCCTTTTACTCTTTGCTATAATTCTCCTAAGTCATCAAAGAGCAAAGCAAGAAAAAGGGACAGAAAGATCCCAGCATAGCAATATATGTCTTATTATCCCAGAGGGTCCATTATTATTGAAATTAAGGGACCAGTACCCATCTTTGTAACCAACAGACTCAGTGATGGGAGGGATCTGTTGGTAGGCAAGCCAGCTGGGCTGGGGCTATGTGTGTGGGACCAACAAACCCCCAGCCCTGTTTCTGTGTTTGTTAAAAGACTGAAATGAATGCTAATGTTTGTAATAAAGCTGTTTTAAATTAATTCTCTGTCCAAATGAGCCCTTTTTGAATAACTTATTCATACATTGGTAAATGCTGATAGTGTTGTACCAAGTTATCTACAGATTCTTTTGAGGACTTCCTCTGAATATAGGTAATCCCGGCACATCCATATTCATAGGCAATTATTTTTTCTAAACCGGCTCCTTTTTTTTCTTCTTCTCTATGTTGGTTCCAGGCATCTTTGGCACTCCTTGCATTTTTCCTGGTTCAGATATAAGCCATTTTCAAATTCTAGAGTCTCCTTTTCCTCAGGGGCAGCCTGACCCTTCCATTGTGGACTATGGCATAATATAATAACAAGATCATTGATTTAAAGCTGGAAGGGACCTAAGAGGTCCTTCAGTCCAACCTCATTATTGTACACATGAAGAGCCTGAGGTCCAGGGAGACCTCATGTTCACATAGACATCAAGTGTCAGAAGCAGGATTTGAACTCATATCCTCTAACTCCAAACCTATTAGCATTGTTTTCAGTGCAGACTGCTGCCTTCTAATACATAGTGGTTAATGAATTCAATAATCCCAAAGCTGCTATCCATCCTATAATAGCAAGCCCCTCGCTACTTTTCATGAGTATAGACACCATAGGTATTTCATATCAGTCTTTCAGCAGTACTTATTATTTCACATATTCTGTATAAAACACTCTTCAAGGTACTTCAGGGGAAAAAGAAGTATTAAGTCAGAGCCTCTGATCATGAGAAACTTAGAGTTTCTCTGGTGTGGGGGAACACATTTTATTATTTCTCAACAGTGCCTTGTCTATGCAGATCCTCGCATAGCTACTTAATTCTTTTTTCTTCCGAAGAATTCAATGTGAGACATGAGAGGATCCTGAATAAGTCTTACTATGGGTCAGTAAATAAATTTTTTTTCTCTTATCTCTCTAAAAACTGATAGGATGTGGAGGCCCAGAGAAATGACCATAGAATCAAGGCCTGTTTTTTTGTTTTGTTTTGTTTTTTTTACAAAGTGGTGAGATTTCCTGGATCAAAGGTTAAGAGAAGTAGAAATGTCATTTAAGGTGTGAACAGACATGTTGACCACCTGTCATTGATCACCTTCAAAGACTGAACTTCTAAAGTCTTTGGAGCCTCAGCTTTATTTTTAAGTCTTTCTCTCTGTTAAAATGACAGCTTAATTACTGCTGGCCTAGCTTTATTTTAGCACCTTGGATCATCTCTCTTCTTCATGCTTCACTTAAACATGGAAGACCCTTAGAGCTAATCTTTGGCTTAATGATCCAGATGAAGTCCAGTTGGTTCTACTATAGAGCATGTTTCAAAAGCATGAATTTGTTCCCATTGCAACTGATGTATCAAGGAACATTTTGAGCATAACACAAATTTTGAGTTTGCTTCTGCATTGATTTCTTTCAGCATGAGTACTGAAAACTGTCACTTTATAACAACTCAAGAGCTGTAATTTTTCTGATACACACTTCCACAAACAAACTTCAGGTTTTTTCCAAGGTACAATGCCATACTTCTTGTGTATCTGCTGCTGTAGTAGGAGCTGTGGACAGAGAAGGGCTAGTCCACACCATTCCCTTTCTCTTTGCCCTCAGCCTTGGTTCAGAAGTTGCAGGCTACCCAACTTACTTGTGCATCCTGGGGTGTTTGCTGAGCATAGTATTTTTGTACTTTTGACCATTTAACATTTAAAAAGCCCTGCTGCCATTTATATTAGATTTTTACCTTTTTTGCATGTGTCACTGACAAAATTTTTGGTTTTTATTGCATGGTTTCGCATAGGTCATTGCTATTTAGAATCACATATGTTTCCTTTTAACACAACTGTCTGTAATTTGAGGTCAAACCAATGAGCACAATTTATAGTGATGACAAATCCATGCTATCTCCTTTCCTCTCGTAAGTTTCTTCATCTGTGAAATAAAGGGTAGGGAGAGTCTAAATGGGTGGGTTTATTGTGCCTCACAGCTCTAAATCTTACTTTTCTATCACATTCCACAGAAAAGGACAAAGATCAGTGACTCCATTAGGCGAGTTTCCTTGTGGGACAGCCCAACCCTAGCCTAGAATAACCAGTGTTCAAAAAGTTATTGGAACATAAGACTCTCGAGAACATTAACTTGTCAAAAAAATTTTTCTGAGTTGACCACTTTCTAATTAAGAATGGTATTCATCCTTCTCAGTATTGAATTATTCTATTTCCTTCACCCTTCTTTTCGAAGCCCTCCCTGATTAATCCCATAATCCCTTTAAACATACATCTATAATACCAGTAATATATACCACCTTATTTTTATCTATAACAGCACATAATATATGCACACAAATGAATGTGTCTTCAAATTTTTGAAAGGCAACTGAGAATAAGAAAGGTTAGACTTACTTCATTTGGTCCCAAAGGGTCAATAAGTAGTTATGGATAAGCAGATTTTGACTCAGTGTGAGAAAAGAAAAGATGTCCAACAATTAGTGCAGTTGGGCTGCTTCAGAAAGTAGTGAACTCTCTATTACAGCAAGATAACTGTATGTCAAGAATGTTATAGAGGGCAATTTTGCTTCAGGCATGGATTGAATTATAGTTCAACACTTTATATTTTTTGGTGACATAAATATATCTCTGTATGTGTCTATGTAGACACACAAATGCATAAAAGCCTTGCTGTAGGTGTACTCATATATAGGAATAGCTGTGTGTGCACTAAATTCAGAGACTACTTCGGGAGCATTCAAAATTGACCAAAATGACTTTAGAAAGTGGGTTTGCAATTCCAAAGTTACTTCTAACTTGAGTAAAACAGAACTAAGTCATGATCTCATCAGAAAGTACTTAGGAAGACATTTAAGCTTTGAGAGTTTCGCTTTGGTGAATTAAGCTACTGAACTAGTTTTGATTTACTTATCTAGTTAGGAATTACTTTATTCTACTTAACTGAATGTAGAGTTATTGGTCATAATGACTACCAGTAGACCTAAACGATCTCCCCAAATTGGTCAGGACATATTGGACTGTGTGTAATTAGACCAGATTTCCATATGATGATTGCTCTGGGCTTCCACAACATGTTTCTGTGGTGTATGCAAGTATTTAGTGTATGCCTCCTGACAGTCATTAGATTTTAAGATAATGAATTTCATTTTGGACATGTGTGTTGAGGTGCCTCTCTTGAAAGCAATGTCCAGTAAATGCATTGGTATTGTGGAACTAGGGTTCAAGAGAGAGATGAAGGCCTGCCATATCATCATGTGCATAATGATGGTAATTGAGCCCATGGGATTAATCACCCATGGAATAGATGATCCCACCAAGGGATAGATTAGACAAAGTAAAGGGCCCAGACCAGTGTCTTACTTTAGTAGGTGGGTCATACATGATGACCGCCACAAGGGCAACAGAGAGGGAGCAACAGGTAGAAAGCAAACAAGGAAAAGAAAAAGCTAAAGAATGAGAAATTTTCCAACAGAATGTAAACTCCTTGAGGGTGAAGACTATTTCATTTTAGTCTCTATAGCCTCAGCATCTAATGGAACATACTAGATGCTAAATAAATGCCTGTTGACTGATCATCCAGAAAGTGGTCAGCAAGGTCGGAAGGTGTGGAGAGATGAAAAACAATGAGACTGAGAAAAGGCCATTGAAATTTAAATCACCTTAGAGAGAAGTTTCAGTTGAGTGCTGAGTCAGAAGCTCGATTGAAAGGGGTTACAAAATGAGTGGGAAGTGAGGAAATGGAGGCAAAGTTTTCAGGTCACTTTATATACATTATTTCATTTGAATTCCTTACTTTGAAAATTTATAACTTAACATAACAGCTTTTCACCTAATATCCCGGCTGGTCCCATTCAATACCAGTCCTTAATGAAAATTTGATTGCTATGGTAGAAAGAAGTAAGGAGAATTGAATTGTAGTCTTGGTTCTCCCATGAGGTAGCAATGTAACTGGGAAAATTATTCACACTTTGGGCCTTGGTTTTCTTACATGTAAAAGCAGGGGATTGGACGGTCTTGAAGGTCTCTTCTTTCAATGCCAGGATTCTGTGACATACAAATCAGGAACATGTGAGAATAGGAGCATTTTGCCATACTGGCATGAGGATGTATTTAAGTTATTGTGAGGGAAGTGAGGCTTGAGCAGAATTTGGAAGGAGAGGCATATAATTTAGCAGAGACAAATAAGAAAGATATGGCAAGGAAGGAAATGTGGCCTGAAAAAGCACAGCAGGAATCAACAAGAGGGAGTCTGCTTGGAATATATGGCCTTCATGAAGAAGGAAGTAATGAAGGCATATGGGGAAGTGATGGGTGGAGGCCTTTGAAGTTCATGATGAAATTTCTTTTTTACAACGGAAAGTCATTTAAAGACAGTCCTGACTGGTCCAGTGTGATTGTGGAATATGGCAGTCATTTCTATGCATTATAGGATAAATTGGAGGGAATAGATCTAGAGGCTAAGAAGGAGGCAAATGTTAAAGTCTAGATTCAGATGTGATCATAGGGACTCGGACTAAAACTTAATTACAGGAATGGAGAAGAAATGGATAGAACAAAGAAATTATTTGGAGGAAGACTCAGAAAAGGATTACCTCATTAGATGTAGAATCTGCCATTACTGGAGGACTTCAAAGTTGGGATTAGATGCCTAGGATATTATCAATAGATTCATGTTACATCTATGGATTGAAATAGACAATCTCTGAGGTTCCTTCAAACAGTGATATTCTGTGATTTGTTTAAATCTTCCAATGATATTGTAATGACATATTGGTGACTCTAAGTCTTTGAAGACTATGTCAGAAGAGAGGTAGTATGGCATGGTGGATCGGAAGCTGGCTTCTGAGCCAGGAAGGCTGAATTAAAGTCCTCTATTGATACATTCAGGCTGTGTGACCTTAGACAGAGTTCTGAGACTATTATAAATACCCAAATTAATTATGAAGGACATATGAAGAAAAATACTATCTACATGCAGAGAAAGAACTGATAAAAAAGAAGTATACACGGACACACACACACACACACATTCACTCACAGTCACTTGTGTCTAATGGTAGCCATTAAAGGGAAGGGAGAAAAAACTTTACATAATAACTTTATTATATATTTAAATAGAATGAACAGCAAGTTATACATAATAGAAAGAAAAAAGAATAAGTAAAATTTGTGTAAGCAAAGGAAAGAAGGGGTATTCACAAATGAAACAGTGTGAATGAAGGCGTATTCATGGGACAGTAAAACCAAAATGATCTCCCACCACTAGACATCACTCTTCTTGGCACTGGTTCCCAGCAGTTGATATGAGAGGCAGTCTTACCTCATGCTTGGAAATTACTGAGGAGCACAGGAGATAAGTTCATGTGATATGGGTCACTTCCTGTATTGCAGGGTAGGAAGCAGGTGGTCTAACGGGATGTTTGAGAGTGATTCTTGTTTTTCTACGATCAGTTAAAGGTAGCCTAAATATCAATTATCTCAGAAAACCCCAGCTCTAGAAAAATAGCCTCTGCCCTACAGGAACTGATCATGACTGCTAGGAGGGGGAAAAGAGTGTATTCAGAGGCTACAGGGAAGAGATTGTATATAGCCAGGAGGAACATGTGTGTGTGAACATGCATAAGCATATGTGTATGTAACAATTAGTGGAAAGGCAGTATATTTGGGCCCTAGATATAGCTCCAACTGGTTCTCTGGTAATGAAGTAATTTAACCCCTCGCTTCAATTTCCTCATCTATAAAGTTGGCGTGATGCTTTAGGTGCTCTGTTAAATCATAGAGTCCTTAGGAAGACACATGGCATAATAAATGCAAGGAACTTTTAAACATTGGCTAATATAAATAAGACAGAGGTTGGATAATGGTGTTATCTAGTCAAACATATAGTCTTAACTTCTTGAGAGTCCTTTGCAGAAATTTATCAAAGTGTTTATTGCCTTTTATCCACTGTCTCTGTGTACTTCTCCATATTATATGTCAAACCCTGTGAATATGAACTGCTTTGTAATAGTCTTTATTAATTACACTAGTCTTGGTTACGTGATTCTTGTCCTCCATCATCATTGGTCTGGGTGTTCTCTGGAAACCCAGCTGCCTAATCCTGGGAAGCAGCATGTCTGATAGTGAGGCCTCTATCCCCCAACCTCTCTTAATGCTGTGTTTAGATTCCAAGCTAGGGAACCAGGTGGTAGATGACACCAGGAAATAGTGAGGTCATTCCAGTACTTCCAACAACTAAATTACTTTGGACAGTGTCCAAGATAAACCCATGTTAATAAAAAATCCCACACTGAGGCAGTATGTGTCATAGATAATGAAACCCCAGTGTAGTACACTGAATCAGACTTGAGTAAAATAGCTATTTCTTAGGATACCACCCATTAGATTTCAGTTTCACCCAGAGATTTATTATCTGGCCTTCAAGTCTAGTACTAAAAGGATGGGTCAGAGTTACCTAAGCCTTGAACTGATTCTAGATGTTGACCTTGCCTGGTAGGTCTCAAGCCTTGGCTTCCACATTGAAGCCACTTCTTTCCAGCTACTACCTCCCTCAGAGAAAAGGTCGTTATTCCTTTTTAATTCGCTGGTGGAGTCTGTATCTATTCCAGCTCATTCCATACATTTGAGGCAAATTGCGGGCAAAGGCCGTAATATGGTATAGTGGGAGGAATACTTGGAATCCAGGATACTGGATGCAAGAGAACTGAACCCAAGTCAGAAAACTTGGATTCAAATGCACTTCTACTGTTTATTACCTGCGTAACCTTAGGCACGTTATTTAACTTCCTCAGGGCTTGGTTTCTTTATTAAAATAAAGGGGTAAGTCTAGACAGCTCTAAAGTCCCTTGTAGCTTTTCAGTATATCCTTCCCTAGGATCCCTCCCCTGTTAGTAGGGAGAGGGCCAGGTTGAAGAGACAGATTTAGGAGGTTTTTCAGAGCTACCAAAAAATAACCATCCTTATATTTCCCTTCTCTGAATACCACTCAGAGTTGGGAGATGCTTCTAGTCTTTTATAACCAATCACACCAAAAAAGATCCAGACCCAGAGATTACTAGGGATCCACTGTGTTTTGCAGACTTATTCTTTACCCTTTCAGGAAATCAGTCAAACCCATTCTTCCTCTCTGATCCCCTCATGATGGACGACCTTTATTCTCCCTGGTCTTTTGAAAGTGCTGGGAGTTTGAAAGAAGTCCCAAACTTCCTGTGTGCCCCTAGCGTGGAACTTTATGCAACAACAACTTAGAGATAAGAGGCTAGGATGTCCTCCTGAGAAGTGTTCCTGCGTCTCTTAAATAGCATGCTGACTGAGCTGGGTTTCTTTGGCTTGGTTGGGGATTCCAAGGAGTGACATTGGAACACCATGACATCATTTTGAAAATAAAGGCCCCAAACACCTGCTTGGTGTTAATTAATATAATAAAATTATATATGAATATACTAATTATATAATTAATCATATTAAGATAATATAATTAATATAATCAGGGTTTATATTAATTTCTTACCTAACACTTTTCCCATAGAACATTTTTAGATGAGTAAAGGGACAGGATAAGCACGTACACATGAAAAGATCAGTTATATAACAATGTAGGTTAGACATAGGGCCTGGGCTAGTGATTTCATGTATATTGGGAATTCTCAGGTGATGAAACACCTGTTAGAATAGATCAGTACCTTCTGTATAAATTGGTAGTCTTCTAGTTACCTAGAACACTAGGGGGCTAAGTGCTCCGTGCCAAATCAAGGGTGTAATGGAGCCAGCACAAAACAATTGTTGAATTTTCAGTGTGAACATGTACACCTGGGAAGTCCCCAAATACTATCAAGGCTTGATTTATTGTTTTGTCGATTGTCTAGACTTAGTGGAGTGTTAATAATGAAGATTAAACTAAAAAGAGTGTCCTGGATATTTTTGGAGGGAGAGTGTCTTGTTAGATATTTACCAACATAACCTCTCAACCAGGGTCACATAGCTAGCATACAAGAGAACCAGGACTTTCTGTCTTCCAAATCAGCTCTCCCTCTGCTATGCAATGATGTTTCTATGTTATAATGCATGTGTGTGTGTGTACATATAAACACAGTAAATCTTTATTAGGGCACCTAGGTGGCCCAATGGATTGAGCTCTAGGCCTGGAATTAGGAAGACCTGAGTTCAAATATAGCCTCAGACACTTACTATCTCTGTGACCTGGGCAAGTCACTTAACCCTATTTGTCTCTGTTTCCTCATCTGTAAAATGGACTGGAGATGGAAATGGCAAATCACTGCAATATCTTTGCCAAGAAAACCCAAATAAGGTCACAGTGAGTTGTATACAACTGAACAGCAACAGAAAAATTAAGTGCCTACTATATGCCAACCACTGCCCAACCTGGACAGTGTTCAGGGAGGGATACAGAAAGATAAAGAATTGTTCCCTATTCTCAAGGAGTTTATAGCCTTCTAGGAAAAGAAGACCTACACACATGCAGACACACTTAGATGGGATCATTAAGTTAATTTAAGTTCATTTAAAAGTTATAAAATGAAGTACTATAGGAAGTACATGAGAGAAAGTAATTTCCAACTTTGGAAATCATGGAAGGCTTCTTGGAGGAGGTAAGTAGCATTTTAGAATTGGACTTTAGAGGAAAGGCAGGAATTTGAGAGGTACAAAGCCAAAGGGAGGACCTTTGATGTTTCAGGAACAGTTTGAGCAAAGACTCGAAAGGCTAATAGCAGAGTTACTAATGCAGGGTAGATGTTATTCTGTCACATTTGTGGTTAAACCAAAATTATTCTTGCCCCCCTGAATTTCCAGTAAGTGAAGTTTTACTGTATTTCACATATTCAGCAGAAGAATAATATATTCTTTTTTGCTTTCTAGAATGTCCCACTATGCTCTCTGGTGGTTGGGGAAGCCAAAATGCCTTTTAATACAAAGTATTTCTTATTGTGTATTTCATTATGTCCAGCATAAGGCTACCAAATGGCAACTTAGAGTGATGTCAAAAATGTTGGATTTCGTTTGTAGTCAACATTTTAGTTAAGGTTGGTTGACTTTGACTTTTGACAAGCTCTGTGGCCAAGCCCCTCAGCAGACTGTAGATTTGGGGTTTAAAAGTTGCTTACATCTGATCCAGCCTCCTCCTTTTACTAATGAAAAACCTGAGGCCCAGTGAGGTTAAGCCACACAGGTTGTAAACAGCTGACCCAGTCCTTGAGCCCAGGTGCTCCGACCTCGTATTGAATACTCTGACTTCAGCAACAATCCAACAAAGCAATCCAGGAACAGTTTCCAAGGAACAGTTTTGTTTCCAGGATACTAGTGGCAAATAAACTACAAATTTGATCTAAACTCCATGTCTCCCTGTCCTTTCCTTTATAGGTACGAGGTGGTATGCCACACCACAGAACTGGCCAATGACATCCTAGTGCCCTCGTATGATGACAAGAAAAAACATTGTGTGTTTCAAGGTGATCTTTTGCTGTTCAGCTGCGCAGGAGCCCACCCCAAGCATAAGAGAATATGCCCTTGCAGGGACTATATCAAGGGCCAAGTAGCTCTCTGTCAAGACTGTCTATAACAGCAAAAGTCCCAGGGCCCCAACTGATTCAACTGGGAAGGAACCTAGCTGGGGGCAGGGAGGGATGGGTGGTCCAAGGACTGCCCCAACTGCCAGAACTCTTTGGTTTTTTGGTTTAGATGTTGGTTTTTGCTACGGATGAAGTTAAAACAACAAAACAGAGTTCTAAATGGCAACAAAACAGAGAGAGACAGTGCAGTGGACTGATTTCCTCATGGTTGGGATTTTTAAAAAAAAATCTTCAGTGAGCAACTGTGGTGAGATTCTTCTAAAACTATCCAGCTGCTCTTGGGTAAAAATAAATGAAGTTCCATGCTTCATTTAAAAAAAAAAATGTTAAGACGATCATGAAGACTTGTGTGGGAAAAATTCCTAAATCCATTAACTTATTTATTTGTGGGAGGGCTAGGGAGGGTTAGGGAAGGATGGGAAGGAATAATGCATTTTTTTTCCTTCTGCTGTCCATCTTCTACTTTCACTAAATAGCATTCCAGCGTAGTTTGGGATGGTGGAGAAAGGGAAGGCAGTGCCAAGAATTGGATGTACAGCTGTAGTCCGGGCATTAGATTGAGGAGGGCACTGAGAAGCTTCCCAAAGAATGACAAATTGTAGAACAGACAGAAGTCTTCGCTGTTCCAAACCAAATGGTACACTCCAAGGCATTAGTCAATTTACCTGGACATTTCTTCTGCAAAGGTGAGAGAGAGGGATAGTTCAGGCAGATGAGAAAAGCATTAGTTTTATAATTGGGAATAGCAGTGCTTGGGGAGTGCCCCAAGGGCCTAGAAATCCATCAGGTGGTGCACTTTTACTAGAAAAAGATCTCTTTTCCCCTTCACCTTCAGTAATCTACATAAAACAATACAAAGAATCAATGTTATATGAATAATATTACTGTTAGCTTGCCAGTTTGCTGTACTTGCCCTTCACCTAAAATTTACTGGATAGAGTGGGAGGGGAGAAGAAAAATAAAAAAGATGAAACCATAAAACCCACCTTAAGACTTAATGACCTACTAGGCTTTGGCTTTGAGGGAAGGAGTTGATGTGAAATTCTATGAACAGGGGTGCTGTTATGATGTGGAGAAAGAATCTACTCACTCCTCTGTGATCAGAGCACATTCTAAAGACTGAATGATATTTTAAAGGTTGGATGATATTTTTCCTCTGGGACAGAGGGTGGCAGGGGGAAGGGGGAAGGAAGATAAGACAGGCTTCTGGAGCAGAATAAATGAATAAATTATTCCACCTAAATTTTCACTTTTTGGGGTTCTCAAGTGGTAGCATTTTATTTTGGTTTCATGGGTCAAGCAAAGGTCTTCGTGGATGCTTATTGAAAAGCCAAGAATAAATAGAACACAGGTAACTTTGCCTGTGTGTACCCAGGAGGGCTTCCCCTCCTTTAGCCCTAGGAATCCCCTCACCCAATAGTTGAGTCTGCTCAGCACTATAGCACAATGTTAGATGTTTTGATTAGCTGATCAGTTTCATAAAAGTCCAACATCTCTGAACTGGAGTTGGGAAGGGAAGGTGGTCCCTGGTTCTCTCCTTATATGTACTAACTAAGGGTCCTACAAAGTTCTGCAGATTTCCATATAGCCAGGTGACAGGTTTGGGGGGGCAGGGTGTTGTTGCTGTTAAATTTGTGTCTCCTGATAGGATGATAAAGAACTGAAATACATTCTGTCAAAGGAGAATGGACCCTGGGAATATCTCTCATCAGATGTTCCTTCCCTGTCTGTCACCTCTCATTGGGATTCTAAGAATTTTAAGCAAAAAAGTAACTTTTCTTTGTGACTAGCTCAGTAGGAAGAAACAGATGGGGCTATCCTTGCCGCTCAGATCTGAGAAATACTCGAGTCACCCTGGGAGCACTTGGCTTCTGTACAGTTGATGCCCACAGCTGTGGTTTGTAGAACTGGTAGAGACAAGACGGGGAAGGAACCCTTGCTAATGCGCCTTTGTGTCTGGAAAGTTTGCTTTCTCTGCCTTTGTGACTCCTTTCCTTCTCCTAAATCATATCTAAATTACGACCTCAGTTCTGCATATGGGCTGCCAGAGACCCAGAGTTAAGAGTCTAAATTGATTTCTTCACAGTCCCTGTTCCACACACCCTCACCTCACCAGTCCTGGTCATTCTTGGGCAGTGATATTGCAGGGTCGGTCACAGGACAGACATCCCTGTCATAAGCATTTAACATAGGGGTATATCAAATAAGTAGCAACTTACTTGTGACATGAGACTGCTTGGGATTCTGCTTCTGTGGTGACGGCTATACCAAGTTCAAGGAGGATCTTGTTTAAATCCCTTGGCAGTTAGAGGATGTACACAGGCACACCCCTGCCCCACTTCCTTGTGACATTTCAAGGCACCCATCACCTACATTGGGAATGGGGAGTAGGGCAGCACTCTATTAAGAACCTTCTGCCTGCGGAGAGTCCAAAGGAAGCCAGCTGTTTTCCCATCCTTATAGACTAGCTGACACTGCCATCTTGTGAGCACTACATTCCCGAAGCCCGGGAGCCGCCCATGCTGCTCCGAGGCCGGCAGAGGGAGCCCCCGACTTCTCAGCTGACAGGAGACAAAGGCTGGCTTCCCCTCTGTTGGAGGAGAGCTATTGGAAAGTGACAAAGGGAGGCCTTTTCTCTGAAAGGAGAAGCCAGCGTGTTTCCTTTGCAGGTCTCCTCTCTGGGTTCAGGGATGAAGCTGGCCGCTAAGACACCATAGCAGCTCTTTAATGCCATTGTCCTCCAATAGAGCCTGCCTGTCAGATAGCAGAGAGAAGCTACTGCTGCTTTGAAAATTCCAAGATTAAATAGTTTCAGCTCCTTTTTTTCCCGTTATCCCCAACCACACACTGGATATAGGCCTAAGAGATTTCTCGCCTTATATTTCTGTTACCCTGGAGGGAGTTACAATGAAGAGTACTAGTCTTAGTGTCTGAAGAGGCCCATGTTGGAGTCTTGGCTCTGACATCTATTGCTTTGTGACCTTGGGAAAGTCACTTAAACTTAGTGTCTGTAAAATCAGCATCATGATACTTGAACTACCTACCTCACAGGGTTGTTGTGAGGACAAACTTTGTAAACCTTACTGGGAGTCATGGTGTCACATCAATCCAGTGGTTGCCCAGGGCATTCTTCCCCTGACCCAAGCATGAGATCTGGATCTTTGTCTCCATCATCAGGGCCAAGGTCCAAAGACACAACTGGAATCAGCTGACTTTCAAGAGCATTCGTATCTGGTGAATTGGCTATTGAAGGAGATGGAGGACAACTTTCTCTTATTCCTTCCCCCACCGTCCCCTTCTGGGAAAGGCAAAAGGATTGATTTGTGTCACAAGTTATAAGTCAGTCCTTTGGGAGGGAGAATCAGGAGGGACCTGGTCACACAGGCCCCTCATCCTTTTGGCCAGGGAGTTTTCAGATCCCTGCCCCTAACTTTCGTGTCTGTGCCAATTGCAGGCCTAGATGGAATCCTAAGCAAATTTGTAGTCATTGATAATGTTTGGGGGGTGGGGAGGGGGAGGGATGCAAACCCCGAAGCATAACCAATGTTATCCTAAGCTGTAAGCATAGCTCTCCTAGACTTTCCTTTCTGTTTTTGTACTTTTTTGTTCCAAGTGACTTCTGATTTTTTCATTGTGATCCTAAGAGCTTAGAAAATTTAAGAAAAAAGTTAACATAATTTATTACAGATGGTTAACAGAAAAAGCTTACCTTTGAAAGGTAAAGTGGAGAACTAGACACTGTTTTTAAATGCCAATAAAAACCTCATTTATTTCATATATGCAACTTGATTTGCACATTTATGAAGAGGCTTTCTGCATTTTTACTTAGGTTTTTTGTTGCTGCTGCTGCCCATAACTTGTTCCTTTCTTGAACGTGGCCTCGTGCTTAGAAACGTTGGATTCTGTTTCCTAGGCTATATTTATTGTTTAAATCATGTGCCTTTTCATTTTTCTTTGGAGTTATATGTTGGGAGCCAGATGCTGTTTGAAGGAGTATAACAGAACACCAGTTCTGCCACATGAGTCTACCTTGTTCTAAATGTAGATGTATGTAGCATGTGTTCTCCAAAATGCCCTTTCTGTCCCAAAGAATGAAAAAATAATATATGGAAAAAATGGATTATCATCATTCCTTCCAAAGGTCCGCTCTCCGTAGCCTCCCCTTGATCAAAAATGTTCATCAAAAGAACCATGAGTGAGAAAGTGGAGTTCACACCCAATTCTCAGTTTAATTGTGGGAGGACATAGAAGGGGTGTTCACTCAGTCCTCCAGGGGAATCAAAGAATGACCCTTATAAAAGGCTACTATGATTAGATTGGCATTAAAAGAAGAACCTCAGATGTACTAAGATTTTCAAAGTTTGTCTCTAGGAAATTAGCTTGTTGGCTACATGAGAAGGAAAAGGAGAATAACTTGAGGGGGTGGCTTATTTTTTAAGTATTTGCAGAACCTAAGGAGAGAGTGATTCTTTTTGTTTTTTCTATCTGGAGGTAGAGATTTTCTCAACACTTCAGTAAATCCCAGATCAAGTTTAGGAGGGTAGTAAAGAATTAAGGGTCTAACTGAAAATGTTTACAATTACCAATTACTAAGACAAGACCATTTCAAATCATTCTTCTGGGGACAGCTATTTCCAAAGGTCTGGCTGGTTTTCCTCCATATATTTTACCCTTTCTCATAATAGTAGGTTGTGTCTAAACCTGAGAGAGACACTGTTTTGCTTTCCCCATGAGTAAAGAGGTTTATTTTAATGAAAAATTCTCAGTTGTTAGAAAATTCTTTATTTTGTTAACAACAGGCTCCATTATATGTTTCTTTCTTAAGCCTGAATTATTTTATTTATTAAATGCATATTTAAATTCATTTAACCACTTTCTTCAAGTCCCATCCAGCCTTCTATGGCTATAAAGCATCTTCGGAAGAGAATGGCAAATATGAATAGATTCACATGTAATTTGAGATGATACTAATTTCCCACAACTGAAGAAAACTGTCTTTGATTCTCGTTGGCACCAAGGGAAATAGAAACCCAGATTTTGAATGGCCGAAAGGCCATCATCTCTCTATGGTTCATTCCAAAATGCTATATAAGACCAAGTGATTCCTTAACATTTCAGGCCCTTCCACAACATTAAATACAGCAAAGGTAAATTCACTCCTTAGTTATTGATCTGAAAGTGTCTAAATGAAAATACCATTCTTGACTGACCTAATAAGGATTATCTATCTAGACCGCCCTAAGTATTTGGCCTTACTAATCTAAATTCTAACTCATGGGTTTCTAATACTTTATGACCTGAAACAGATTGGATCACTTGAAATATGTAGCATATTAGCCCTAAATGAAACAAGAATTTAAGGATGGGTCTCTCTTGCTCACAGCTGGACCCCCATTCATAAGTATCTTCAGAAACATTCATACAGTTTTTAAAAATTTAATCTTTAAAGTATCTTCTACCTTGTAGAAGTTGTATATCGAATGAAAAGTACCTTTTCAATCAATATTGACTTAGTTTTCCCCTCTGAATTTCCAATAAGTGAGACTTTATTATATTTCAGATACTCAATATAGAGATAATCTCCTTCTCCCTGCTTTGTAGAATAACCTTCTACCCCCTGCTGGATGGGGGGAATCCATACGTACCCACTGTGAGCAGTCATGTTATTACCCCAATTAGATTCTAGGTTGTTACTTATCTCATGATCTTTGCACCAAACTTAAAGGAATAAAGTTTTATTTGTAGTTACTCAAGTCCTAAGAAGACCAAATTCCAGAATTTGCCCTGCAAGCTGGTGTGAACATAATGTTGGATGTTACCTTTCCAAAGAGGTCAAGAACTGGACAAGGTTATTAACATTCTTTTTAAATATAATCAGTTGTTACTGAGATGCCAGTTAATTTATTTTTTCTCCCTGGTTTCTAGACTTGTATTTACCTGGTAAGTCTGCCTGCTAATTCCCTTGAAGGAACATTGTAGATTTAAAAAGCTATTTCTGTTCCTATACCTCACTCCATATGATTGTAATTAAAAGATATAGGAACACCAACTAATTCACTGAAATAAAAACCTTGACTGCATCTTCAACTGAATGAACATTTTTGTACTTTTCTCCCCTTTTGTGGGAGAAAAAAAGGAAGATGGTATAGATTGTATTGCATTGCCACCCACCTCCATCCCAGTTACTTGAATTTATGCAGTTAGGGGAATAGATCTCTACCCTCTGGATAGGGAGTTGAAGGCAAAGGAACAATCTCTAGAGACCAAAAGGGGAGTCACAGTTTTAGAAGGATTTCAGGAAATAACTATCTCGAGTTGCCAACTTTACCTTTGTAAATGGTGCTTTTAGAGACGCGAAGAAGAGGAGAAAGATATGGAAGCCAAAAATGTTATGGACAGAAGCTTGTAACTGAGATACAGTGGAAGGTCCTCAGGCTAAAGGGGTTCTAGCTAGATGAAATTCTGCCGCACATCTCCATGTACATTAAAACCAATTGGTATCAGTCATAGGGAGCAAACTGCAGGACTGCTGGAATCTGGGGCTTTATTTTGTTTTTAACCAGTCTGCCCAGGTTTTAAGAGCAATGGGTTTGTGAAAGGTAAATCTGATGCCAAAGGATGTAATGTCCCTTCCACTATAGTTTGAATTCATAACCTTGATACTTTTTAAGCTTAGTTTAAATATGCAGACTGGTGTGTTCCACTATACTCTTCAAGCAGCTCACAGCTCACCAAATACTGGTTACAACTATTTCCTATTGTTCAGTTCCTGAGGTTTAATAGTCCGGGATTCTAAAAATAAGGTGTAAATGTCTGAATGTACTTTACTGGCATAGAAAGTGATGCTTGTTTTTCACTGTTGTAGAGAAAACTAGGGAGAACTTTATTTTTCAATAAACTTTTTTCTTGTGTGACTGGTGGGACTTATTTTTGATTTGGAGGGGAAATCCAGGACCCATGTACAGTGCTCACTTAAATTCTATCTGGTTGCTCAGAATACAGCTCACTGAAACTAGTTGTTGATGGCATGATCAGGAAGTGGTTCAAGAGGAAATGGGGACAACCAAAGCTTTAGGAATTTAAAATACTCACTGGAGGTACCCTTTACTCTTCCTCACGCCAACATCAGACCATATGTCCCTGTATATTCTCTCTGCACTTGTATCCAAAAAGGGAGCTAGGGAAACTAGCTCCATTTTATGATTTGAATCCTATGTAATAATACAGTGATAAAAGCCACCTAGTAAAATAGCCCAGGAAAGGTCAAATACATACACACACACACACACACACACACACACTTTCATTGAATTATGTAGTTTTCCTGCACAAACTATCCTTAAAAACAAACAAGCCTAGTATCTTAACAGGAGAGCCTGCCTATTAATGTAGTTCTCCTTTCAGGCCAGGCACCATGACTGAAGGGAATAAAAGGCCAAATCGTAGGCACTATATAAATGTTTCTTCCCTTTACCTCTAAGATGTAAATAATTACCTCTATTACCTACCTCTGGATTGAGGAAAATAGCTTTATAAAGAATAGGAGCTCTCATTTGTATCTTGTTTATTAATAATCAGAGCTAGCGAGAAGTTCCAGAGCCTTTTTTACCTCTGATTTACTTTGGAGGTAGTGGAGAGAAAACTGGAAAAATCCCAAGAGTTGGTCCATGGAAGATAAAGTATGCTCTGTTAGGGCATCAGATTCAATCTTGGACCAGATATCCTCATGTAAACCTAGATAACTGATGGTACCATTGAACTTTGATGCAAGAATTTGAGGTGAAGAGACACCTGTATGTAGTGCTCCCCTTGACCTTGGAGGCCCCCTCTGATCAGACAAGGTGTGATACCATTAGACCAAGGGATTTGAGGCCACAGGTTCTCCACCCTGTATTAGACTATTGGACAGATGAATAACCTAACACATTCATTTAGGGGTGAAGAAACTGGAAGCCTAGCAGAGCACTGGAGAAAATACATCGTTTCACCCCATCTGTGCAAGAGGCCATGTGCTTGTAGATTGACTCCACACTGAATGACACACCTCTTTGGTAGAGTGGGACAAGCATTATATCTGGAGTTGGAGGAGCTGAATTCAGTTCCCAGTTGTGCTTCTTGCTACCTTATGTGATTTTGGCCAAAAGTTGCTAAGTGAAAGAGGTGTGACCAGATGAGTTCTAGGATCTCTTCCAGTTCTAAATGTATGATTCTGTGAACTTGAAGTCTTAAGAGTTAGAAAGAGCCTTAAAAGTCATCTACCCTAACCTTTCACACAATCATGGGGCCTCATTGGATGAGGTGCCTCTCAGAAAGGAGTGTGGCAGATAGTGCTGGACTTCGAGACAGGATCTAAGACCATGTTTCCTGACTGACACTAGTTGTGTAACCATGGGTAAGCTACTGAGCCTCAGTTTCCTAACCTGTGAAATCAGATGGACAGGCAATACAGCATATTACATAGAGTGCCAACCCTAAATCTTTCTGACTCCAAATTCTACTTTTGACATATACATAACCTCTTGGGGTTTAAGACTTAAGTTACAGATCAGCTATTGATCTGCACCTGGGGAGGAAGATTCATAACACACTTAAATGACATAATTCTTGTACTTTCTTCTTCCCAGGGCTTAATGAGATAAGGGCTTTGTAAACCTTAAAGCTCAACATTAACTCCACATTCTAGTTTTGAATAACAGTAATTGTTAGGAAGTAGTGCCCAACTATATTATAACATATTGAGCTAATGCTAAGTTACAACTTTTAGGCTCCCAGGTTCTTCAGCTCTAAAAGGAAGATGCTGGGTTAATCATCTATCAAACGGTCTAAAGTTAAACTCCTAGAATCACAGAAGTTAAGAGAGAGAAAGGATCTCAGCAATCATTTAGTTAATCCTTAAAGGAACTGCCCTTTTTGTTCCATTGTGCTTTTCCTGCTCCCTACTCACTTTAAATATTTGTCAGAAAACTTACTGCCACAGGCAGTGAGGTGGCACAGTAAATAGAGCACTAGATCTGGAGTCAAGAAGAACTAATTTCACATATGACCTGATAATGTGACCCTGGGCAAGTTACTGGCCTTTGCCTCAGTTTCCTCAGTTATAAAATTGAGGGTCTAATAACATCTACCTCACAGAGTTGTTTGAAGAGCAAATGAGATAGTACCAGGTATATAGTAGGCACTTAGTTGATGCTCATTCCCTACCCCCATACACATACCTCCTCACCACCAATAACCTAGAACACATAAGTATGAGACTAAGGGATTACATACAGTGGGAATCTACTTATTTTCCTCAGATTCTGGCAGTGTGGCATAGTGGTTAGAAGGTAGATTTGTAAGGTAGTGGGTTCAAGTGCTGCCTTATGACCTATAATTATGTGATACACACTACCTATGTGATTCATGGCAAATTATAATCTCTTGGTGCCTCCAAGTAACTTTTAAGTATAGGTGTTCATCTGCATTGGTGGATGGAATATTTAACACAGGAATGCCCCCCTAAAAAAAACTTAGAAAAGCATCATCCAGGGAAGATAGCAGCCTCACACTTCCAGAGTGAAAAATACTTCAAAATATTATCTCCCCATAACATATAAAATAGATATTTTTATTGATCATACACCATTACTTTAGAGAAGCAACAGTGTCAGAGGTATAGAATGCCTTGTATTGAATGAACAGTTTTACAGAAGAGTCTATTCTAACAAATTGCACAAACTGAAAACATCCTGCTCTTTAGAGAAGGTTGTATCATCACTAACACACCATCATATACCATTTACCATTTTCAACAGGGCATATAGATATATGCATATAGATTATATGTATAATTTTTATTTTTTACAAATAAAAGACTTCAGTTTTTACTTCTCAAAAAATGGATCCATTTTAATAGTTACTTTCAAGTTTTGAAGATCACTGAAAAGGGACATGTGCTTGGTTGGTCCATGCAAAGCTCTTATATGTGTCACTAAGTACTTTAAAAATAGAGTAGCTTCTTTTAAACTAATTGGTTAAGATTAGTAAAACAGTATGAAACCAATTAAATACACTGTTAGAAATTAGAGGGCCATACTTGGATGTCTCTGAAGGGATGACTGGGTAGCAGAAAGCTATGGGTCCCCTTAGTCTCACTGAGTGGAAACAGAGCTCCCAATGTCACATGTAAAACTCTTTCAAAATGGGCCTCAATTACTAAGTAGAGGTCTTATCCTACCCATGAGAAGATTTTTCACTCTAGAGAACAAAAAAGTGTCCACTATTTAGGGCTGGAAAATTAAGACCTCATCTCTCCCTCCTATATATGGTTCAGTGATGCACTTTAATAGGGAAAGGGAGCCTGTGGTGCTGAGGGATGAGCAGTACACAGACGTATCTGTTTTGATGGATCTATTTCCCATTAGAATAAACTTTACAAAAGAAAATTCCCCAAAAAGAAATTGGATGTTCAATTAAATAATGTTGGCACCATCTGCCTGTACTTTTGAGAGTCCTCATGCTACTGATGCAGGATAGGGGACAGCTGGCTCTGCCCCCACCAGGTACCTTCATTCGAACATTTCATAATGGCGGGTCTGCCTCACCCGAGGCACCATGTCGATGAGTAATCTGAAAGATGAAACCAAAATAAGGTCACTTCAATACCTGACCATCAGTCTGACTACCATTTGAACATACGTCCTGCTTCAGACACATACTAGCTACTAGTGTTGCCCTGGACAAATCTTTGCCTCAGTTTCCTCATCTGTATAATGGGGACAGTATAGTACCTACCTCCCAGCTTTGTTAGGTAGATCAAATGAGATAATATTTGTAAAGCATTCTGAAAATTTTAGGTACTATATAAATGCTACATCATCATCATCATACTCCACTGAACCATTAGTAAAGCCATAAAATTTAGAATCCCTTTGACTTTTTTTTAAATGGCTTATTAGAAATCGTTAATTCAAAATGAAACTACATCTTCAAACCAAAAACTATGGTAAAATAGTATGATTTTTTCTTCCATGTCATTCAATACAATGACTCCAACTATTCCCAGCTAAGTGCCACTGAGAGGTGACTATACTTGTGTAGACTATGAGGAGACCAGGTATCATGCTCACTCAGTGTCAGAGTAAACAACTTGAAATATATATTCAGAATCTTATCACAGTGTACATAAGCTCAGTATAGCTACTGTGGAATACATGCTCTCCTAATAGCCTGAAAGTTAGCACACTTTCCTAAGCCCCTGAATGAATACTGGAAGGTAGAAAGCAATACTGTTTAGCTATTAAATTTACTTATTTTTTCTTGGATAGAGAGTGCGAGAGTGGTTTGGGGAAGAGGATGATGGAGAAAAAACAAGTGAAGAATGAGAACACAAACTTAACTCACTTGACTCCATATGCAAATATGGTCAGGCCAATCAGCACTCCAATGCTCCCATCCAGGTACCAGACAGATGCGTTGTGCTTGAACACTTCTGCACTGAGAAGAATGGAGAAGCCCATCACTCCACCTACAAGTGAGTTGAAGCCTGGAAATAAAAAGCATAATGTTCAAAGAAAGAAACCCAACCTTGGATGTCATAATCTGAGTCATCATACAAAAGAACCCATGTGCTGAAGCTGTGGATAGCTTCCTGGGGCACCCTGCCTCAAAGAGCAAACATCCTTAAGAGTTGGGTAAATTTTCCTGGGCCTCAGGCCCTTGAGGGTTTCATATGAAGATAAAAGTACCACAGAAAGTTAGAAATGGAAGAATCCTTGGACAGAATCTAATCCAACACCTCATTTAACAGACAGAGGCCCAAAGAACAAATGGGCCTTCCTTAGTTAATGTTAGAATTGGGACTAACGCCTAACTGTCCTAATTCCCAGTCCAGTGTAGTCTCACAAGTAAGATCATGGTGTATAGTTTAATAACCATTCTATTTGATAGGTGGGGAAACTGAGGTCTGGATAGATGACCCAACTTGCCAGAGGTCACACAATTCAACAGTGGAAGAGCTGAGATTTCAAGTCAAGGCATCCTGATTCCTAGGGCAGCTCCCTTTTGAATACACTGTGTTGCTTTTAAATGATTTGAGTTCAGATTCTGGCAATACCCCATATCATCTGCGTGACTTTGGGCAAGTTACATCTCCAGGTCTTAGTTTCCTGGTCTGTAAAATTCAAGCACTAGACTCAATCCCTTATGGTTTCCTTCCTCATCCAGATTCTATGCAGGGGTATGCTGAAGTCAGCTCTAACCAGCTTGATTTTTAAATTTTCAATGTGAGCATTTATACCTCAAAAAGTGGTAATTGCTACAAATGACTTGATTATTATTTTGTAGATTGTCTTCATGTGGAAGAGAAGTAGGAGTTGAATTGAATTTTTTTAAATTTATTAAGCACCTACTTAGTACAAGGGTCTCAGGACCCCCATGAAACTTTCCAAAATTAAGTTACAAAGTTGTTAATAATATGCTTCCGGGGAGGGAATTTCCACATTGGGAGTTCCTCAGGGCAATGAAATCCTAGACCTTCATGACCTGACCCACAGAAAAGTACAATGCACTGTGCTATGTATGCTATGCAAAGAAAAATTTGTCTCAGTCCACAAGCCTAGAAGTCTCATGGCTTCCTTGGGCAGAGAAATAGAGGCACATCAGAATCTGTGTCAGTCACTGAGAAAGTAGTTCAAGAGGGATTCTGCTGGAGGTAGAGCCATGAGGATCTCTTTCACTTGCCCCTGAATAGCTCCCCGGGTGGCCTTGCAAAGAAATCCCAGAACATCACTTGCTCGGCAGCTCAGTGGCTACTCTATGAATAGAGGAAGAGAAAACATTCCCTATAGTTAACCCTCATGAGCATTTCAGGTAAGGAGAGGTTTCACTTGTTCCAAAAGCTGCCTCAGTTAAACCAAAGTACTTCTTAGTTCAATAAATGTGGATATTATTACACCAGTCAGCAATATGTTACAGTGGGAGACCTGTAAGAAGGACTGAGTTCAAGTCCTGCCTCAGACACCGATGAACTATTTAACCCTGGGCAAGTCACTTACCCTCTCTCAGCCTGAGTTTCATCATCAGTAAAATGCAGATAATAATGTTACAGAGATAGTGTGAGGGTCAAATAGATAACACACACAACGTGCTTCATAAAGCTTAACACACTTTACAAATGCTGACAATGATGTGGGCTCTATTCTCAACTATATTAAAAAAAAAATGTATACAAGTTCATTGGCTACAACGTGCACTGGCAAATGTCATGTAAATATCAGCTAGTACTATTAGAATCAGGAATTTTGTGGGATCCACATGAGTTAATGAATGTAAGGCACTTTGAAAACCTTGAAGAGCTATATAAACCTATTTATTGTTGGTGTTGTTAGCTTATGGTTACCAGGCCTCCAGTCTGGTGATGACTTAATTCCCTGAGCCTTCTAATGCCCTCCTGGTAAACTCAAGTAATACAGGAGTGTACTGGTAAATGCTTAGCCAGCAGGGCAGGAGAAAGAATGAATGACACACAGTTTTCAGTTATTAACATTTTTTTATGATTAGACAGTCTACAAAATAATAAATCAAGCCATTTGTAGCAGCTGCCATTTTTTGAGGTGTAGGTGCTCACGCTGAAAATATAAAAATCAAGCTGGTTGGAGCTGACTCCAGCACACTCCTACAGAGAATCTGGATGAGGAAGGGGGTCATAAGGGATTGAGTCTAGTGCTTGAATTTCGAAGACCAGGAAACTAAGACCTAGAGATGAGAAGTAACTTGCCCAAGGTCACACAGATGATATGGGATATTGTAAGAATTTGAACTCAAATCATTTAAAGGCAGCACAGTGTGTTCAAAAGGGAGCTGCCCAAGAATCAGGATACTTTGGCTTGAAGTCCCAGTTGTTCCACTAATGCACTCTGTGTGACCTCTGGCAAGTCGGGTCATCCATCCAGACCTCAGTTTCCCCACCTATCAAATAGAAGGGTTGGACAGGATTATTTCTAGCTTTAATGATCTGTTATCCTCTGAAGAGAGGTTTAAACACCAAGGCAGGATGCAGTTCCAGGGGAAGGACGTGGGCACAGTAAGATCTAGGTGATTCCTCTCACCCATCCACTCACATCGTTCAAGTGACAAGAGAGTGCCATGCCCCACAGAATAAGCCTGATGTGCTGTACTGCTTCAATAGACTCTTCCCTGTAATGAGCCAACATGGCAGCTCTAAGTCTTAACCAGTCCTACTCTTGCTTCTTTTTGATGCTTTGCTCCCACAGAACATTTTGATTCCTTCTTCCTCCTTGGTCTGGAGGGCTATACCCTAGCACCCTTCTCAAGAGGAGGCGGGCACTTGCCAATAGCAGACTAGGGTTCAGGTTCAGGTAGTAACGTTGGGGGTGGTATATAAGAACGGTAACAGGATCTTCAAATGATACCATCTGTTTAACTCTATAGTATATACTATAGATGCCCCTAGAATTTGGGTTCTTATTCTCTTGCAGTCCCTTGCATTCTTTAGCAATTTCTAAATAATGCAATCAGGACAAATACCTCACAGAGAAGAGGCTTTGATATTCCAGGTCTTTGCAAGTTTATTGTAAACTTGGGTCATCTGCTCCAAATTTCTCATGTGTTCACCTCTAGTGCAAATTTGATGGTGTGACTGCTTTGTGCTGTGGCTTATAAAAAGATAATGTCATCTCTGCCTAGGAGTTGGCCTGAGACCAGAGCTCTTTCCTTTAAAACTCACAGAAGGACTTTTTTAAGTCATCATCCTGTGTTCTCTGACCATGGTTAAAATAAATTTTTTGCAGGAGAGAGAACTTGGACCCTCTATTTCTCTCTGTAGTATGGTAAAGGAGGCATGATATAATAGAAAGGATACTGGATTAAAAACTAGAAAAGATCAGAGTTTTAATCTCTACTCAGATCTATACTAATTCTGTGACCTTCAACAAATATTTGACCTCTCTGAGCCTCATTTCCCCATTTGTGAAATGAAGATATTAATACTCTAAGGATATTTAAAGTTGTGCAAACCTTAATGCATTAATGAATTATTCATAGAGAATAGTTTTTCACATCAAATAGTATTTAAGATTAGCTCATTATCTTGGAAAACAAAAATTTTACCGATTGGAGATTCATGCAGATGTGAGCACCCACATAACCTCTTAGGAGTTGGCCCATTTGCATCTACATACTCTTTTCCTTTAATCTTACTGAGATCAAGCTTCATTGACTGAAAGTTCCTTTTTTTTTTTTTATTGTTGTTTGTTTGCTTTTGGACTGTGGGAGGGAGAGGAGTTGAAAAAAAGAAAGAAAAGAATGTGCCAACATAAGCTTTGTTCATACTTTCAAGTAATTCTCCTTTTCTTAGCCTCTCAACCCTGACTCCTTCCTTGCCAACTTTATTATGGGCACTCATGGGAGACGTCTGGCTCCCTTAGGTCAATGTCCAATGCTTGCTTCAAAAGAATGAACTAACTTTGGGACTTTAGACAAATTATCTCACCTCTCTGAGCTTTAATTTTCCCATATTTAAAAGAGGATATTGAACTAGATTCTTTCTAAAACTTATTAGCATTAACATGTACCATTCTGTGAGTCTGAAAAGTGAAGCATATTTTTTCCTAACATGACCACTAGATGTCCACTCAGCTCCATGAAGTCACATAGCTAGTTCATGTATATTGGTGGTCATCCATTAAAACAACAACTCTTCCCATTCACCCAAGCTCAATGTCCTATTTTTTTCTCAAGGGGGACAAGGTATAGGAGTGCATAGTGAAAAGACTGGTGCTCCAGACATGTTTTTCTTATAGGCTGGAATGGATCTCTCTTATCGGTGGATTCATTTAAACAATTTCGGTGAAGCACTTAAATTTTCCAACACGTCTCCTGGTGGTATATGGCTTCAAGTCATAATACCATGATCTCAAAAAATCATAATTACAGGAGGAGCAACAAAAGGGCACTTCAAGAATGGGAACAAATGATAACTTGCATTCAATTAGAAGACTTAAGAAAGACTTCACTAAGGAGATACATACCTGGAAAACGAAGTTCTCCAGTTGTGGAGCTACGCTAAAAGATTATGAATGAATAACAAGACTGACACATGGCAATATCAAAAAAGTTAATATTTTATAGATTGCTTTAAGATTTTCAATGCGCCTTACTTCAGTGTTATCAAACTCAGATAGAACCAGGGGCCACGAATCTGCACATTCAGATACTTAGCTTTATTGCATTTTTATTTCTTTGATTAAGTATTTCCCAATAACACTTTAATCTGTTTCAGCCACACTCAGGAATATTTCTGGATGCAGCAGGTTTGACCCCTCTGTTTTACATAATCATAATCACGATGATAAATAACCAGGTGCCAGAGCTGGGGACTACTAATTAACAATGGTAATTGCTAGCATGTATACAGCACTGTAAGGTTTGAAAAACTCTGAATGTACATTAGTTCATTGGATCCTCACAAGACTTTATGGTAAGGGATATTATTCCCATTTGGCATATAAGGAAACTGAGGCTGAGAGAGATTGGCTATCACCACATTATAGGGCCAGAGGCAATATTTGCACCTAGGTTTCCTCTGATTTCAAATCCAGGGCTCTTTATAGTGTCCATAGTAAACTGTCCAGGGAAACTGATGAAGACCTCCAGAGGTCTGAGAAGCAGAGGAGAGCCTTTTATGAAGGCTAAAGAGAGATCACACAAGATGAGAAAGTAAGCACAACTTGTACCTGAGGAAGGACCAAACCCCTTCTTCCCCTCAACCCCATCCCAGCCAAGATCCCTCTAAATATCTAAGCATCACTTCTTAATAGGAGTTCCTAATTGAATCACCCACTGGAGGAAATAGGGTTTCTTTTGATTCTTTCAAACTTGAAGGGTGATCCCCAAGTCAAATATAATGGCTCTTCATACCTTTCAACATTTTCAAGAATGATGTCACAAAACCGGACAAATGAGCAGAAGATCCCTTCACAAGCTTCTTTCCAAAAAGCCAGATCCTCAGCAGCAGCCTCCCTACCCCATATCCCCTTCCGTAGAGAATCATAGAGTTAAACCTGGAAGGGATCAGCTCAGAGCTCATCTGGTCCCATGGCCTCCCTTTATAGATTAAGGAAACTGAGGCCCAAGGAGTTTCAGTGATTGATTACCCAAGGTCACACAAGGGAGAAAGTATTAGAGCCAGGGTTCAGATCCAGTGCTTCTTTTACTCTGCTTTGATAGATTCATGACTTATCAAAGTTGATAAGGAGAAATTGTTGTAACTTGGCCTTCCACAGCAAGGCAGCTACCATTGGGAACTCAAAAAGAGTTAGTCCTAGTTTTAATCCACTCTGCTATCCACTTCTGTGTTATGGATGAGTTCATCACATTCACATTTATAGTTATGATAAGTAGCTGTGTATTTCCCTCCATGCTATTTTCCCCTTCTTTATCCCCCCACTCTCTTTACCTCCTAACCTTTCCCTCCTCACATGTGCCTTCCCCAATCTACCTTTCCTTTTATCAGACCCCTGTTACTTTTTACTTTCTTGTAGGGTAAGAGAGATTTCTATATTCAGCTGAGAGTGCATGTTATTTGCTCTTTGAGAGAACTTTGATGAGATTAAGACTGGAGTTTGCCAATCCCACCCCCCATCTTCCCCTCCATTATAACAACTCTTTAATGCCTCTTTTATGTGGGATAATTTACCCCATTCAATCACCCACCCCTCCTTCTTCAGTGAAATTTTCTCTTTCACATCTTTATTTTGGTTTTTTTGGGGGGTGGGGGATATCATCCCCTCAAAGTCACCTTATTCTACATCCTCTGAGTAGACATACTCCTTCTAATTGCTCTTATAGTAACAAAATTCTTAAGAGTTACAAATGTATGTTGCCATACAGAAATGTAAACAGTTTAACATTATTGAATTTCTTTTCTCTGTTTCTTTTTTACCTTTTTGTGTTTTCCTTGAGTCTTGTATTTGGAGGTCAAATTTTTTTTTCCAGTTCTGGTCTTTTACTTAGGAATGCTTTAAAGTCCTCTATTTTATTAAATATCTATTTTTCCCCTAAGAGATTATGTTCAATTTTGATAGACAGGTGATTCTTGGTTGTAATCCTACCTCCTTTGCCTTCTGGTGTATCATCTTTCCAAGCCCTCTGGTTCTATAATGTGCAAGCTACCAAATCCTATGAAATCCTGGCTGTAGCTCCACAATATTTGAATTATTTGTTTTGGACTGATTATAGCATTTTCTTGCTGCTCTGTGAGCTCTGGAATTTAGCGATATGTTTCTGGGAGTTTTCATTTGGGGATCCCTTTCAGATGGCGATAGGTTCTTTCTATTTTGTCTTCTGGTTCTAATATATTGGGGTAATTTTCTTTGATAATTTCTTGAAATATGTCCAGGCCTTTTTTTTAATCATGGCTTTCTGGTAGTCCAATAATTCTTATATTATCTCTCTCAGATCTATTTTCTAGGTCATTTGTTTTTACAATGAGAAATTTCATATTTTCTTCTTTTTTAAAACATTTTTAAAAATTTGTTTTCTTGTATCTTGATGCTTCATAGAATCATCAGCTTCTACTTGCTCAACTCCAATTTTAAAGAATTATTTTCTTCAGTGAGCTTTTGTACTTCCTTTTCCATTTGACCTTTGGAAGGTATTTTGGGGAGGTATTATTTTCCTTAGAAAATTTTTGTATATCTTTTTCCATGTTATTGACTCTTCATAATTCTCTTATATTATTCCTCCCCTTTCTTTTTCCCAATTTTTCTTCTACATCTTAAATTTGCTTTTTAAAATCCTTTTACATTCTTCCAGGAATTCTTTTTGGATCTGAGATCAAACTATATTTTTCTTTAAGGCATCAGATGTCCTTTTCTAAATTTATGCGTTAATTCTACTGTTACTATTGTAACTTCCTACAGTCAAGTTTTTTTTTGTTTCTATTTCTGTTTGTTTTTTGCTTACTTTTTTCTTCTTTTTCATGACAGTGTTTTCATATGAGAATTGGGATTTGGTTCTGCACTGTCCCAAATTTTTTGTGCTGGAACTCAGGGTTTTACAGGCTTTCATTGGACTTCAAGACTTAGCTACTTGCTTTCACTGAAGGGTATGCTTCCCTCCTGGCTAGTACTGGGGATGAGGCCTCCCTGTTGGCCTCCTCTGAGTGTGGGGTTTAGCTGTTGGTCTGATTCAGGTATGGAACTCCTGCTGGGTTGCTATCCAAATAAGGTCTCTGCTGGCAGGCCCTGGGGTAGGGTCTCTCTGTTGGTCAGCCTTGAAACTGAGTTTTGCCACTGGTCAGCAGTGGGATCAAAGCCTGGTGGCTTGTGCTGGGGTTGGGGGTCACTGGAGTGAGGCCTTCCTGTGCTGCACAGATTGCTCACTTGCCTAGGGGCTGCTAATTTGCAGGAGGGCAGGGCCTCACTGTAGGAACTCCCCAGATTCTGAGCCTTGCTGTAGGCCTCCTACTGTGAGGCTGACTGCTGCTCCTCTTGGACCTCACTCTCCCATCTGTGTGAGACAGACTTTTCCTGCTGGGTTGGTAAGCTGCTTCCTTGCTCCTAGATCGATTCTGAGGTGGTTTTCTAGCTGTTTGGAGGGGAATTTTGGAGTACTTTGGAAGATTCCTTCTTCACTCCACCATATCAGCATCAGAAATTTTTTTGTTAGAAAAGTAAACTTCATTTTCTACTGACTTGAGGACTGCTAACAATTGCCTTCTAGCTGTAGGTTTCTTACTACTCATTAACACCTCCCCAGGGTGGGCCAGGGCAGTTCAAATACATCAGTTCTTCTGTCTCTTGTTGACAACTTTGGCCAAAGATTTGTTGAGAATTTTAAAAAACTAATGTAAAAATCTACTGATTCCAGAAAAGTGTGGTATGTGTCTGTACGTGCACATATAGAAGTTGGGGAACACCATTCAACTATGTGAAAACTATAATTTTGGAGAAATGTTTGTTACTTCTAAGTATAAATAAAGTACCTAATGATAGACTTGCCTCAATGAACCTCTATAGAAATCAGCATATTAATAGTAAGCAAATAAACTAGTGTTTGGAAGTTTTTGGAAACAGTTTTTGGTGAGCTAAATACTACCCCTATAATCCTGTCTACAGTCAGTTTATTTAGCATTTTTTTTCCTTCTTAGTGTACAGAGATGAACTTTAACCTACTACAGAGACACCATCTGTGGATCCAATTAATAAGGCTTTTGTGGCCTAGAGTTAGCTGAGGGAGGCTGTTGATGATGCTTAGTTTCTCAATTAGCCAGTCTCTCCTGTACAGAAAGACCCACATTTTCATTTTCAGTCTATTTTTTTTAATAAGCGGAGGGGGAGGGTCTCCCCATATGAAGTCAGAAGAGGAAGGTGTGAGCCAATTCACCCACTACAAGTTGGGCTTTCAAAATGGGTTAAGTGGATGCTTCCTACAGGAGAACAGTTTGCTGACCTAAGAAGTCAATCCCTTCTCTGAGAGAAAATGCTTGGCTCAGCCTGACATAATGGAGAGGGCGGTGCCTCTGTCACATCAGGGAGCAAATGAGCAGAAAGCAGCAACCAGGTGATAAGGAAGGCAAACCCTAGGGGTCCTGCTTGCTATTTGCAAAGCTCAGAGGGAGGGAAACACCACCTAGTAGACACATCCCAAATCTTACCAGCCTGGAGGACTGTGCTCATCTCCCTCCCACCAGGGCTCCCCTCCTCTCTCTCCCTTTCCCCCTCTCACACACAGAGGAGTCTGAAAGCTGGAACAAAGGTAATTATAGTTTGGCTCCTAATTTTTCTGATCAACGAATGAACAAGTTCCAGGTTTTAAACAATACAATTAGCACGAGGTTGTAATCACAGAGGCAGATTTCCCTGCCACTTCTGCTTGGTAGGGGTCTGAAGCAAAGCAGTCATTGTAAGGTCACAAAGTGGAAAATGTGGAGAAAACAAATAGCCCCAGGAGGCAAAACGTGGCTGTTCTGGGTCTGGGTCCCCATTTCCCTTCTGCTTATTTTCCTCTTTGTTCTTTGAAATCATTCACATAACATTTCTGACGAATACCAGGACAAGATCCGCTTATGAGTAGCCACAAATGTTGCCAGATTGGTCTCTTTGAAGAAGGGATTCTTAACCTTTTGATGTGTCATGGACCCCATTAGCAGTCTGGTGAAGTCTAAGGACCCCTCTTCAGAATAATGTTTTTAAATGCATAAAATAAAATACATAGGATTATAAGGAAATCATTTATATTGAAATGAAGATTTTATATATGTATATATGTCTATACACATACACATATAATGTATATATAGGAATATACATATATCACACATATTATTCATATATATGATGTATACAGATATCATATATGACATATGCATATGTAATATATATGATGTATATACACACACATATATGTATGTATATTTTTCCCATCCAAGTTCACAGACCTTTATTCTGGAGGCATCTATATAGCCTGGAGTTCTTAGCCCTGTTTTATAGAGTCATAGATAATCTGAAGTGGAAGAGGCCGCAGACATACCTAATCCAACTCCTCGCCTACAGTGTGAGCACATCCCCCAGTCTCTGCAGAGACAGTCCCAATGATATGACTATTGCCTTCAGAGGCAGTCCATTGCATTTTCAGATAGCTCCAATCATTAGACAGCCCATCACATTGAGCCTAAATTCACCTCTTTCACTAGTTTGACCCTAATTTGGTCCTCAAGAGCCACACAGGAAGAGTCTGATCCCTCCTCCATATGACACAACCCTTCAAATATTTGAAAACAGTAATAATGTCATCATCCTATTCCTGGAAAACACCAAGTTTGGGTCCCCTAATACCTTCAGCAATCCTCCTGTGACATCTGGAATCCCCCTCACCCTCAGCTTGTCTCTTCTGAATGGGTACAGCTTTGCTAATGACCTTCCTAAAAATATGGCACCTGGACAGATGCCAGATACAGACTGACCAGCACAGAATATAATGAATGTGGCTGCTGTCTTGCCTGCACACCTTTCTCTGGCTATCAGATCATGCAGTCCAAGTTGTTTTAAAATTAACTGCTGCCTATTCGGGTCTTCCCAGTGGTTTTTGTTTCTTATTTATTTTGTTTTAGTTTGTTTTCTTCAAGTTAAGTGCAAGACTTTGCAATTAATCCTATAAAACTAATATCTTGTTTATTTTGGCCCCAGGCCCTTTTAAAGCTGCCTCACTGCTTTGTCAGTCAGCCAAAAGCAAGGAGAAGAACTGTGGACTCACAGAAAGGGAGGCAAAGGTTTGCAAAAGGCAGCTTAAACCGAGAGAGCAGAGAGCCTGTTGTTAAATTTTCAGGGATGACCTCTGAAATTCCCTCCAGGTCTAAATCTTTGCTCCTAAAATCATATTCTACTGATCTGTATTATGTGATGTATTGGTCATGAATAAATGAATTAAATGTATGAGAAAGTATTTATTAAGCCCTTAGTGTGACACAAGGAGAAAAGCAAGACCGTCCCTGCTCTCATGGATCTCACATTCTAATAGAAGACAAACATACAGGAGATATTAGTGGCAGATCAGATGGAAAGATTTTCCAGTGGTCCTTACAGTGCAATTATAAGGCACATAATTCATCTTTCTAAGTGTTGTTTTGGTTATTTGGTCATTTCAGGGGTGCTTGATTCTTTGTGACTACATTTGGGGTTTTCTTGGCAAAGATACTGGAATGATTTGCCATTTCCTTCTCCAGCTCATTTTAGAGATGAGGAAACTGAGGCAAACAGGGTTAAGTGGCATTTTCATTCATTAAACCTTATCAGTTCCTGATGCTGAACCATTTGATAGCATCAAGGACTTGGGGAGCAAAGATATTCTTTTCCTGTTATTCGGTAGCTGTGGCAATTGGGAAAGTCAGGGCTCCCAGATTTGCAGAGGCAGTGACTAGGTCTCATCTCCCAAAGGGGGCTTCCCTAGAAGATGGCTGTGGGAACAAGGCTGATGGTACAGTTAGATGTCGAACTGATCGAATGATTGGACATAAAGGATTATAATTAAATAATCAATGTCAAAGGCAGCTAGGTAACTTAATGAATACCTTGTTGGAATTAGAGTTGGGAAGACTTGAGTTCAAATCTTGCCTCAGAAATTTATTAGCTGTGTGACCCTGGACAAATCACTTAACCTCTATCTACTTTGGTTTCCCCAGCTATAAAACGGAAATAATAACAATAGCACCTACTTGTCAGAGTGAATAAAATTAGTGAAGGACTTTGCAAATCTTGAAGTGCTATTATGAGTATTAATATCCTATTCAACTTGAAGAAAGTCTCTAATTAATTGTTGTTGTTCATATGCATTGTATTGACACTCACTAAGCCCAAAGGCAGCCTAGAGATAGTGAATGGGGGACCAGGCTTTGAACTGGTTATAACCCAGGTTCAAGCCTTTCTCTCACACAAACTAGCTGTGACATAATAGGAAAGTCATTTACTTACTATGTGTCACACCAGGAGTCCTCTACCCTAACAAAGTCATATTTCCTTTATGCAAAAAAATACAAATTTATATATATAAAAAAATTGATACTTTTATATTTATATATAAAAATACAAATGTGTGTGCATAATACGGACTGCCTTACAAGTAATGGCACTGGTTTTCTTTAAAATAAGTCTCCTGTAACTTAGAAGAAGTTATTGCACTTAGAATTCTTAGAATTATCTTCTAAGCCAGTTACAAGCCAGACAAAATGGTCATCTCCTTACTTTCCAGCCACATGAGGGGCAACAAACATGGTGTAATAGAGAGCTGGACTCAGAGGCAGGACGTCCTGGATCCAATACAGTTGCAGATACTTACTAAACTCTCTGGCTATGGGCATGTCACTGGACCTTTCTGAGACTTCATTACCTCATCTATAAAATAGGGGCATTGAACTCTAAGGTCTCTACAGTAAACCTATAAGCCCCACAACATCTTCTGATTCCACTTTGGATTCCTCCCCTTATTCACCAGGCTTGACTGAAAGGATTAAAAAAAAAAAAAATCAAACCTGGCCCAGAAGGGGAGAGATTTGCCACTAATGAGAATAGTAAAAAAGATTTCTCAGCCCCACCCTCCACTTCCCATCCTTCTCAGACTAAGAAGGTCAATTCCAGGGGCAGGGAACCTGTGGCCTCAAGGCCAGTGTGGCCTCAAGTGCAGCCCTGTGACTGAATCCAAACCACTCAATGAAAGGATTTGTTCTGTGAAGTTTGGATTCAGGACCTAGAAGGCCACATGTGGCCTCCAAGCCCCAAGTTCCACCCCCCCATCTATTCTCTAAGGTTACAGGGAAAAAAGTCACTTTTAATGTGTCCATCCAGGATAAGTCCTTTGAAGAAGATGGACGGCACATTTGAATGGCTAAATTCTAGCATATTTGTTTAAAAATAAAACCACTTTCATACCCTTATAGGAATACCTCATATGCTTGTAAACTTGTCAGTTTTACACAGACTCAAGGCCTTAATTAACAACATCAGGCCCAGAAGGTGCAGGAGGACTGGAGGTGCCAGCTGTGAAACCCAAATGAGAAATCCCCACATACCAGCACTTGTGAAAACTGAATGTGCTATCTTTTACATCTGCCTGACAATAGCCTTAATGGAGGCAGAGGAACAGGCTTCTAAGGAACAAATTAGTAGATAGATGATCTCTAAGGTCACTTCCCTGCTCTAGGTCATGTGAAAATAAAGACTAGCAGGACCTCTAAATAAATCAGCTAGCCTGATTATAGAGAGAAAGAGGAGAGGAAAAAAGGAAAAGAACTTCACATGCAGAAGAGGAAATTCAAGTGAGTGGTGAATGCCTGATTCAACATCCTCTATAAATAATAATATTGTTTTGATCTTTCTATTATAAGAGCTCAATATATATTATATTCTTGGCTTTAAAAAAAGAAAGAAATAGATGTCATTTATGCCCCCAGGAGAGGTGTTCTTTCCCGAGCAACCTAGCTTTCTCTGGGCTCTTTTCCATGTTTCCCCTTGATAAATGCAGCACACAAAAGAAATAGCACATACATCAAACAAGATGCCTGAAAAGAATGTGTAGAAACAGTCACTATATTAACTATTAAACAATGGCATTTAGAGCCATGTTTTGCCTTATTTTTTCTCTGTCATTTTTTACCCTAACTACCCAACACTGAGTTTCCCACTAACTGGCCCAGAGAATAATTCAAAGGACCATATAAGCCTCTTAGTAGATCTCAAAGACATTTTCTAGAAGTTTTGTGTGGTGGGAAGAACATTGGACCTGCAGTCAGTAAACCTAGAATCAGGTTCCAATTACTGGTTGTGTGACCTTTAAAGTTCCAACCTCCAAGAATTGTAGTTTCTTGAGCTCTAGAAAAAATGACTATCCTATCTCACAGGATCACTGGGGAAATCAAATGAAATCATATATCAAAGTGCTTTGTGACAGCAAATCATTAAGTGTAAATTATTATTTCATGAGCAGGGTTGGTATGTGCCCCATAGCTCTAAGATCCATCCCAAGACAAAAGGACAAACACCTTGCTCAGATCTTAATGCCTAAATCAGCTGTTTGATAGCATAGTCATTATTAGAAATTATATAATTCTTTTTTGTGCATTCTTGGAATTAGAGGTATGCTCCAGGGACAGTCAATATATTTGGTTCATTGTCCCCACACAGATGAAATCTGAAAATATCAGCTTAAATTATCAAAATATTCTTTAAAGGCAACCATCAGTTCCCTTTATAAGCACCAAAGCTCACAAGGCTTCAAAACTTTATACAGTAAAGGATATAGAAAGGACTCTCTTCTAAACCTAGGGAAGTAGTTAAGAGAACCCCATCTCCTGTGGACTATTCTTTACCCCAGGGACTTAAAGTATTACCCTGAATGGGCTCCCAACAAGGGAAAAGACCAGTTTGCCATTCCACAGTGGTTCTCTGTGTTTCCTTGATTTTCCTCCAGCAACTCTGTTCCTACTTATGCTTAAACCCTCAGTTGCCTTTGCTTTTGTTCCATGCAAGGGTCATGGTTCCTTATCACTGATGGCATTTTCTTCAGTTCTATTTCTCTGCTGCTTTGTGGTTTAAATACCTTACCTAAGACAGGGCTAATTACTACCTTTCTTAGAAAAGAAAAGCTGGATCTTGGGGGAGGAGGGACAGATTACTTGATCCTCAGCAGACAGCATTGTAGCTCTTCACTATCTCCAAGGCATCAAGTCCCTTTCACTTGTTTAAAACTCCTGGTGTTAAAGAATTGAAAACAGGCTAGATGACCATTGATTGAAGAGTAGTTAAATTAGTTGTGGTACACAGATATAATGGACTATTACCCAGGTAGGAAGAAATAACAAAAGGAAAATAAATAGAGAAACATGGGTAAACTTCGATGAACTAATGCAGAGTAAAGTGAAGCAAACAGTATAGACAATGAGTACAACAATGTAAATGGAAACAAGAACAAACCAATCAAGATTGAATGTTGCAGAATTGCAAAGAACAAGAATAACTTAAAAAAATAGGAGAAGAAAAACCGACCCAATTCCGTTTCAGGGTGGAAACCCCTCAGCACTATCTTTTGAAGCTTTTTGTATAACCAGCACTAACTGGCACACAGCAGGTAGTTAATAAATCTTTACTGATTGATTAAGGTCTTGTTTAGCTCGAAATATCTAACTTTATGATTATTTGAAAATAGGAAGACCAGTGGAAAGTAGAAGCAAATTGAAATCAAATTCTGGAGGTGGCACCCAAAGGTAGGGTCTATGTGTCCGTATTAGTGGCAGATATCTTATATAGAGTTCTTGGTTTACCCTAGCTGATGGATCCAAAACAGAATTAGGTGCATAGTAGATGCTCAAAGTACTTATTGATTGATTGTTATTGAAGTACTGCACTCAAACAACATTAAGAACAAGACAGTCAGCAGATCCTGTCCTGAATCCAGATCTGGCTAAGTAAGAAATCCCTGTGGTCAGTTCTTGAAAGCCTTGGGTCAGGCTGCCAAATACATACATCAGTGCATTAACACTGCTTACAAGCAGATCGGTGGAGAAGGCTCCATCTAGCCAGCCCATCTACCACAGCAGTGATAAGCTGATGCCTTTGTGTGCTTTGAATGTGGGAAAGTTGTGGTCTAGGAAAATTGCTTCCCTGGTGCAGGGAAAAGTAGCATAAATGCAAAAGGTACTAGAATGATCAGAGTGGGGGTTGGTCACACATGGCATACTTGCCAAAAATATCACACAGGACAAACTATTACAATATTATACTTTCTGTCCACCAGAGGAGCCATGACTGCCACTTTAATAGAAGGCAAGGGACTTTAAAAGAAGACAGAGACTGCTTCTCTAAAGTGGATATAGAATGTCTTCCACTAGGCTCTTCTTTTTCTTTAACTTCTCATATCACTTAATAGTATGATCTAGACACACTAAGAAATTAAATGTGGAATATATATACACACACATGTGTATGTGTGTATATACACACATACATGCATGCATACATTTATTAAGCATCTACTAGGGTGGCTAGGTGGTGCAGTGGATAGAGTGTTAGGTCTGAAGTCAGGAAAACCCGAGTTCAAATCTAGCCTCAAACACTTACTAGCAGTGTGACCAAGTAAGTCACTTAACCCTATTTATGTCCAGTTCTTTATTGTAAAATGAAGTAGAGAAGGAAATCACTCCAGTATCTTTGCCAAGAAAACTCCAAATTGAAATGTTGTTAGGCCCTGTACTAAATGCTAGGAATACAAAAAGAGGTGAAATATGATCCCCGCCCTAAAGGAGGTTGTTGACTAACATATAAATGTGCATCAGTATTATACATGGCCAGCTAACTAGTCTGGGTTTCAGAAGCCTGGACTCTAGGAGAGTGCTCCTTCAACATATCCCTTTGGGAAAGTTATTAAATCTATTCTTTATATTAATCCTGTACACTTTCATGTATTTTACATGTGAAAGAATTTTCAGCTTTTGAAAGAAAGATTCTATCCAACTTCAAGAAATTATTATTCTGGTACATTTATTTCTGATCCCTATGTGACATTAGACAAGTCATTTCACCTCTCTGAGACTCAGTTTCCTCATTTGTAAAAATGGAGGAATTGGACTCAACGCCTTCTGAGACCCCCTCAATTCTAGGATCCTGTGCTCTTCATCCCTGACAAGCAGCCAGCTCTTCAGCTCTCAATCTCAAGGCAAATGCAGGGTTGCTTAACATCTTTCCCTCAGAAATTGAAAATCAGTTTCCCTTTCTATTTGACCTCTCTAGCTAGAGTTTTTGATACAATCAAGTATCCCTCCCTCCTGAATATTCTCCTCCTGTGGCTTCTAGGACGTGACTCTCTCGATGTTCTTCCTGCCTCGGAAAGCTGACAGTTCCTTCGCTGACTCATCATCTTTCTCTTGCCCACTTGGGACAGATCTTTCTCTTGGCTCTGTTCTGGGCTCTCTTCTTTTCTCTATCCTCTTTTTCATGATATTATCAGCAATTATGATTTCAATTATCAATATGCTTTATTGCTGCTTTTTAACAAAATGCTGCAGTCTTTTTCTAATATGTATCCCCTTCTCCCTACCCAACAAGATTCACCCTTATGACAAAAAATAGTTAAACAAAACCAAGTTACATAGTGGCCACATATATTAAAATATGGAACTTCTACTCCCTTTAGTTGACTCCAACTCCTATGGAGTGTGTTTCATCAGTTTTTATGGAAAGAGTTACTGACTAGTCTATTTAATCTGAATTTACTGCCTTCTAACAATGATCTCATTTGTGCTGTTTTAGTCATTGTGTATTTGATTCTACTTTCTTCATTTAGCATCAGTTCATATAAGTGGTTCTTCCATGGTTCTCTGAATTCTTCATATTCATCATTTCCTAAAGTAGAATAATATTCCATAACATGCATATGCCACAGTTTGTATAACCAGTCTCCAAGTAATGGGAAATTTATTTTTAAGGATTTTTGCTAGTGCAGAAAGTGTTGCTATGAATTTGAGTGCATCGGTCTTTTGTTGTTTTTTTCTTTCTTTGTTTTCTTTCACTCTTTTCTTTCTTTCTCTCCTTCCTTCCTTTCTCCCTTTCTTTTGCAATATGCCCCTGGATTCAATTATCTCTATGCAGGTACTTCCCTTGTCTATACCGCAAAACCAATGCTAGCTGCTTCCCCAGACTACTCCCCTTGAATATCCACAGGCATCTTGAACTAAAATCATTACATTTTCCTCAAAGTCCACCTTCCCACCAAACTTGGTGACAGCTGTCAAGAGCACCACCATCTCTCCGGTCACCGAGTTCACAGGCCCAGAGTTACTCGTGTTGTTGGCTTCTCCCTCAACCCCACATCTCACCAGTGACCTTGTGTTTCTCTCTCGACAGAATTTCTCCCATCCTGTCCCTTCTCTTTTCTCACACAGCCTTCATTCCCATTCAGAACCTCATCACTTCTCAGCTCACCAAAGTCATAATTTTCCTAATTCCTCTCCTTTCTTCCATTCTCCTCCTTTCGCTAATCTGGGCAACTAAATGACTCAATGGATGGAGAGATAGATCTAAACCGGGAAGACTTGAATTCGTATCCTGCCTCAGGCATTTACTTGCTTAGTGGAAAAGCCATTTAAGCTCACTTTCCTTATCTGTAAAATGGAGACAATAACAGCAACTACCTGCCAGGGTTGTTGTGAAGACAAAATAAGATTACATGTAAAGTGCTTTACAAACCTTAAAGTGCTAGAGAAACATATCTAGCTGGATGGATACCCATCTGCCTTTCCTTCATACAGCTGCCAAAATGATATCTCTAATGTATAAGTCTGACTCAACCATTCATTTATCCAAAAAATCTTGAATGACTCCCAATGTCTTCCAGGAAAAAATACAAAATACTTGGCCTGGCCTCTGAATGACTCTCACCTGCATTTCCAGTCTTATTTTATTTTTCTCCTCTTCATTCACTCTCCATACCTGTGTCCTACACACAGCACTGCTTCTCCCACTCCTGCCCCAGCCACGCTCTCCCCCATGCCTCGTATCCTTTCCTGACCTCCTTTTACCTCCTCTAATCCCTGGCTTACAACAAAACATAGCTGAGGGGCCATCTCCTACATTGTTCCTTTCCCAGTTACTCCCAAATTACTCCAAGAACTTTGATCGTTATTGAAATGACTTCATATCACTTTATACACATTTGGCATTTTCTTATTTGTGTGCATGTCATCTCCCACCCTGTTCCTCCAGTAGAAGGTAAGCTCTTTGTTGTTTTGCCTTTTTCCTTTTTTCTCATTCCATAGCCCAAGCACTGTGCACAGGGTCTTGGAGGTAGCCGAGGCCTAAGAAAGGTTCGGGGAATTGAGTTGAGCACAAATAAAAGCCCAAAAAGAATCCAATATAAATAGGAAAAAAGAAATTCCATTTTGTCAAACTTTTTCTGTGCATCCAAAAGGTAGTAATTATGGATGATTATTGATAAAACTGTAATTATATTAATAGTAATTTACATTTAAATAGTGTTTTTAGGTTTTTCTAAAGAACTTTCCTCACAGTGCTGAGACATAGGTAATCTAAGTGTTATCATATTCATTTTATGTATAAGGAAAGTGGGACTTAGAGAAGTTAACTAACCTATTCAACTAACCTACCTCTAACTAACCTACACAGCTTGTAAGTAGCAGGATAGGTAGCAGTGGAGAGAATACAGGACTTGGAATCAGGAAGACCTGAATTCAAATGTTGCCTCAGATATTTCCTAGCTGTGTGACCCTGGGCAAGTCAATAAAGGCATTAAACAAATGCTGGCTGCACTTAACCTCTCTCAGTCTCATGTTCCTTATCTTTAAAATGGAGATAAATATAGCACCTAAGTCCCATTGCTTTCATGAAGACCAAATGAGATAACATATATACAGTACTTTGCAAACCTATGTAAATGACAGCCATCATCATGATTATTAATGGAAGCCAGGTTCTTCTGATTCCAAGTTTGATATTTTTTCATAGTATTAACCCTGTGCCCCATTTCCTGTCCACTCCAAAGACAAAACACAGAATTGTCTGATTTGTCTTGAGATTTTAGATAAAGAACATGGGCCACTCATTCAGCTAAGAAGGATTTATATAAATCTCCTTGGTGAATATTGATCTTAATTGGCTAGAAGGAAAAGTCCTAACAAAGTTGGGAAGAAGGTATGTTTTAGACTCTTGAAAGGGATTTGTTTTTTGCTTGGAGTAACACAGGGGAAAGTCAACCATGTGAGAAGACCTTTGTACTTTATGATTAATAGTCTAAGGGCCAAGAGACACACTGCTAAGAGACAGAGCTGAACATTTATAATTCATAAAGGGAATATTAATGTCCTAGAGGGAATGGAAGTATCTTTTTCTTTGGGGATCATCTATCTAAGTATATCAGAAAGAATAAGGTACTACAAAGCTCTCAGTGCTCAAATACAGCCCATGCATATTCTTTATGTATAGAAGCTTAGGTAGGTCATTGGTTTTATACATTAATACATAGATCACTAGGTAGGTTGGTCCTACTTACCATCCGTTATCAGAGCCCTGCTTGTCAGAACCTTTCCCAACATAAATTTTAACACAGCCAACACACTGCATAGGATCCCACTTAAAATGGAAACACTGAACAGGAAATCATCCTGAAAAAGAAAATTGAAGATTTCAGCAAATTATTTGCTACTACATCATAAACCAAATTAGCCTAAAATGTCAGCTAAAACAAGAAATTCTGATCCAGAAAGAGCACAAATGGGTCAGTAAAACCACTTCTTAGTTATCCAATTCAGTTCAATCAATTCATTGACCAACAATTAAGTGATTACTATGAACTGAGTGGGGACATACTAAATGTAGATGAGATAAGGTCTCTATATTCATGGAGTTTACAGTCTATATAGAAAGGTGCTGCACGATAGCTATATCAAACTGATCATCTGTATATAAAACTTGCTAAAGTTCTTGTTGAATGAGAACAATGGAGGGGGTGGCCAATAGAAAATACAAACTTGTATTTATACTTTCCAGTGCATTTCAATACACATACATGCATGTGCATATATATCCTCCAAAAGAGACACTGTCTTGACATTTTTCCAAGCTAAGTCACTTAAGCTTTTTGAGCTTTGGTCAGCTAATTTTACAAATTAAAGATGGGTGGTGATCCATCCTTGAAATATTGGTGCAAGATTAAAATGAGTTGAGCACACACTGATTGATGGTTAGTGGGAGGTGTCAGGACAATAGGAGCAATTCAGCCACTTGCTAAACACTGTCCATGGATAAATAATTCACCAGAGAGTTGAGAATTTGTGTTCCTCACAGGTACACAATAGTCCCAGAGTCACAAAGTGCCTAGACAGCTCTCTATGCCAAGAGGTTAAATATAGATGGAAGTGCTACATCACCTAAATTTCCATTGAATTCACAATGCAGTTGAGCTTGAATATAGCCTTTAAGTTGCGTAAAAAAAAGGTTCTAAAAATAAAATGTGCTACTGACATTATCTCAACACTTACAGTAGACTTTTATCTTCTCATGAAAAGCTAATGAGTCACTCTTATGTAACACCAATAACCTTCCCCTGATATTGGGACCCAGCTAGGGTAAATCAGGTTCCAAGGTCCACATAAACATTGACATCAGGACTTACATGTACATTTATTATTGATTCTCTATTTTTTCCAAATCAACAAAAATTAAGAAAATAAGCAGGAGTTTGACAAATAGTCATTGACTGAAATAGGAAACTTTATTATATCAGTAACAAAAGAAAGAGATCCTGTAAACAATTTATCATCAGAAATCACTATTATAATTGAGGAAAGAGAAAGGAGATCATAAATGATAAGAGGAAGAAATAAAGGAAAGGAAAAAGAAAGAAATGATGGAGAGAAACATGGTCAGAAGAAAGGAACTTTAAAACTTTCACATTACTAAAATTTCAAATCTGCCAAATATCTGTTTCAACAAAGAAGAGAATGGCCTACTATTTGGGATTTTCCACAATGACGTGGATAAAAATGAAAACAAAATGAGACATCTACCGTTTTGTTCAGTCATTCCTCTAATTATAGTATAGTATTATAATGGAATAGCATTGTGCCACAAAAATATAACAATAGATAAAAAAAATTTAATAAGTATTCACTATGTGCAAGGCAAACACAAATAAAAAGGCAAAACAGACCCTACCCTCAAAGAGCCTACATTATAGGGAGATAACATGTAAAAGGGAGATGAAAAGTAGGGAGTGAGAAGGTTAGTGACAGATTAGAAGACAGCACTGCTGATCTTGGCATTTCTTCAAGTGGAGATTCAGGGCAGGAACTTGCTAATTGGAGGATGGGGCCACAGGAGTGGAAGTATCTCTAGCTTAAGAAGACAGTTGGGGTAAAAATGGTAAAGTTGAGAGAGAAGGAGTGCATCCAGATTAGAAATGAACAACAAATATGAGTAATTCAGAGACCTTTGATATGATTTATATAAACTAATACATAATGAAGAAAGCAGAACAAAATATAATATACACAATACCTACCATAACCTAAAGAAAAGCAATATTAAAATAAACATAATGACAAATCTTGGTTCCAGAGGAAAGACTGACAAAACATTTGCATCTTTTGAGAGAAAGGCAGTGGCAGATGGATGAAGAATGCTGCATGCACTTGGCAGACACAGTTACTGAGTCATTTTATTTAGCTTATCATTTCTCTTTTTTATGGGGAGGGGGATGGATGTATTGGAAAGTGATAGTGATGTAAAAAAATATATCACCAATACAACATTTTAGAAAAGACAGACAGTCCCTCAACCTGGAGAGCGGGAAAAGAGAGGACAGTGAGGACATGAACCTACTTCAGAACAATTAAAAATTAACCTAGAGCAAGGTCAAGATAGAATGAATACAAATTAAGCACTATGGCATTGGAACCTTTGAGAGCCTTGATCAGTCACTTTATTTCTTGGTTAAATGCCATTAAGACTCAAAGACAGAAATACGAACAGTGTTCTGACATGCTGCATCCCCAAGGACTTCCCACTATACACAACTCCTTATTTAGAAAATCAGAGTTTTTATATTCACAAGAAAATTATGTGGTGACTAAGCCTGTTTCCAACCCTTCATGGCATCCCATATTTTGTTGCCTTTTCTGACCAACAGCGGATTACTGTCTCAGAGAATAGTCCACAGTATCTCCAATAACTTTCTCTGTCATAAATGATAGCTCAGGGACCTGATGTCTTCTTTGCCTGTCCCAGTGAACATGCTAAATCAGTTTAGAGATATAAGAAGATGTAGACATATTAAATGCATTCTAGTCTGCTCTAAAACCCATCAGTTTTCTGTAATAGACCATAACTACTGATATATATTCTCAGTCACTGGCAAACCACGAGGTGGGAGGTCAACTTAGGGAATTCATTTCCTCTATGAGAAATGTATAAGACCAAATGCAAAAAGATTCAAGAAAAATTAAGATTAATGGATAATAAATCCTTTAAAGGGTATTTTAGGGACTTAAAGGATGTCTGTTATACACTTGTCACCCTTATAAGCTGACATCATAAAGGTTATGTGTGGTTTGTAATCACTTAGGCATGAAAATGATGGTCACTGAAAATTATCATGAGTTCAACAACAAGTCACTTCAGACTAACTTCATTTCCTTTGGTTTTTTTTTGAAGGGTTACTAGACCACATAGGTCAGAGGAATCACCCAGTCGTACCTGGATTCCAGCAAGGCTTTTGACACAGCCTTTCACAATATCCCTGTGGAAAAGCTGGAGAGAGGTGAGATGAAAGATAGGGCTGGTTGAATGATGAATTCACTACCTAGCATCTGATCTCTAGAAGCCTGCATTGAGGCTTCCTTCTTGTTTCTGTTCTTTTCTACATTTTTTTCATTGTCTTTAGGACATAGATTGTATGTTTAGCAAACTATTCAAATGTCATCGAATAGAAGGCCCATTATAGCTAGTACAGTGAATCAATATCCAAAAATAAACTAATAATTAAAAAGTTAGAATATTGGGTGAATTACCTAATAAGAACAAAAAGGCAGGATCGATTTAATAAGAAAAAAATTGACAAATATAGGAGAAACAGGAAGAAAACAAAAATTTATTAGGCACCTACTATGTGCCTACTAGAAAGTAGAGAGGGTTATTATCTCCATTTTACTATTGAAAAAACTAAGACTGACAGAGGGTGAGTAACTTTCCAGGGTTACACAGCTAGTAAGTATCTGGGGTCAGATTTGAACTTAGTTCTTTCTGACTGCAGGCCCAGCACTCTAGCCACCGCATCACCTAGTTACCTCAATATAAATGTAAAGATTTGAATTTAGGTTCAAAAATTAAATTACACAAACAAAAGATCAGAAAGCTGTGACCAGATATCAGTTCATACAAATGTAATTGTAGATCTTAGTGGACAAGTTTAAAATAAATCAACAGTATATTATAAAAATTATAATGTACTTTTTTCACAGTAACCTACAACACAGTAGGTTGTACAAATACTACCTACATTTTACATGCGGAAACTGAGATGAAGAACAAGTACATGGTTTATCCACAGTCATAAAACTGGCATGTTTCAGAGCTGAAATTCAACTCCAGGTTTCCTGAGTCAATGTCCAAATTGTTTTCCACCACATCAAACAAATGCTAAGTCTAAACCTAAGACAGAATCATGAACAACCTGAAGCATGTACATGATAACACGTACCATTAAGATGAAGACACTAGTAACCACGACAACATAGCCAATAGTATTCTTATTAGAAGTTATGGTTATTTACCTGGAAAAGAGGTAACATCACACATAATAACTATTTTTAAATACTTGCAGGGCTATGCTGAGGGAGAGAGATTAGTCTTATGGTGCTTGGCCCAAGAGGGAAGAACTAGAAACCAATGAATTACATTATCATAGCTACATTGTCTTAAAATATAGTGTCTTTTTTATTTCAGCTGAAGTATAATAGATTCTGCTCAAGAGTCTTATTTTAGCTCTGTGTTTAACTTGCTATTTCAAGTCTGTTTCTTGTAAACAGCATATTGTTGGATTCTGGTTTCTAATCCATTCTGGTGTCCTCTATCATTTTGTGGGTGAGTTCATCCCATTCATATTCACAGTTATGATTGCTAACTGTGAATTCCCCTCCATCTAATTCTCTATATTTATCCTTTGCTTTTTTTAATCCTGTCTCCTTCTTAAGAGTCTGTTTTGTTTTTAACCAATGCATCCCTTAGTCAATATTCTTTCTTACCCTCCTCCTCTTTCTCTTAGCCCCTTTTCCTCTTCCTTCCCTGTTTGGTAAGATGAGTTTCTGTACCTAACTGTGTATACATATCCTCACCTTTAACCAGTTCATATGCGAGTGAGATTCAAGTGTTGCCTGCTTTCCTCCATTCTCCCCTTTAGTGTTTAAATGCCTCCTTAAACATCTCATTTATACCATTTTCCCCTTTCTTCCCACTCGGAATTCAGCTTGGCTTGTTTTTAGGTCATTGTGCAAAAGGCTTTAAGTAAGCGGAGACAAACATGCTAACTTTTCATTCTACCATTTTAACATTAACCCCTATTAAATGTAGCATCCAGACATGAGCATGGTTCTGACCATTGCAGATTACACTGGCTTTTGTAGTAACTCTATCACTCCATTCATTCATTTTGAACTCCCAGCCCACTATAATTAAACCCAAATCTTTTTTTTTTCAAGTAAACCACTGACTTCACCCTACATCATATATTTCTGAAGGTGATTTTTCTAACTCAAATTTGGGATTTCACATATCCCTTTAAAAAATTAATGTTATTAGATTTATCCCAATATTCTAAGTTTATTGAGATCATTTTGCATCTAACATGTTAGCAATTATTGCCATCTTTGTGTTACCGACAAATTTAACATCATGGGGAAGTCAAATTTTGGTTGACCATAAGGGAAGGGTTCCTCAGAATTAGAGCCATTCTAATAAGAGAAAAGATAATGAGCTCCCTATCACTGGAAGTATTCTATCAAAAATTGGAAGGAAAAAAACACTTATTGAAGATGGTACAGAGGGAATTCAAGCATCAGGTACACATTGGACCGATATGATGCCCTCCAAATCTAAGAGTCTATGATCCTATCATCACTGTCAAAGAAAGAATTCTAGGCCTCTATCATCACTTATAAAGCATTGTGTTATGTGCTGTGAGAGATCTAACTGTAACTGAAATGATAAACTACATTAAATGCCATCACATACATAGCTTACAATCCAGCGGGAATTAATATTTTGATCCATTAGTTATATAAAAGACATAAAAGAAACCTTGTCAAGTCATAAGGAATATTTTCCACAAACCAGGGGACAAAGAACTTTTTGGCCTAGATAATACTCAAATCCCTCTCCTTGTGTTCTTTCTGTCAGGAGCTCTTTCTCCCATCAAATGCTGGAGCAATGGCTGGCCTTTCACCTGAACTCACAGCAGAAGGGCACTGATCAACTCTCATGGTGCCAAAATATGACCCATCCAGAATCTTCTCGGACATGTATACTTCTAAAATAGCTGAGGGCCTTGACCCTAAGCAAAGTTGTGGCAGTATTAAAATTCAGCTTTCCTAGATAGTCACTTTTATGACTTTCCATATCAGAAAATAAATGTGACAACTTGCTGCTAGGCTCAAGTAACACACAGCTGGCCCTATTCACACAGAGATACCAAAATCTATTAATAGCATGTGCATAATGTCAAAGAGATATCTCAAGTCAACCAGTGCAACAAGTTAATAAAGGAAGAATCTACTTCAAAAACAGCCAAGTATACAAAGTACATTTATTAAATTGCATTCCACACATAATTATTTGCCATCGACTACGTGTAAAACACTATACTGGGAAATGTAGATCCCAAGATGACACACGTAACTCATACCTTCAAAGTATATACCATCTAGTGTAAGAGAAAAACAGGAAAAACAATAGAACACATTAGTACCTTAAAACCACAAGAGAAGGATTTCTCTTGTACAAGAGTTAGAGTTGGTGAGAGAATGAAGAAAGAGAAAAAGCAACTCATCTTCTGGGAAATCTAATCATTTATCTTCTCTTAACTCTAATCAATCTGTCACACTGAGAGCAGGTAACCTTATTAATTAATTTACTGCTCCAATTACATCATAATTCTTCTCCCAGCCAACCCTTCAGTGACTCCCTGACTGAATAGCAGGATGGCATTGTAAACAGAAATGGGGAAGTTAAGATAATAAGTACATTTAGGAGAGCAAGATGGGGTGGAAGAGAGAGATGAGTTTGTCTTTGGATACTCTGAAGCTGAGGGATGGGTAGAAATGTCCAAAAGTCAGTTCATAGTACAAGATGAAAGCCCTGGAAATAGGCATAAGGGATACAGATCAGAATGTAGGATCCATTTGTATATACCTCATATTTAAATAATACATCATACTCACAGGGCTAAGAGTTGGAAGGGATCTCAAAGATCACCTAGTTCAACTCATATCTGAACAATAATGCCTTTATAACATACCAAATCCAAGTGATCATCCACCCATCACTTGAAGATCTCCAAGAAGGAAGAATCCTCAGATAGGACATTCCTTTTTGTGATAGCTCTAACTATAAGTTTTTTTCCTTCTATGCAGTCTAGGTTCTCTGCAACTTCCACATATTGCTATGAATATTTTCTTCAGGTACCAAGAACAAGACTAATCTCACTTTCATGTGTCATTCCTTGAAATTTATGTAGACAATTATCATGTTCCTCTCTAAAGTTTCTCTTTTTTAAGCCAGATCCAGTTCCTTCAAACAATCTCCATACACCACAAGTTAAAGACCTTTCATCATTCCTGTTACTTCTTGATGCTCTCTAGGGCAATTGATGTTATTCCTAAAACATGGTAACTGGAACTGAACAACACAGGGCAGCCTTCATTTGCTCTCTTGGTGGCCATGTGATATCATTGGTTCATATTAAGCTCAAACTCCTCCAGATCTTTAAAAATGAACTTTTGATTATCTATACTATACTGCTTCTTGTATTGTGAAGGTGATTTATTGAACTCAAATTTAGGATTTAATATTTATCCCTCTTAAAAAAACATCATATCCAGGATAGAATGACCCCTTGTTGGTTTCTCCAACTTTTGAAGGATGAAATTATCATTACATAAAATACAAAAGTATTAGCTCCTCCTTTTTGTCAGGCAGAGAGACAGAGAAAGACAGAGAGATAAAACAGAGAAAGAGACAGAGAGACAGAGACAGACAGAGAACTTCTCTATTCTGCTCCTGTTGATCCTTGTCAAAATGTTCTCTTGTCTTTCCCCTCTCCCCTCCATGCCACTTTCCCTTGTCCTGGTGCCTGAATTTCTTCATAGGAGCAAGTTTTTAAAGAGCAATGCTCCTTAGCTTTCCAGAGCCATATTATTTTCAATATCAACACTAAAGCTTATACATAGCTATGAGGTCAAATTTGTCTTTTGTGTTAGCTAGTTGATCTACGCTTTGGTCATTTGTGTATGAACATCTCTAGTTAGAGGTTTTATTTTTGTTGTCTTTTTTGGATTTTCCCCCCAAGAATTTCCAAAGTTTCTATTGCCCTTCCTACATTGTAAGTACTCTATGCTAACTAGCTTGGAGAGGTAGACAGATGAAGACAATATTCTTCCTTTTCCTTTGTTGCTATTTTAAAAGCTCTTTGCTTGCATTCTTTAAGATGAAGTAAATACATTCTTATCAGTTCAAGTTAAGTTGGTGCTATCCCTGGCCAGAAACCCATCATTTCTATATTTTAAGGCATACTCAAGAAATCCAAATCCTATTCTCAGCTAGAATTTTCACAAGCTTTTAACTTCGTAAATGACTCTCTTTTTTCTGAGACCATTACCTTCAGTAAGCAGCAGTTATTAAAATGACACCTGTGATGCTGAGATCTACCACTCCTTATCCAAGATTACATAATCTTTAGTAATGTTCTTAAATTTATTCTTAAAATACACCTTAGACCATGATTTCCTTTAGAGTAAGGCCTGTCTTTTGACATCCTTTATGCCCCTGTCGCATAGTGCACAATGCCTGCCATGTAATAGCTGTTCAATTAATGCTTGTTGACTTGACTTCTTGAAGTATTATCTATGTCCTTGTGAATCACTAGAAATAGGCAATAGTGGGTTTTGACAAGTATTGACAATTTTCCCATCACATCCTGGATCTGTGCCAAGGGAATTCAGCTTATTACTAAGTGATCTTCAGTAGGGAGTCACCCATGACAGCTGTACATCTCTTCTTCCTTTGACCCTAACTAGCTGAACTAGCTAATGGAGATGTACGTCATTGTTCTTTGGAGGACAAGGAAGAGCTTCCTCAATGTATCCAGCTCCTTCACTGTGTAGACTAACCTTATTACAGTTTCTTAGCCATAAGTGTTCAGTAGGTCTCTTTCTCTTCTGCATCAAATTTTTTATGTCTCCAACTTCCAGACACAATTCAGTGTTCCCTCCTGGCATCTTCATATTTTTTTCTTTTTATTTTCAGGGAAGAGGTATTCTATTTTTAAATAGTTCATCACTTTATTTGATAATATGGAAAGTAGAGAGGCATTCCTTAAGATCCTTTACCTTCTCTACTAGGGGACCGGCATGAACTTGGTAAAGAGACAATAATTACTTGGCTGTGACAGAAAGACAAAGCTAGCTCATAATATAAGGGTCTCCACAATATTTTCCTCTCTACTTTCCAAGAATGTTGATTTTGCGTCAAAGGATTAATACCTATTCCAATCAGTATTATTCAGTTTAGTGTGATTCTATAGGGATAGTGATTATTTTTGTTATACTTGTCTATTGTTATGCATTTAGTTAGTCTAGTCAACTGTTACTACATATTTTACATTTCTTATAGTTAGGGATAATTAGATAAGGTCAGACAAAATCTTTCTGAAATTGGGCCCCAGAACTTTAAACTACAGGTTGTAAGTTCATTTGCTTAATCACAGGAAGCCAACTAGAGGACCTCCACCCTTTTTCCCCTAAAGAATAAGTGACCAAGCCTAGGCATGGCTAAGATATCCTAACAATATAGAAAGTCCTGCTTAATTTTTCTTATTTTAACATTTTTATGTAAAGTTTTGAGTTCCAAATTCTATCCCTCCTTTTTTCCCTCCCTGGCTCTCCTTCCTTCTCCCTGAAATGGTAAGCAGTCAGATACAGGTTATATATGTGCAACTATGTAAAACATTTCCATACTAATCATTTTGTACAAGATGATGCAAAAGAAAAAATGAAAATGAAAAATAACATGCTTCAATCTGTATTCAAATAATGTCAATTCCAAGCAGATACCATTTTTAGTCCTTTGGGATTGTTTTGGATCATTGTATTTCTGAGAATGGCTAAGTCATTCGCAGTTCTTCATCAAACAATATTGCTATTACTATGAACAATGTTCTCCTGGTTCTGTTCACTTCACTATGCACCAGTTCATATAAGTCTTTACAGGTTTTTCAGAAATTATCCTGCTTGTTATGTCCTATAACATGGTAATATTCCATTATAATCACATACCATGGCTTGTTTAGCTATTCACCAATTGATGAACATCCTTTCAATTTCCCATTTTCAGCCACCACCAAAAAAGAGCTGCTGTAAATATTTTTGTACAAATAGGTCCTTTCCCCTTTTTTGGATGTCTTTGAGACATAGACCTAGCAGTGGGATTGCTGGATCAAAGAGTCTGCAGAGTTTTATAGCCATTCGGATATAGGTCCAAATTGCTCCCCAGAATAGTTGGATCAGTTCATAACCTCAACCAATGGTGCATTAGTGTCCCAGTTTTCTCACATTCTCCAACATCCAACATTTTCCTTTTTTGTTGTATTAGCCAATTTAATAGATGTGAGGTGGTACTTCAGAGGTTTTTTTTATTTGCATTTCTCTGATAGATAGTGATTGACCATTTTTTTCATATTACCATAGATAGCATCATATTTGTGTCTTAAAAAGAATTTGGTACAACTCCATCTATTTTTCTAAGTGGTTTATGTAGTATTGAAATGAATTATTCTTTAAATGTTTGATAGAATTAACTTGAAAATCCACTAGGTCCTGGGAATTTTAGGAAGTTCATTGATAGATTGTTTAAATTCTTTTTCTAAAATTGTGTTATTTAAGTATTTTATTTCTTCCTTCATTAATCTGGGTAATTTATATTTTTGTAGATATTCATCCATTTCATTTAGGTTGTCAAATTTGTTGGCATATGATTGGGCAAAATAACTCCTGACAATTGTCTTGATTTTCTCTTCATTGATGGTGAATTCACCCTTATCATTTTTGATACAAGTATTTTGGTTCCTTCTTTCCTTTTTTTAATTAAATTAAAATCAAATTTACCTATTTTATTATTTTTTCATAAAACCAGCTTCTAGCTTATTTATTAGTTCAATGGTTGTCTTACTTCTAATTTTATTAATTTCCCTTTGAGTTCCAGAAACCAGCTTCTAGCTTTACTTACTAGTTCAGTGGATTTCTTACTTCTAATTTTATTAATTTCTCTTTGAGTTTCAGGATTTCCAATTTGGTATTTAATTGGGGATTTTTTATTTGTTCTTTTTCTAGTTTTTTTAAATTCATTGATCTGCTTTTTCTCTGTTACTGATGTATGCAATTAGAGATATAAATTTTCCCCTAAGTAACACTTTGGTTGCATCCCATGAATTTTGGTATGTTGTCTCATTGTTGTCATTTTCTTTAATGAAATTATTGCTTGTTTCTATGATTTGTTCTTTGACCCTCTTGATTTTTATCATGAGATCATTTAATTTCCAATTAATTTTTAATCTCCCTTTCCTTTGTCCATTACTGAATGTAATTTTTATTGCATTATGATCTGAAAAGGATGCATTTACTTTTTCTGCTTTTCTAGATTTGGTTGTGAGGTTGTTATGTTCTAATGCGTGGTCACTTTTTGTGTAGGTGCCATGTACTGCTGAGAAAAAAGTACATTCCTTTCTATTCCCATCTCATTTTATCCAAAGATCTATTATGCCTAAATTTTCCAGAATTTTATTCACTTTCTTAATTTCTTTCTCATTTATATTTTGGGTTACATTTATCTAGTTCTGAGAAGGGAAAGTTGAGGTCCCCCATTAGTATAGTTTTATTAACTATTTCTTTCTACAACTCATTCAACTTCTTCAAAAATTTAGATGCTATACACATTTGGTATTTATATGTATTGATATGACTTCTTTGTCTATGGCACCTTTCATCAAGATACAGTTTCCATCCTTATCTCTTTCAATTACATCTATTTTTGCTTTTGTTTTGTCTGAGATCGTGAATGCTACCCCTGCTTTCTTTGCTTCAACTAAAGCATAATAATTTCTGTTCCATCCCCTTATCTTTACCCAATGTGTATCTCGCTGCTTCAAATGTATAGGATTCTGGTTTTTAATCCATTTGGCTATCCAGAAAAAACTCACACTGTTTTATGAGTGAGTTCATTCTATTCACATTTATGGTTATGA
>CM053771.1:250462390-250481416 GCA_028658325.1 Potorous gilbertii | reverse complement strand
TTTTTTTTTTTTATCATTTTTTTGGCCTTATTTTTTGTGATTGGTGTTTTCATATGAGAGTTAGGCTTTGGTCCTGCCCTGTCCCAAGCTTTTTGTGCTGGGGCTCAATGTCTTATTGCTGTCTTTCACTCGGCTTCAGGACTTAGCTGTTTGCTTTCACTGGCTTGCAATGGGGGGTGGGACCGCCCTGTTGGCCTTCCCTAGGTGTGGGGTTTAACTGCTAGCCTGCACCGGGTTGGGAACTTACTGCTGGGTTGCTATAATAACAGTCTTTCTGGTGGCTAACCCTGGAGGAGGGATTTTGTTGCTAATCTGCCCCAGGGATTGGGCTTTGCTGCTGGGTTGCTATGGGAACAAGGTATCTCTATCTGCTGGTAGGCCCCAGGAGGAGTGGTCTCTCTGTTGGCCAAACCTGGGATGGGGCTTCACCACTGGTCAGCAATGGTGTCAAGGCCTGGATAGTGATTTGTGCTGGGGATTGGGATGCTGGGGTGGGGCCTTGTTTTACTGCACAGACTGCTCACTAGGGCTGGGGGTTACTGGTTTGCAGGAGGGCAGGGCCTCATTAATGAATTGCCCCAGGCTGGGACCCTTGCTACCAGTCCCTGCTTTGAGGCTGGTGAAGTTGCTGCTTCTGCTCTTAGATCTCATTCCCCTCCCACCTAGTGAGACACACCTTTCCTCCTGTGCTGACAAGCTGCTTCCCTATCCTCAAACAATTCTGAGATGTTTTTTGCAGGGTTTCAGAAGGTCCCTTCCTCATTCCTCCATCTTGACCCCCCAGCTTCCTTTTGTCCCTGGATCTTTCATCCCTTTCTATTGCCCAACATTGAGAAATGACCATGAACACTTGGCCAATGGATGAGCCTTGTCTTCCCTATCAGACCTGTCTACCAACTCTCATCATCCCTAGATTGGACTGTAGGTTCTCCTGGAGGGTCAAGATATAGGTCTGTCAACCAGTGAGATTCTGTACTTTACTCTCTATCCTCTTTCCAGACACAATCAAATCAAGGCCCTAGGGAAAGAGGGCATCTCACATCATGACGAATATCAGAGGTCTTTAATTAAAGGGGGCCAGGCCCCTTTATTTAATTACTATTGGCTTATAGTTCTGCATCAGTTGCTTTTATTTCAGATTGGACATTTTGGGATCCAGTTTTTGTATCTGTGATATCATTTAATTCTCAAAATCATGTGAGCCATCATTACATCTATTTGACAGATGACATAAAAAGACAGAATTTGAATGACTTTAAGGCCTTTTTTCCAGGATCAAATTATCCCATAATAATTTATTCTATTGACCCAGTGTTCTTCACTCATCCTAACTAGAATGTAAACTTCTTCAAGAAAAAGAGAGACAGTTATTCCAATTATGTATCTACTATAGTGCAGGTGATACATGTCCAATGAATAACTAAAGACAAATTCCACTATTAAAATGTGCTACTTGCCTCAAAAGATGAGGTAATGTTTTCTACAGTGAAAGTTGAGAAATTAAACCCTTTCCCAAGGAGCAATGCTCAACATTATCAGAAGTAAGAGATTATACAGATAAAGAGATTATACTCATAAGACAAAGGGTCACTATAAAAACAAGAAAATTGGCCCAGTGTGCTCTTGTGGCCCCCAAATTAAGAAAAATTAACAAAATTGACAACAATACATGAGATATTGTCTTACCCTTAATTTTTTAAAATGAGCCATGATTCATTCAGCCCAGGACACTACGCACCATTTTGGAAGCAATAGCTCAAATAGACTATAATGGAACCAGAAGTGGATCAGAGAATGGCTACCAGAGTGTTGGACATAGTGTGGAGAATGTGGAGGAAAACAGCCTCCAAAGAACTGATACTCCTTCCTGGAAAGGTGAAGTCCACATGATCAAGAATTACAACATCTTGAATGTAAACATAGTTTTATTAAATTCTGGTATAGAAGGATGAGAAAGTATCCTTTCAAATCTGACCAAGGTAAATTTACAAGAACAAAAAAAAGTATATATTCATACAGGGAATAAGCTTCAGGAATTCATTTTCTCCAAAAAGAAGGATTAGCAAGTATAGATTGATAATGTTCTTTGACAAATTGATTTCTCATCATCATTGGCCCCCCCATCCTCACAAATGATACTCTGATTCAGAAGAGGTTTAAAAATGACAAAGTAATCAAATGTCCACTAAGAGAAATCATGGTACATCAAGCCCATAAAACCACCACACTTCCCATGGCAATCCCTTGGAGCTTTTAAGAGCAATAGAGAAAGCACCTGCAGTGGATGGACCTTGGATCTGAGAGAAAGGCAGTTCCTGAGTGACTATATTCAAAAATAAAGCAAGTCAAAGTACTTAAAAAATAATTTATTTGAAACAAGCTCATCAGCCTTACACAGTTGTGATGTAAACAAATTATGTCCTCCCATCTTCCTTTTCTATACTCCCTATTCTCCTTCCTCCTCATGCCCTAACCCCCCTCCCCAAATGCTCAGTGCTCCCATGCTGCTCAGGGCCTTCCATAATCCATCCTCTCCTCCCCATGTGCCAAATCCCTCTCTACCTTATTCTCAATCAAAATTTTAGCAAAACAAAATGGAAGAAGGAAATAGGAGCTACTAACACCTAAAGCTACTGAAATACTGCTATTAAAACACCTAAACTACTAGTGGTGGCTCATTTATACAGATATAATCTCAGCTTTTAACGTTATTATTGACATTTTTTGTCTTTAAATAATTTTCATTTCTAAATATATTCTTCACCCCTCCTCTACTCATCAAGCCCTCTTTTCAATTAAAGAATAAAAAAGGAAAAAAATTAAGCAAAATTAAATAATATATCAACAAAATTTGATGGCATATGCAACGTTTCACACCCTGCAAAGAAGGGACGGAGGAATGTTTTTTAATCTCTTCTCTAGAGCCAACCTTGGTCATTATCTTATAATTTCAATTTTAAAAAGAAATGACTAGGTAGAAGTGGAATTTGAGACATCTGAGAGATACATCTAAGGCTAACACATCTCGAATCATAGTACATAGTAAAATGTTTATCCATCCATGAGAAGGATGGGACTCTTGGCAAGTTACTCCAGAGGCTCCCCAAATCTTTTAAATAAATAAGCTCTACCTATTATTCTAGCATCATGAAGTTTGCCTAGTTTCATTTATAGAGGGGCACTCATTAGTCAAACACCTAGCAGCTGAGTGCTCAAGCTATGCCATAGGTACTAAAAGGACCCTAGAATGAGGCTCTCATTCAGCTTTCTTCCTCTCCTGCTGTTTGTCCTCAGTGGTGCTTATGCTGAAAGAAGAAACTCTCATGTTTCACTCGCTGTGTGATATTTACTCTGCTACTACTGAAAGAACCCACAGAGCAAAGGCTTCACAGATACCATCAGTCTTTCTAAGCACTGTGGAGAGAACTTAGACTTAGATTGAAATGGAATAAAGTGAAGGGGAAGAAAGGAAGAAGGGAGGAAAGGAGGGATGGAGAAAGAGAGGAAGGGAGGGAGGGAAAAGGGATGAGAGAGAAAGGGAGGAAGGGAGGGAAAAAGGGAAGAAGGGGAGGAGCGATGGAGATGAATCTAGCAGAGCAAAACTGGCTAAAGACCATATAGCATTCTAAGTAACAAAAGTAATTGTCATTCTCACTAACATTTACATTTCATCTTAGTAGACTATTTAAAGACACAGTCGGCTTTCAGGTAAAACTGTAGAAGTTGCCTTCTCTTACTTGGAAAGTCTTTCCCCTTTGAATTTGGGAGGGGGATTAGCTATACGGGCAATGGCACAAGCATGTCTGAACACATTGCCACAGAACAAGACTCCAATGTGATTAGAAAATTAGAATCAACAAATGGAGAAATTAAGTAAAGGGATGCAGAAGTGTTACAATCCTGTTGATGGTATTTGAGTCATAGAACCATTGTGTTAGAAAGGAAGGGGAAGGAAATAAGTATTTATTAAACACATGCTATTTGCCAGGCACAGTCCTAAGTGCGTTACAGTTATTGTCTCAACTGATTTTCACAACAATCTTGGGGAGTAGGTGCTATTATTCTCCCTATTGTCCAGTTGAGGAAACTGAGGCAGACAGAACTTAAATAGCATGCCCAAGCTCACCCAGCTAGCGTCTGAGCCCAGAGGCCCAATACTCTTGCCTACTGTACACCTAGCTGCCACCAGTTGACTAGAAGCCAAGCGACCCAGCTCCTTGGGACCTCCAAGCAAACCTAAATCATTCCAATTTTTCAAGATTCCCAGAGCAGGAGATTTTTGCCATCTTCCTTGGGGTAAATCAAGCATTAAATGAGATAATTCAAACTTTAAGGTGCTAAATAAATATCGATTTAGTCAATCTAAACACAGACATAGTCTGATACAAACTCAAAACTTTGGGAGAACAGACTTTAGAGATGAAAAAACAGGTAGGATTTCATGGCCTGCAATGCCGCTGAGGATGTCAATTCAAGATGGATAGGATACTCTCAAGAATGACACAAACAGCAGAGACTGAGATGAAGAAGAAAAGGCGACCTGTCTAAGTAGACAGGTGTGTCCCTCATCCAAGGGACATCAACAGCCATCTCAGATTTAAAAAGACACATACAGAAGATGGAGGCATGGCTAGGTAACAGTGACTGAATACAAAAAGTGCCGTGATACTGCAAGAATGATAGGACAGCTAAAGCCCAGGGCCACCTGAGGCTTGTCATGAATACTGAATCCAACAAAAAGGAGCTTTGAAGGCTACATTGGGAGCAAGATTTTTTTTAAAAAAAGGACTAAAATTCCATTTATGGTGACTGAGACAGTAGGAAACAACGGAGAGCTGGTGTAACTAACTACTCAACTCCTGATTTGTTTCTGCTTTTTTGTGTTTTTTTTCTTAGATGGAGAAGTGATAGATAAAAACAGTCAATAGGGTATTAAAATAGCTATGGGGAAGTAAATAACTGGGTATGGTACTAAATTTGGGGTCTGAGGATCTTTATCTGAATCCTCCCTCTACTATGCATGCATCCTTATGCAAGTCACGTCTCTGCCTCAGTTTCCTCATCTGTAAATTGATGAGGGATTAACTATATGATCTCTGAGGTCACTTTCATCTCTAAATCTATGATCCAAAGATGATGTTGTAGAATTGGATTTGGATGTCTGTATCACAGTTTAAAATATTTAAATGACAAACTTTTGGTCAGAGAATTCATCTTATAAGGGTTAGTAAATAAAGAGGAGGAGAAAATTGCTTTCAAACAGCCACCAAGCTATATCCCATAGAGAATTGCTACAGTGTAAGAAGAATGACCATGGAAATGTTCAGAAATTCATGAGAAAAAAACCTAAATTATGGAAGGAGTCAGTACGGCTGCCAATGTCTATGCACAAATGCGCTTAGCACAAATTACAAAGTGAACTAGAGAGGCAAAGATACCTCACAGATATCACTGAAACTCGGCCAGACAAGAGCCACAACTGAAATATGTCTCTAGGAGGGTAGATATTTTTCAAAAGAAAAAAATAGATAAAGGGCAAGGGGGAGAATAGCTATGTATATTAAGAAGATACACTCAGATAAGGAAATCTGTACACTATAGTGGGGAAGCAAGGCAAAGAGACTTTGGTGAATAAGGTGCCAAAACTAAAGGATACTGTTATCAAAGTATACCTGGTGAGTCTATTACATGGCCTGTTATGTCTAGAAACCCCATCCCCACTCTCTCTCTCTCTCTCTCTCTCTCACACACACACACACACACACACACACACCATGCTAAACATAGACCCTAGCCACCATTTTGCTATCTATTTCATCACAGATATATAGCCTGGTCATTTCTAGATCTGGAACCATAATCAAATCAATTACCATTGCCACTGAAAAGAGTATGTCACTTAACTCTCCTGTGCCTCCATTCATTTTATCTATGAATTTCCACCCCTTCCTGGTCACCATTCCCTTCTGCAAATTTTTTTCCCTTATTAGAATGTAAGATAACTTGAAGGGAAGAGACTGTCTCCCTTTTATGCATCTTTAATGCTCAGGAGAATGGCACTTAGGAAATTATACATAGAAAGCACTTACTCAATTTTTTCATTCATTCTTCTTTTTTTCCTTCACTAAATTTCTCACAACTACACCTTTCACTCTACTCACAAACACATCATGTCTAGACTATTTCAGTAGCCTTCTAATTGATCTCCCCGCTTCAAGTCTCTATTCACTATAATTCATCTTCCACATGGTTCTTAAATTCCAGATTTCATCATATCACTTTTCTATTTAACAAAGTCTCATGGCTTCCTATTGCCTCTATTTTTAAAGATTCAATTTTATTTTATTTTTTGTTCCAAGTTCTCTCCCTCCTTCCTCCCCCTGCCCCATCATTAACAAGGCAAGAAAATTAAAACTCATCATACATACATACACACATAGAGTGTCATGCAAAAAAAAAAATTCATTTACCATGTCTGAAAAACAAAAGAGAGAAAAAAAGAAAAGAAAATGATGTTCAGTCTTCATCAGATCCATCAAACTCTCTATCTGGGGATGAACAGCTTGATCCATCATTAGTCTTATGGAACTGTAATTGGTCATTATCTTGTGGAAAGTCTTTCAAAGCTGTCATCTTTACAATATTGTTGTTATCGTATAAATTGTTCTCACTGTTGCCTATTACCTTTAGCATTCCTCTGTAAAGCCTTTCACAACTCAGTTTTAACCTACCCTTGCAGGCTACACATCACTGCTTTTCATTTATATTCAGCCAAATTGGCCTTCTTATCATTTCTTCCATATTTGATATTCTATCTTCCATGTTTGTGTCTTTGCATTGGTTACCCTTCCAGCCTAGAATTCACTCCCTCCTCAACTCCACATCTATAAAATTAAAGGTTTAGCTCAAATGTCACTGTCTTCATGAAGCCTTTCCTGATCCTCCTAGCTCTTAGCACTGTCAGAGCCAAACTACCTGGTAGCTGATTTGTAGAATTATGTATATGTGTGTTCATCCTTTGTTGCTGAAGAAGACAATGCATCAGAGAAATAATGACATGACTTACCCTTAACTTTGTTTTGAGTGGAGGGCTGTGCAGGTCACCAGCCTCACTTCTCCTCCAGAACCATCTGAATCCAGTGACCAGATATTCATCAGGATGACTGGAGATGACCCAGAATGAGGCAATTAGGGTTAAGTGACTTGCCGAAGGTCACAGCTAGTGAGTGTCAAGTGTCTGAGGTGAGATTTGAACTCAGGTCCTCCTGACTCCTACGCTAGTGCTCTATCCACCTCACCACCTAGCTGCCCTATATGTGTGTGTGTGTGTGTCTACACATACACACACACACATATACATATATATTTATATATGTGTGTTGTGTGTATATACACATATACATATATAATGTGTGTATACATACATATACACACAAATATATATGCATATACACACATGTGTGTATATATGTATGTATGTAGGTTTACATGTTATATCACCCAACTAGGCTGAAAGCTTCTTAAGTACTTAAGACTGTTTTACTTTTTTTTCTATACACCCACTGTGGTATTGTGGTATTTGGTACATAGTAGTCACTTAATAATTATTTACTAATTGACTGAATCTACTATTCATTAGCTGTGTTTCATGGGAGATTCCTATTTATGTACAGGAATAGGAAGTCTTTTGCAACCTTCATAATCTGGAGGAGAAAATTCCAAATCAAGATGGTGGTATGGAAAAAATTAGTAGATCTAAGCTTTAATTTTTTATGTCAGAAAAAATTTTGAGGTCTTTTGGTTGGTGTCCTTCTTTCTTGAAGAAGCCCAAACAGACATCTATGTTGGAGTCAAGATACAGTGAGTCTGACTGTGGCTGATCAGACCAATATGAGCTTGGAAGACTCCACAAATAGGTTGTGCACAAATAGCCCTTATGAATATTTGGAGAAGAAATGCCTCTAAATTTTTGCATCTCACATTTCTTTTAAGTTACTACAATTCTGCTTTGCTCATAGAGCACAGCACTTTCTTTGATGCAGACATGCCATTCTGGGTGGTCTCCGTTAACACTGTCTCCCATGTATGTCATTAAATCACTTCCAAAGTTCTTCAAGCCATTTATAAACTGGAGAAGAAAGAAATGAGTAGAACCAGGAGAACGATTCATATAACAACAAAAACACTAAAAACGAACAATTGTGAAAGTTAGAACTATGATTTGAAAATTATGAGAACAATGAACATTCATGGTTCTAGAGAGCTGATGATGAGACACTCTATCCTTCATGGAAAGGTGATGGATTTAGAGTGATGAAAACATCTCTATATAATTTTGTATATAGTCATTGAGGGAATATGTTTTGCTTAACTATAAATCTTTGTTACAAGAAGTTTGGTTTGTTTTCTTTTTTATTCCCAATGGGGTAGAGGGTGAGAGGGAGAAAAATGCATTTCTGTTCATTATTTTTTAAAACAGAGAGTTGAAGGAAAGGATGCTACAGATATCAAAGGTCACATGTGCTTTCAAATGGAGTCACCACATTATTTGTTTTATTTAACTGTTTTATTCGATTACAAGAGATCTGTCATGGAATGGGACTAATCTGCCAATGTTAATAATGTAAAAGAATCAACAAAACTTTTTTTAAAATGTACTCTATGAAAATGAAATTTAAATTGGTATAAAGCCTTTTATTTGGGCTAAAACCCAGCAATTTCACATGAACAAGATAATGGATATTTGCCTACGTAGCAGATCATCTGATAAAGGTAATATGAGTCAACAATGTGATATGTGAACAGCAACAAAAAAAGAAAAAAAATCTTGGATTTTATTCAGAACATTGGAGGTGACAGTCCACTAGGCTCGCGCCCGGGTCAGACTAAAACTAGCTACAGGTGCCCCCATTTTAGCAAGCACGTTGGAGCACATACAAAAGAGAGTAACTAGGCATGGCAAAGACCATTTGAGATCATGCCATATACAGAATGATGGAAGAAACTGAAAATGATTTAGCCTGGAGGAAGAAAAAGGACAATGGGAAAAAAGAGAACCGTCTTCAAATATATGATGACCTGTCAAATCAAAGAGAAATTATAATTTGCCCAGCTACCAAATGATATAAGTAGGAGCAATGGGTGAAAATTTCAAAGGGGCAGATTTATGCTTGACATAAAGACTTTGTAACAGAATTACACAAAAATGGAATGAATGATCTGTCTCAGGAGTAGTAGGTTAGCCTCCCTGGATGGGTTCAAACAAAGGATGAACGACCACTTACTGGGTGTATTATAGAGAGGATGTTTAGTCATGTTGGCTCTTTGAGATTCTTTCAACTCTGAGTTACTGTGATTCCATGAAACCAAAGATAGATAGAGAGCAACAAGCTGACCTCATTAATTCAGGCCATTGGGCCTCCCTGAAATACTTCTCCACCTACTGAAAATCCCTTCAGAGACACCTGCTGAGCCACTATCAGAATCCTAGGGCAGGGGATGGGGAAGAGAATCACTGAAAACTGGAGAAATGTTATCGGCCTGATTGGAGATGGGCAGATGTCCTGATTGGATTCTTAAGAAGGTAGATTTTTCAAGCAATAGGCTGTTGAGTTTTACCTGGATTTCTCTAAAAATTCTAGATGACATAAATAAAAAAAAAACAGTCTGGGAAAACCTAAAAAGACAAGAGGGATCACTCCCGAGTCAGCAGAGGCTCATCACATCACTCTAGCTACATTTCATAGGCTGTCCTTGGTATAGCAGATGGAGTATTAAATTTGGAGTCAAGAAGACCTAAATTCAGATTCCACTTCACACACTTACTACCTATGTGACCCTGGACGCGTCACGTAACTATGGCCCTCAGTAAGATAGAGATAATAACAGTGTTGCTTACCTCGCAAGAGCTGTTGTGGGGTGTAAATGAATTGTATCTTAAATTGTATCTTAATTGTATCTTAAATTGTATCTTAATTGTATCTTAAATTGTATCTTGTTGTATCTTAATTGTATCTTAAACACTATATAAATGCTAGTCGCTGTATAAATGCAAGCTATTTCCTTTTTGCAAGAGTTACTAGACTGGTAAATGAAAGAAATAGTTTATCAAAACTTCAGTAAGACATTTTAAAAGTTGTGTAAAAAAGATGGAGAAATGTGGCCTGGTTGAAATTTTACTTAGGTGGAATTTGGACTGCTTTCAACAAGAGGGCCCAAAGAGTAGCAATTAATGGCAAGATGCCATGTAGTTCTGTTTCAGGCCCTGTTGTTGATTTTTTTTTCTTGAGACATAAATAATATGCATAGCTAACATAGAGATGGGGAGGATGATGAACATGTTAGACTACAGAATCAGCATACAAAAAGCTCCTCAAAAGCAAAAGCTATGGGCCAATTCTAATAAGGTGCAAACATAACTGAAATCAATGCAAATACACTCCTTCTGGGTTCAAAAACTCAAATGCACAAATACACCATGGGGGAAGACGTGTCTAAACAACCATTCACTTTAAAACAATTCGATAAACTAACAATTTTAATGTGGGCCACAGTGTAGTATGGAAGTCAGAAAAGACAATCATACTTTAGGCAGCATTAATAAAAGTAAGGTGACCCAGCAGGGGAGGTATAGTACTGCTTGTAACCTGAGTCAGACTACAGTGGGAACTTGATGTTCAGTTCTGGATTACACATTTTGGGACGGAAACTGATAAGCTGGAATGTATCCAGAGGAGGGCCACCAAGATGGTGAAGGTATGGTCTATTATTGTATAACAGAAGAAAACATTGGAAAAAGCATGATCATCAGCTAACAGTTAAGGCAGAATATGTGAAAAAGTAATTCAACTTTTTTTGTTTGACCTAGAAATCATAGAAATCAGATAAAAAGTAGAAATTGAAGAAAGGTTATAAAAAGGAAAGTTTCTTTCCATTTCACACTGTCCAAAAAGTGTCATGGGCTGTTTTAACAGACAGTGAGTTTCCTGTGAGGACAGATCTTAAAGCAGAAGCTAGTGAATTACTTGCTTCAGGGGGCATTCCAACTCAAGCATGAGGCAGACTGGATGACTTATGTGGTCCCTTCCAGCCCTGAGGCTCTCTGATTATACGTGATGTAACAGAATTCTGGATTGAGACTTAAGAAACTTCAGGTCTTGTCATGGCTTTGTCACTAATTTGCTGTATGACATTTCTTCCCAGGGTTTCAGTATCTTCATCTTTAAAATGAGAGAATTAGTCTAGACTCTAGAGAATACATCAGGTCACTCCAAACCTTGCTAAGTTGCCAGATAGTTCAGGGGATAGAGCCCTGAGACCTAGAGCTCAGGAAGACCTGAGATCAAATTTGACCTCTGACACTTACTGATTGTATGACCCTGGACAAATTATATACCTTGCATCTGCCTCCATTTCCTCCTCTGTAAAAAGGAAGTGAAAATAAGAGCACCTACGTCCCAAGGCTGTTAAAAATAAGATAAAAATGCAGTTTATGTGTGTAAACTGCTTTACAAACTATAAAATACTATGTAAAAATAGCTATTATTATTATTTAAAGTACTTCTATACAGTCTGAATGCAAATTGAAGCATACTATTTTCACTCTTTTTTATTACTCATGATTTTTCCCTTTTGTTCTGTTTCTTCTTTCAAAACGTTACTAATATGGAAATATGTTTGACATGATTGCACATGTATAACCTACATGAGATTGCTTGCTGTCTTGGAGAGAGGGGAAGGGAAGGAAGAAGGGAGAAAAATTTGGAACTCAAAATATTATAAAAAATGAATGTTGAAAACCTGTGACTTCTTCCCAGCCCACAACCCATATTAACAATGAATACCATCATACAATAGGTAAATTCTTGACAAGAAGTGAAGAAATTCAACTTCTCTAAACCAAATCCTATTTTCCTTCTAATTAACAACATGATTTGCAAAATGATTCATCTTCATTTCTGTTTATCTTCAGTCATCAGTGCTTTTCTCATATATGGATTTTAGATTTCTCTGGTCCCTTCAGACCCTCTGTAAATCTTTTCTGTGTGCCACCTTCCAGCAAACTCTGTTTTATAAAAATCAAGTGAGCCTTTTGTAGACAGTGCAATATGGTGAAAATAAGGCTGAATTTGGAGACAGAAGTCCTGGGTTCAAAACTCAGAACTACCGTGGGCTTGGACCCTCTATCTGTAGAGGAAGGGGATAGGACAAGATGCCCTCTTGCAATATATCCTCCTGGAGTGTGGCCCTCTAGGTCCTCCATCCAAACTTCACAGAACTTTTATTAAAAGAACTTTTTTTGTGGAGTTTGAAATCAGTCAAAGTGCTGCACTTGAGGACCTAGAGGACCATGTGTGGCCTTGAGGCCACAGGTTCCCTACTTCCTAGCCACTTCTGTATAAAGTATTACCCTTACTTTCTATGTCTTTAAGCATCTATATTTGAGAATCAGGTTTTTGTAAAGCAGGACACACCTGTAGCCCTAATTCCCACTCACCATGAATGGCAGCTACTGATTTTACCAACAGATACTCCATTGCATAAAATCTAAGCCCACAAAGACCTCTATCATTGACATGCGTGGTCTGTACCCAACACATACCTTTTTTGCAAGATGTGTGACAGCAAGTGGAGGAAATATGGAAGCTGGCTTGCTTATGTCTGCAAAAAGGCGTCCTTTGCCATACTAATGAGGACAAATTTCCAACTGCCCTGACACTACACGTGTTATACTATTACCCAGGGAAATGCAAGTGCTGGCTGAATAATACATGAGTATCGATTTACAGACCCAGGTGAAATTAAAACAGTCACTCTCTTTGCTGTATCATTTAGTCTCTTGAGCCGATAAGGAAAGCCTGCTGATGGAGAAGCCACTGCTCCAAAGAGCAGCCTGCAATTTCTTCCCCCTGATTATTAAATTGTATTGATGGATTGCTGTGGATTCACATTCAATAACTTTTTTAATTGAGTTTCTATCGCTAAGGGTCAAGGAGGGTTAAGGATCAGTGTTTACCAAATCAGGTGCGGAAGAGAGGCGGGCTCAACTGCCAATCATGACCATGTCACATGATAAAGCCTGCAGATGGTCATGGGAGACAAGCTCCCTGGTGCTCCTGGGCTGCTTTACAGATCTGACAGCTCCAAACCTGTGAGTTCCCTTTAAAGAACAGAATGACAAGAGGCTGGAGGTCACAATAGGCTACTGGATGCTGTTAAAATTGGGGAAGCAGAGGCAGCTGACAAGCTTTCATGTCCTTGGAGAACAAAGGAGATGTTTTGAAGTGCTTTGTTAACACATTCAGGCACTAGGACTGGCTTCCGTCAAAGAATACACCAAATCAAACACAAAAGATACACCAAGACAGATATGCATATTCTGACACAAAAATGACACTGGAGGTGGGGAAAGCAGAACTTCAAGACAATGGAAAAATTCATAAATGGAAAACAAAATGTTGCTATTTAATCTAAATGGGGAGAAATCTCCCTTTGATGTACAAGGAAGGCAGAACACGGACATAGCTTGCTGCCCAACCAACATCTGTAATTTCGGGAGACCCAGAGACTGAAAGAGTCACAAAAGACCAGACAGAAATTGATTAGCTTGAGCCTGTTTGTTCAATGGGATATTTATAGGGGGGTTATTAGAGACATTTAAGGTCCCACGAAGCAGCCTTTATATGGAACATGTGCCTCAGCTGAACGCTTCTAAACATTCAAGAGGTACCCACTTGCCTATTATTTCAGCCTGAAAAAAGTGTAAGCAAGAGACCAAGTTAAAATTGGGGTAAAGCGGCTGGTTTCTTTCAGCTGCCTTCATTTTCTTTAATATTTAATGTTTCATATTTCTTTAATGGCTAAAGAGTAAGTTTTTCTCTGGGTCAGGAGTTTAAACATGGGCTACTGAAGGAGAGTATCATTAAAAAGAGCGGAGCTATCAAAGGCAAAATTATATGTGACTGACATAATGCCTCTAAGAATTTAGGAGAAGCAGAAGCTGAGGACTAAGCTGAGGACTGAGCTTGGGTTTTCAGTCTGTTTATGTGATTTGGGAGTTTCAGTCATTTCTCATGGTCATGAATATATCACACTAGTTCCCAAACTCCATCACTGCTGACTCAAAGTTGCTACGTTGGAAAAATGGAGGCAGATCTAGTAGTTTAGGATGAGTCAACAATCACTCCCTCTAAAATCTATATGATATGGAATGAAAAAATATGTGATCTTAAATACTCTTTAATTCTCACATATATTCCTCATTCTGATTACAACTGAGTATTAGCTGTGTTTCTTGGTGGCATAGATGTGATCAAATGTGAGCACTAGTGTCTTGAGCATCAAAAATGTCTTAGGAGAAGAGAGTGTTGGGATTTCTCGTGGCAAAAGGATGGCTGTCTCACGTTGAACCTTTAATTTGAAAGGGGCCTAAAAGGTTCAACTGTTCTTTATTTTCAGCTGGACCAAGAAAAAATGACTGGCAATGGTCTGACCAAGCTCTTAACACTCCACAGTTCCTGAATGTTGATGGGAATTTTTAAAATAAAATGCTAGCAAAGAGATTATCACAATATATCACAAAGATCATACACTATGACCAGGTGGGATTTATACCAAGAATGCAGCCATTAAGAAAACTATCAGCATAAGGTAACATAACAATACCAACAAACATCATATGACTATATCAGTAGATGCATAAAAACTTTCAGAAAAGCCTGGGAAGACTTATCTGAACTGATACAAAGTAAAGCAAACAGACCCAGGAGATTATTGTACATAGTAACAGCAATATTTTAAGGGTGATCAACTGCTAAAGACTTGGTTACTTTGATTGATCAAGACAGTTTCAAAGGATCAATGATGGAAAAATGATATCCACCTCCAAAAAGAGAAATGATAAACATTTAATGCAAATTGGAGCATACTTTTTCCTTTATTTTTATTGTCTTACCTTGTATTCTTTTTTGCAACATAGCTAATATGAAAATGTTTTGCATGACCTCACATGTATAATCAACATTAAATTACTTGCCTTATCAAGGAGGAAAGGGAAAGTTGATCATCTTCACGCCCCTCCTCATGCACTTTTTATTTCCTTTCTTTTCCTCAAAAAAGACACTCCATCTCCCAATTCTAGTCATTTTCACTGTCTCTGAGACATGGAATGCTCTCCTTCCTCATCTCTACCTCATTGCTTCCCTGACTTCTTTCAAGTCCTAGCTAAAATCCCATCTTTTACAGAAAGTTTTAATTCTAGCATCTTTTTTCTGTTATTTCCAATCTATCCCACATGTATTTTGTTTGTAAACAGTTGTTTGCATGTTGTCTTGCCCATTAGATGGTGAACTCCTTGAGAGCAAGGATTGTCTTTTACCTTTTTTTTTTTGTAATCCCCAGTGCTTAGTTCAGTGCCTGACATGTAGTAAGCACTTAATGTTTATTGATGCACCCATCTCTTAGAGTTAATAATAACAATAGCTAACATTTACGTTGTACTTTAAAATTGGAAGGAGTTTCATACATATTAACTTATTTAATCCTCACAACAACCTGGGAGGGAGGTACCATTAGTATTCCCATTTTACAAAAGAGGAAACTAAGACAGAAAGAACTCAAGAGACTTGTCCAGAGTAACACCTAATAAGTATCTGAGGCCAGATTTGAATTCAGGTCTTTTTGACTCCAAATTCAATAGTCTAACTATTGCATTATCTTAATAATGTAATAAAAGATTTTTAAAAACAACTTTAAAAGCATTAGATATACCATATACCTATTTTCAAAATAATGGAAATTGAGAGGTAGATGCTTTTATAGGAATATCATATTTTGATTCCTGAGCTCAGCTTAAACCTTTGCCAACCAAAAGAAAACCAGTTGTTTCTATTGGAGTTATTTCCTAGGTAACAGTTGAAGTGAGAAGTATATATATATATACATATATATATGTATATATATATACATATATATATGTATATATATGTATGTATATACAACCTTACAAAAGGACGAATTGTCCCACATTTAAGTCATTAATATTCCAGTTCAAGTGTGCTCAGGTCACTAGTAGGGAATATTCCCTACTACCTCTTTGGCATATTGTCAGCTCTTAAATAATGTAACTATTCTTCAGCAAAAGTATTTCTTACATCCACATCTAGTAATAGCTGTTAGATTTGACATGCTATTTACATTCCTTTTTGCTCTTATCAACTTGTTTTTTATTCTAAATATTGCTCTATTATATTCCAACTTCCAGACTGAAAAGGCAACAGTGTGGGTGCTTAATGGATTGATTACATTCAAGCAAAAATGCAATGCTTAGCAACTTAAAATTTTAGGCCACTTCTATTTTCATCCTACACAGATTGGACCAAGGTTTCAGTACTGCCTCTTTATGGTCAGGTTTTGCCTAAGCTTAGGTGTTGAACTCACTGACCCTCAGACTATATAGCAGGCAGAATGTCATGCTGTTTCTGTTAGCTTAGAAGTTGAAACTTCTACTTTCATGTTCCTAAGGACAGGAGAAGAGGCAGATTCTCTTAGCAACATAAAATATTGCTTTGAATATTTCTGACAAAAACTGAGTTACTGATAGCATAGAATCAGGAGTTTCTTCCCTTCTCTGTCCTATCTAAGGGTGTTTAAAAGGAAAATCATTAGAGTTCACTGATGACAGAGCTGCCTTCCAGAATATGGCCAGATTGTATTTGCTTGATGTCTATTTTAATGTAAGTAAACACAATCACAAATGAATAACTTTAAATTTGTGCCACCTGGCTGCCTAGAGAAGAACATTAGAATTAAAGTCACAAGACATACTTGGGTTTGAAGCTCAGTCCTGCTTCTTACTAGCTCTGTGATCAGTAGGGAATCTTGACCTCAGTTTTCACATTTGTAAAATGAGGATAATATTTTTACTATATACCTCATAGGGCTGTTGAGAGGAAAGTAATTTTTAAAACTTACAAAGTATTCCCTCAATAAGTTATTTTTCACATTTATTTTATTTTTACTTTACAGAATAAAACAAGAATTTATATAACATAATATAACAATAAAAGATAATTGCACATGAAACTGCAAATCTATTATGTACAACTTGCTATTCGTTTTAAATATATAATTAAGTTATCATAGAAATTTATTTTTTTCTCTATTTTTCCTTTTTTTCTTCTTAACTCCCCCCTACTCTAGAGATGGCTATCATTAGACACTAATAGGGATAGATAGGTAGATAGGTAGATAGATAGATAGATAGATAGATGTGTGTGTATGTAAAATTCTGTACATACTTCTATTTATCATTCCTTCTCTGAATGTAGATGGTACCTTTCTTCATATGTGTTTTAGAGTTGATTTAGATATTTATAATAATCAAAATGACTTATGTGTTCAAAGTCATTAAATGGCTTGCCCAAGATGATCTATGCTCATCAGAAGGTCACAATGGAAAGCCAATGAAAGCATCTATCCCTATACCAAAGTAAAAAATTGATATTATTGATATTGATTATTAATTGATAATAGGAAAATCCCATTGCTACTCCAATCCAAAATGAGAGGATTCTTTATCTTTTACCAGTTCTAATCCAACCTGAGCATAGAGAATTTAAGGGATGACAGCTACCCCTTAGTTTGGGATCAAAGATTTAGAGTTAACAGGTAAAGGTTAGCTGGTCCAACCTCCTAATTTTTCAAATGAGTGAACTGAGGCCCAGAAAAGTGAAACTAGGTCAGAGTCAGGAAGGAAAATATTAAGGTTTTGAACTTTGATTTCAAATCCAATATTCTTTCCATTGTATCATCATCTTTTATTCAGTTCCACAGAACTTACAAATGAGAAAAGTCTTAACGTTGCTTTATAGATAAAACCCTGAATTCAGTAAAAAGACCGAAATTCTAGTCCTGGCTTTGACATAAACTGGAAACAGGACCTTTCCCAAGTCAATATCTCTTTCTCTTTCTCATACTTGTGATCTGTCAGGGGTATAATCCTTATTTTACCCACCACACAGTGATACTGTCAGGATTATTAACAAGGAAAGAAACAGGTGTGTATTTCGCATCTGCTATGTACCAGGTACTGTGAAATGCTTTACAGGTATTTTTTCACTTGATCCTCACAATAACCTTGTGCTATTATCCTCCTCATTTTACATGTGAGAAAACTGAGGCAGACATTGTCTAAGTGATTCACCCAGCATCACACAGCTAGTCAGTGTCTAAGGACCCTTCCTGACCCCAAGCCTAGGGCTCTCTATGCAGTGTGTCATCTAGCTGCTCTTACGCTTTCTGATTTGATGTGGAGATTATCTGTATGGAGTGATTCTGTTAGGGACTGGACCTATAACTTCACTGGCATAAGGAACTCCCAAGTGAAGAAATGCTCTCTACCTCTGCAGTTTAGCATCTTCTCTGCTACCTACAATTTTAGAGCTTTGCCTAGAACAATGAGAGGTTAATTGTCTTGGCCAGGGCCACACAACCAGTAAGTCAGAGGCAGAACAGGTGTCCACTTCTTGATGGCTTCTTGACCAGGTGTAGCCATGAAATAACAGGATAAGTAGCAGACTAAGGATAGAACCTTGGGGAACACCCACAGTTTGTGGGCTAGACTCAGGGGTTCTTAACCCTGGGTCTATGAATTTAAAAAGATTTTGATGACTATATTTCAGAAAAATTCATTTTTTGTAATCCTATCCATTTTATCTTATACATTCAAAATATATTATTCTGAGACAGAATCCAGTCTTTACCATACTGAGGTGGCAGAAAATGACATGACATAGAAAAGGTTAAAAGGTTAAGAAACTGCTGCTATAAAATAGGAAAGCAGTTCTCTTTGTAGCAGATGAAATATGGGCATCCTACCATAGTGTGGATAATACAATAAGGCTTCATAGAGAAATATAAAAAAACCTACTGCTATAGCAATCAGCCAAGGTAATAGAATATAAAAGCAGTATCTGGAAAATACAGTCAAAGCAATCACAAGAAGAAAGGGACCTAGAAAGAAAGAGT